>CM024597.1:41961105-43161105 GCA_014182555.1 Eucalyptus erythrocorys | reverse complement strand
GTTGACCAGCTTTATTCTTCTTCAAGCATGCATGCACATGGCCATGTGCATGCATTTAATAACGTAGAAGAAATGGGACGATCAACTCTTCGGCCTTGCCTTATTTCATTCTGATAGATGAGAAAAAAAAAATCTCATGGATTTGTAGCCTTCATTTAACGCGAAGAGCAGACGATCTTTTCGGCTCCTATCACATGCCATTTTCCTTAAATGCTCCGCGGACATTCTTTCTTGTTTCGGCATGAAAATATCTTGCATATATCGGATATTATATATGGATTCAAACTCGAGACATAATTTAACAATATATGTGATGATCTCGACACGTTCTCGTATATAAGTGCAAACAAAAGCCAAAAAGCAAGTTGTTGAGAGAGAGAGAGAGATGGAGGATTTGCCACCAGGGTTTAGATTCTTCCCGACCGAAGAAGAGTTAGTTTCATTCTATTTACAGAACAAGCTCGAGGGAACAAGACAGGCTCTGCACGGGCTTATTCATTGTTGATATTTATGAGTTCCATCCGTCGGAGCTTCCATGTACTTCACAATCCTTGACCCTGCTCTTCTTCTTCTTCTAGATGATCATCTCTTATTTTCATATCGCAAAGCCTTTTTCTAATTGAAAGATATGCCTGCAGGGAGAGAAGATAAAGCATTGCAATTTTTAATTTAATTAACCTCGGAACTGTCATTCTAGATCCAGCTTTTCCTTTCATGCGGATGTACTTGGCATTTCAAAAGGCATTTGCTTTTTGCCCATTTTGACTTTAGTGAAACAGGACTCTCAAATGCTTCTCATTTGAGTTTTCTTGCATTTCTCCAAATCATAAAATGGATACTCCTTCGAAATGCAGTCTCTTATTAAGTTCTACAAGTATGGAAAAACATAGTACGACAGATCATAGATGATGGGCTTCACTTTTTCTGCCCTTGTCTGAAAAGAAAAGAACCAACGAAAACTTGGAGAATTTCATAAAAAAGTCGTACCTGTTAGGCCCTAATTTATGGATATTTTTGTATGGTTTTCTTCTATATAAGTTTAATGCGATGGGCTTCAACTTTTTTGCAGCATTGAGGGTGTATCGTTCTCTTCTAAATTAGTTGGAGAAGTCATTCCATAATTCATGATTTTATTTTCCCAAGCTGTGTCCATATGCATCCACAATATGTATGGACGGTATATAATCTCATGAAAAATTTTGAACACATGCTCATGGGTTAGAACTGTTTAAAAAACAGTTACAATTCCACCTAAGAAAGATTACAGATCTTTGATCCATACTCTCTATATTTTTTATTTTATTTTTTTGGTAAATATCTTTGATCCATACTCTCTATTCTATCATGTAACAAAATTCTTCTGGATCCAGAATTTAGAGGAGATCTATGCTGTGGAGATCCGGAGCAATGGTTCTTCTTCATCCCCAGGCAAGAGAGCGAGTATCACGGGGGAAGGCCAAGGCAGCTCACGACCATTGGGTACTGGAAAGCTACTGGCTCTCCCGATTTAGTCTACTCGAGCAAGTTCATCACCAGATAGTTCATGCGCCTCCAAAGATCATGGGATAATTCCATGACAAGTAGGAGGAGTAGGAAGCGGTTTTGACATGGAGATGCTGCCTGATGATAGTAAATTGTTCTTGCAGGACTGAGAACAGTTCTGGTCCTAACTATGAAGGCTAATTTACTATGTGTACGTAAATAATAGCAAATTCGTGTTAACATGGTTAATGTGACAGCCCCTCTTATCCCACATCGCCTAGGAAAAGAGTCATGGGCTAGCTTATAAGGCTTAGGTCCCTCTAACTGTACATACGGGTTTTCTTGAGGTAGTATGGACTACCCCAAGAAGAACAAAATCGAAAGGACTTAGTGTCCAAAATAGACAATATATGTACAGTGGAGACCCAAGGTGTTACAAGTGGTATCAGAGCCGACTCCCGATCGCTGTGGCCCCGTGAAGAGTGTGACAGCCCCTCTTGTCCCACATCGCTAGGAAGGGAGTCCTAGGCTAGCTTATAAGGTTTAGTATCCAAAGCAGAAAATATGTGTACCCTGGAAATCCAGGGTGTTACAGTTAAAATGGCATAACTCTTAATCACCGGAGTGCTGCTACGCAAACGTGTAGTTCTGTCGAATTTAACGTCTGTTTGAAGTAGGCGTGCATCCTCGACCATGGATGTAGAACTAATATAAAATGTCCAGTCAATGTTTTTTTTTTTTTTATCATATTCATTTCTGTGATTATTTCTAGGCGAAACTGTCATTTATCAAACGAGTCTGCTCGTGCGTGCTTATGTCAAGAATTGGTCCATGTGATTAATTGAACATGTGTAATGAACACTCGAGCTCCCAAATGATTACCTGGGGATTTGATTTGCTTCTTATCTTTTTCTTTTTCATAGAATTATTGCGTGCACATTTGAATAGATAGATACAAAACCTTGCGATCTTAATTTTGGTACATGTAATTTATTTTTATTTTTATTTTTTTGGGTAAAGGGTAAGAATATATAGCTTTAACCAACGATTACAAAAGATCTAGTGCCACAAAATTTGCACTCAACAAGACAACAAGTCAGAGTGAGTGAAAGGGAGCCCAATGTAAAAGAGGACCACAAGAGCAGGCCTAAGGAAGCAGAAACAACCAAAACAAAGGCGAAAGGAAAAGGAAAGCCAAAAGAGGCCACAAAAGGCCAGATGAACCACAATCTACGCCCACATCCGCCAACGATAAAAGTGAAGAGCCATCAAGGAAGCACCCACGCGGAGGAAGAGTATCTAGACAGCAAACACTAGGCTAAGGCCTTGCCAAAGTAGAAGACTCCCCAGCTGAAAAAATGATCGGATCAATGCCCCAGCTACATTGCAGTCTCCGGTTTCTATGAGTATCATCCACACTCTTGAATGTGGTGGCCTTGTCTCTGACGACCTTGATGAATTGATTCTTCACCGCTGGAATCGATAAGCGCTACTCTCTAAAGAGGACGCCATGCTTCCAAATGAAATAACAAAGAGCACCAAAAGAGAAGCGAGCAATGCACTTGTAAAAGCCTTTACTCACAAGGAAGGAGGTGGCCCAATTAAGATTCTCGTCCCACAAACTATTCCGCCACGGCAGATTGCATTTGGAGGCCCAAAAGAAGGCGATGCTAGCAGAGATGCGGCATCGAAAAAATAGGTGGTCTATAGAATCCGGCACCTCATTGCAAAAGGGACACAAGGCACTATCTATCCTACCATAAGATAATAATAGAGCTTGGGTAGGAAGCCTGCGTTTGGCAATAAGCCAAAGGTTTAGTTGGTACCTTGAAGTGATCGAGTTGTTCCATATGAACATGTGCCAAGGGACCCGAGTCTTCCTCCTCCTGGTCAAATCCCAAGCCGAGGCCACCGTGAACAAGTGGGAGGTGTTTCCCTTCCAACCAAAACGATCGGAGAGGTGGGAAAGGGTGGGAAGGGATTCCGCCCAAGAGTCCAAGACCAACTTGGTCAAAGCTCCACGGTCGGTGAATAGGTCCGCCAACATCGCTTGCCTAGAGATGCCGGATGTATATATGGCTAAGTTCGGAAAATACAAGTCTAGACGACCCTTGGGATTCCAGTTATCAAACTAGAGAGACACCAAGCAACCATCCCCGATTCTCCAATAAAAGGAGCTTCGAAACTCAGTCTTGAGTTGGAGAATCTTCTAACAAGCCCATGAACAATAGGTCGACTTTTTGGCCACCCAGAAATTCGACCCTTTTAAGAAGGTCAAGTGAATCCATTTGTACCATAAAGATTCCTTATCGGCAAACAGGATCCAGATATGTTTTAACATGGCAGCCTTGTTATACTCCCGAAGCCTACGGATGCCAAGGCCCCCCTCTTCTTTTGGGCAACACACATCCTCCCAGGAAACCTTTGCACCCCCTCTTCCCAACTCCGGGCCTTTCCATAGGAATTGTTTAAGAATTCTTTCGATTTGATTCAAGACCGATGCAAGTAAAATAAATACACTAGCCCAATATGCTTGGATGGTATGAAGGACTGACCTGATCAACTGTAGCCGATCGGCAAAGGATAGGAAGCGATGAGTCCAAGATTGTACCCTTGCTATGATGCGGTTGACTAGCATGCAACAATCCGCCTTACTGATCCCAGAAGTGATGATGGGAACCCCGAGATAGCGAGCTGGTAGGCTTCCTTCGTGGAAACCAAGGGTAAGGAGGATTTGGTTCCTTAAGGAAGGTGATCCTCCTGTAAGGTAGACTTCACTTTTATTTGTGTTTGGAACCAAGCCAGACCAATCCGAAAAGATTTGGAGGCCTTCCTTGAAGAGCTTCATCGAAGGCAAGTCGGCTTCACAAAACAAGAAGACGTCATCCGCAAAAAATAAGTGTGATAGGCCGATCACTTTGTATCTCCAGAAATATTTGAACTCTAGCAACGAAAAGCGAGTAGTGAGAATACCATAAAGTACCTCCATGACCAATGTAAACAGATAGGGAGAAAGGGGGTCCCTCTGACAAAGCCCACGATCAATGGCAAAGAATCCATGTAGCTCCCCATTCAAAGCAATAGAAAATTTAGCGGTCCTCACACAAGTCATGATGAGTCGGGTAAAGTGATCGGGAATCCAAAGGCCTGAAGGACAACCTCAAGGAAGTTCCAATCGACTGTGTCATAAGCTTTCATAAATTCCACCTTGATTGCACACTTGGGTAAGTAGGGCTGGATGTGAAAACCAGAAAAGAGTTCCTGCGCCATAAGGATATTATCCCTGATCCGCCGGCCTTTAACAAACGCACTCTAGAAAGGCCCAATGACATCCTGTAGCACTACAGCATCCCCATTGGCCATGACTTCAATAATGCACTTGTAGATGGTATTACAACTGGCGATTGGCCTGTAATCATCCACATAAGTCGCATTCGGGCTTTTTGGTACCAGGACCAAAATTGTGTTGTTAATCTCCTTTAAGAGCCTACCCAAGATGAAGAAATCCTTCACTGCGGATACAACCAACTGACCCACCAACTCCCAATTATGCTTAAAGAATTCAATTGTGAAACCATCAGGTTCAGGAGCTTTGCCTCTTGCTAGAAAGAAGAGAGTATCACGAATCTCTGAGTCAGAAACGGGCCAATCAAGGAAGCTAACTTGTTTGGCATTGAGGGGAAACTAAATAGTCTCCCTGATGTCCCCAACCAAGGGTCTTCCTTGTATAATCCGTGGTGACAAAAGATCCTGGTAGTGCCTAACAAAATGTTGGTGAAGAAACTCCGATTTAGTGATTTGGATACCCGACGCATCCATAACCGAAAGAATTCTATTCCTTATTTGCCTTTTGTTGACATAATGATGATGGAATCTAGTGTTGCGATCCCCCTCCTTTAGCCATTTAACTTTGGAAATTTGCCTAAAAAATGATTCTTCTTTAGAGCGCAAGTCCAAGAAGGTACCTTTACCAAAAAAAAAAAAAAAAAAAGTCCAAGAAGGTACGCCGCTAACACTTTTCCAAATCTGCAAGGGCAACAGAGTTCGGGTCTTGCTGAAGGTCAAGCTGAGTGATCTGGAGCAGTTCCCTCGCTTCAGAAGTCCTGATGGAGATGTTGGAAAAGGATTCGTTGTTGAGAGTCTTGAGACAAGCTTTGAGGGCCTTGAGCTTTCACACCGGTTTAAACATGGGCACTCCCTCATTCGGCATTTCCCAGACTTTGTTGACAATTGGAATGAAATCAGGATGATCCATCCAAAAGTCAAAGAATTTGAAAGGCTTATTTCAATAAATCAGGTTTAAAACTTTGACCACCATAGGGGAATGGCCAGAGAAATCTGGTGCAAGGAAGGAAGCTTCCGAGAAGGAAAAGACCTGGCACTACTTGGAATTGACTAGGACTCTATCAATCTTCCTTGCCTTCCGTAAAGGACCAAAAGAAGTAGTTCAGGTAAAATGACATCCATACCGCAAATCATCTAACTCAGCCAGAGATAAGCACTATCTAAATTCATCGAAGCAAGGTATCCAGCTGTCTGTACCCCCAAGTCTATCAGTCGAGTCTCTGATAGCGTTGAAATCACCGGTGACTAGCCAAGGCAAATCTTGTAGAGCTGCACTTTTCAAGATAAGGTCTTCCTAGAGTGGTCTCCTGGAAGTGAAAGAGTGCTAGCCATAGACAATCAAAACACAACAAACCATATCCGAATAAAGCATCTTCAGATTCCCGTGGATCACCTATGCATCTATCGAAGACACTTCAAAGCTAACAACCGAAGGATTCCAGCCAATCCAAATCCTCCCTCTAGGAGCACAGCTATAATTCAAAATCCAACTCCAATCCCTTATCAGACTCAAAGAGATAGAAGAGAACATGGCTTCCGGTACTTTAGTCTCCAGAAGGCCAACGAAGCAAAGTCTATTTGAGGAAACCAAACTACGGACCTCAGCTTGTCTAGTATAGTCAACAAGACCCATAATATTCCAAATACGTATGTACATAGATAATATATACAAGTTGAAGGACTAGAAACAGTTACCTCGGCTTCGGAGGTTTCCAGCGAGAGGTAACCGGAACCACAGGAGTCATGGCAGGAGGTGGATCAGGGAGTAGAGTCAGCAGCTTGGTTAATTTATTATTCGTGGTTAATATGGAAAAGACCTATGTATCGAGCAATAATCAACATGACCATCTTGCGCATCAGGCTTTATTAATTTTGGAAAATTTATTGGCTTGAGATCATATCTAGTCCATCCTTTTTAGGGGTGGTTATGATGTCTTACCTAGGAATAATGAGTTATATACAAAATTGATCTACAAAGAAAAATGTTAAATTCTTGTTGGGTATGTAAATATTCACCATTTACTCAAATAGCTGCGTGCAATTTGCCACAGTATTATTAATTTTAGTATCCTTAGCCTTATTCGTGCTTGTAACCTGTGATAAGAGTTAATAATTAGAAATAAAGCTACCATGCTAAACTTATTCAAAGCTAGCTAACTTATAATCACAGTTGTGACTTGCAGAATTCTTGGACACAATAAGGTTACCACATAATGTAAGGTTCTAGATAGCTACGTCGCACCTTCATGCGGAGAAATATATAGCAATACTTTAGTTTGGGAAAATTTCAAAAAGTAGTGTTAGGCACTCAAATTCAATAATGAAGGCCCTTCATGGAAAGTTTTGGTGTTTGATAAAAGTATTATCAAGTTCTTGGAGTTCAGAGCCTATTTTTTCTAATTCAACTATAACAACTATTGTTACCTATTTTTGCGCAAAAGACTCTAAGAATACATAACCGCTTTTCAAAAAAATTTCGAACTTGCAATATTATAAACTATAAATGAATTGAGTGAAACATACTTTAAACTCTGCTTGAAGCCTTGAAAGTGAATGTCACTCTAATATGTCAAACTATATCATATATTTTTATCTTGCTATCGCTAATGTCTAGATCCCCCATATACATATAGGATTCACTTCTAGCAAAAGAGAAAACAGGCACAATATGTATAATTAAACACTACTTGAATTATGAAAAATATAATTCTATGGATTTATCTAAGTAGTTAGTGACATGAAAGATAATATATATAACTTCTTCTAGGAAGTAAGCATATGAAGTGCGGAGTAGGACTTGATTGGTTGCTAAAAATAATCCACTCAGTTAAAAGCCAATTGTAGACTGTCAAATATATCAAGCTTTTAACGTACCCCTAGAATATGAAAGAAATTTAATGAGAGAAATTATAATTTAGCGATCCATGTTTCCACTCTATTGAAAATTCTCGTGAGATTCATTAGAAGAAATGCCTAAATAAGTATAATCAAACCATGCATAATGCTGCTCCTGTTAGTTAGGAAATTCTACATCTTTTTGGTAGAGATTAAAGAGACTAGTGATCTTTTTAATTATATATATTTATAATGCTGAATTAATTCAACCAATTTGAAAGAGGCGTGCATGTAATACCCTAACAGACAGATGTTATATGTCTTTGATTGAAATGTCATGAAAAATGAGGAGGCAGGGAATGTTTCCTTGCAATTGCTGTGGGGGCCGCTGTCATGGTGGTGAGGGAATGTTTCCTTGCAATTGCTGTGAGGGCCGCTGTCATGGTGGTGGTTGCCTGCACGGGGTCCACGCATTTTATTCGAACGACCAAGCACGTGCAATTTCAGTCGATATTTCACCAAAAATTGGTCGATTTCCTTCTATTTCCAAAAAATAAAGAACAACTCTTTGCGATTAAAAATATAGGGACTAAATTGTCATATAACCAAAGATAATAAGGGTTAAATGTGCAACTCACCAATGCAAACAAAAGGGAGACGAGATAACATATATTGTTCTGGTAACGGTGCCTAATAATAACATATATTATTGAGAAACTTTCAAATAAGGACCGGTGCCCTCAATTTCTCTAATAAGGATCTAAAGTGAATATTGTCTCAAATAAAGGCCTTGTCTTAATTTTCTCAAATAAGGATTGAAGTGGTCATGTAACTCTCAGCAAACCTAACCTCACTAGCTGGTCAAGGGCATTTTCTTCCTTTAGTTTTCTTATTTTCTTCCCCTTTTTTCCTATTTTTTTCTTTAAAAAAAAAAACAAGGAAAAATTTTTTAAAAAAAAAAAAAAAGCAAAAAAAAAGAAAAACACAAAATAAAAATATATATATATCCAGATGGAGGGCCAAGGCTAGCCCCGTGCTCGTGTATTTCTTTTTTTTTAAGAAAAAAGAAAATTCAAAAATTTTAAAAAAATAATAAAAATTAAATGGCAAAAATGCCTTTGATTGATCGATAAGGTTAAGTCCTTTTTTGATACTAAAGTGGCAATTTCAAGCCCTTCACTGAGAAATAAAGGATATTTCATATCCCTATTTAAGAGAAGATTCACTTTAGATTTTTATTTGAGAAATGGAAGATACTTTGAATTAATAAATATAAACCTACATGTTACTAATATAATAGATGAGTACCTATCGTTTAAAGGTAATAAAGCTGTTAAAGTGCTTCCGATAAATCTATACGTAAATGTTGCATCACATGATCCGAGAAAAAGGGTTCTTGAAAAAATCAAGAGTGAGAACACCGAACTTGATAGCAAAGACTTTCCGCGAAGATTTCCTCTCGCCGGTCAAGAAATTCAACCTGCTGTCCCAACCAAGAATGAATCAATGGTCCAGAATTCCCAATACTCGCCTAAGGAAATCTTATAATTAAACCTTTATTAAGCAAAGATGACTTTGGCAGGGTAATGACCCCGAAATTCTGTAGACATGAAAAGGTCGAGCATTGATACGACAGGATAAGCTACCACCCCGACAACATATTTGTCACTAACACCCCACTATTAGACCTACTTCCTAAACCTCTAAAATGAAAAGATAAAGTCAATTCAATGATTAGAGTTTTTATTCGGTTCTCTCTGTCCGTGCCCTTTAATTATAAAATGAGGAGTTAATATGATGAAAAACTCCAAACTAATATACTTATAATAAATTTACCCATTATTAATTTTCATTAAATTATATTATCAAATAGTTAAATTATGACATGCGGTAGTTGATAAGTATATCAATTTAAGGTTTTAATTTCCATTTGTCACATGTGTATAGTTTTTTGTTTTTCATGGTACTAATCCAATATAAGGAAAACTAATAAAAAGTAAATTTGTTACAAATGTATCAGTTTAGAATTTTTGATAGTCACCGGATGGAGGGTTTTTTGTGGTTAAAAAATTAATTTATGGTAAAATTTTCATAGTTATACTAGTCTAGGGTTTCTGTGGTTTTCACCCAAAAAATAACGTATTTCATCTTTTTATTATTCAAATCTTAAATTAATTTTCACATTAAAATTATACGAAGAACAATAATTAAAGACATGAGCCTTTCAGTAGTGTTAAAAATTTTGTCACTCCTAATCTGATTTCTTGTGGTGTAGAAATATGCACACAAACAAATAGGGTTGCCTTATATATGAATGCCTATTCTTTACATCAATGATAAACTTAAAAGTAATTTCACCGAGTAAATTCGTGATGTGAGAGGAAAAGAGAAACTTCACACATGCATCCCTGATTGCATAACGGTAGTAGAATAAGGATCAACTATAAAAATCCAGCCCACGTATCTTGTGAAAATTCGTATGATATTGTAACCAAAGTTATATGGGTGCGAAGCAAATCAATAGTGTACGTGCTGAAATTGCTTTTGAAATGTGTGGGGTTGACCCAATGAAAAATCGAATTGGAAAGTGTAGCGCACACTTTTGCTGGCTTTAACAACCAAATTATAATTAATCAAAAAGCAGCTTGACTATTGTCGTGCTATCGCTAGACAAAGTCTAGGCTCAAGTCGTCAGCGCAATTCTTCGGACGGTTCGACCATCTGTTTCTGAATAATTAGAGCATTCACACTCTGTCCTGTTGCATTTCCCACCCGTAGAAGGTCGCGTGAAACCTCCATAACGTAGATTTTGCACCAAATAAAGATGTTGAATATGCTTTGGAAGAAAGGGGGAAGTCAAAGGCAAGACAACTCGAGAGCTTGACCCTATTCTCTCCATGATTATATTATGGTGCAAAGTCGTGCAGATTTTACGCGGTAATGGACGAGAAAATAACAGCCCACGTTGTTTCACGGATTGCGCCAAAAGTTAAAGAGAGACTTCGGGGGAGAGAGAGAGGGAGAGAAATTATTATAGTGTGATTTAAGTCAAGCCCTCGTACATATAAACTTCAACTTATATACACCTTTGAATCAGGTGGGACCTCTCATTCAATAGTCTTGGGCTAGCCGTGAAACTTTGGGGAGCAGGCAATTTTTCTTTTTCGCTGAAATCAGTTAAGGAAAGAAAGATAATTATCCAATCAATCTTAAAACTATTGTACATATGTCGATTCAATCCTAAAATTTTCAATTTTGCCAATCGAGTCATAAATTTTTATGAGAAATTCTAATATAATCTTTTCAACTAATTGCTGCCGCAAATTGCTAATGCGGTGTCTATTCATCGCCGGCCATTATACATAACATGTTGACGTGGACAACTTGTGGTTTGCCATGTCAGCGATTTCATGCGATAATTGGCTGCAAGACTTATATTGAAATTTCGCTTAAAAGTTTAGAACTACATTAATATAACCAAAAAGTTTATAACGGAATTGATAGTCATGCAATAGGTTTAGGACAAATTGAATAATTTTTTTCAAAATATAAAGAATGATATCATTAATGATCTTAGATTACGTTTAGCAATCACGAGAAAATTCAAGATAAGATAAAGTTTATCCTATCCTAGGTTTGCCATTTGGTGCCTGCTTAAAACTAGAAAAAAAAAAAAATAAAAGGATGTAAAAGGGATATGGGCTGCATAAAATTATCCATGGTTAAGGTGAGATAAAGATGGACGGGAATTCTTTGTTAGTTGAGGGAAAAAATCACCCGAATCGGATTTTTCTCAAATAGATATTTTTCTAGAATAATAAACTTCTTAAATTAAAAAAATAAAATTATATTTCAACATAAATTATATTTGAATTCTAATATAAGAAATTCAAAATAATAAAAAAATTATTTTTAATTTAATATTATTTTATTTATATATTCGAATTTAATTTTATCTTATATAAATTCAATATATAAATAAAATATATCTTTATATTTTAGGTTTTTTAGTATTTTAAGTATATAAGCATAGTTTACTATTTAATAAATATATATTAGAGAATGATAGAAAGGAAAAAGAAATAAAATAAAATAATTAAAAAAGAGATGAAAAAAAGTTAATAAAATAAGTAGCCAAGAGTGCCGCAAAAAAATTTTACCATCTCCATTTGTGAACTTTTAGGTTTATTTACATTATTATGTTGTTCATACCAAACAATATACATAAAATAACATAATATATATAAATTTGACTTTATTACTGTGATTCACTAAATAGTAGATAGGATATAACAAAATCTCTGGAATTCATATCTTATCTTATTCAATTCTTACCTAACTATAATTCAGACGATCAAACGTAGCCTTAAGGCCTCACTCACCACCTCATATGAATGGAGTCTAATCCTATGGACATAAATGAGATGGTTTGTATACATCAGTGGGTATTAAGTGAGTCAAAGAGTTTAGAAACCTACGACATAATAAAACAAATAAGGTAAATATATGAAGAGTGATTTGCAAACTTCTGCATTATGACTTTTCAAATTAGACACAATCAGTTTAGGTTCCAATTTTATTTACAAAATCATCATTTTTCTTTCTATCTTGCTGCGTTTTTAGTGGATTGAAAACAGTGGTGGCCGTGGCAAGGTGACTTCTGATGGCGGCCGATGGTGGCCAGAGGAGGTTAGGTTGTGGGATAGGATTCTTGGGTGATTTTCGAGCTTAAGGTTTTATTGGTTGTCTTTTCAAATGAATGTTTAATTAGGCTTTGTCTAATTGATTTTTACTTTTCACGTTTCGTCGATAAATTTTCAAATTTTGCACCACACTCACCTGACCTTTTCTACTCTTCTAATCTTAAGGACCCAAAACTTTCATGATTAGAAAAATATCGACACATAGATCCATGTATAATTTTTTATATAAATTTGAATCATAATTTAGATTTCAATGGGAAAGCAAACAAGTCATTTTTTGACATTTCATTAAGCTGCAACAAGCAAATTCTTAAGAAATCAATTTGCTCATTCAAGTATTTCCTAAAAGGCAAATTGAAATCTGAAAAATAGAGGAGACAAAGTGAAGTCAGTGCATAAAGTAAGGAGAAGCTTCGGTGCTTTCACTATGTCGCATATTTTGTTGTGAAGGGGTTTAGTTGGAACTTCTGTAGCATTTCTCAATAAGAGCTCTCAACTATATGATTGGCTTTAATTTTATGAATTAAAAAAAGTACAAGATATGTTGAAACTGGGAAATAAAATCGACAAGTTTGTACAAAAGGTAGTTGTAAGTTCTTGACAAGTTTCAATGTCTTATTTATTTTGTTCATGCACATCAATCCCTTATAATTTGTTCTCTGTTTTTTTTTTTTTTGCTTTTTTGTTGAAAGATTTTCTTTTCTTTTTATGTGTGTGTATATATATATATATATCGTAGTTTGTACAAAAAATTTCCAATTAGTTCTCGAAACAACTAATTGATTGTCTTGGTCCTAACTGAAAGTCGTAGGTATCGTTTGCTATTTAGTTTTCTAGTTCAATTTCATACACGCAGGTCATCTTTAGGTAATTTTTATAGTAGAACAATTTTCTTTATAATAATTTTCGTCAATGAAATAAATGATGGATTCCACAAGCTACAATAGCTGCATATTGTCTCGCAAGGAAGAATAATAATTATGTCCCATTTATTTAAATGACAGATTGTGGCCCACTTATTTAAATAAGTACACCAATCAATAGGTGCTTTCCTTAAGTAGCCATAATTTACAAAATTGGTACACTACATGATTTAACTTATTTTTACCGGGATTTCTTATGGTCCCCTAGTTTAAATGTCTACTTATAGTCTACCACGTAAACTACCATACCAGTTTTCTCTTTTGATGTTAATATATGTAGTATTGGTCATCAATAAATCTAGTTGGAAATAATCTACATTCTTTAGTACAACTTATTAAAACCAGTTTACAAAATAAGTTTACTAAATGATGTGTCAGACTATGATCCATTTATTTGAAGGGCCGTTCCTTTTTTCACACAACACCCAACATTTTTTATATCAATTGCTAACGAACCAAGAAATTGCTAATTTAATAAACTTGAAATAAGCTTGAATGTTGCCCATTGTATTCCGGAAATTGGAAGTGGAGATAAATCAATGTGGGACATGACGAATTTGCATTTTTCATTATTAAATAGGATAAGTAAGATCTGCAGATCCTCATGAAAAAGCATCTAAGATACACCAAAAAAAAAGCCCTCATCACCTAGGAAGCACAGACACGTTTCCGTGTCGTGTCCGACACGTGTCGGAGCGTGTCGGACACGTCGACACGCTTCGGACACGGTCGGACACGCGTTGACCGCGTGTCCGACTTTCGGCACGCGGTCAACATTTCTCGACACGCGTCGACACGCGTGTCCGGAAGACTGACGAAGGGTGGAGGCTAGGGAGGGCGAGGAAGCAGAAGCCGCAAGCGATGGGAGAGACGGCTAGAGAAAGAGCCGAACAGAGAGAAAGAAGAGAGAGAAAGCAAACTCCCGCCGGCGAGACGAAGCCACGCAACGGACCACCGCGACGGCGAGAGACGGCGGCGGAGAGCCGCCACTGTTGTGATGGATCGGCGGCGAGGAGGAGGAGAAGGATCAAGAGGAAGAGGACACGAAGGGGGTCGTGCGGAGAGGAAGGTGGTCGTGCAGCGAGGAGGAGGAGGAGAGGAAGGGGGTCGTGCGGCGTGCGGCGAGCGGCGAGAAGGAGGAGGAAAAGTTCGCCGAGAAGGAGGAGGAACAGTTTGCTAGGGTTTTTATGAGGGAATAAAAAGTAATAAAAAAAGGGGACGATGGAGGAAATGAACGAAGGAAGTGGCGTGACTTTTGAGTTTTGGGGAGGGAAGTGACAGGTTGACAGCCTGTCTGTCATTGGTGGGGGAGGGAAAAAATGTAAAATAAATTTTGAGTGGAGGGAAATGGACGGACGAAAAAGGAGGGGATTTTGGGGATTTGTTTTTTTAATGGGAAAATCAAATAAATGAGATTAATAAATAATTTCAAAAAATAAAGTATTGAATTTTGAATAATGATAAGTTTTGATAATTATAGAAAATTATGGATTTATTTAAATAAATTGATTCTAATTTTTTTTATTAATTATTAGTTTCATCAAATAACTTTTGTTAAAGGTAAAAACATGTTTCGCATTAAATATAAATATATTTTTCGAATTTTTGATGAATTGATTTATGAATATTATTAGTGTATTTATTATAGGCACTTTTTTAATTATTTATTTATTTATGAATTTGAATAAAATTAATTAAAAATAAAAATATTCATTTAATATACAACGTGTCGCAACGTGTCGGAATTCTTTATTTTTAGAAATGACGTGTCGACGTGTCGTGTCGTGTCGGACACTCGTGTCGTATCCCGTGTCGGTGCTACCTAGCTCATCACAATGCCTTTTCGAGCCGTCAAATGAATAGTGATTCATCATGCCCAAGTCAACTCCATTGGATCACGCACTCTAGAAGTCCAGACTCAGCGTCAAGACTGATGAAGAAGATACAGAAGACATGACAGATTCAGTCCCAGCTCAACAGGAAATTTCATTTTTATGGTGAGCAAGGTCTACTTAAACCATTCTTTGGGAAAAGAGGAGGCAGAGGCTTTATACCATCTACTTTTTTACTTAAAGAATCCCGCATGTGAATCCAATTAATCTATAAAATATAGCGAATCATTTACTTCCAAAATGAACTTTAATAAAGGAAACGAACCTTTTTTTCTCTCAGTTTCTTAACGTAATTAGTTCCGCTATAGCCGTGTCAATCAGTTAGTGTCTTCTAAAGACTATCCTCATTTGGACCCTACTTCATGCTCTTTTCTTTGGCAAAAAATAAAATAGCATGTTTCTAAAACTTTTTCATGGATCTCTTGATTGACTGACTAACCAGCTTTTTCTATAAGTATTCAAGGTGGAAAAGGGCAACCGATCTTGATGTCTCTCTTGAGTGTTATCCAAAAAGTTCATTCCATACTTGTGACGGAATATTCTAACGTGACTTGCCAGCCACTTGACTAAGTAAAAATTGCATAAATTACAAGTAAAAATTGTGTAAATTACAAGATTATATAAAAACCTTTTTTATTTGGTAGTTGGGAAGTTAATATGAACTTTGTCAATTCAGAGTGGTTTTCTTTGTAAAAAAAAAAAAAAAAGTGAATATAATTATTTTTTCTAGAAATTATTCTTTTATATATTTTAGAGAACATATTATGATGGTTTAATAATAATGTGATTCCATCAGCCCCAAGGAAAGCTTCTTCTACACGCGAAAAGGGTCAAGTCACGATAAGAAGAGAAATTCCATCAGAATTCTAGATTGATGGATGAAAATTACATGGATTCCAAGAAAGAAATGATATGGATCGATGTTTGAAATATATAGCATGGACACAAATCGAATGTTGAATTTAAGACGTCTAAATGAGTTAGTCAAGTAAATAGACTTGGAAATATGGCCAAAACATCTTGCGCGAAACTTCTACCTGCATCCATGCGCAGGACATGTAGACAAATATGAGTTTGCTGCAGCTACACCATATCTTTTTATTATACTGTAATTTCGTTGATCTAAGTTGTCCAAGAGAAATTAAAAGGAGAAAATACAGAGAGAAAAAAGATAATAGGGAAAAAATCAAGGCGGTAATTTCAATTTTCCTAACTTGTTATAAGGATACCTTTAGCAAAATCATTAATTGAATTGACTTTTGATTCTTACTTTTTACTTAGTAAGATTTTGCAATGAATGCATTTTAATTTTTTTTTTAACTTGAAATACTTAAAAATGTCGCAATATGTAAATGCTCGAACGTAGATTGATGGATAGCACAGGCAATGTTATCGTCTTACCCACACCCCATATTGTAGGAATTTGATTTGCCTCATGAATTATTGTTTGCTTCTGGCTTTATTAATGAGTTATGCAACCACAGTTTCGCTTTTTAAGTAAATCATCTCCTAATCGATGTTTATGTCAAAATAAACTAAGATGAATTTAACCTAATAGGTCGGTTCAATTACATACGGTTGTCATCAAGTTTCCACAATATAACTATTGAAGCTTACTTTCTCTTTTCCTTTTCACCGGCCTTTCACTCTTTGACTTTTGTTTATTGCAAAATATCTGAAACTTTTCAATGTACAGAAATCTCGATTTGCAAATTTATATGATATTTTTTAATCTGTTATATAATTATGAAGGGAAAGGATATCTCCTAGATTGTCAAAACGTAGAATATTTCCATTATCGTTTCATAATTATAAAGGGGAATCATGGTTCTTTTTTCTTTTCTTTTTTTTTTAATTTTAGCTAGGAGATAATTTTTAAATTTTTCTTGCTAATTTTATTTTTTAAGTTAGTGTAACTGAGGCTTTCACACCCTCTACAAAATAAATATTCAACTTAAAATTGCGAAGAGATCTCCCTCCAATATCATTGATCTTGGATATAAGTCAGCTTCATCATCGTCATATTCCCACCCATACGTTAGCGATTTCATGCGATAATTGGCTACAAGACTTATATTGGAATTTCGCATAAAAGTTTAGAACTACATTGAGAAAACCAAAAAGTTTATAACGGAATTGATAGTCATGCAATAGGTTTAGGACAAATTGAATAATTTTTTTCAAAATATAAAGAATGATCTCATTAATGATCTTAGATTACATTTAGCAATTAGGATAAAATTTAGGATAAGATAAAGTTTATCCTATCTTAGGTTTGCCGTTTGGTGCCTGCTTAAAACAAGGAAAAAAAAAAGGATGTAAAAGGGATATGGGCTGCATAAAATCATCGATAGTTAAGGTGAGATAAAGATGGATAGGAATTCTGTTAGTTGAGTCAAATAGATATTTTTCTAGAATAATAAACTTCTTAAATTAAAAAATTAAAATTATATTTCAACATAAATTATGTTTGAATTCTAATATAAGAAATTCAAAATAATAAAAAAATAATTTTATATTTTTAATTTAATATTATTTTATTTATATATTCGAATTTAATTTTATCTTATATAAATTCAATATATAAATATAAATATATATCTTTATATTTTAGGTTTTTTTATTATTTTAAGTATATAAGCATAGTTTACTATTTAATAAATATATATTAGAGAATGATAGAAGGGAAAAAGAAATAAAAAGTAATTAAAAAAAGATGAAAAAAAGCTAATAAAATAAGTAAGCAAGTGTGTCGCAAAAAAATTTACTATCTCCATTTGTGAACTTTTAGGTTTATTTACATTATTATGTTGTTTATACTAAACAATATACATAACATAATGTAAATATATTTGATTTTATTACAGTGATTCACTAAATGGTGGATATGATATAACAAAATCTCTGGATTTCATATTTTATCTTATTCAGTTCTTACCTAATTATAATTCAGACGATCAAACGTAGCTTTAAGGCCTCGCTCACCACCCCATATGAATGGAGTCTAATCATATGGACATAAATGACATGGTTTGTATAAATCAGTGGGTATTAATCGAGTCAAAGAGTTTAGAAACCTACGTCATAAGAAAAACAAATAAGGTAAATATATGAAGAGTGATTTGCAAACTTCTACATTATGACTTTTCAGTTAGACACAATCAGTTCAAGTTCCAATTTTATTTACAAAATCATCATTTTTCTTTCTATCTTGCTGCGTTTTTAGTGGATTGAAAACAGTGGTGGCCGTGGCAAGGTGACTTCTGATGGCGGCCGATGGTGGCCAGAGGAGGTTAGGTTTTTTTTTTTTTTTTTTTTTGGTCGAAACTATCCATATATTAGATCAACATGAGATACAACCATATGCTAAAGCATCACTAAATATAATATCTTGGAAAACAAAGGGAGGGAAAATAAGCCAGTTACAGACCAGGTCTTGATCCCGGTGGGTTTTGGCAGCCCAATCAGCTACTAGGTTTGCTTCTCTGCGTACATGCTGGAGTGAGAGATTAGGGCATCAAGAGAGCACATCGTGAAGAAAGGTGGCGCTCCGTCCATGGCGGCGGCTTCTTCTTCACAACGATCTCCACCAATAACAGGCAGTCCGACTTCAGCACGTCCAGATGAAGCCCCTGCTGGATCAGATGTTGGATGGCCAAAATGAGGGCGTAGATCTCGACTTGGAAGGCCGAATGTGCTAGAACACTTTGTGTAAACACATCAGTAAGTACTCCTTTGAAATTCCTATAAATACACGCTACTGATCCTTCCTCTCTCCCTGGTTGAAAAGCCCCATCAATATTACATTTGAGACTACCTTTTTCTGGAGGTTTCCATCTTCAATCTAGGCTTACAGTTGATTTTTGATTCCGATGCACAGAGGGGTCAACAAGCGTCAATATTCGACTCTGGGCTAGGGCGTTCTCCATGGCTTGGATAGGATCTGGGTTCTGTTGCCTGAAGATTGCATTGTTTCGTTGGCGCCAAATCTCCCACAGCAAACTGGCGAGCACTTCAAAAACAGGGGAAGCCTTAGGATCGGTGGCTCTGGCTGCAACCCACTCATCAAAACAACACACAGAGGTAAGTGAAATCGGAACCCTGACCTTATAATAAGTCCAAATATCTCTTGTCCAAGTGCAGAAGAAAAATAGGTGTTCGATTGTTTCTGGAACATTGTGGTTGCAAAGGGTGCAAAAGGGGATAGGGGAAATATGTCTTTGAAAAAAGTTTTGCTTTAGTAGCAAGGGCATTTTTACACGCTAACCACATAAAAACACGAATCTTAGGAGCAGTTTTCATGTGCCAGATCTTCCTCCATAACTAAATAGGATTCTGATAAGAGGATGAAGCTATATTATGTGGGGTATATTGGGTCAAAGACACATAATGGTAACAACTTTTAACTGAATATTCACCTGAGGAAGTTGTAGTCCAAACTAATTGATCATTAAGAAGGGAAGGATTTATAGGTAGGTTTAAAATCACTTCACTGACCTGGGCATCAAAGAGGGTAGTGATAAGATCGGCATTCCATTCTGTATTAGATGAATCCAATAGATCAGCAACTACAACTGGTTCACCCTCAGCTGCTATTCCTCCTATTTTACCAATTGGAAGCCAAATGTCTTCTCTAATTCTAATCGTGGATCCATCCCCAACTAACCAACGAAGTTTAGGAAGAATGGTTTCTCTTCCCTTTAACATACTCTGCCACCCCCATGAAGGTCGATAGCCTAATTGTGCACTTTGAAAAGAAGAATTCCTAAAATATAAGCCTTTGAAAAGCTGACTCCATATAGCATTAGGTTATTGAAAAATATGCCAAGCTTACTTACCAAGTATTGCCTTATTGAAATTGACCAGATCTCGGAATCCCATGCCCCTAGATTCTTTTGATTGCTTTAAATCTGACCAATTTTGCCAATGAATACCAGATTTGTTGTTGTTATTGCTCCACCAGAATGCTGATATCTTCCTCTATATTAATCTGCAGAGCGACAATGGAAGCTTAGGACATGGCATACTGAGGTAATGCTTGAATTACTGACTTCAGTCGAATCTCCTTGCCACTTTTTGATAAGATTTTTTCCTTCCAGCCAGCTAATTTAGCATTTACTTTTGCCAGGATCCAGGAGAACATCTCTGGTTTTGAACGGCCCCAGTCTGAAGGGATGCCCAGGTACTTCCCATAACTGCTCACCACAGGTATTCTCAGTTCTCTTGCTAAATTGTTTTGTAAAGTCAGAGGGCAATTTTTGCTAAAAAAATAGCCCAGATTTGTTCCTATTGATGAGCTCACCCGTAGCTAGAAAATACTGGTTTAAAATATTAGCAAGATTTTGGTATTCAGAAACTGTGGCTTTTAGGAAGAATACTGAGTCATCAGCAAAGAACAAATGGGATAACGTAGGACAGGCTCTATTAAATTTAATCCCCTGTAATTGACCCATATCCACAGCTTGCGTTATAATAGTTGATAGAGCATTTGCAAGTAGAATGAAAATATATGAGGAGAGGGGGTCACCTTGTCGAATTCCTCTAGAAGGCTGAAAATAAGGGAGCTGTTCCCCATTAAAACGAACACTAAAGGAAGTCGTTGTGGTGCAAGCCATGACCATAGTAACCCATCTGTTAGTAAAACCCAACTTCTGCAAATAGGCTGTAAGGAAATCTCATTCAACCCTATCATAAGCCTTCTACATATCAGTTTTCAAAATAAGATTGAATCTTTTCTTGCAAGTTCTCATTTTAAACTGATGAAGCACTTCTTGCACTACCATTATATTGTCTTGGATCTGCCTGCCACTAACAAATGCTGCTTGTTCTTTTGAGATCAAACTAGGAAGCCAAGCTTAAGTCTATTAGCCATAACTTTTGAAATGATCTCATAAGCAAAATTATAAAGACTTATGGGACGGTACTAATCTATGCTTTCTGGGTAATGAACTTTAGGAACCAGAGTAATAATCGTTCTGTTTAATCTAGGAGGCATACTACCTGAGGTGAAGAAATCTTGAACTGTTTTGATGATATATGTTTTGATGATATTCCAGTGATGCTGATAGAAATGGCCATTAAGGCCATCTGGCCCAGGAGCCTTGGGAGGTCCCAGCTGAAAAGTAGCCTGGTACACCTCCTCTTCTATTACCCCACTCATCAACTGTTCATTCATTTATGTTGTTACCACTGCTGGACATTGTTGTAAAAAGGGACCAAAATCACGGTATTCCACTGACTGGTATAATTGAGAAAAGAAACCCATTGTCATCACCTTTAGCTATGCTAGCTCCCTTATCCAGTTCTGGTTTTCATCCTTAAGCATACAGATTCTATTTCTTTGTCTTCTTTGCACTGTACAAGCATGAAAAAATTTTGAGTTTTTATCACCCCATTTCAATCGGTTAATACATGAACACATAGCCCAGAACTGCTCCTCTTGATGCCACAATTTTTGAATTTCAACTCGAATGGAGGTGGCTAACTCCTTATCTTCAGTCTGATAGAATTTCCTGTTAATAATTGTCTGCAGTTATTATTGTAACTAAAGTATTCGCAGATGGCCATTACTGAACCGTGACTTGCTCTAGCTGGCTAACTTAATAGAAACTGCCTGCAATTTAGAGGCCAAAGAGGTATTACTGCTTTGCCAGGAATGTTGAATTACCGCTTTGCATTCTTGATCTTGACTCCAAAAAGCTTCATAATTAAAAGTCTTTGCTCGCTTGACAAGTTGAGAAGAAGTGTGCAACAGGATAGGACAGTGATCCGAGCCTATAGGTGGAAGAGCTAGCACTTCTGCAGAAGGATATGATAACCTCCAATCCAAGGAGCAGAAAACTCGAACTAATTTCTCCTTCACCAGGTTATCCCCTGCTCTATTAGTAGACCAGGTAAATTCACACTCTTTACTTTCCAATTCTAATAAAGCATAGTCACTGATCAAATTTCTAAAGGATGCCATTCGAGAGTAAATAGCTAGTCTTTTTCCTACTTTGTCCCAGGGGAAAAGGAAATCATTGAAGTCCCCAACGCACAGCCAAGATAAGGGATTTGCTGTACAGATTTCCCTGATTGTATCCCAAAACTCCTGCCTAGCCTGATAAGTTGAAGGGGCATGCAGGCATGTTAAATGCATCGAAGCAGTTGTCAAAGGATCAAGGACTATGAGATCTAAATAATTCTCCTCCAAGTGTAATACAGTGATATCAAAAAGGTCAGTCCAAAACACCGCAAGTCCTCCAGACAAGCCTACAGGATCCCTCAAAAAAGAGTGAGGGAAGTGAAACCGACGTTGTAAGCTCTTCACAACTGACTCTACATTCTTTGTTTCCATTAAGAAAACTATATCGGGCTTTTCAGAGGCTAACAAAGCCTTAAGGACTTGAATTGTCAGGGGATTGCCCAACCCCTGACAATTCCAACTTAGTAGTTCCATTTGAAAAGCGATGGCTGTTGAGGGCCAGCCGCCAAAGCCCGATGAGTAGGTTCTTCTGCCGCAAACACAGGGGTATCCAAGAGCTGAGTTTCATCCAAATCTGAAGAGTAGCCTGCATGAGTTTCATATGGTGAATATCTCTTGTTTTTCTTGCTTGATCCCACAGTAGCGTTCTAGGGATTTTTGGTTTCTTCTGTTTAGGAATTTCCGATGAAGGATGCTGAATGCTCTTCAACTTGGCTTTTGTAGGTACCAAGTCAGTTGTTCGCATGACTGGATTGACTGGGTCCATCCGAGAGGAAGACCCTGAGGGGATAACAAGAGTCGAGACAAGGGCCTCTGAAACAGGAACGATGGGAGGTAAAGCTGGGATAGGGAACTGCATAGCTGGGGGGATTTCAGGTACGGCCTCATCCATCTACTCTATATGTTCTGGAGGATTGTAAAAAGCTTCCCGATAGGGGCTAAGCTATCTGACCTCTGCTCTCAGCCACGAGCCATAGGCCATTTTCTCTAGACCCTCAAATTGAGCTTCCTCATAAGGATAATCTTTACATGCAGCTGCATAATGACCTAGCTTTCCACAAGAATAACAGAAGTGGGATAGACGCTCATAGTGGAAATCCAGCCACAGAGTTTTTCCTTCTATCCGAATGAGCTTTCCTAACCTTAAAGGTGCTTTCAGGTCTATTTCAATTTGAACCCTCCCAGATGTATCGGGTATCACTTCCAGAACTCGTCCCACCTGCTGCACAGCCCTACGTAGAAGCTGTTCAATATTCCACTCCAAAGGTAAGCCTATCACATGAACCCAAAATGCACACCTGGAGAAATCATAGCAGTGTAAAGGAGTATTTGGTTGCTAGGGGCACAGATGGACCAAATGACCTAAGAATAACCAAGGGCTCCCATCTAATATTCTCCGTTTTTCCATTTCAGATCTAAATTTAATGATGTACAGCCCACCATCGCTAGGAGAAATCTCAACTTGATCAACACGCCAAGCTCTCTTCATTGGTATTTGAAAAGCAAGTAGATTTACAGCAGGATTTGTAAAGATGTTACCCACTAGGATGAGGCAACACTCCTTGAGCTTGTTCGATGCAGGTACGTTGTCCCAAACCTCCAGTTCTTGTTCCAAACACAGGCATCCCAAACGATGACATAGCGCAACAATGCGTGAGGGACTGTCACTCTCATTCGTAGCCATGATGAACCGTCGAGTCACTGATATTCTTTAATTGATAGAAACCCAGTGCAGAAAACAATCTCTCTTGGGTTGCATGTCAAGGATCAAATACATGCAACACTGAACCAGCGAAATCAAAACAAATTGAGAAGACCAGGAGCAAACAGACAGGGGTGAGAAGAAGAGATAGACTTCAATGAAAATAGAGAAGGCTGGAAACTTCACATGCAAGTCAAGCCAAAGAAACATGGTTCGACAAGGATGAAATTAGATAGAAACGGAGGGTCGATGTAATAGTGGAAAGGTGATGCAACCAGAACGTAAAGTGCAAAAGAAGAAACGAGGACAGGAAGAAAATATAGAGGAAGACATTGAAGAAAACTCGAGCATCTCACAAGAAAGAGCTCTAGCATAAACGAGAGAAAGTTTTTGTTAGCTATCCGTTTATGTAATAAGCATTGCATTTGGATCACGTAGTAGGTTAGGTTGCGGGATAGGATTCCTGGGTGATTTTTGAGCTTAAGGTTTTTGTGGTTGTCTTTTCAACGGAATGTTAAATTAGGCTTTGTCTAATTGATTTTTACTTTTCACGTTTCGTCGTTAAATTTTCAAATTTTGCACCATACTCACTTGACTTTTTCTACTCTTCTAATCTTAAAGACCCAAAACTTTCGTGATTAGAAAAATATCGACACATAGATCTATGTATAATTCTTTATATAAATTTGAATCATAATTTAGATTTCAATGGGAAAGCAAACAAGTCATTTTTTGACATTTCATTAAGCTGCAATAAGCAAATTCTTAAGAAATCAATTTGCTCATTCAAATATTTCCTAAAAGGTAAAGTGAAATCTGAAAAATAGAGGAGACAAAGTTTCACTATGTCGCATATTTTGTTGTGAAAGGGTTTAGTTGGAACTTCTGTAGCATTTCTCAATAAGAGCTCTCAACTATATGATTGGTTTTAATTTTATGAATTTAAAAAAAAAAAAAGTACGAGATATGTTGAAACTGGGAAATAAAATCGACAAGTTTGTAAGCGATTTCAAAGAGTCAAAAGGTAGTTGTAAGTTTTTGACAAGTTTCAATGTCTTATTTATCTTGTTCATGCACGTCGATCCCTTAGGATTTATTCTCTGTTTTTTTTTTTTTTTTTTTTTGAAAGATTTTCTTTTTCTTATGTGTGTGTGTGTGTATTGTAGTTTGTACAAAAAAAAATTCCAATTACTAATCGAAACAGCTAATTGATTGTCTTAGTCCTAATTGAAAGTCGTAGGTACCGTTTGCTCTTTAGTTTTCTAGTAAAATTTCATACACGCTGGTCATCTTTAGGTAATTTTTATAGCGGAACAATTTTCTTTCTAATAATTTTCGTCAATGAAATAAATGATGGATTCCACAAGCTACAATAGCTGCATATTGTCTCGCAAGGAAGAATAATAATTATGTCCCATTTATTTAAATGACAGATTGTGGCCCACTTATTTAAATAAGTACACCAATCAATAGGTGCTTTCCTTAAGTAGCCATAATTTACAAAATTGGCACACTACAGGATTTAACTTATTTTTACCGGGATTTCTTATGGTCCCCTAGTTTAAATGTCTACTTATAGTCTACCACGTAAACTACCATACCAGTTTTCTCTTTTGATGTTAATATATCTAGTATTGCTCATCAATAAATCTAGTTAGAAATAATTAACATTCTTTAGTACAAGTTATTAAAACCATTTTACAAAATAAGTTTATAAAATGATGTGTCAGACTATTATCCATTTATTTGAATTGAAGGGCCGTTCCCGGTTTCACACAATACCCAACATTTTTTATATCAATTGCTAATTTAATAAACTTGAAGTAAGCTTGAATGTTGCTCATTGTATTCCGGAAATTGGAAGTGGAGATAAATCGACGTGAGACATGACGAAATCAACATACTCGGTTTGCTTTTTTCATTATTAAATGGGATAAGTAAGATCTGCGCAAATCCTCATGACAAAGCATCTAAGATACGCCAAACAAAGCACTCATCACAATGCCTTTCCGAGTCGTCAGATAAATAGTGATTCATCATGCCCAAGTCAACTCCATTGGAACACGCACTCTAGAGTCCGGACTCAGCGTCAAGACTGGTGAAGAAGGGAGAATTACCCAAAAAGTCCTAAACCTATTGCGGTTGTGCCAATTCGGTCCTAAACCTTTTTTTTTTTGTCCAATTTAGTCCTAAACCTTTTATAATTGTGCCAATTCAGTCCATCCGGCCAAAATTGGCCGGCCGGCCTCGACGTGGACGCCGAGCGGGGACAACCGGCCGGCGAGGTAATTTTTTAATATTTTTTATATTTTTTTTCAATTTTTAATTTTTTTTAAATTTTTTTTTTTTTTTTGGGTCTTCTTCTCCTTCCTCCGCCGGCCGACGCCGGCCGGGTGAGGGCCGGCGAGGCTGACCTCGCTGGCCACTAGCGAGGCTCGCCCCGCCGGCCACCGGCGGAGGCGAGCCTCGCCGACCACCGGCGAGGGCAAGGGTCGACCTCGCCCGGTGGCCGGCCGAGGCTGCCGTCGCCATTGCCACCCCCGCCGCCTCCCCCGTCCCCCATCGTTGGCATGATCTCCCCCTCCGAGCTCAAGCGACCCTCCCCGGCCGTGACCGTCACCAAAACCCTGTTCCAGCGCCTCTGGACCGTCGCCAAAACCCTCCCGGGCCACTTGACCACACCACGCAGCACAGCGGGGCCTCGCCCTCGCCGGGAGAATTACCCAAAAAGTCCTAAACCTATTGCAGTTGTGTCAATTCAGTCCTAAACCTTTTTTTTTGTCCAATTTAGTCCTAAACCTTTTATAATTGTGTCAATTCAGTCCATCCGGCCAAAATTGGCCATCCCGTGGACGGACGCCGGCGGGGGACAACCGGCCGGCGAGGTAATTTTTTAATTTTTTTTATATTTTTTTCAAATTTTTAAATTTTTTAAATTTTTTTTTTTTTTTTTTGGGTCTTCTTCTCCCTCCTCTCGGCCGGCCAACGCCGGCCAGAGGTAAGGGCCGGCGAGGCTTGGCGACGGCCGCCTCGCCGTCGCTGGGCGAGGCCGAGCTTCGCTAGATCCGGCGAGCTTGGCCCTCGCCGATCACTGGCGAGGGCGAGGCCCCACCGTGCTGCGTGGTGTAGTCAAGTGGCCGAGGAGGGTTTTGGTGACGGTCCAGAGGCGCTGGAATAGGGTTTTGGCGACGATCACGGCCGGGGAGGGTCGCTTGAGCTCGGAGGGGGAGATCATGCCAACGATCGGGGGGACGGGGGAGGCGGCGGAGGCGGCGGGGGTGGCGATGGCGACGGCAGCCTCGCTGGCCACTGGGCGAGGTCAACCCTCGCCCTCGCCGTCGCTGGGTGAGGCTCACCTCCACCAGTGGCCGGCGGGGCGAGCCTCACCAGTGGCCGGTGAGGTCAGCCTCGCCGGCCCTCACCTCACCTGGCTGGCCGGCCGCCGGAGGAAGGAGAAAAGACCCAAAATTAAAAAATTTTAAAAATTCGAAAAAAAAAAAAATTAAAAAATTACCTCGCCGGCCGGTTGTCCCCCGCCGGCGTCCACGTCGGCCGCCGGCCGGCCAATTTTGGCCGGATGGACTGAATTGGCACAATTATAAAAGGTTTAGGACTAAATTGGACCAAAAAAAAAAAAGGTTTAGGACTAAATTGGCACAACTGCAATAGGTTTAGGACTTTTTGGGTAATTCTCCCCGCCCTCGCCGGTGGTCGGCGAGAGCCGAGCTCGCCAGATCGCGAAGCTCGGCCTCGCCATCGCTTGGCGAGGCTCGCCTCCGCCGGTGGCCGGCGGGCGAGCCTCGCCGATGTGGCCGGCGAGGTCGGCCTCGCCGGCCCTCACCTCGGCCGGCGTCGGCTGGCCGAGGAAGGAGAAGAAGACCCAAAAAAAAAAATTTTAAAAATTTAAAAATTCGAAAAAAAATATAAAAAAAAATTAAAAAATTACCTTGCCAGCCCGGTTGTCCCCCGCCGGCGTCCACGTCGGCCGCCGGCCGGCCAATTTTGACTGGATGGACTGAATTGGCACAATTATACAAGGTTTAGGACTAAATTGGACAAAAAAAAAAGGTTTAGGACTGAATTGGCACAACTGTAATAGGTTTAGGACTTTTTGGGTAATTCTCCCGGTGAAGAAAATACAAAAGACCCAACAGATTCAGCCCCATCTTAACTGCAGTACAGGAGATTTCATTTTTATGGTGAGCAAGGTCTACTTAAACCATTCTTTGGGAAAAGAGGAGGCAGAGGCTTTATACCATCTTCTTTTTGACTCAAGGAATCCCACATGTGAATCCAATTAATCTATAAAATATAGCGAATCATTTACTTCCAAAATGAACTTTAATAAAAGAAATGACCTTTTTTATCTCTTAATTTCTTAACGTAATCAGTTCCGCTATAGCCGTATCAATAAGTTAATGTCTTCTTAAAACTATCCTCACCTGGACCCTACTTCATGCTCTTTTCTTTGGCAAAAAGAAAAAGAGCACGTTGCTAAAACTTTTTCACAGATCTCTTGATTGACTGACTAACTACCTTTTTCTATAAATATTCAAGGTGGAAAGGGGCAACCGGTTTTGATGTTGGGAAGTCAATATGAACTTTGTCAATTCAGAGTGGGTTTCTTCGTAACAAAAAAAAAAAGGTGAATAGAATTCTTTTTTCTAGAAATTATTCTTTTATATATTTTAGATAACATATTATGATGGTTTAATAATAATGCAATTCCATCAGCCCCGAGGAAAGCTTCTCCTACACGCGAAAAGGGTCAAGTCACGATAAGAAGAGAAATTCCATTAGAATTCTAGATTGATGGATGAAAATTACATGGATTCCAAGAAAGAAATGACATGGATCGATGTTTGAAATATATAGCATGGACACAAATAGGATGTTGGATTTAAGACGTCTAAATGAGTTAGTCAAGTAAATAGACTTGGAAATCTTGCGCGAAACTTCTCACTGTATGCATGCGCAAGACATGTAGACAAATATGAGTTTGCTGCAGCTACACCATATCTTTTTACTATACTGTAATTTCGTTGATCTTGCTTCGCCAAGGCTTCCATCACGCGGACCTTCTCATTGAATCGGACTGAATCGACACAGAGAGCCGCCATGAGAGGAGCGTCCTCTGTTTTTCGAAGCTGCCTTTCTGTATTCTCTTTTCCCTAATCTCAGCCTTCAATATTGCAGAAGAGAAGCCAATGTTGTTGCCGATTGGGCTGCCAAGGCCCACGATCGAGCAAACCCAACCCAAAACCGGGCTGTCTTTCCTCCTATTTATTTAATCGACCTTGTATGTGTTGATGCACTAGCTGCAGGTTGTACCGGGTTTAACACTTGAATATATAGTTTCCCTATTTCGACCAAAAAAAAAAAAAAAGTTGTCCAAGAGAAATTAAAGGGAGAAAATACAGAGAGAAAAAAGATAATTGGAAAAAATCGAGGCAATAATTTCAATTTGCCTAACTTATTTTAAGGATACCTTTAGCAAAATCATTAATTGAATTGACTTTTGATTCTTACTTTTTACTTAGTAAGATTTTGCAATTATTGCATTTTAATTTTTTTTTAACTTGAAATACTTTAAATTGTCGCAATATGTAAATGCTCGCGCGTAGATCTATGGACAGCACAAGCAATGTTATCGTCTTACCCACACCCCATATTGTAGGAATTTGATTTGCCTCATGAATTATTGTTTGCTTCTGGCTTTATTAATGAGTTATGCAATCACAGTTTCACTTTTTAAGTAAATCATCTCCTAATCGATGTTTATGTCAAAATAAATTAAGATGAATTTAACCTAATAGGTCGGTTCAATTACATACGGTTGTCATCAAGTTTCCACAATATAACTATTGAAGCTTACTTTCTCTTTTCCTTTTCACCGGCCTTTCACTATTTAACTTTTATTTATTGCAAAATATCTTAAACTTTTCAATATACAGAAATCTCGATTTGCAAATTCATATGATATCTTTATGTCTGTTATATAATTATGAAGGGAAAGGATATCTCCTAGATTGTAAAAAGTTAGAATATTTCCATTACTGTTTCATAAGTATAAAGGGGAATCGCGGTTCTTTTTTTTATTATTTTTTTTATTTTAGCTAGGAGATAATTTTTAAATTTTTCCTGCCAATTTTATTTTTTAATTTAGTGTAACTGAGGCTTTCACACCCTCTACGAAATAAATATTCAACTTAAAATTGCGAAGAGATCTCCCTCCGATATAATTGATCCTGGATATAAGTCAGCTTCATCATCGTCATATTCCCACCCATAAGTTAGAAGTGATTGCAGGGCCACAGTCCTTACATCTTTGATCTCCGTACCACGTTTGATCCAGATTCATTACACAACCAACCAAAGAGAAATACCGCCTCCCATTCCTCTCCCTCCCCCTCCTAAGCCTGTCACGTATCTTGGCTTGACCTCTGGTTGGGGTCGTTGGAAGTTATCGATCTCATTGTCGATGGGCTTTAATTACGTAGAGAGATAGAGAGAGAGGTCTCGGCGGCGACGGAGGCAGCTCGGTAGAGCGATTGCTCAAGGTCTAGCTTTGAGGTTGCCCAAGGACATTGAGGGTGAGCGGTGCTAGCGGTGTGGGCAAGCCAAAGGCGGGCGAGAGAGGGAGGGATAAGAGTGGGGAGGAAGGAGAGATATGGAGGTTTAGTTTATGTTAGGAGGTATAGTGGAAACTCAATAATAGTGTCGGTTTGTAGTCAATGTTGGATCCCCACGTAACAAGAATACAATATTACTTAAGTCAAAACTATTTAAATTTTTTCTCATGTGACTTGATAATAAATTTTATATGCCATTTATATGTATGTGGTTTCCATCTATTTTTGAGTTGAATTTTGTAACATGGTATCAGAGTAAATATTATTTATTGAATATAGATGCATCCATTCCATGAATCCTAATCCGGCTCACAACCACTCTCATGGCTCATAATCTGGTTAATATACACACGTGATACTATTTCAATGTATACAACTGCGCCCCCTTCTCCCGTCCAATTTGTGATATTGTGCTCGTGGAATAATAAGTCCGTGTCATCATAGACAGGCAGGCACGCGGTGGTCCGAGTTTCTCTGTAATGACGACAAAATACAACCCGGGAAAGCCACACCATATTCCTGCACGGAGATAATCAGAGATAGGACGAAAGGTTCTTTTCCTACACAGGCGCGTCGAAATTTCCAAGCAAAACCCCGGTGTCTCTCTCTTATTTCGCCACTATTGAAGCTCTCTCCTCACCAACCAAAAAAAATGAAAAATAAAAGCTCTCTCTCCTCTCTCTCTCTCCCTCTCTCTTCGTCTCTCAACCTTCCCCGAGAATTCGATCTCTTCGCTTATTTATATGTGACGAGCTCAACACGTTCTTGCATACAACTACAAACAAAAGCAAAAAGACAGAAAAGCCGAAAGCAAGTTGTTTTGAGAGAGAGAGAGAGAGAGAGAGAGAGAGAGATGGAGGGTTTGCCACCAGGGTTTCGGTTCTTCCCGACCGAAGAAGAGCTGGTTTCGTTCTATCTACGAAACAAGCTCGAGGCAACTAGAGAGGCTCTACTCGGGCTGATTCAACGAGTCATACCCGTTCTTGATATCTACGAGTTCAATCCATGGGACCTTCCGCGTACGTCGCAATCCTTGCTTTCTCTTCTTCTTCTTCTTCTTCTTCTTCTTCTTCTTCTTGATCATCTCTTGTTTTCACGATGGAAAGCCTTTTCCGTTAGGATATGCCTGCAGAGACAGAAAAACAAAGCGCTGCGACTTTCTTTTAATTAACCTCAGAACCATCGTTCTCAATCCTTTTTTTTTTTTTTTTTTTTTTTTTTTTTTTTTTTTTTTTTTTTTGGTGCCGATGTACTAGGCATTTCAGAAGGTATTTGCTATTTGCCCCTTTCGACTTTAGGGAAACAATGGTCTCAGATACTTCTCATTTGAGATTTTTTGCAATTCTCCAAATCATAAAATGGATACTCCTTCAAAACACAAGTCTCTTATTAAGTTCTACAAGTATGGGAGAACATGCTACGACAGATATAGACAATGAACTTCACTTTTTTCTGCCCTTGTCTGAAAAGAAAAGAACCAACGAGAATTTGGAGAATCTCATAAGGAAGTTGTACCTGTTAGGCCCTAATTTATGCATGGTTTTCTTCTAAATAAGTTTAATGCGATGGGCTTCAACTTTTTTGCAGCAAGCTTATATTTTAGAATGTATCAGTTGGAGAAATCATTCCATAATTCATGATTTATTTTCCCAAGCAGTGTTCATATGCATCCACAATATGTATACACAGTCTATAATTTCATGAACAATTTTGAACATATGCTCGTGTGTTAGAACTGTTTAAAAAACAATTACGATTCCTCTAAAGAAAGATCACAGCTCCTTGATCTCTACTCTATTCTGTTATGTGACAAAATTCTTTTGGATCCAGAATTTGCAGGAGATCTATGCCGTGCAGATCCGGAGCAATGGTTCTTCTTCATCCCTAGGCAAGAGAGCGAGTACCGCGGCGGTAGGCCGAGGCGCCTCACGACCACTGGCTACTGGAAAGCTACGGGCTCTCCTGGTCTTGTCTACTCGAGCAATCGCATTGTCGGACTGAAGAGGACTATGGTGTTCTATACAGGACGGGCTCCAAAAGGCATGAAAACTGAATGGAAGATGAATGAGTACAAGGCCATTGAAGGGGAGGCTTCTTCTCAAGAAATCCCAGTGGTGGTAAGTAATACCCTTATCCAACGTTTATCGAAAAAACTGTCGGATAACCTATTTCACACATGTATGGAATAATTTAACATGATTTCATATGTTTCATGTGTAATCTAATTCTGGACATTGTTATGCTGGAGTAGTGGTGTAATTGCAATGGTATTAAGAGTAATTAAAACAAGAAGATCCCAGTAACATTAGTTTAAGTTCTTGCAGCAACCTTGACATATTCTCGTTCGTCTTTATCTTTACATGTTCTATGTTGTCTGGGAAGCAAAAGTAATAGTTTAATCTATCGCATTGAGTTTCCAATCTAAAACTTAGCTATTCTCTTTTATAGGCAACTAGTCTACACCAATTCTTGAACCTAAGGAACAAAATGAAATAGAACCACAGCAGAATGGATTGACATCGCTTTTGATTTCTTGTTGCTGTAAGAACATGCACGAATCGAACAACACATGATTAATGTCTCTCGTTTGTGTCTATAATTGCAGCCAAGGCATGAATTCAGCGTGTGCCGGGTGTACAAGAAAACGAAGACCTTGAGGTCATTCGACCGGAGACCGATGGGAGAAATCGTTAGAAGCAGCCACACATTTCAACAGGACACCATACCGGAGGATGATCATCATCGGCATCATGAAGAAATGGCATCATCTCGCCGAAGCAGTCCTCCATTCATGGAGAGAGTGAGCTCATCGCCAGACAGTTCAGGCGTCTCTGAAGACCATGGGACGATTCCTTCGCAAGCAAGAGGACTGGGAAGCAATACGGATGTCGAGATGTTGCCCAGTGACACCGAATTGTTCTTGCCAGACTGGGAACAGCTCTGGTCTTAATTAAAGAAGGCTAATTTACTATGCATAAATAAATAAATAAAAATAACATATTAATATTATCATGATTAAAACGGTGTAACTCCTAATCTCCTCAATGATACTAAGCCGATGTGAGTTCTTTCTGATTTTAATGTCTGTTTAAAATGTAGTTGTATTCTGGAATCGACCATGGATGTAGAACTAATGCAAAATGTCTGGTCGATATCTTTACGGGCACCATGTTCATTTTCGTGATTATTTCCATGTGAAACTCTCACGAATCAAACTGGTGTGCGTTTGTATGTGCTTGTTTTGTCATGGTCCATGTAAATTATTGCATGTGTGCAATGAACCGTAGAGCTCCCAAAGGATTACCTGGGGATTTAATTTTCTTCTAATTTTTTTGGTAGAATTATTTTAGAAGCTTTCCAATAGATGGATACAAATACTTTGCGATCTTGGTTTTTGACGTATTATCAAATTCGCAGATATTATGGAAAAAGCATGTATATTGGGAAATAATCAAGACAACCATCTAGTGCAACAGGCTTTAGTAATTTGGGAAAATATATTGCCTTAAAATCATGTCTAGCGCTTCCTTCTTCTTTTTTTATCGGGGCTCTGTGATGTCTTATTTTGGAAGAGTAAAGAGCTTTGTACAAAAGTTATTTACAGGGTGAAATGCTAAATTCGTGCTATGCTTAGCTTTATCCTTGCATGTAATATGTGATAGACTTAATGATTAGATATAAAGCCACGATGATAAACTTAATCAAAGCTAGCTAACTTATAATCACGGTTGTCACTTGCAGAGCATCTGAACACAATAATGTCGCAATTTCTTGTAAGGTTCTTCACAGCTACTCATTACCTTCATCCACGGAAGTATATAGCGCTTGGGAAAAATTTAGAAAGTCGTGTTGGACCCTCAATTCCAAGTATTTATTCCTTTCGTGGGAAAGCTTTGATGTTAAAGTCCTTTGAATTCAAGTCTACATTTCTCAAGTCAATAACTCAAAGCAGTTGTCGTTACCTACTTTTGTTGAAAAGATTAAGAGTACATAACTGCTTTTCAAAAATCTTTTCAAACTAAACTACAAATGAATCGAGTAAAACATACTCCATACTCTGCTAACATACTCTGCTAGAAGGCTTGAAGTTGAATGACACTATATATATATATGAACGAGAGAATGCAAACAACGTGTGTAATTGATCCTTCTTGAATTATCAAAGATGCAACTCTATGGAATAGTCTAAATAGTTAGTGAGATGAAAAACAAGTATAGTAAGATTCTTTTAAGAAGTAACCATATTAAAATATTAAATGTTTAGTAACCGTTAAAAATAATCCACTTATCTAAAAGATCAATTGTAGACCATCAAATCACTTAGTATGCCAAACTCTTAAACTACTCTATCACATAAAAAATCATTTTAGTGAGAGAAATTTTAACTTGACGATTCATATTTACATCTTTTTCATTTCCATGCTTTCGAAATTTCTCATGAATTTCATTAGAAGAAACACTTAAATAAGAAAAATCAAACTGCGCACAACGTTACTCCTAGTAGCTAGGAAATTCTCCATCTTAGAGATTGGAGAAAATTAGTGATGTTTTCAATCTCATATACATATATTTCAAATTCCATGCCAAATTAATTCAACTAAACTGAGAGATACATGCATATAAAATCCCAACTTGTCGGGTATGCATATTGATGGGAAGTGTCGTGGAAAATGAGGAGGGGGGAACGTTTCCTTGCAATTGCAGTGCAAAGACTTGACTAGAGGACACCCAAGATTATTGGCTTGACTTGCTCTCACGAGTCATGCAAGTCAAGCCATTATTATATTCGCAACCATCATTGTCATATATATTTATATATATTATATATTTATCTCTTATATTAATTAATTACTTCTTTTAGAAATTAGGTTAATTTATTCTTGTCCCGACTTTGGATTGGTTGTCTTTCGATGTTGAAAGTTTCCAACTCTTGACTATATATATATAAAGATGCCGAGTGTGTCCCACAAACGTGCATCACATTTGTCCCTTTCCTTGTAAAATAAGACGAAATATACCGGTATCCTGTGAGCGCAAAAAAGAATGAAAATCTCGGCATCAATCATGAACCGGAAACTTACATCGAATTGTTCTACTTTACATTATTGTTCTTTGGCTGAAGATAACAAAAAGCTAACATCAACTAAGACATATGACATATATTTGATTCTTGGCACCATCAAGTGTAAACAATTACGTATTTGTCTTTACCAAAAAAAAACAATTACGTATTTGTGACAATCATTTAGCGGTTGACTTGCATTTTACCTAGTCCGACACGCTACTAAAAAGTGTCATAATCATTCAAGGGGAAAGACAGATTTCTTATTTGCTAGGTACAAGTTAGAGCAAATGAAAAGGTAGAGAAATTAAAGGCGCAGATGAAAATCATTTTGTTCCATAAATCGATTTCTAATCAGAAAAAAATTTCTTTTTCTTATTCTCTAAACGAATTTCTAAGCAAAAATACGTGTTTGATAACCATAACAAATTTCTCCCCTCTCCCCTCTTCCCCCACAACGAGTAGCTTCTCCGAATAGAAATTCATTTGATAACGATGCAAGATGTCTTCTTTTCAAGCAAGTGGCTAGTAGCATGGGTGAGTTATGAGAAAATTTTTTATTTCTCATTTTTTTAGAAAAAAAATTAAAAAAAAAAAAAAAATTCCTTCTCATTTCTATTCTAAAATTACTTTGGACTAACAATTTGTTCCAAAAATAGAAATAAGAAATTGCGTTACGAAAGAAATTTCTATTCCAAACATCTTCACAGAAACAAAAAAATAGAAAAACAAAAATATAAAATGATTATCATGCGCATCCTAATACTCCCAACTCTCTTTCCAGTGAAACGTCTTAGCTGTAGGGTAACCCATCAGTAATAATCACGACATCTTGTATGAGGTTGCAAACTTAAGTCATGTCACAATGTTGGTATTGCTACCACTTCCTAGCTCCCGACATATGTATAAGATTGCGATAACAGACTCCTTAACTTTGGACCTTTGGATTTCCGAGTGGACTAAGTAGCTATGATTTAAAAGAAACTTTATGTTATAGATGTGAGACCCTTATAATGACATCAAGAAGGGATAGCTACATTGGTCATCCTTCCATTCCTTTTTACTGAGACACATCTCTCATTTCATCGCTTCAATTCTTGCCGATTAATACAACTTATATTTTAAGGACAACTCCCATCCGATAAAGAAGATTTGACATAAGCTTGATGCCTTTATCCTTGACTGTCGGGAGGTTGTCTAAATGCAAAGCCATGTTCAGTTGAATCCTGGTCTCACCTAAATTCTTGTTTAGCTCCCCTTTTAATTCAAGTATGTTTTTGCACCATTAGTAATCAACCCAAAATTTCCTTCCTGTTCCTTTACATGGCAACACTCAGTATAGCATAGTACCTAATACCTATCGTGACATCTAGACTAGACTATGATAGCATGCACCAAATCCAATAACGCCATACTAGTCCACATTCACCCATAATCTCTTATGCCCAATCCATACATTTTAGATATCATCAGATATTGACAAAATATTGCTGAGACTCTCAATAGAAGTCCGATACGTTCATTTTGTGGAGATTATCAATAGCCCATGACACTCGCCTTCATCGTGGTATGTTCTAAGAAACTCATTGGGATGACGATTCACAGGCAAAACCTCCAATGATCTAAGAAATTCTTCCCAAATGGAGGTTTTGATACCAATCGTTCGGGCACTCATGGTCCGAGCCAAGGAAAACATTCAATCAAACTGTCCAGTCGTCCACTAATTATCTGACGTGGGAAGGATTATCCCCAACACCCTCGAGCTGGCTCTTCGGCCTTGACCGTGAACTAGGGCTCTTCCGACATGGACCACGGACTATCTCCCCATCTGTAGTCATGGGCCCATTCGAGGAGAGTCCAACCAACCTTTTCCTCTGACCACCTTAGCCGCTCCGGGCCTTGCTCGCTCAACGCATGAAGAAACTATTGGTGCTTGGGATACTTTTGTCTTTCTTGATCACACGCTAACAGAGAAGACCTCTCAGTGCAGGGCATTGACAATCTTTATCGGCGATATGGGACAACTAGATGGAGGGAGAGAGAGAGACAGAGAGGCTGCTTTTGGGTACTCCTGGCCTATATTAGCCCCTCATAAGCTGTTTAGATAACATGGATCTCGCATGGATCCCACCAGACCTAATGACCCAGTTGAAGTGAACTAACATAAGCTCGAAGTACCGATCAATTTTCCCAAACAAATAGTTGCTCCATCTTTGCTCTTATCATTCACGAAAAAGAACTCTGGAAAAACAAGCAGTACTAATCCAAACAGAATCACTAAATGACTATTCTGATTTTGGTGTTGAAGAAGCTTTAAGCAAAGAACTCGGCATCACTAGAACACACAGAAAAAGAAAAGAGGCTCACATCACGAGCAAAAGTTAACTGTTCAAATTGCCAACTGAGCATATTCCAACAAAGATTTACAGGGTATAGTATTTGTATTCCTTTCCAACTGCACATCAGAGTCTCACGTTTGATCTGATCTATTCAATCTGGCATCAGGATTCATCACCACTCATCCTCGAGGCTGGCCCGGTGAAAGCACAGTACCGTGAAGACAAATATGAAGAAAGATGTGAACTCAATGAACATAGCTCCCGTGTTAATCAGATTCGCGTGTCTGAGGATTATAGGAATAGCCATGCTTCCAACAGCCGATGCTCCGGTCAAAAATTTAGCAGCATCAATCCAGCTATAAAAAATTTAAAAGAAAGAATTAAGGCAAGATAGATGTTATAAGGACAGGTCATTAATTCACAGTTATGGAAATGTAATGCAACCGTATAGGGTTAAATAGTACAGATGTCACCAATGGCATCGACATCCCTTTTCATTGTAAAAGCCAAATCACACGAGCTGTTACTTTCAGTTCAATCATTAATAGAGCTACAACAAAAGATAGGATGACAGGTGTGAGTAATTTAAAGATCTTTACTCGATCCCCAGAACCAAGAGGAAGCTATTATGAACTGAAGTGAACCTTTACACCTTCTCCCTCTATTTTCTGGCTTCCACCACAAACAACCACACAGCAACCATTTCCAACTCACCTTCTGCCAACTTTCCATAATAATTATACAACGGTCAATTCAAGATAACGTTCTTGGAGTAGAAAAGCCAATACATTCATGAGTTATTGAGAAGATTATGGCAATGCATGACAGTCATACCATCAAAATTTCTTCAATTAGAGAAGGTATGAGTAAGAAGAATTCCAGCCACTGGAAAATTTTCAATCTAGAAATGAACTTAGAAATAAACTAACTTTGGTTTGATCTTTAGGGCGGAAAATAATTACGAGTACTGACCCACGAGCACCACTTATAGTTGCCAAACTTCATCTCTTTACTACAGTACAGAAAGTTGGACCATGGTGGCAGTAAGTTTCTACTCTTCCAACAAGTTCAGAAACTCTTAACCCGGAATAAAGAAAGCAAGAAAGCGTAATGATTAAAAGTACCCACCCTCCACCATCTCGACTGATCAAAAACTGAGTTGACCCGCCTCCAAAAAATAGACAAGGCATGGGCACCAAGACGTACATTAGAGCTACGAGAAACAATGAGCATGTTAGTAATTTCCAAAGACAATATCAGGTTTGAAGGATGAGAAATTTGCAGTATCAACACTTGCCTGATAGCATTGGCCACCAATTATTGTACAATGCGCAGGCCTGTTTGTCAAAAACGAGCAAAAAAGAGCAAACATAAGAACAACAATCTATGATAATCACTTATTAGAGTGACAGTAAGTTTCAATTCAGCTGATTTCCTGGTAAGGAACCAATTTAGAGGTGCACTTTGAAGTATAACATATGTACAAAAGCGAAATGCGGAAGTTCCTTGAAATGGAAAAAGAAGATGAATCCCAAGCAGTTGGGCCAAACAGCAAGATATGCACACATGAACGTCTTGAGAAACGTATATTCACGGCTAGAGGACCCACAAACCTCTATGGACAACTCAAAAATCCTGTTCCCCAGGTTTCACAAAACTGTTTTGGGGAGAGAGAAGAGAGAGTGAGAGAGAGAGAGAGAGAGAGAGAGAGAGAGAGTTCTGGAGATGCTTGGGGGTCCAAGAAAATGGACAAAAGAAAATACAAAAATGTTTTTCACTAGCCAAGTGTTTCCAATATGGAAGCCACTGACATCCACACAGTCAAAGGCAGAAAGAATTCACAAGTATAAATACACGCGACATTATCGACCGGCATAGTTACTGCTATTGTAAATTGGGAGGAATGACACAAATATATGCAAATGACAGCATTGACCATCATAATTATCTGCTAAAGGAAATTGGGAAAGGATCGCTAATCCATTTTTGAAGCGCATGAGCAATTAATCTACGAACACATATTTGCCAAACTAAACTTCAATAATCAATTCCGATTCTCTCTGCCAAAACATGGCACAACAAATTCCTGTAAAGCATTCAATACACAGATTACCAGAATGAAACCTCAAACTGGCTCTTCATTATCAATGCCCGATAGCACATGATTAGCAATGTCATCTCAAGGAAAGAATACCACAAAGAACTTAAAAAACTTAATAAAGATGAAAAGACTAACATAGTTAAGTGCAGGATGGACTACACAATCCTTGCCAATGTATACCTAGGCAACCTAATTGCTGTTTGTTCTTGATCTAATTGGTGGGATCCAAGGAAAGAATACCACAAAGAACTTAAAAGACTTAATAAAGATGAAAAGACTGGCATGGTTAAGTGCAGGATGGATTAGACGATCCTTGCAAATGTATACCTAGGCAACCTAATTGCCGTTTGTTCTTGATCAAATTGGCAGGATAGATCAATGAGACAGAGCTCTTTGAGCACAGCAAGGAAAAGAAAATTTAAAGTAGAGTGTAAAATAAGAGTATATCATTTACAACAGCACTGGAGTTTACTATCCACATAAACAAGCAATATAATTCTATCACAAAGTTTATTTCCCACCCTGATATTTAGTTCATACCAAGATCTGTAGCATGATGCTGGATGAAAACATAAAAGCAAGCCCAGCCAGACTGCACACAAGGAAATCTTGCTTTAGACATTAAATTTCACTGAGTCGCATCACAGATAAAATGACAATGGCATTTTCTTCAAAAGGAAATGAAATGTGACTTTGCAACTTACACTGTGGAATAAATGGCCACCAGGAATCCCGTAACAGCAGGGCAAAGCAAAAGAACACAATCAGTATATGAGCAAAGAAGTAACAAAGATTCTTGAGCCAAACCTAAAACGAAATGATCAACAGAGTGGAGACAATCTTCAATGCGATTAAATACATTACTAGCCACGACAATTTTTTTCTACACTGCCAAACATTCTAGCAATCATCTGATTGCCTCAAGCGACACTAAACCCTTTCCGAGCAGCTCATCACGCCCTTCAAACATCATTTCGTTTTCGGTTTGCCATCGAAGCACCTCGTGCATTTACATGGTCAAATCAAGCACGGCCCAAATCAAGTAACGGCAACTACCCATCAACCTAAACTGAATTTATATATTAGAAAGCATCAAGCTTACATCCTCCATCAAACTGAACTGCATCTAAAGGGGGTAAACAGAACATCAGAGCTCTTCCAATCTTCCACCAACCAAAAAAAAAGAGGGGAAGGGCACCTCAAAATCAATTCGGGAAAAGACGAGACTTCAGGGATCGGACGAAGTCGCTGAGCTCAACCCACGAGAACTACAAACCCAGGTTCGAGCTCAGCAGGAGTTTCAAGCACTGCCCACATCCCAATTTCGAACCTTTCGCTCTCTACTTCACTGAGAAGCCGATGGGACACCGACAAGCGGGGCGGGAATTTCGGCGTCTAGGGCAAGAAAGGGACAATCCCAAAAGGAAGAGGAGGATGAGGAGGAAGATGAAGCAAGAAAAATCGAACCTTGGATAGTCATCGCCATGATTGGTATGTGCCCGAGCAGGAAATCAAGCTCGCGAATTGAACCGGCGGTTGAAGAGGTGCTAATTCGATCGAATTGCAGAGTGCGAATTGCTCGATTTCGTGTGGACTCTTTTCCAGTATTGCAATGGCGACTGCCGCAGAAGAGAGGGAGAAAGGTAGACTGCGGGTGGAGATTTTCCCCTTTTCTTTCTTTCTTTTTTGGGTTTCATAGTAGAAGAAAGGTAAAGCGTTTCGTGATAAACTGATGTATTTATTTTATTTTATTGCCTAATTTTGGATTTTATGAGGGACGCATTTTGCCTTTCTTTTCTCCTGTAATATTTTACTTTACACACTTGAAATTTTTTTCATGATCTATAAACATTGACTATACGTTCATGTGGAAATTTCATATTTTTCTTAAATTAAAATAATCTTTGACACTTTTACGAGAAAGTAAAAAAGTGTTTTTTAAATAAACTTTATCCTAAACAAACAAGCAAATACGCTTTTGCTAATGTAAGAATTTTTTTTTTTTTTGGGGGTAAAAACTTAAATAGTGCTTTTTATGTGCATAAGGTAAGTGTCTATTTAAAATTATTCACGAGATGCCAAGTATGACCTTTCAAATTATTTCTAGTGCAAGATATAATTTGGATAAGAAATTTGTTGTATTTTCTTATATTCAACCAAGCTTGTTCGGGAGTCAAGAGACGCTTGTTGGGCTCATGGGGGAGAAGCCCAGTAGACCAGTAAGAGGGATAAATATTTGTTAGTTCATCTCCTCTAACATTAGAATATTGAAAATTTCTTGGATTAATACCTTGAAAAATTCCAAACTGATATACTTGTGACAAATTTATCCCAAATTATTTTTTTGACCATGAAAAATCCCAAACCGGTACACCTGTGACAAATTTACCCCGACTAACTATAAAAAAAACCCTAAACTGGTATATTTATGACAAATTTACCCCAAACTAATTTATTCGACCAAAAAAAACCCCAAACTGATAAATTTGTGACTAATATACCCCCCGCTAAATTAGATTAATACCACAAAAAAATCACAAAAAATGTAAACTATGACAAATAGAGTGTAAAATCCCAAATTGATATATCACCAATCAATTGTCACGTGTCATTTAACTTTATAATTTAATAAGAAAATTTAACTAAAACTAACAGAGGGTAAATTTGTCACAAGTATACCAGTTTAGGGTAAATTTACCAAAGGTATACAAGTTTGGGGTTTTTGGTGGTCAAAAAATTAGTTTGGGGTAAATTTGTCACAGATGTACCAGTTTTGGGTTTTTCAGGGTATTAACCCAAATTTCTTCACTATCATCGTGATCCAAATTTATCGTGCATGAAAATCAAAAACACAGATAAGAAAACTACAGGTGAGATAACACCAAAATTGTCCAAACCCCCGCGATCAAACTTTTTTAAAACTAGCGGAGCTAACTGAGAAGTTAATAATGCAGGGCTAGAAATAAAATGGGAAGAATCTCACAGAATCTCGCTGAAAATGGCCCCAAATGTGAAATGGTTGAAGTCCCTGAAGAGCTTGATGTCTCCCGTAATTTGTATGTTTTCCGAAACCATCTCTATACTCGATTCTCTCATGATTCACTTCTAAAAAACATGACATGCACAAACAGAGACAACTTCAAACGATCAAACCATGACTATTGCCGACTTTTTCTCACCTCTCTCAACTAAGGAAAACTTACTTCCAACGCCAGCTAAGTACACAATGTCAGCCAACAATTTAATGGTCAAAACCTCAAATAACAAAGGAGCTTCTTGCAGCATTGCAAAGCCATAAAATCAACTACGGCAATAGATGTTAAGCGGCCACGTCAATGTTGATGAGATACATCGACTAGAGAATTCCATATCAAGTAAGAGAGACAAAGCATCAGTACGACATGGATGCCGACAAGCTAATTAGTGTAGTATAAAATTAGAGAAATCAAATCACTAAATGACCAGAAAAAGCATGATCATCGAGCTTTTGCGAATCTGAAAGTATAATCCTTAGACTCTCCCACCATTTTCATGGAGTTTCGACGTGAGCCAGAGAGTTACAAAGGAGAAGGAGAATGAGAGAGTAGGGTTTTCAAGAAATAACTTTTATATCATGCACATAAGAAATTTTATCTACTTTTTAACCTACCCTCTATATAGAATTCTTTTATTTAGGCCATGTCCCTATTTTATCCTACTTTGTCCTATCTTGGAAAACATTCAAACACTTGATAGGATATAATTTATCCTATCACGACTATTATTTTGCTCACCAAGCATGGCCTTATTTGTCACTACCAACAAAGAAGTAGAGTGCATTTTTGAAATTGGCCTACTATGTCACGCACATTTTTCAATATCTTTGTCCATGAGATTTAATTCCTACTTTTGTTGATTCCTCGACTTTATGTACGGTTAATGATACCAAAAAATTCCAATGCCCGTATTGTCGGTGGTAAGCCTTCGCTAGCGTGCAGGTTAAATTCACACTTATGTTAGACTTAGACATGTAGTAGCTACAACTACTTGAAATGAAAAAACTTCTCTCGACGTACAGATTATGCAGCTTCAAACTCTGAGAAGCTGCAGCTTATTCAAGAAAGTAATGGCGATATAGTCCAACTCAACCGGAGACCAGCGCACGTTGTTGATCTCGGCCACTGACCCGTACCACATCTCCGGCTCCACCTCCCCGGCATTTTCTGGCCGCACTCCGGCGGTGCCAACGTCCCATATTAACGCCCTTGAGTCATCGCCGACGGAGCACAACTGCCGCCCTACACGGGGCGCCCACGATATCGCATTCACGCTGGCCTTGTGCCTATTAAGCTCCATGAGAGGCGTGGTCGGAAACCTAATGTCCAACAGCACCACCTTACTGCTATCGATCCCGACCGTGGCGATCGACTTCGGGTCAGCCTTGTTCCACTCCAGTCTCAACAGCGGGCTATCCACGGTGGGGTTCTCGTATATGATTGTCGACCGCTCCTTATCCCTCAAGTCGAAAACCCTGACGGAGCCATCCCCGGAGACTGAGGCGAAGACGTTGAACCCGCCCCATGAGACGTCGTACACCTCCTTGTCGTGAGCAACCAGCTGCGCGTCCACCACCTCCCTCTCTACGTCCCAGATCGTGCACGTGGTGTCGACGCTGCAAGTGGCAATGCGGCGGGCCTCGAAGCTGGCCCAATCGAATGAGGTGATGGCCGAGCTGAACTCGCTGCTCTTGTTGCCGTTCAGGAGGGCTTTGAGCTCAGTCCGGTCTTCGCTGATCTCCCACACCCTCAGGTAGTCTCCGGAGGTGGCGATTAGGTCCGGGTATGAGGGGTCCTCAGAGGGGAAGAACATGATGTTCGTCGGCGCATAAGGGTGGTCGAAGGCCAGGCGGGGGTCGGGAGCGAAATTGGACGCGTTGGGGTCGAATTGGACAAACTCGACCTTGTTGCTATGGTCCTCGAGGAAGCTTCCGACGGCAAGGCGCGAGCCCTTGTCGCGGCGAAGGGACCAGCCTAAGGAGTAAATAGGCCATTGAGCTAAGAAGGTGGAAACGCCTGCTCTTTTGGTGTCGACGGGGCTTTGCATGGAGAGTTCAGTGCTGCTCATTCGGGAAAATGGGCTCTAGGATCTGCATGAAGTGGGACAAAGCAGATCTGGGTCGGAAGTGCATTTTTACAATACTACCATGTCCAAAGTAATTTAACTTAGGCTGCATTTTTGGTGAATAATGAAACATTGTCAAGCAATTTTAGTGATTTTTTCGAAGGATTTAGTGATCTTGTCACTTTGATTTTCTAAACCAAAATTTAGCAATTGAAATGTCGATTTTATTACTTTTATTCTTTGGAAACATGTTTGGCTAGCCTGCTGCTAAGTGATACTGTGATTAGGGGGTCCACTTATGCTTACACGCACCAATTGGGCTGGTAAAAAAAGACAACAATCAAGATTCCACTGTGTTTCGGTTCGAGTATATTCCTTTACAGTTTTAACTTTTCGCCAAAAAAAAAAAAAAAAGAAAGGTAAAAAAGTTACTTTAAAGGGACAACCTTTGCAAAATTTGACTTGTATTTATCTTGAAAAAAAAAATCTCTACCGAGCAATTGTCTTTTTATTTAAGTGGGAGGATAGATGTACTTTGTGCGACAACATATTGCGTCAATACTACATGACAAGTCAATGGAATTAAGTGAAATCAGATGATGAAACACATACTTTTCATGCAAAGGAGATGCGATGTTGAGATTTCCCCATTCTTTTTTAAGGGATTGGAGCTAATTTACGATGCATGACTTATCTATAGATAGTAGAATATATATGGAATGCATGATTTCTCGACACGCTTAAGCTTTCTTTATTTTCCCCCAAAAAAAAAAGGAAAAGCCAGTTCTCCCACGCAAGTTAATTTGATGTGGTGTTTCTAGCTTTCCTTATTCCCCCCAAAAAAAAAAAAAAGGAAAAGCCAGTTCTCCCACGCAAGTTAATTTGATGTGGTATTAGAGTAGAAACGCCATCAAATTAGATTCTCCATTTTCCATCTTCGATTTTTCATGGTTTTTCCTATAGCTATAATTAGCACGAGAGAAACTCGTGATACGTCTCATATTAGAACTAACTTTCGATGCCAATTTGAAGTCGATTGTGCAGTGCAGCCATCTCGCTGCAAAAACCTCACCCGTAGGAGAAATATGACTCTAAAAATATGTTTCACATCTTGAAAACGAGAAATCGGCCTCCTCCAACTTTACCAAGAAACTTTAAAAAAAGAAAAGGAAAAGCAGGTTCCGTAGAGCTGAAATGGAAGGATGCCGTGAACTCTTCTTAGCCAACATAAGTTTACATGAGAGAGAGAGAGAGAGAGAGAGATGTAGAGAGAGGAAGACTTACATGTACTCGACACGAAGTAGTGGCTTTCTGGGATGTTCACTGACAAGAGAGCAAGCGAGCGAAGAGGGAGAGAGAGAGAGAAGTGATAAATATGGGAGCAGAGAGGAGAGAGGAAGATGGGAAGAAAAGCCAGTGAGCCGAAACGGAAGGTGAGGTGGGTGGGAGGTTGGGGAGTCGAGATTCCTTTCCCGCAAGCGATTTCAATGTACAAGACCAGCCACGGGACACGGGCAGGGACGGGAAGGGCAGGTGAAGCTAATGGTCAAATTCTCATCACGAGGGTCAGTCGGGTGCGTAGGTATCGTCAATTTTCATCTGTGCAGGCGGTGCCTCTCCCTCTCATTATCATACTTGTGGCGTGTTTTGGACCGAGTGCATTTCCCTGAGCTTCATTTAACCTTAGATATTTAAAACATGGAAGAAAAGTCAACAGTTAGGTTCATTTTGTTTCATGAAAAATGAATGATTTGAAAAATATTTTTCTAAAAAAATTAATCGTTTGTATCGCTTGAAATGATTAGCCGAAGAAAAATATTTTCGTTGCCGACAATAATTTATATTCAAATATTTTTGTGGATGATAAAAATATTTTTGCTTATTCATTTTTATAAGTGATTCAGATGATCATTTTTTGAAAAATATTTTACAAATCATTCATTTTTTTTTTGTAAGTATTATTAGCTCGTCAATTTCCTAATAAAAAGGATTATATAAATGGACGTTGATATGAGAATGGGTGGGCCTTGTGTGATGCGGGAGCATCCAACATAGCTCTATCGACTAACTCAAAATCATCGATGCTTATCCCTCATCACGCATCATTGTGGACCACAAATTACCATTTAATGAGAATGGGCAATCAGAACCATAATGTGGAACAAATTTGATATATAAATCTCAATAGAAAAGTCTCAGATATATCTCATTAATTCTTTTTTCCATAAAGGAAATGAAACCAACAAGAAGGAAATATACTCGATGTGTGTGAACTTTTTTTAAACTGTGAATAATTACTTAGATGTATGTCTCAATTCTTTTGCATTGTACTTGTGAAAACATTTTCTCTAATCTTGATAAAATGAAAGTCAAATTAGCAACCCACATGCATACTAACCTAATCTAATGAGATTTCATCAAATTGCCAAACAAGTTGAAAAAAAAAAACTTTTAAGCTGGTTATCGTGGTGAAAAAGTGGGAAATCAGTAATCAAACAAATCTAATATAATTTAACTTCTTAGATAAATTTAATTTTTCATGCGGTGATCATAATCTTGACTCCGAGTTAACTTGGACTGCCATGACTCAAGTAGAAATTATTGATGCTTCAAGTTGCGTAAATTAGATGTTCAAGTTTTAATTTCGACAATTTCAAATGATAAATATTTTATTTCGCAATTGCAAGTCAAAAGTATCTTATAATAGAGATGTTATTAATAGAAATCCTACATTTATTTTGTCCTAGAATAAATATATATTGCGTCACTAAAAATCCAAAACTTGCAAATACTCCAAACTTTTTTTATGTCATGAAAAATCCTAAACTTATATCAGTATGATAAATATATTTTAAATAAAACCGTAATAAGGGGTAGGACTTTGAGTGATATTTGTTATAGTGGACAAGTTTGGGGTTTTTTGTATTATTTTTTCATATGTTGAAACCATTCTTTTTACTTTAAATGATATTTAATATTGATGATGCTTTTAAAATGATTTGTTATTTCTTTTTTATTTAATTTATTGTTTTCTAATCTAAAAAATCCCATTTTGACCATAAAAGATAAAAAGAAAAAAACTCTTAAGAATCCCACTTATACTAATGTGATAGATATATCCTAAATGAACTGTAATAAGGAGTAGGACTTTGAGGGATATTTGTTACCCTGGACTTTGAGGGATATTTGTACCACGCCTGGCTTGTAAATAAAGGCCAGGGAGTCTTACGGGGAAGTATCCCCAGCCACTATATTTTTCGAGGCATGAGAGTTGCCTCTACCCAAGATCCGTTTTAAGGTCTCCGGAGGTCAACCTAGGATCTCCCCTTTGACCGTCACTGGCAACCCTGTGGGGTTTCTGGCCAATACCTGGGGCCCCTCCCTTAGGGGTTCCCCAGAGGTCAATTTAAGGACCTGACCAGGTCTGGATATTTAATATTGATAATGCTTTTAAAATGATTTGTTATTTCTTTTTTATTTAATTTATTGTTTTCTAATCTAAAAAATCCCACTCTGACCAAAAAAGATAAAAAGAAAAAAACTCTTAAGAATCCCACTTGGTGGCAGCTTTTTCTCAGGGCCTTAAGAAAACTTGTAGTGGCCTTGAAAGAAAACTTAATTTCCTTTCTCTTGAGTCGGGGTCGTCAGGTGCTGAATTGATAGCCCACCATAGGGAAAAAGCACACGATGGTGACATTCCAAATGAAAGAGAAAATTTACAAAAGCTTGAAAATATTGAACAATAAATAAATCCAATATGTGAAAAAGCTTCGCTCCTCCTTATATAAATTAGACCTATTGATTCTGCAATTGTTAATTTCCCTCTAATATATATTGAAGTTTTTGGTTTTCGTTAAAAACACAGCATCGACTTTTCTTTGGCCTTCATAGCCTTGAGAGCTTGAATTGTCAGGGAATTGCCCAAACCCTGATAGTTCCAGCATATCATCTTCATTTGTCGGCGAGTGGCTATTTAAGGCCAGCCACCAAAGTCCAAACTCCTGCTTCATTAGCTTCATAAATAGGTGTGTCCATATGAGTTGAATCATCATGCTCCTCTATTAACAATCCCCTGGTCTCATACGGGTTGTATCTTTTTAGCTTCTTGGCAGTTCCTAGTTTTGGTGTCACTCTCATAATCTTCTGCTTCTTTGGTTAATTGACATCAAGGGACTCTAACTGAACTCCTTTTAATTTGGTTTCAGTAGGTATGAGTGCTATGTGGAAAGAGGTTTGATGCATACCACTACGCTAATTATGCTGTTGTTCAGGCCCAACTTCTGTTGTACAGGTAATGTTCACTGCTCTGGGTAGGTTAGCGACTGCTGCAGTTGTTGGTGGGGGCAATAAGGGGAGGGACAGAATTTGTGATGGCGAAGTTTCAGGTACGGCTTCGTCTGTTTGTTCTGAAATGTTTGGTGGGTTATAAAAAGTGTGCGAATACGGACTGTTTTCCCTAACCTTAGCACGAAGTCACTAACCATATGGCATCTTTTCTTTACTGTCTAGTTTTGCCTCATCATATGAAATATCCTTGCAGTACATCGCATAGTGCCCAAGTTTTTCAGAGGAGTAACAAAAATGCGAGAGCCATTCGTAACGGAAGTTGAATCTCCTCATTTAGTGTGCCCCATCAACTCTAAATATTAAATTAAGAAACCTGGTGACCTTTCCCAGCGCCATGCGTGGGTATATATTGCTAACAATATCTTTAAATGTGTTTATGTTTCTTTATAGTATAAGTGGCATTAATTTTTATAGGGGTTTGTTTGGGGTTCATTGTGTGAGAAAATGCCAACCAAATATATTTGTCGAATTGGACAAACGAATTGCTGCCTAAAGATTTCAACTTATTATATAATTAAATACACTAATATTAGAAAAATTAGAAACTAAGAGTTTAAATATTGTTAGATTCTATACAAATTCAGAAAAAGTATAAATGAAATAAAGTTATCTGAAGCTCACTTATTTCAAGATTAACTCTTAAAAATTGAATTTAATATAAATTTAAGATGATTACAAAGTAGAAAATCAATTTTAGTGAAATTTATAGAGGTTGATTCAGACAAGTTGTAATTTTTATTCTTAAAGTTTTGCTAAGTTAAATGAAAAGTATCATTTATTCACTCTTAGTGAAGTATATTAGATCGAATGAAACAAATCATATCATTAAAATGAAAAAGAATTATGAATCTTATATTTTTAACCCAAATTGAGTGAGTTATCATCCGGATCATTTCAAATTAAGCAGAGTGGATTTCAGGGAATTTTCAGAGACTTTCTTGTCTTTGTGTGGTGATGGGTGAATCGTGAATGTGAATAAAGCATGTCCAGGTTGAAGAAGAAGAGGGAAAGAGATGATGGGAGAAGAGGGCACAAAGCTACGGGGAAAGCAAAAGCTTCTGCTGACATTCTGAAAATAATTTTCTTAATTTTTTTTTCCAGATTGGGTCTATCTCACCTCTTAATTAGATGTTTTTATCCTGACTATATTTAGGCTATATTCAGTCATATTTAGATTTCGTATTAATTCAAACGATAGATAGGATAATTCGAATTTCACATTACCCTAAACACTTAATAGAATAAAAGTTTTCATATTCGAAAATTTATCCGACCCACCAAATGCAACCTAAGTGTATATAAAAATGACAATGATCACATTATTTAGTGTAGTCTATATTGTCCATAAGTTCTTGAACATTTGGCTCAGGCTGTAATGATGCTATGCTATACTCGCTCAAGTAAAACTGACACCCTATTAGGAGAAGGCAACATAAACCCGATATCTCCATCCAAAAATATCATTAAGAGAAGATCCATATATGAGCCTATCAATATATCCAATTAGACCCACAATCACTCTAAAGTTTAAGCTAAAAAATTATGAACCAATTAGGATATATTAATCGCTTTACATTATACTTTTATGTATGACTTTTCTAACATAACTCACATGTGTAACTCAATAACTTCCCTCACGTGTGAACTTAATGTTAGGTTTGCCCCCCTTATTTTAAGTATTTTTCTGCACCAACTTTATTCTGGTCTCTTTCTATAAACTGAACCATGAAGTATGTCATCGAACCCGTGATGCTACACCATGACGCGTATTGCTCGAAAACTATTTTGGTTGTCATATTCCTTCCTTGACATAGTCACTAAACACTGAAATAGATTGAGGCCCCACCAATCTACCATCGGCTTTGATACCATTTGTTAGGAATATGTGTGACATAAGTTGTGTGGAAATAGCTTCTTCAGCAGGACAAAGAGCTTGAACCCAGTGATTCATGCAGTGAGTTTTACATTCAATTGAATTGTTTATTTGTAGACACTTGAACTCTAGGGTTAATAGAGGTGTGGGAAATATTCGAACGGTGAGTGATTGTAACTCTGATTCTCTAATTATTAATGGATTATTTGTTGTCGACTCTTACCATAGAGTAGTTATCTACATTCAGACCGAATCACATAAATCTCTGATGTCCTTCATGTTTCTCGTTTATTTCTATGGTGGTTTCACGTTGAATTAATTGTAGGATTCTGTTAGTATCTCCGCAATAATATTACAACACACCCCACTTGAATTTTCTTCAAGAACTCTCGTTTCTTCTCTCAGGGCATTCCCTATGTCCAAACTGATCAAAACTACCAAGTCCCTTGAGATGCCAATGACGAAAGGTTGCTTTTGTCAAGTGAACATCTTCGCATCTCTCGCCTTTTGATGCTCCCCATTCTCTTCCTTCCGTCTTCTTATTTATTCTCTTTCGACGTACCTCATTTCGACTAGAACACCAGCGTCGAATTTAATGGAGAGGACAGCAAGGTTTTCCCTGGAGTCGTCGACCTCGCAGATCGCCAATCTTCACTTCCGTGTCGGCCGAATTGTGTACTTGAAGCCAGTGCAGCTGTGGGACTCTTGAACACCACACAACTGGCAGACTTCACGTCCCATTTCTCGTTCACTGTAGACAATTCAAATTGCGATAGTTTTGGTGATGGCGTTGCCTTCTTTATTGCACCTTTGGGTCACCATCTCCACCAAACTCGGCTGGTGGGTATTTGGGATTGCTCAACTCAACGACCGGGGATTCACTCAAAAATCAGATCATCACGGTTGAATTCGACAGCTGTAATAACTGAGACTATGGTCCAGCAGAATTTGACTTGCATGTAGGGATAAATATCGAGAAGGATAAACTCAGCTGTCTGTATCGGTCGGGATGAACTCGCTTGTCGGGATGAACTCAGCTGTCTATGCCGGTCGGGATCAACTCGCTTATGATTCCGCTACCAAGAAGCTGAGTGTGGTACCGGACATATGAAGGCAATCCGGTGTATAATTGGAGATCCATTCTTTCTATCCCTGTCAATCTCACGTCCGTTCTGGGTAATTGTTATGAAAAGCAAGTGACCAACTAGTAAAATAGATGGAGCAAGAAAATAAATCCAACTAATGCTAAAAGGCAATCTTCTTTTTCTATATTACTTGGATGCTTCAATCAGGAAGTTGGTTCACGTGTATTTCAAAGCAAACCTGTATCCAATTTCGAGTCCAAGTTGGACTTTCCCTTTTGATCGTGATTCCAACACAAAAACAATTTCCATAATCTACGACATCTGTTTTCTTGAACTTTCATTGCCAGGCTTATGTCACGGTTTTAAGGTTCCTTGTGACCTGATCAATGGACAGTGCTCAATCGAAGAAGACCATCCAAAGTCATCTAAGATTTTCAGGACATTCTCAAGGACAGGGAATAAGATAATTATCCCAAGTTCTAGAGCATTCTCAGCATAAATACCAATAGTTAATAGATAGGGAGATGTGATCTCATCCATTAAACATAGAGTCGATCAATAGTTGTAATGGGCACTTCTTGTATAAATAAGAGAGCTCTCTTCCTCATTTGTATTCATCCAAACATTTCAGCATTAAAAAATATTTTCTCCCAAAGCTTCTCACTAAATTTCTCCTATCGATCCTTACAAAGGCTTAGCTTAGGCGTTCTAACTCATTGAAATTTCCTTCAAACTGGGGCTCCACTTCCGCCATTCAACCAATAAGTCTAATGAAATTCAGGGCACTGCCACAGTTGCTTGGTTGTTTGTTTCTCCTATTTATTGATAAGAGAAATTGCATTTGGGAGAAAGGCCCATTCAGAAGGGGAATGTCATGTGCCGCTTGTGACAAGCGGGTTTGGCAGCTATAGAAGTGCGGCCGATGAGAGATTGAAGTTGGTGTTTTGCGAAAAAGAAACGGAATGCTAGTTGCTAGTGAGTTTGCGGTGTACTCATCCAAATGTCAAAAAGAGACCGAAGATTGAAGTGGTTATTAGGGCTATCAACGGGTCAAGTTTTAATGTTACCCGACCTGACCTGAAAAGCATAATACCTAAAGCAATAATTCGGGTCCTGGTCGAGTTTCGGGTTTACGTTCTCCCACGCCCTCCCCAGGCCCCCGCCCCACTTTTTCCCCTCTTCACCTCTTCTTTATTGCCCAATGAATTTCCTATTTGGTTTTTCAGCTAGTTTTAACATATCAACTCAACCAAATTTTGAAGCATCGAAGTACATTGTCTCTATTAAGGTCAATAAAAATGAAATTCAATAAAACCAAAAGTGAATGAGGATAACCTACTCTATAAATCCTCCATGAGAATAACCTACTCTATAGATCCTCCATGGACACCAATTGAATAGAGTCCACTGAAACCTTCCCTCCAATAAGTTATCATTCAATAGCCCAGAACAAAGAGAGAAGAAAATTAGGATTTGACAGGGCAATGCTCAAACTCTCTCGCACACAATAAAAGTAGGACATATAATATATCATATTATGTGGAACCATTCGAGAAATAGGAATTACACAAGGCAGTTTTATCGGAAGACGTGCATGATCAAAATCATTTTGTGCCTCACTTGCCTCGCCTACCCAGCAGCTCGAGGCCATCATCGACTTGTTCAAGTATCAGAAGCATGTCACAAGGCTGAGTACCAGTACCGTGCAGTGTGACCAGTTGCAGATTCCCCATCGCAAATTAGTGTTGATTGTATTGTCTTTGTTTCGTCTCAAGTATGTTAATGCATCTGTCTTGCTGCAAATTGGAAAAGTTGCCTCTATGCCTTGCTTCCTTTGCCTTGTGAGTTCAATTATCTCTCCTCTCTTTGAATTAGTAATTAAGAGTTTTAAACGCAACCCTTATTACGATTGTCCTTGATTGCGTACAAATCCATAGGCAGAAATTATGTCCTATAGCGAAGTTCTCAGAGATCCATGGTGACCATGGAAATGAGCATTCTTTGAATTCCAATTTAGTTATATATAATAGACACTGTCTGAGGATAAAAGTCACTTACAATCATTAAAGACGATTGGCTACATGATTTCAGTTATATATAAATATATTTAGAGTTGGTAGTTTTGTCTTCCGTATAAGGACTACAATTTCAAAAATTATAACCCAAGACACTCATAATGACGTCCTAACAATCTTTTCTACAAAATTGTGAGCCCTAAGCCCTCTTCTTGATATTTATAACAGAATACTCATTCAACAACATAGCAGATGCGATACTATTGTCTCACAGCAAAATAAATCTTCCATTCATTTTGGTTTTGGCTGAATAATTCACTTCATTCTGACTCATTTGGTTTCATAGAAAGATATGCGCTCTCTTCATCATATGCATTTCTTCAAAGGTGATTAATAATTACCATAGAAGTACCGCTGTCCGATCACCTGGCCTATGGAACAACCACAATTTCTTTCCTCCCTGTATAGTAAAGTACTCGACAAACCTCATTCCATTCCCATCTAAGGAAGGTCAAATTGGCCTATAAATGCGCTGGACATACAAAGATTTACATCTTAATAATCATTCCTATACTTATCCATACTGACAGTCTTCAGCATAATATAACAAAGTCCGATTTGAAATCTCTCTCATGCTTAATAATGTCGACATAAGCATAAGCATTGCGTTATACAACTATCATTAAACATTCCACTTTTTTCTAGGTGTTAATTACCATAATTGGTTAAATTAAATTGTTTAATTAGTTACCTATGTGTCTGAAATTAGTTATTCAATTTAATTTTTCCGCATGTCAATAATTCAGTAGTGCGCCATGCATAACCCCATCAGTAGTTCTAATAAAATCCAACAGTTTCATTGCTAACAAGATATCAACCGACTCTTAAGAGAACATATCCCTAACACAAATTAAGGTGAAGTGTCATTCCAATTTGACTCGCCCAGAAGGATCGCGCAATCACGCCCAAAAGAAAAAAAAAGCACTTAGCATTCATTGGTTATTAGGAGCATCCCAAAAAAGTCCGGATCAAAATATAGCTTTCAAATTAAGTTCCAAATTAATGGATGCTATCAAAGTTCCGAATTAGTGGACTCTGCCAAAAAGAGTGACGATGCCATATGCAAAAGGGAATAGACTCATAGAATGGCAGAGGGAAACGGCAGGTAACTATAAGAATTTCAGGTCAAGTTGACCCTTCCACCTAATAAAAGTAGCACTTAAATACAAAAACATTGGTAAGGGGACATGAGTGTCATCTGATGTCTCTTCATCATTTTAAGAAGCAAAACAATAATTAATCACAGCAATGATGATTACCATAACTGAGTATATGGTATGATTAATCAAGAAGATATGGATGCATTATTATAGAGTGAAAAAAGGGACAATGCATCATTCTATTCAAGCATCCACTACAAAGTGCACAATAAGCATCTTTTCTTGATCTTTTTCTTCACATATAAGTGCATGCCTCAGGTAACGATGATGGTATCCTGGAAAGTAACTAATATATACCTATGAAACACGCGGCGCTTTCTCAAGGGAAACTTAAAGGCATAAAAAGGCAGGGAGAATCATGATAGATGAACGAAGATGTCGCAATTGGAAAGAAAGTAACATTTGTATTCGTGGTGGCTATAACAGACTCATGATAAAGGCAAGATGCACTCATGATCCATCAAGGAAGTGGGTAACATGAAGTCACCGTATATTAGTGTCCATTCACTATATTCTGCGGAAATGTTCATCGGATCAGTATTCAAGAGCTTTCAACCCAGAGAGTTACATATCTTGTGTTGTACTGTTCAAGAAAAGGTGCGATCATGTGTGGCAGATAAAACACCCTAGGCTCCGGTGCAACCAAGCTGGAACTTCCGAACTTTCATTCTTCCATCCACTGCTAAAGCCAAGACATCATATTCCTCAACATACCAGAGTTCAGACACCAATGCCTGCACAGTCTCAGGACAGAGATGCAACAAATTGTCAGCAAACAATTTATCCTGCAAAGAGATAATCGAAATGTTGATCTGCATAAGAAGAACTTGCACCACGCGATTTAGAATAAATATTCATAACGACGCAGACAACATCACCAAGATCTTATGCTATCCAACTTTACTCCAAATTGGTAAAATAAAACTGCCACCAGTGTCAGTCATGAAGTTGCAACCATAAATTACAACAGGAAATGATCTGTACATAGGTAGATTATAAATATAAACATGAATTTCAATCTCACAACACGAGGCTAGGAAAGTACCAAGTTCTGTCATTTAATGCAAACAAGTACAAAATTTTCTTTGGCAATAGAACTTCATTTTGACAATTCAGGGAAAATTTTTACTCAGATATGCAAAAGTTCACTCCACTCATACTGTGAATTCACAAACTACTTCATATCCCTAAAGTGTTGTCATGAATGAATAGATAAAGGAAATTGTCTGTCCCATGCAAAATTGTCTCCCATTTTCTTCCATCACAGAGGGAACTCAGTGGCCCCTTTGCTTAGAAATACAGTTTCCTTCATGCACATGCTCCTCTAAAAAATGCAGATTGCAAAAAATGATTACATGAGGGGTGTCACAGGTCGTTTCTTATTTTGAATGGCACTTTTTGAGGCTATCTCATGTGACTTTCATAGTACATTTGTCCACATGAGAGCCACCAAGCACAAGACACTTGCAAGCATATTTCACCCAAACAGATAACAAATAAACAGTACTTTAATTACAGCGATATAGTACAAAAATTCCTAATAAAGAGCGAGAACAAACCTCAGATCCTCTAAGTTTCTTGTTTAATTGAGCAACTAGCTCGTGGAAGAATTGTAGCTGTTCTGAATTTGTACTCAAGTCCTGAAGGAGTATGACATGAAAATGAGCTCAGTACAGACTGTAACTATAAAAGCTTAATATTCCCAAAAGAATCTATATGCACTTTCCAAAGCCTTGAATGGTGTCAAATTCCTTCATTCTACCGAAAAGTCGAACTGAAGCCATTGCTCACGAATTCAATGCATTTGCGTCATTATGAATGTCACTGATACTTAATAAGAAAATGTCACCATCTCTTTGGCCTCAAGATGGACCTAGTCGAGTACCATAGAGATGGCAGTACTACTCTTCATGTGCAACAGAAGCCTCAACCTTTTCTTTCCCTCCTTCCCTTTTCTTTTTTTGGTTCGTTCTCTTTTTTAGCTCTCCTTTAGTGTCAATAAACGTGAATTAGCCAGCAACTTAGAATGCATAGCGCATCAGATTTTATTATTACCTTGGGAGTGGCTTTAGGAGAACCCAAGAGCCTCGCAAAGGACGTATGAAGAATAGCAGCATCATACTGCACATTGAAGTGGTAAAGTTACTGAAAACTTATGATATTTGTACATAGATATATGGGAAAAGAACAAAGCTTCCGTGTAAAAATAAAGGATGACCAGATACTTTTGCCATACTATTAAGCATGAAAATCATATGTTCACACTCACTCTGCCCTCCTAAATCAAGAAACATAATTTATATAATTCAGATAGAGGAGACTAACAGAGTTACCATAGGATCATTCTCGTGTATCTGTGATTACAAGCAGAACCCCTCTACCTACGTACTCAACCCCAGCCGTTTGCCCATGCCACTTAGACACGAAGACACTGATATTTCCCATTCTATCATATGGTTGAATCCTAGACCTCCTTCACAGCACAGGTTGAACAGGGAGGGAGTCGTCTCTACTTACAAGTTGCTTTTCTGGCGCATGCGGAAGTGCAGTTTTCAACTTTGCACGAATGGAGATAGGATCTGTCCCTGAGGTAACCTGGACATATATTAAGCATCATCATCAATCAAAGCAACTTTGCAAATAATTCATGAAAGATCATCAGTAGTCATCAGTAAACCGTGGAGAGCTTTCAAAGATTTTGAGAAGCAGTTAGCCAACAGCAATTAGTTGTGCAGGAGAGAGGAGAGCTCTTGAACATTGAGACTTAAAAGTTACCTGCCAGCAACCAAGAAGCACACCAGTTGAAGTCAAAACCACCCTATCCAACACAATCTTCAAAGGGCATACAGTATCTGCAACTGCCCTCACAGCAGTAGCTTCAGCTTCAATCTGTTTAACCAAAAATTAGTACCGAGTCTGAGCAGAATGTACATCAAGAATCAAATCCCATTAAGCATAGATTACCTCATCTTCAGAGGCTGGAACAGGAGAAATATGATGAGAGGCATGGAACATGCTGAAATGATACATACTAGAGTTCTGAAACCAGATTGCTAACAAAAATTCCCATTAGCTCGCCAATAAAATTAAATAATCTTACTAAAATGAAGGAGAATTCAAGTAACAAACTGCCAGAGAGGCAATTTAATAGAAAACAAAAGCTTACCTTTATCAAAATATGGTTCAAATAATTGCCGTACAGAGTCCCTGCAATTAGTGGTGCACAAGATTCAGATCAAGCATCACTTCCATATAGAATTACAAGTTATAGAAAGAAAGAAAATGCGAGGAATTACTTATCACTTCCTAAGACAACCTATGCTGGGAGTAGGTGATTGGGCAAAAGAAAAGAAGAGTAAGCTAAATTACTTCCAAGGGTACAAATTACATCTAAGTGACATCTTGTATAGATTTTATTACACATTGTCAAGTATTGGTCCTGTCAAATGCTTTTTAATAAAGCCAGAAATGATTTCCACCGTTCTCCAACATCCAAGTCAGAAACTTGTCAGTGATATCTAGCAGGGCAGATAAGGAAAAGATTTTAATTTTTTAGACATAACTGACCAAGCAGACTAAAAATACAATAGCACCACACAGTACTGGCCATCAGCAAGATCTACACCAATATGTCAACTATACAATATCAACAGAAAGCCTGGCTAAGCTACAATTGACTCGGAAGAACATGTCCAATTTGTGGTGACAGCCATGATTCTAGTAATACACTAGCCAAGAAAAACATAAAGCAAATGAAATAGCATCGAGCATATTGTTGAGCTCTCTTACGATATGGGTTTCGAGTATTTTGAGCTTAAGTACAGTACATTTGCTCGAACAGGAGGATTTGCCACCTGGAAAAATAAGCAGTGCCAATGTCATGATACATAAAAGTAGAAAACAACTACGTTGTCTGTAAAGGTTAAATCGTCAGAGAAGTTACCTTAGGTACAGGTTTCACAACTCCATCTACCAAAGTGAATAGTTCTGAGAGAGACAATGACTGGGAGGTCTCCCCTTGTTTAAGAAACACTGCCCCATGCTCATCCAAGTCTTTTGCCATTTGATCATACAATCTAGACCTCCGATCTGTGTTGGAAATTGGGATATCTGTTGCAATCCCTTCAAAATCAAGATATTGTCACAAAAGTCCTTCTCTAATCCATAAATGGGCACATACAGATAAATGACATGAACACACTGAAAGCAGCTGATCTAATATCGTGACACTTCAAATGGAGCTTTACAAATGATGCAAGGAAGTTTGTTAAGAAACCAGTGGGAAGACTTGACAATGAGGCTAACAGTCTCACAGAGGCAAACGAGCATTTAAACAAGTAGGTAATAACCACTATCACTAAAAGTTTGCCACAGCACTGGCTATAATTTTTTGTACCTGCATTAGCATACCTAGCATTATTCACACAATGAAACCTAAGAACGAACCGCTAACTAAGCAGCCTACCGAACCAAAAATACCAACACAATTCTCATCTTACAAAGGTAAGTTTCGGGTTTCCACCACAGTCTCATTTAAGTCTCCAGTGCAAAGAAGTCTTGCCTGGAAACAAGAACCCTCTACATTGCCCCAGTTAAACCTTCTTGGTAAACGAATTCTTTCCCTCCCACCATTTGTTTATGTCCAATTAGCCACAGCGAACATCTCACTCCACACTCAAAACTAATCCACCCTCATATCGACTCTCTGTCTAAAGAAAGCCAAGAACCGGCGTCAGCTTTGCTCAATCGGTAAACCAGATTTTCGCCACGAGATCATCAGGACAATCGACGAAGAAAAAAAACCCATATCTCCCACGTCGCAATTCCAACTTCCCAATCCCCGAAGCAGATCAAGAACAGCAGTCGCGGGCAGTCCGAGGAGAGACACTATAAGCAAAGTCAAGAAAAACCCCAGCACCTGACGAGCCACCGGAAGACGGAGTCGGGACGGGACCCTGCGAGGAATTGTGCAGCGCCATGCGGAGAAGGAAGTTGAACAGCACGAAGCAGAGCGCCCAGATGAGCACGGCCTTCGCTCTCGGATGGTTCCACCCAGTCCAGATCCTAGGCATCACCATCTTCTTGGACGTCGGTCACGCATTTACACCACGGCAAAGATGATGGTGGGGGAGATGATGATGATGGCGATGGTGATGATGGTGGCCCTGCACCACGACTTGGCGGGGCGTACGACCGCTAAATGCTCGCTTGCTTTGATCTGGTTGCTCGGAAGGAGGAAAGGGAGACGGAAATGTCATCAGTCATCGCTTCACCTTCACTCCATTTTCTTGGAAAAGATTTCTTTTTAGAAACGGTAAATTATTAAAATGATACATAAACCTTAATCCAACGTATAATGTTATCTCTGAATTGATCCATAAATTATATAAAAATATTCAATATTAATTCTGAATTTTTTTTTTTTTTTTGAATATATTAATTCTGAATTTGAAATTAAAATAACATTTATCATTTTCATATAATTCAAGGTATGAATCAAATGAATACTAAAAATTTAGGAATTATATTGAACAAATTAAATTCTAATGGACGACATTACAAACTGGATTAAAGTTCAGGAACTAACTTGGAAAAATTTAAAACGCATGAACTATTAACTATATACTGCACACCTAAAAAAAAGAACCTATAAAAAAAATAATTATTTTGCATATTGAACTAGAGTTTAAAGACTATTTATGCTATCATCCTCTTTAAGAATATGTAGTTACATTTGATGATAGCACCAGTAAATATTTTGTTTTCTTAAATTTTACTGTTTCTCCTGTCAATTTATTGATGTATATGGCCAAAAAATATATATTTATATAATATATATATATATATATATATATATGATACCATTGAGGGGACCTAGACTTAGAATCGGGGAAGACGAAGTCAATTTTACGCAGGTATGCATCCCACAAAGGGCAAACACTCCCCGTTCAAGCCCTTCGGGGACAGCCTTTTAAAAAAACCACTCAGTCCTTTAGTTCGAGCCTGTGGACACCGGAGATACCATGATGGAAACGTTTCTAACATACTCGAGCTGCATTTCTTGGAGGATCCTACCAGGCGAGAGAAGAAGAGAGGTGTTTAGAAAGCCATGAGAGGTTTTTTTTTACAAAAACACTCACTTCATTCAAGGGACTCTACCCAACACAATACAGACTCCTTGCCTTATATAGGCAAATGGGAGACACAAACAGACAAAGACCAACTAACGGGCTAGGAACAGAACAAAGGCTCCGGAACGAGATTTCCGGGAGGGAATTATTCGCACACTATGACAAGATTCGTATACATGTGTGAACAAGAACTTACAATACTTTCCCTAGCCTAGTGAACAGTACAGTATTTTCCTTAGCCTAGTGAACAGTAACTTTGCTACAGTGACTTTGTACGGACAACGGCATTTTCAACGGTCTCGTCCGTCACGGGCATTGTAGCTGTTGTGGGAGTCATCTGAGCTGTAATTTGATGCAAAGAGGTGTTCTTCATACTTTTGTTCAAGAGCTTCAAGATCTGCAGGTGAGAGAATTTGTCTTGACGAGGATGCTTCATGTGTCCAATGTGAGGCTTCTTCTTGTGCCCAATCGGTGTTGTCGTCAGGATTAGGGATGCTTGGCTGAGGCCAGTTGGCTGTATCCTTGTAGAAGGATACATTCATGTTTTGAGATAAGAATGAGGATCCTGGAGCATAAGGGTCCTGGGACAAAGGACCTCCCCATCTAGCATAGGGGTCTTGAGTGGATTGGACAATGTCATCTGCATCTGTCATTTCATGCTCCCGGGCGACGCCGCTTGTCCGAAATCATCGAGTGCTTCATTGGCTTGTGGTGTGAGTTCATAATGATCCCAAGAGGCGAGGGCATTATAATTCCATATTTCATGAGGGACGGTTTTGTTTTCTTGGCAAAGAATTCTTTGAAGCTCTCAGATCGATGTTCGAATATCCGATGAGCCTGGATACGATCTCGTGAATTCGAGCTTCTCTCGCTGTCCGGATATGGTTTATAGGATGTGGTTCCTATTTCCGTGGTTCATTAATTATGCTACCATTGTTTCTGAAAAAATGCCATGGTCGCTTAAAAAACAAAATGGTATGGACTTCAGGATTTGGTGTTGTGGTTCTTAGTTCTTTCTCTAAAAGATGTTTCCAATGAGTTGGAGGATAAAACCAGTTGAAAAAGTCTAAAAGATTTTTGTCACTTTCTCTTTCAACATTACCTTTTCCGAGCATGAAAATCCTTGTGAGGTTGGCAATGAATCTTCGTTGGAATCTCCATAGCTATTAGGTACTTGTTGGTTAAGTACCATAATAACTTTTTGAGTTGATCGGAAAATCATCTTCCTTCCGGTAAGAGGATGAATGAATGGATAATCCGCATTCAACCCAAAAGGATAGAGAATGGAACCTCTCGTTGAATCGGAATAGTTCGGTATGGCATTGCCACATGAGACTATCGATGTTTTCACCGAGACGGTCGTGCTGGATTTCTTCAATGATTTCCCGGGGATATTTCCACCGGCGGATCTTTGATCTTCTCGATCTTGTATTTCTTTCCATAATTGAGCATATGGAAGGCGGGTCTCTTGATGTACATGTTAATTTCTCGGGTGCTTTTGGCCTCGACAAGAAGTCGGCAAGCACATTCTTCTTTCCGAATGTGTTTGGTCTCGAAAGAGTATTTTGAAAACCATTCAGCCCATCGAAGCAACGGAATTCGGGATTTGCTTCGCTTGAACTTGGTCATCTGGAAAAGATGCCATATCTAGTTCTACTAAGAAATGGTGACCGATGAGATGGAACTCAAATTTCTTGATCCCGTTTTTGATTGCTAAGATCTTTTTGAAAGTGGAATGGTAATGCATTTCAGCTTGAGAAAATTTTCCACTTTTATAAGCACAGAGGTGCCGCTTACCATCGATTTCTTCGAACAGACTGCTGCCCGCATTCGTCACCGGCGCGATCCCGAAGGATTCTTTTCCCTGTTGATGGTATTTGTATCTCCTTAAGCTCAGCAACTGCTTTGGTTTGGGTCTTTCCCCAAGATGGGGGATTCTTCTTCAACATTGACTGGAGTGGGAGATAGCATGTATTTGATGTTTGGAACAAAATCCCTGAAATAATTAATTATCCCAAGAAATTGATGAACTTCCTTTGTGGTAAGGTTTTCTTCAGGAAACTTCAATAATTCCTGTGCAATGTGTGGCCCTGGGTAGTACGTACCTTTATTGAGGTGCATACCAAGAAATTCAATTTACGTCTAGGCAATATTCATTTTTCTCTACGAAAGCATGATGCCATGCTTCCTCACAATTTCTGCAAATTGTTCAAGGAGTTGGCGGTCTGCGATTTGCTCATCGGACCGTAGAGCGAATATCATCAATATAGACTGCAGCACTTGACAGGATTGGTTGGAAAATTCGGCACATGGCTTTTTGGAAAAGGGATGGGGCAACTTTCAAGCCAAAAGGAAGGACTTTCCACTGGAAGTGTTGGTTTGGGATACAGAACCCTGTTTTGGGTCTGTCATCGGGATGAATGCCCAATTGCCGGAATCCGGCTTTGAGGTCAAATTTGGAATAGATATGGGCTTTGGTTAGGCCAGCAAAGAGAGAATCTCTTGAAGGTAAAGGGAACTTATCATCTTGGAGAAAAAGGTTGAGAGGTTGATAGTTGATCACCAATCTCATTTTTCCCCTAGTTTGCTCAAGACGCTTATTGACATAAAAGGCTTCACAAGCCCATTGAGAATTGGAGAGTTCAATAAGCCCTTCTTTGGAGAAGTTCTCGAGCATTCCCTTTGTGCCAAAGTTAAATGTTCTGGGTTCATTCCCGAGTGACTCGCCTTGGTTGGATTTATATCTTCATTTTTTTGAAAGGAAGGTGAACAAAGAACTCGGATTTTCCCATAAGGGATGAGAACATTTTTGAGCGAACTCGATGAGATTCCTCGAGCATGATTGAAGCAACTTTTGCATGATTGGATCTAATAGACTCATGTGAATGGAAAAGAGTCTTTGGATATTGACGAACTCGAGAATTGGTCTTTATACTTAAGACCTTTTCCAGGGATGATTCGAAGTTGAGCGATTTAAGTCATAATATCCCACCCAATTATCAGATCTTTATTGGGGAGACTGGATCCAAAGATTTTGGTTGTGATAGAACACTGGGGAAAGAATTGGACAGTTATAGGAGGAGTTCTGACATTTGTGGAGAAAGTATCTCCAGACGCAAAATTGAAATATCGGACATGAGAAGTCCAATATTCTTCAGGCAGAATTTTGGTGTCCAAGATGGAACAACTTGCTCTGTGTCAATAAGAGCAATGACATTGATTGGTTTTGCGAACTTGGAAGTGAAGATTTTTACGGAAAATGGGGACACTTTGGTTTGGCTTGAAAATATGTCGGGAGGTTGTTCGAGGATGCAAGAGATATATGAAAAATCTCTTGATTCTCGTGTCAAATTCGGTTTCACCGGAAGTTTGATAGGAAGGGATGATACAAAGGGTATGTTACGATGGCTCTTCATCAGCGGAGAATAGGGATTCAATATCATCATTTTCAAGAGAAATCCCAGTTTCATGCTCAATATGATGAATTAAACGATTCTGACCTTTTTTCGCTTGAGGACAATTTTTGGCAAAATGTCCTTTTTGGTTGCAGATGAAACATCTCGTTTGATTTCTTATCGCCCGCGCGATCTTTCCTCTTTCGTAGATATCGCCATTTCTTCTTCCTTCGGAAGTGTTTGGAACCATGTTTGTACTTTTTGATGCTTTGTACTTCTTGAAGTGTCTGTTCTTTCGGCAATACTTTCCACAGTCGCCATTGCAATTATTTTTGGAACACTTGATCTTCAACTTTTGGCGGGAACAAGCTGCTTCAAGGCTTTTGTCTTCTATAATGTAAGAGCGGACCATCTGTCTCTTCAAACAAAGCTCTTCAAGACACGGATGAATTTCTGCTGTATTTCTCCCAAAGGAATGTCTTGTACCCTTTTTTTGCTTTCCAAAAAGGATCTTTCAACCATCTGGTCAATTCTTTGGGAATAGAAGTCGGGAAGACATGCTTCAAATTTGAATTAGCTCCAAGCCGATAAAAGAGTTTAAGCATCTCCCGTAGTGTTTATCAAGATGCTTCTTCCTGGAGAGAACAGCATTTTCTTTCAAAGAATTCTCTTCTTTTTAGTTCGACAAGATCAGTGGGTTTTCCTATAAAGAAATGATATAAGATGGTGATGGCATGGCCAAAATCTGGTGACATCAGAAAATGAATCTGGTCCTGTTTGGATACTGATTTCCACCAGTTTTTGAGGCTTCTAGTAAACCTGGTGACGAAGTTGTAGAGGACATCATTCATATCATAGTTGGCAAGGGATTGAGTATTCAACCAAGTATGAAATTCTTCAAATCTTTATGGCCATTTGTGATAAGGGATATCATCAATGGTGAAGAACTGTTTCGAAGCCATGGACACATGTTGTCCAAGTACTATGTTGGATAACTTCGGATCGAATAATTAGATTCCATTTCAATATCTCGGGGCTGGAGGATCGGCCATATATATGGATGAAGTGATTGGTGCTTCAGAGGGGAATGAATAGCGGGAATTGAAAAGGATGAGGAGGATGCAAGAGATACCGAATCGATTCGGAATCAAAGATGTCGGGAAAAGTTTGTTCTCATTGGAAAGAGAGTCTCGGTCCTTTTGAATGGCGTAATCAACAGATTAGATTGTTCCCGAGTACCCAAATCCTTTAGAAATGATTCTAGAAAGTTTGAAAGCATCATCTGATCTGGCCTTTCTCTGATGACCACAGAAGAGGTTGGCTTAGTTGGCCCAGAGAAAGAAGTTGGCCTAGTTGGCCCTTCTGGCCTTTCTTTTTCTTTTCCTTTCTCCTTTTGTTTTCGAGTGAGCTCTTTAAAACGATCTCTCATGCTTGCCATATCTGGTTCCTTCCTGTAAGGATCTTCTGGAATGGCAGCAAAGATGGACGTCTGAGGCGAGGGAGGTACGTAACCGGTTCTCACAATAGGTGCTAGCGGATCGAAAGGTCGAAACCTTCCTTCTTCAAGAATTTGAATCTACTTTTTGAGCTTTTCTATTTCTAGCTGTGGGCTTTCAAGAGAATGATACCCGAGGCGTTGTCCTGATTCCAAGGCCTCAAGTCTTTTGTGGAATTCGAAAAGCAATTTTTTGGTGGACTCATCGTGTCTTTGAAGATCTTGTTGCACATTCCCGATCTTGTAATCAATTACTTTGAAAGCATTATTTTGTGCCATCAAAGTCTCTTATTGCCAATTTAGGACAACTTCAGCAAGTAGTAGTCTTTTTTGGTCTTCCATTCTCATCTACCTCGGTAGGGGTAGATATTTTAGGAGTATGACGAAACCTTTTTTGTGGATCAGTATACTCTTCTGGAGAAGGAAATGTAAGCCCGGACTGTTCACGGACAAGAGGGGGGAAGTCCGTATCTTGGAACATGGCGATGGAAGAGACAGTTTGCTTTTCTGGTGGAGCTTCAAACGGGTAAGAGTTTTTCTTAGCCCACTTCAGAATTGGCTTGTAGAAAGAGGAGAGAGCTGGTTTCTTCGAGGAGGAGAAGGTGGAGGTGATGGTGGTGGAGAGTTTGTCGGTGCAACAAGTATATTTTGGTGGTAGAGGAGGTGCGTAGGAAACTACGTACTGGTATTTGTCACACTCGCCAAGAGTATTAACAGATGGATCTCCGTTTAAATACTGTTGAAACAGGGGATCTCTCTTTTTCTTTCGCCGAGGTGGAGGTTTTTCGAATGGATCAACCTCATCAGGAGATTTCGTGCAAGAGGAGCACTGGCAAAAAGGATCCGAAAAACAATGACCATATGGGTCTTTATAGTAATGGACTGACTGTCCATCACTTTGAAAATCTCGGACGTGCCTTTTTGGGTCTGGTTCGGAAATAGCTTCAGGAACACATGGTTCGATCATAAAAAGAGTTTGGAAGATAGATGGACTACCTTCTTCTTTTCTTTGTCGAACTTGATGGAAACAGTTCCATCTTTTTTCGGATGAATTCAGAATCCGAAGACTAGATGGGCTTACTACTGTTACAGTGCGGCTTTTCATAGTTTGTGATCCATGTATCCGGGAGAAGAGTGGCTAACTTCTCCTTCGGAATCGTCTGGGAACATGAATACAAGAAGCTTGATCATTTTGCATGGAGATGAACAAAGCATCTTCATTTCCATTGTTGAAGTTCGGATCAAGAGCATGGTTTTTGCACTCGATAAACCATCTCGGTAGTGGAGCGTTGCGGCAACGAGTCGGCGATGCCTGGGGCTCCGGTGAGTGGACTCGTACTTTCATAAAAGAAAGTAACCGTGAATCTAAAAGAGCAATATTAAAGTTTGGATATAAAGTGATAAACACTGTGCCGCATTCGAGTGGTTTGAACTGTGCCAATACAAGCATGTTGGTACTCTAGAAAGCGAGTATCCAATAATGCTATCCTAGCAACAACAGGTAAACCTTTGCGACCATGAAAGGTAAGAGCAAGACGAACGCACCATAATGAATGTGAGTGTAACCTGCCGGGTCCACTTTATGCAGGAAACTCGGAGGAATCGAAGAGTAACAAAGTACTCTTTTCAAGAGCTTGAATAGGGTCTTGGTCAAACTTGGAGGACTGAACGTACTCTTTTACTTGCTTTGGGGTTTGATGGACGAGTTGACGAATGGAGCGGATGGGTGAAAAGGATGAACTGGGTTTAGCAAAAGCGGAGTATGGGTTCATAAGAGGAAGTTGGGTTTCAGAGATTCTGGTTTCATCACTAAGAGAGACTTCATAAAGATAATCTATCTTAGAGGCATTAGAGACACGGAATTCGGGAGAGGTGGATGATGAAGGAGCAAGAGAAACGGGAGCTTCGAGAATTTCTGGTTCTGTAGACATAGTGGAACGAGGATTTTCTCTGCACTGGATTCACCTACCAAGCGCATGGAACGAATACGTACAAACAAATCCATGGCTCTAATCAAATACATGTAATTATAATTAATTGTGAAGATATGTGCTTTATGAAACATGTCATTATCAATGCCAACAAAATGTTTTTTTGTTGTTTTACCACAAAATAAGTACTTAAATTTATCAAGAATGGGTTTCATGCTTACAAGTGATTATCTTTTATAAATATAAGATTTTTTTACTCACACCTGATTAAAATTTCAAAACTGAATATAGTCTCTTTCAAATTTTAAATGCATCATAAATTGCTCAAAACTTACCAATATATGTAAATAAGACAAGACACAAGTCATGTAAACCTGGCTCCGCCTTGTTAATAAGGCCTATTAGTTATCCATTTTTTATTAGATTGCATAAGAAAAAGTTTGATAAGGATATAGAACCACAAAAATAAAAAAAAAATAAAATAAAAATATATATATATAGAGATCTTCATTCATTTACGATTTTAAATACATCGCATCACATATATTACTAAAAGAGCTAATAATACGAAAAACTTCAAATTGGTATGTTTATGATAAATTTAACTCAAATTAATTTTTAGGTAATGAAAAGTTTCAAATTGGTATACCTGTAATAAATTTGCTTGAAACTAATATAAAATTTCATGTAAACTTGCCATACAAATTAAGTTATTATCATGTATCATTTAGCTTAGCAATTTCACGATAAAATTTAATTCAAACTAATTTTTCGTGATGTTTAAACTCTTATTAAAATAATTGATTTTGGCTAAACACCCACCAACTTCATTACTTCTTCCGCTTAATACCTTTTCAATCTTAAAAAATTCCCAAATTGGATCCTTCAAATGGTCAACTCGATGATGAAAACACTAGCTCCCTTCTCCAAAGGCCCTGCTCCAACGCTCCAAGCCATTTAATTAATCGCGATTACGTCGCACTGGTGGATGCATATGGATGTCTTAGAAGTTAGAACAAGAGAGTCCTGAGATATCCGAGCTGGACGAATTGAGAAATCTCAGTACTTGCCCCGCTGGAATAGGACGGTTAGGGGGCTTTAGTTGTTCGGTTAGAAGAATATAAACTTTAGTCAAAATGTAGAAAAATCATATCTTTATCTAATCATCATATGCCAAATTTCCTACTTCATGAGCTTTTTGCCTGAAATAATTGCATGCATCACCAGGATTTGGGTGAAGACGATCAAGGGCACCTGGATCATGATTATGTATCGACTTAGAATTATGAAGTACATAAGATAAAATATATATTATGCATATGAAATAGATAGATCTTGTATAACACGATAATGGGTCTCGAGTGATTTCTTCTTGATTCATTGAGCTTCCGAGTCTACACATAGACCAAAGTTTGGGGAATAAAATCTTGAAGTGGAGCAAACTAATCCATGTTCTAATTAATACATTTGCATATTCCAAACCCCTTTTTTTTATACTTAACGACCAAAAAAGGATGTGAATGAATCAGAAGGCATGTTTCCCCTAAGGGAGAGGTTAGCACCAACTCCTCTAGCCCTCTTCATAATCAACTGAACGTTCCAGCTCCACCACTTTATCATTAATCTAAACTCCGCAGAATTGATTTCCCTTTTGAGTCAGCACAATTTCTCAGCTCTATAAAAAGATAAGTCCCTTTGCATTCTCATCACACAAGCCAAGTTTGCCCACTTCTTCTTAGCTCACTCAGATCATCTGCCTAGAGCTTTGAGTTTGCCCTCGGACGAAGTTCATTCCAATCCTTCTGTGTCTCCCTGACAAGAAAGAAAGGAGAGAAGATGAAGAGCGGCGAGGGAATCTCGATCGAGGTCCAGGAGACGAGCGCCGCCGCCAAAGGGAAAGCGCCGCTCATCCCGGCGCCCCTGCCGCCCCCGAGGCCCGAGGGATTGGGGAAAGGGATCGCCATCCTCGATCTCATCTTGAGGATATGCGCCGTCGTGGCCACCCTCGCCTCCACCGCCGCCATGGGGACGAGCGAAGAGACGCTCCCCTTCTTCACTCAGTTCTTTCAGTTCCAAGCCAGCTATGACGATCTCCCTACTTTTCAGTGAGTGAACTATTCACAATACTCCTCCATCTCACGGACCAAAATTTTGGTTTGAACTTTTATGGAGATTTAAGGATATATAAAATGATCAATTATGTGGTGCACTTAATCCTATGATTAATAAGTAGAATGATTACTAATTTCATGCATATTACTTAGACAATAGGGGTACTTATTTTATGTATGCAGGTTTTTCGTGATTGCGATGGCAATAGTTGGTGGTTATTTGGTGCTTTCACTCCCCTTCTCCATTGTCACAATTGTTCGCCCTCGTGCCGTCGGACCCCGGATTCTTCTCATCATCCTCGACACGGTGAGCCGCACCTTTGTTTTTTTTTTTCTTTTTCTTTTTTCACACTATAAGTTTAAATGTACGGTACATGAAAATGATCTTACGATACTTGTATGCTCTTAAAAGAAATAGGTTAAAAAATGACCGAATGGTCAATTGACATGATAGATAAGAGTGAAAATTGTGATCTCAATTGTGAAACCTTTCGGCAGGTGGCTCTAACTCTGGCCACCTCCGCCGGTGCGGCTGCGGCCGCCATAGTCTACCTGGCACACAACGGCAACCCGAACACAAATTGGCTGGCCATCTGCCAGCAATTTGGTGATTTCTGCCAGAAGGTTAGCGGCGCGGTGGTGGGCTCCTTCATCGCCGTCGTCCTGCTCGTGGTGCTCGTCGTGCTTTCCGGCATGGCTCTCCGAAGGATCTGAAGATCGGCTGCATGCATCGTTGCGGCGTTTCCTTTCGCTCTTTTACATTTGTGATTGTGTGGTCTGTGTTTTGCCGTAAATTTCATGTTCGTGCCCAAAATTAGTCCTCGAGCGACGCACGAGGTGGCTTGCCAAAGAGGGTGTGATTCGAATTGTATACAGAGTTAAAAAGACATTCTTAAGTGTATGAAGTTGTGTTGAATTGAATGGGCAAACTTATGGTTCGCTAATGTAATTTTTCGGCTGCATGTGTTGGCAAATTCTTTTTTCTATGGCCACGTCATCAATTTCTTCATCTATTATAGCACGTCAACTTCTTCCCGAGTTTTTTGGTCAGTAACTTCTTCCCGAGTTTAAAAGCCAACTTTCTTGAAGAGGTTGGAATCTAATTTTAGGGCAATGATATTATCTCCTTCAAGAAAATAAAGAATTAACATCACGAAAAACTTCAAATTAGTAAATTTATAAGAATTTAACTAAAACTAGTTTTTTGAAAACAAAAAATACCTAAGTGGTACATCCATAATAATTTTATCCCCCATTAATTTTCTTTAAATTTTATCATAAGCTTACTTAGTTAAATGATACGTGATAATTAATTAATATATAATTTTGGGGTTGTACCTTTAGTTTGTCATTGGAAATACCAATTTATGATTTTTTATTATATTTAATGAAAATTAATGAATGATACATTTATCACAAATATATTAGGATTTATTATAGTCAAACTATTAATTTTAGGTTGCCCGATGATGCAGAAATTCACAAGTAAAAAGAAAAAAAAAAAGTTACCAAAAAAAACTATTAATTTTAGGTAAATTATTCATAAATTTATCAGTTTGAAATTTTCAATAGTTAAAAAAAATTAGTTTAGGATTTATTTATTATATTTGTAAATTAACCAAAAAAAAAAAAAAAAAAAAAAAGCCTTTGTGATTCAACGGTTCGAGTCTTCACTGTCCCTCGATCCGCTTAAAACGTCTGCGTTTGAGCCCGGGCCGGGACCGCTCTCGGCTTGAAGGGGAGCGCAACAGACCGGGGTCCATCTCGAGCGGTCCGGTCCATTCCGGCCGGACCGATCCGGTCCGGTCCGGTGATGTGACCGACGTCCGTGCATATTTCGCAACGGCCAGCACAACCCTCCCAGGGAAGGCACTCTCGGGTACCGTCTTCTCTACTTCCGAAGCAAAAGCAGTCTCAGCTCCTCACTCCCTCTCTCTCTCTCTCTCGCTCTCAAATCCTCCCTCCTCCTCCTCAAATCTCCGGCCAGTTTCCTCGCCTCGCCGGCCGCGGACGCGGGGGAGAGAGAGAAGATCCTTCCGGTTGCGGGTTTCCTCGTCGCTCCGCCGGGACGGAAGGGAACGGGAAGGCATGTCGTCGCAGGCCGGGAAATTGACGCCGAATCTGGACCAGAACAGCACCAAGGTGCTCAACCTCACCGTCCTCCAGCGCGTCGATCCCAGCATCGAGGAGATCCTCATCACCTCCACCCACGTCACGCTCTACGAATTCAACATCGACAGCAACCAATGGGTTAGTCTCCCCGTGCTCCCGGCCGCCGCCGCCCCCCCATGAATCGGAGCAGTACCTAGAGAGGATCCTTTTTTCTAACGATTTGTCGCCGTCCGGTTGAGTGTGACGATCGTCGGCGATTCTTTATAGCGCTCGCTTTAGGTGATTTCCGTATTTTGCGGGATTCGCGTTTGTGGTTTGCTTCGGATTCTGATGAACTCGGGGGAGGTTTTTCGCGGCGGTCGGTTGTTTTTCTATCTATTTCCTGGATGCTTGTTAGATTGAGAATGAGATAGATGTGTGGGGTGATTGCAGAGTCGCAAGGATGTCGAAGGATCTCTGTTTGTTGTCAAGAGGTAGCTGTTGTTTAAAAGTCGTGATCTTCTGCTTCAGGAAAAAAAGTTTCTTGACAGTTGTGTTTGACGATCTCCATCTGTGACGTTTTGAATAGGAATACTCAGCCGCGGTTTCAGTTCATCGTGCTCAATAGGCGAAGCGCAGGTTTGGGGCCTCATTTTTTTTCAGGGTTTCAGATACTATGCTATGCCTTACTAGCTAATGAGACTTTCCACTTGGCATTCTAGTCATCTTGTGATACAACGCGGATTTTGATGCAAATGAGCTACTAGTAGCTTGCCTAGTTTGGGAAACAATGAATGGTCATAATTGGATGGCCTTAACGTTATGATGTTCTTTAGCAAATGAGCGTCAAGTAACGCATTGCACGTTATTTTATGATAAGCAGATAATTTGGTAGAGAATCTGCTTGGAGATTTTGAGTATGAAGTTCAGGTTCCATACTTGTTATATCGGAATGCGGCACAAGAAGTTAATGGCATTTGGTTCTACAATCCACGCGAATGCGAGGAGGTTGCAAATCTCTTTACTAGGTAAAGTATTGTTTCTTGTTTGTTTCCTGTACCAGTTAAATTTCTGTTATTATCAAGACATTTAGGACAAAATAGAAATGCAGATGAGAGGACACATAATCAGAGTAACGTCCGATAACTTTTTTCAGCCAAACAGATGTGGGTTTAGAAGAAAAGGTACTTTATTGAAATGATGTCATTTGAACTAGGCTGAACCAGCAAATTAGACTAGGTTAAGGGGATACCAGCCTCGAGATTGTACCAGTTTGGCCATCTGTTGCACAGATTATCCATTAAACTATCGAGCCTGCTTCATTAATTTTGGCTCTATAGTGAGGCTATAGTGTCCTGGATGTTCATTTTAAGACCTATTTACCTATTAGCGCAGGATTCTGAAAGGGTTTCCGGGTGAGCCGCACCACCAACAGACTTACTGATCAATGATATCTAGTTTGCTTTCATCTAGAAAGTATATAGGGAGAAATTGCTGAGAAAGACTTTGAATCTTAGGAGGGAAACATGGTTTGACTTTGGTTTTACCGTAGACGGCAGCTAGTGTTATAATTAAGCAACTACTGCTGCTTGAGTTAATCAGTGCTTAGAGTAGGGCAAACAATTCCTTCTCTTATTTAGGCATGGACACTAATGGGGGAATGTGTCTGGAATATTTCTAGACCAGCAAAATATTGAATATGTTCCAAAATTGCTGCATGAGAGTTCATGAACCATGCATTGCAAAAGCTTTGATGCTGGTGGCTTATGTGAACTTTTTGTATTTCAATATCATACGCAAGGTGTTTAAGAATAGCATTTATCAGGTGCTGTAAAAATAATTAGTTGCTTATTGATTATTTGGATGGCCTCGATACATCCAAAGCATTCAAAAATCATGAATTATTGTTGTGATTCGATAATATCACATACCTTCCAAACTAGATTTGGAATGACAAATTAAGAGAGGCTACTAATCTCAAGAGCTGTCGATCAAGTGGGTTTTCTATGGGGAGATGTCCAGAACATGTACTGTCAGTTTTTGTCATTTGGCAGAGCTTTTTGATATGGATTATTGAATGATCGTCTTGCTCTTGTTGAGTGTGGATAAGCAGCATTGGAACATTGCTGTTTAACAGGAATGGCTTATCTTTAACACTTTTTACTTTTCCCAGGATACTCAGCGCATATTCAAAGGTGCCCTCAAAACCAAAGCCTTCAACCAAAAGGTAATGATGATTCAAGCTTTTGAAGTAAAATGAATGTTGCATGAATGTCTGTGCCTGTAAGTTATTGTCTACACTGATACATAGTTATTCTAAGGAAAACAGAGTTTATATTTTGTTGCAAAAACTGCAGGCACCTCATGCAAAACATTTTGAAAGTTAGAGTAAGTTCAGGCTGCCTGAGAAATATGCTTGTTGTATTACTAATGGGAATCACGGATTAGACTGACCAACTCTAACACTAGGAAAAAGTTGTGATGATAAACTCTCCAGAGGTCTTTTCTTACAAGTTCTCTTTAGATGTTGTGTATCTGTTTCCTCGTGAAGTCTTGAATTGGCCGGTGGGACAAGATAAAAGTTGACAATTATCTGTCTTTAATATGATATCTGGTGTTTTTACGGTTCTTTGTTTTTTTCAATTGTGGACACATGGATCAGTGAATTTGAGGAACTTGAAGGAGTTTCAAGCTTGTCTGTCATGGAAACACTGCTAGAGCCATCCCCTACAGCTCCTGCAATTGACTCTCCTGAAGACTCAACAGCATTTATGAACTTCTTCAATGTACGGTTCTTACTTTAGGATTTTAGTAGAGATTCTACTCAAGCATATAAACATGTCACGGATGCAGTTGCATGTTGTCTTGCATTTTAAACAAAGAAATTTTGGTCTCTCATAATGCTTTCTCCTTCAAACCTGCAAATTTGTGTTTATATACCTATGGGTTATTGAGCTTGAGCCATTGAGAACTGCCTGTCCTATAGTGAGCTAGGTATGCTGATTTTTTTCTCCTTGTGGTCCTATCATTTGTGACTTAACATTGATTATTTTTTACTGAAGGGTACCGTGCTTTTGTCAGTTTGAGGCTGATTTATATAGGTTGGCTAAAACCTTTTTAGTGGCTGGCTGTTTGGTTTGGCTTTTAGATAAAGACACTTGGCCTTTTACTGGTACCTTTAAATTTTTTTTTTTTTTTGGTCAGTACCTTTAAATGTTAGATTGGTGATTTCTTCCACACGAAACGCCCAAAATCTTTCAAAAAAAGATAGAAAATTCAAAATCATCTCAAATTCTCATTTATACCAACAAGAAGTCATCCATACTAATTCATCATTTCTTTTTTATACATTAGTAGAATAATTTCTTTCATTTTGACAGGAAATTCAAATTTTTTTATTAAAAGGGCTTTTTAAGCCCATCCAATTATTATTTTGCATTTTGCACATGAAGAAAATTTTGGTGAAACTTTATGATGGCTTCCCTCTGGGTAGTTGTAATTATCTCATCGGACTGCAAATGCTGCATGAATGCCAGCTCTCTTTCACTTCTACAGAATGTCAATTCAGTTTTTACTACTATACCATTCTATCTATCAGTGGACCGATGTTTTTTTCATTATCCTGATTCAGATGGCTATGAATATCGGAAAGCATGCTGACCCGGTGAAGTCTATGCAGCACAATCATTCTGCTGCAACTGTGCCTTTATCTCCCCTTGTACCCACTGTTGCTTCATCTCCTGCACCAAATCCTGACATGCTAAATCTCTCTCTTTCATCTGCCTATTATCCGATACCTCGGAATGATTCTTCTGATCTTTCCAATGGCAGCGACCAATTTAGCCGTCTAATCAAGCCTTCTTCCTTTTTATCAACCCCATCTTCCTCGTCTGCACTGTTACTGCCTCCAATCTCTTCTTCAAATCCTACCGCTGCTTCCCTTCGTCCTCCCCTGAATTTGCAACACCCACATGGAACTCCTCTGCTTAATCCATTCCCTCCTCCCACTCCATCTGCATCTCTTACTCCTATTCCTACTCCTCCGGCTGACAGACCCTTAATCAACAGAGAGAGAGTTCGTGATGCACTTCTTATGCTCGTTCAGGTTAGCCTATCTTTCCTCGGTCTTTTTGCAGTCTTGTACTTTCTTGGTGTTTGTTCTCTGTATATGCTTGTTCAGGTACTTCCTTTTTTCCCCTGGTCTTTGAGCAGTCTTTACTTCCACGGCAGTTGTTCTCCATAGCTCACAATCACCTGTAAAACTATAGCGCCTTTTCTGGGGTCATGCCAACCCTTTGAAAAGTTTTCTGTAAATTGAGAAAAATAGGCAATACAGCCTATTGGTGATAACTGCCAACACAGAATGTTGCTGGAGACTATTTCGTGAGACATAAATTGACCTCTCTTGTTTGGTATTGTTATTACTTTATTGGATCAGATTCTACAGATGACATTCCTCAGGGTAGTTTTCACACAAGCAAGTGACCATTCCTGGTGTAATAATCATCAATCGCGGTTATACTTGCCTTCTAGAGCCTCATCCTCCTGCATCACTGAATAAGTCTGAGATTGCATAGCGACATAAATGGCTACAACCCATCTGCATGTCTGAAGGAAAGACTTAAAAATGTGGTATCATACATATGTTCCTTTTTACATCATGGTGCACTATGGGATGCCATTTCCGCATCTGACATCCACTAGAAATTATTCGAGCTGTTTCCCTGTCATAAACTTGTTGATTTGTTTCTGTTCCAGGATGATCAGTTTGTTGACATGTTCTACCAGACATTGCTGAAAGTACAGTTCAAGTGAGTAAAACGAAAAAGCTGATTTCCCTCTCAGATTGATGGAAGTAGGAGCGCACATGTGCATAGCTCGCTTTTGTGTCATCTATGAAAACAATATCCGGCAGACTGTTGTCAATATGTAAATGCTCTTGCTTTCCTTCAATCTTGACCCGTTCCTTTGCTCACTATAGGCGATGTAGGATCAGAAGGAGAGATGGAAAATGTTTTCCCGTGAGATCTTCTAATGGCTATTGTGAATATCTAGTTTGTCTGGGGAACGAAATGGCCGGTCCTTGCCTTCTCACAGTTTTCTTTTTGGCATGTTCGCCGTCATACATTTCAGTTCAGACTACACTTTTTAGCTGACGGAGACAGCAATACCTATCTTTTCTAGAGGCGTTTCCTTTAAGATTGAGGGAGTGTTCTCTACGGTAGGACCATGCTTGACAAAAAAGTGTAGGTCCTCAGTCAACATCCTCTCGAAGATGATCGTGGCTTGCGGATGATGTCTTACTTTAAACTCCACATTGTCACTGTCTGTACTTGCGATTTTAAGTAAGCCCGTCGCCTTCAACTTTCACTGAAAAGCGTCACCTTCATATCTTCTGCTCTTAATTGTTCAATTGATACCCACACCAATTACTTTAAACATCGATCGATGAATGATTACCCAGGAACCGAAAATCGTCATCTTCCTCGCTTGCTCCATATTTTCTGTATCTCCCAACTTCCATCAAAATATACATTGAAACAATTTCATTAAAAGAAAATAAAAGGAAAAAATCTTAAGAGATCCAAAGTTTTCTTCTTCTTCTTCATCATTCATCTTCATCGGCACAGAAGGAGCAGCCAGAAGAGAGAGAAGGCCAAGACCCCGAAGCCAACGAACAAGAAGTCGAGCGTCCCCTCCGCCCTCAGCTTCCTCTCCTTCCTCTCCCTCTTCCTCCTCTCGAACTCCTCGTACCTCCGCCGCCGCTCCCTCTCCTCCTTCTCCCTCCTCCCCCTCCTCCCGCCGCCGAACGCCCTCTGCAGCACCCCTAGGCTGTCCCTCCCGCTCAGGTACATCCCGTCCCCGTCCTCCACCTGCAGGCTCACCTCCCTCACCTGCATCCCCCTCCGTCCCCCTCCTCCTCCTCCTCCCAACCCCCGCACGTCACCACCACCCCGCACTGCACCGCCTCCTCCTCCGCCGCCGCCGTCGACCCTCTCCCCCCGGCGGCCGCCGCCGCCGCCTCCACCACCGTCGCGAACCTCGCGTGCAGCTCCCCGTCAGCCAGTGCCGCTGCACCGACACCGGCGCCTGGCTCGACAGGTCCATCGCCCGCCGCCCCGCCGGGTCGATCAGGACCCAGCTCAGCCGGAGCCCGTCCCCGAGGTCGCGCCGCGCCTGCTCGGCGTCCCGGAAGCGTAGCGCCGTCCGGACCGCGTCCTTCTGGTCCAGGACGTCGATCCGGAACGGGGAGCACTGGAACCACCCGGAGTCGGCGTCGGTCTCCACGGCCCTGCTGAAGATGAGGTCGCCGCGGTAGCGGATGTCTACGGCGGAGATCAGCCGCGACGGCGGGCGAGGGCCCGGGGCCGCGGGCGCCGCGGCGGTGGGGAGGGAGTAGGAGTCGGAGAAGAAGGAGCGGGGGCCGTCGGGGAAGGTGGAGATGACCTGGGAGACAAGCGGGAAGGCGGTGGAGGGCCAGGTGGCGCGGCAGATGTTGGCCCAGAGGTCGCGCTGCGAGGAGAGGGAGCGGAGCTGGGAGGAGGCGCACGCGGCGGAGGCGAGGGTGGGGCCGTCGAGCCGCGTCAGGACGTGGGCCCTCAGGACGTCCTCGTGGATGTCGGCGATCGTCGAGGCGGCGGAGGACGGCGGCGGCGGCGGCCCCCGGCGGAGGGAGCCTCGGCGTTCATTTCCCCAGCGGTCCCGTGATTCTCGGAATCTGTGGAGGCACCGGGGGCGGGGCCGAGACTTTATATAGGATTCAGGAAAAAATCGTGCTGTTCCGTCAATCCCCAAAATGCCCTCCTCTTTTGCTGGTAATTGACGGTTTGCCCTGCCCTGCGGACCCAACCCCGCCAGCACTAGGCTGGGGAGACTGGAGGAACGAACGTGCGGGGGGTTTCTTTGGAATTTCACCAGACTGTGCCCACGAACTACTGTAGAGCATGGATAAATCTTTCGGGGGAGGTGGTGAGTCAACGATAGATAAAGGGCAGAGGGGATGACGACACTCAATGAGGGCCCCACGGGCGTATTAAAATTAGAGTACAATTCGCGTGGGGCCCAAAATCTCTATAAAGTAGGTTTAGTGGGGTCTCTATGACAATAATTTTATGCACTCCTTGACGAAATAGATCATAAAATTTGGTTTTGTTGCGATGATTAGATCATATGATGGGCAATGCCACCGTTTCGGATTACGACTCCGATTAGCTTTTCACTGATAGGGTAGGAATAATCCGTCCTCATTATAGACACTTGCATGGAGTTTCAGCATATTCCCATCTTTAAAATGATATTTCCCTTCGTTAAAAGATATTTATTACATTCTCGAGTTTACTCACTCGAATCGAATAAGGAGAAATACAAATAATCTCTCTAACCATATAATTAAGGTAATCAGTTTATTTATCTGAGCATTAGTTTATCTTGTTAATGAGGGTTTGAGACTAGTAGGAAGTTAATTATAGATTTGATACAAGTTCAAAATAGCAAGGGTCGCTTTATGGTCGGGCCAAATTGGGTGGGGGTGCAAGTTGGGGGTCATTTTCATATTCGTCAGGCGTGCGGTTGATTTTTGCTGCCATCCGACCGCGGTCTCTGTTTGATGCAGTGGACGTTTGGGCACAGCAACTTCCGTGTCCCGTCTTCAACTTGTTTCTAATTCACGTCCCTTTCGTGGTGAAGCTAGCGCTTCTAGGCAACGCAAGCTGCAATCCAAATCTTAGACTCGTAAAGCCATCGCTTCTGCGCTGAGGTCAAACTTACTAGAAGGCAGAGAGAGAGAGAGAGAGAGAGAGGGGGGGATTTGAATAATCGTTTTGTCTAGAACGGGGCTGAGCAGCTGTAGCCCGTAGGAGAAGAGGCGATGCGGAGACAAATGAATGGATACAAAAGGCGTTCTTGTGAAGAAGTTCGGACCATATTGACATTGGATTTGCCTAAGACCGAGTAAGGGATGAGTCGAATAAGGGGGGGATTTGCCGTTGCAGTGTCGGATCCAAGGTGAGTGTTCAAGACCGTGACCGCGTGCACTGGGGTTGGGGCTCATGATAAAAGTTATTTCACCGCCGGCTGCCGACTCTCTCACGCATTGTCCACCTTGTTAATCAGCCAAAGCTGCTGGCATCACCTCTCTCTCTCTCTCTCTCTCTCTCTCTCTCTCTCTCTACTGTGTCCTTTGATCCAAGTTGAAAATATGTTCTTTTTTTTTTTTTTTTTTTTTCCTCTTGACGTGGTGATGCATAGTGTAAGATGAGACGGTAGTGATGCATCGTTTAAGATGAGACAGTAATCGGACTGCTGCGTGAGGTGATTTGTGAAAATTAACCGAGATGGCTTAATTGGAATTCATGCAGAGATTTAGCAAGTAATTGGCAAAATTGAAAAGTTCGGAACTAAATTTATATTATATGATAGATTCATAACTGATCGGGTAATTTTTCTATCATTCGACTTGAGTTGGAAATATCTAAGCTACGAGTCATGCCAACCAAATGTCAAACAAATAAATCGCATAATCTATCTTTTTATACTATTTATATCAACCGTCAGTTACATGAACAATCGATATTTTAGATATTGACTACCTATTCAATTTAATAAACCGATAGATGTGAATTGTGTATAAACAAATTGTACATATATATATATATATATATATCATTAAAGTAAATAGTAGTCAAAGAACTATAGTCGAAGGACGTGGGTTGAATGCGTGAATTATGCATGCGACCTCGCAAAAGGGTCGGCGATTCGGGCAGGGAGCGGAGGGGCCTGATGGGCTTTCTCGACGGTGTGTGGCCTCGATCGTCCTGGCGGTTCGGGTGACGAGAGGGCGCGCGCGTCGATAACGACGTGATGACGACGGAGGTCTTGACTAGAAGGATCATCGACGTCGGGCTCTGATATTTATTACCAATTTTTGGAGATAAGGACGTTTCGTCAATCATCGCGACCCTCCTCTGCAAGATTGTTTATTCGATCGCCTGAGCTGTGACGGAGTTAAGATATAATGCGGGAGAGACCGCTGTTCGGGCTCTTCTTGGTGGAGGTGTGAATCGACAGAGGAGCCTCACGTCTCGGCGGTCTTCATTTGGATTCACTTGGGCCAGGCGGTGGTGACCAGCGCAAGTTTGATCGATGATGTTCGTGGCAACGTGTAGATAGAAGAATGGAGTGATGACGCCATGAATAGCCGGACTTTGGCTTGATGCGTGACATTCTTAGATTAACTCAGTGGAGATATTATTTATTTTGACTTGTCCCATATCAAGGCTCATAAATTTTTCTTTTGGCGTATAAGTAGACACTTTTCTAGAAAGTCACCCGTCTTGAAAATGTTCTAATCTAGGCTCACTTAACTTTAAAGTTTCAAAGCAAAACTTGTCATTATGTTAAAGAATGTCTCCCTGAATAAGTTTCAGATTTTACATATGTGTTTGTGTCTTCCTTGTTTGGTACATAATTCGGTTCATTCCCGCTCCGTGGAACCAGTTATTACACGATGTCTAGGAAAGTATCCTTGACTTATCGAATTTTTGGATTACGGCTCGTTATGATCCTTGCAAAGCGTACCGAACTGCTTCTACTTCAAAGTCATTCGGTGGAGTATGCACCATTTGTGTTAACGCTGGATGATGAACTTTCCTTGCGCAGGCCCTTTGATGCCTCCATTAGAGGTTGGCTGCAAGTCGGGCACATGGCATCTGGCCGAATTTCAGTTTCCAGGCCTTTCACGTTGTTCGGTCGGCTTGTCTTTTTCGCCAACCTCTTCGCTCTTTTGCCACCATCTGCCATTGCCAAACTGTTGGGCCGATTCGGTTACAGAAATTGAAGAAATGGCAGAAAAATGGGGAGTGTTTCGGGAGAAATTGTAATCGGTATTTTTTCTATATTTTCATATACATGAGCACTCTTCTATATATATATATATATATATATATATATATATATCATATTCTATTCCTATCATAATTCTTACTCTCAGATTTTTGCCCCGCCTCCTTATAGGGCGTAGGAGTCGAAACTCACTCCTAAAACTAAATTGTCCTCACCCCAATCCTGAGAATGTGGGGATTCGAAACCTTCATCTTTTCATTCCTTATTGAAAGGGTGATCACTAGAATAAACCCCAGTGGCTACACTGTTTTATATATGTTACAAGAGAAAGATAGGAAAGAGAATATACACAATTTCTTTACCAAGCTAATCACAGATTAAGTGAATCAATTAATTGGCAATAAGATCAATATGGAATCGATATCTACCATCATATTTCCAACAGGTTGGGTTCCCATTCCTTTCTTTACCCAGTAAGGTGTGCCTCCTAAGTCCTTCTATGCCGAATCCTTGGTGCTGCATCTTCATCTTTGTAGGCCGCTTCCTCAGCGTCCTTTGCCCTTGGGCCCTATTCGAACCCGACCCATGCTTTGGAAGGACTATTCTCTGGCAAGTCGGTCGACGGTGCCTTTACCTTGCTTGGTAACATCTTCGAGTTTTTTATTCACGATGGAAATCTTAATGTTCCTATCAATCTCGTGGCTTCAAGAATGGTGCCATTTTTGATACTTTTCACCTCTCATTTCCTCCACCGTTGCTACTTTATGTCCTTTTGGAAACTATAGATGCTAATCGTTTAGCAAGAGGTAAGAAGATCCGGCAAGCAGCTGCCTTGCTTGATGGTGCTGCAAACCTTTATACGCGTTTGGAATTGGCAGAAATGAAAAATCTCGGAGCCCTTGTATAATTGAACAAAACGATTAGAAGAGAACATGGGCTAGGATCATGGATGATTTGGAGCTAAAACCTGATGGTAAAAGTCACTCGCTAGACTTAGCGGTGGTTGGTGAAATGAAATAAAAGAAGCAGGGACTTAAATGAAGTAAAGCTATGTATAGCGATTTGATTAGGTGCATGGGTTCTAAGACTAGCATCACCCAAAGGTCATGATCCGACCTTCCCTAAAAATTTGGTGTATTCGTATCCATCTCTGCCTGTTCTGGATTGAGATCCTGAGAGTTTGGTGGTGAAACCTGATAGGTGCTATCCTCTCAATATCATCGTACCCACCCATGTTTCTTTTCGGCGATGCCACCCTCTCTTCATCCTAGACATGCGACATGCCAAATTTTGGTGCCAACAAAAAGCTGACCTAAATTTAAACTTCAATTTTAGCCCTACTTCAATTTGTTGTCAGATGATGTATGAATCAGATTAATATTAACACCCAGCTGATTTATTCTTGACCATGTGAGGGAAATTTGGAAAAATATGACGTAAAGTACTTTGTTTTGGCACATTTAATCTCAACCAGCATAATTTATGAAATGTATGGATTAAACTACGTATTGCAAAGAAGAATTCAGGAGCAAATTCGAATTGAACGTTCAGTAAGCTATCAATACTCCTTTTGTGATACTGCTGATATTGCCATCGAATAGAGGTTCCCAATTGATGGAGAGTCTTACGAATTAAACCATAGGTTAGATTCCGAAACGTGGCATAAGAAGAACCATTTTTCTTTTCGAATTAATTCGGTTGAAAATAAGCGACAGATCAAATTTATGTATACAATTTCAAAAAAAAAAAAAAAATCATACCTTTCAAGGCTCTTCATTCTAATAATCACGCTTCTATTTTTTTAGAACAATCTCGTTTGTTAATATATCCAGTCACAAATTTTGAATATATCAAATCTTTATAATATTCATGATCAAGATGGTGTGTGACAATAACAAGGATAGGCCATTGATTAAAAGATTCCAAAATTTTTTTTGGAGGTTATTGGGTAATTCAAGTTAGGAAAAATAATACAAATGATCAATGAATTTTGACCCAGTATGCAATATGATTTTCAATATGATCCTAAATTTTAACATATTGTATTTAAATTTTCAATTTGTTCAATATAATTTGTAGACTTTTGATATTTGTTCAATTTAGTTTATCGATTGTATGAGACTGTTTAGTGTTATCTCTAAACTTGAATTAATAGAAGAATAATATTGGACATTTCATATCATTTAGAGACATTTTGAATATCTAATAAAAGTTTAGAGATTGCATTAAATAAATTAAAAATTCATTGATAAAATTACGCATTGGACGAAAGTTCAGGAACTGCATTAATTAAATTTAAAGTTTGGGGACCACATTACACATTAGGTGAAAATTCAAGAATTATATTAAACAAATTAAAAGTTTGGGGATTACATTGCATAATTCGAGGGTCATTTGTTCCATTATCCGTTTGAGTTTCCAATTTTTTTAAATTTTTTTTTTTGGCTGTGTGCTCCTTTATTTAATTAATTATTTATTGTAATTGTATACTTTTAGTTTGGCTAAGGATCCCAGGATTTCCAAGTTTTGCAAGGGTGAGGAGGACCCACACCTCCTTCTGTGAATGCCCGTTTCTCCACGTCTGTAGGATAAACCCCCACCGCCACGTCACCACCTCGAGCTCCCTTTGCTCTCTCTTCTCTCCTCTTCTCCTCTCCTCCCCACGCCGTCGTCTCCCACCACTTCCCCCTCTGAAATCATCCTCCTCCTCCTCCTCCGGTCAGCTGGGGGCTCCGTTCATGGCGGCGGTGCGGTTGCAGGATCGGACCTTCGTCTCGTCCAGGTTCTCTCCTCCTCCTCCTCCTCCTCCTCCTCCTCTTCTGCTGATGTTCTCGTCGTGTCCTGTTTGCTTATGCTCGGCCGAGGGGGATGTGGTTTGGAGGGTTAGGTTTCTGCGAAGAATCAATCGGAACCGGATGGATGGTGGATTTCGATCGCCTCTGGTCGGAATTCCGCCGCCGGTCGGCCGGACGCGGGAGAAGGTCGAGAAAAGTCGGGGAATGTGGACATTTCTGGTCGTTGTTCCGCAATTGCTGAGCGAGAGCTGGGAAGAAGTATCTCCTAGGTTCCTGCTGGGTTTCGGGAGTCCCTATCCTGAAAGTTTAGACCTTTAGAGTTTTGTGTGGTTGTGGTTGTAGTTGAGTCTTGCCATCTCGCCGCGCAACCTCCGGCTTCGGTGTCATTCAGTTAGCTCGAGGTTTGAATTGTTAAGAGTCGTGAATTACTGATCTGTATGATGAAGTCTTACTGTTTTTCATCGTCCTATCGACTGCTGGAATTCCTAACCTGTCACCGGTGCATGCTCATAGAGAATCGCTTAGAGTCTCCTTTTGTTGAATGCTATTGTCTTGAAGCTTGGTTTTGTTGAATCGAGGCGTGCCTAGCCTATCTGAAAAAAAGCTGGAGTACGTGTGGCGCTGGAGAAATGTGTATACTTGGAGCTCATTAGATTTAATTTTTCTCTTTTCCGTCTGCATTTGCAGTTCTTCAAATCCATGGATGTCGCAAAAACCAATCAGGACCAATTTCTCCTGTAAAAGTGTTGTGAACCTGAACTACTTGATAACTAATTGGAAATATTCGAGGAAGAGAAGCTGTTTACGAGTTGCCATCTTCGAGAAGAACAGTAACATCCTCAATTATGTGTCTACGGGGACAAGGAGAGGCTGCTCAAGCTTACAAAATACTAGAAGATTGGGGCAGCTCTATCACCTAGCATCTTCTAATGATGGTGTGACTGTCAACGGCAGTCCCCAGGCAAGTTCTAGTAGTGATGTGGAGGAAGTTAGGGTCAAACTCGATAGATCTGTACAAGGTGAGGATTACAATGATGGGCTTGTCCAGTCCTTGCATGATGCTGCTAGGATATGTGAGCTGGCAATTAAAGAGCGCTCCTCCCAGTCAAAGGTCTCCTGGTTCACAACTGCATGGCTTGGTGTGGACAGAAATTCGTGGGTGAAGACTCTATCTTACCAGGTTTGTGATGACATGCGAAACCTTTTTCTACTTGGCACCAGTTTTTTGATATCTCTTCATTATATGGGTGAACATGGGAAATGTCCTTTAGAGGCATGTCTCTTACCATATTAGCATAGTAAAGCTAGCGATGCCGTTATCATTATTATCATTGCTGCTAATGCTTGGCTTTCTTCAAATGGAGAGTAGAGGCTTCTGACTGTTCAATCTATGATCATCATCTATTATAGCTGTGGCCCAGGGATCCTTCTTGGTCTTCTTTCTTCTTTTGTTTTCTCCCTTTATTATGATAAGGAGGAGGATAAGTCAACCTTGTCTAAGTTGTCGATGCTAATCATCCAATAAGATCAAACTTTGCGTTAGTCTGAGAAGCTCTACTATGTATGTTCATGCTAATTTTGATTGATAAAGGAGGGGTTGTCAGGTAAGAGAAAATGCAGTTTAGGCTATTTAGCCTTATTTGTGAAATAAGAGTGAAATCAGCTGTTGCAGTTTTCATTTCTCTGCCATATTCTTGGTTGTTATGATCATTAGCGTTTCCATACCTTTGCTTCCCTGTGGCCTTCCTTTTCTTAGGCTGTTTGATATAACATTATTTAGTACAGTGACGAATCTTTGTCTTAAGTGAGACTGCAGGTGATCTTCTCCATTAATTTGATGTCAGGATTTTAGGGCGGTGTTATTTGTTTTGACATACTCTGCCTGCTCTAAAGTTAAATCAATAGGAAGTAGTTACGTTTTCTTGGTTGGTGATTTGGACTCAGCAGAAGCATATGAGGCAGCGATTTCAAAGTTATGCATTTGTCTGGGCCTTTTATCAATCAATTCTTTATTTTTTTAATCCAGTAGGTTATCTGAAGATTCCTGAATTTTCAGGCTTCAGTGTATTGCTTGTTGCAAGCTGCAAGTGAGATTTCATCTCGTGGTGATAACAGAGACAGGGATGTGAATGTTTTTGTGCAAAGAAGGTACATGGTATATTTTTTAGTGGAAAGAAATGCTATTTCTTGCTTACTTCATGATGATAGAACTCGAAATTTTTAGTTTCTAAGTCCAGATTATGGTGTGTTGGATTTGGAACTCTACATGTAAATGTCAGATTCTACTGAAGAGGAAGTCCTTTTTTTATTTTTTTAAAACAAAAAGAGAATTCCTAAAGGCTTAACCCACCCATGCCGAACATTTAGAATGAAAGAAAAGAAAAATTGCACCAAAAGTCCGAAAGATTTTGCCCCATGAGCATCCAGGTCTTAAAGCTTTTGAAAAGGTGTAATCAAGCCGTAAACGTTTTTGATAAGCTTCAACTTAGTCTTTCTGAGACACTGTTGGCCAAATTTGCTGACATGGCACATTGGAAATCCAACATGGTGTTTTTTAATAGGTTTTAGCATATGTTATGCTGAAGTAGCACCATGTCAGAAAAATGCAAAAAATTATGAAAATTAAAAAAAAAAAAAAAAAAAACCAAAAATAGAAAAGAACAGTTGGAGAAAAATCAATGGCATCCACTAATAAGAAAAAAAGAAGGAAAAATCAATAGAGAGAACGTATGGGAGAGCAAGTAGTAAGCTAGTGGGGTGTTTGAGATGTCGGGGCGGTGCAATCTCACCCCCCCCCCAAAAAAAAAAAAAAAAAAAAAAAAAAAAAAAACTCACGGTGCCTCTTTCTCTCTCTCTGATTTCTTTGAATTTTTTTTTTTTTTTTCACATTTGGTGTTTTTCATTTTTTTTCATCAACGCCATGTCAGTGCCGCCTGTGCTAAATTTATTGAAATGACACCAGGTCAGATTCGTGTGCCACGTAAACAAAATTGGCTAAGTGGTTGCCAGAAGGGCTTGATTGCAATGTATTCAAAATGTTTAGGGTTTGATTTACCTTTTCAAGCCTTTGGTACTTGATTGCACATTGGGCTAAATTATTAGGATTTCTGTTGTAATTTTTCCCTAAAAGAAACAAAAATGAAGAAGAGGAGAAAGTCGTCGTGGTGTCAGTCATTATGTGTTAGATGTAATTCTTTTTCTTTATTGAGTAAATCTGCCGATGTTCTTCTCACATTATTGAGACTGCCAATAAATCTGAGCTTCTAAGACTGACTATCTAAATGCAGTTTATTAAGGCAGTTTGCTCCTTTAGAGAGTATGATCAGGGATAAGCTATCAACCAAGCAAGCCGATATCTACGATTGGTTTTGGTCAGAACAGGTTCCAGCTGCGGTCACATCATTTATCAATTACTTTGAAGGGGACTCACACTACGCAGCTTCTACCACAGTGTATGTTATCAGTTTTGTTTAGTGGGTAGTAAAATGGATATTGCTTGCATCTTTGTGCAATAACTTACTCTGAGATGTTTCTAAATTGCATCCAGGAGTGGGAAAGGGTTACAATCACGTTCAGGAAATACAAGTGATATATCTCTCCTTATGTTGGCTCTAACTTCCATAGCAGCAATCACAAAGCTTGGGCCAGCAAAAGTTTCCTGCTCGCAGTTTTTCTCTATGATTCCAGAAATAACTGGTCGATTGATGGACATGCTGGTTGATTTCTTGCCCATCCAGCGAGCATACGATTCAATAAAGAAAGTTGGTTTGCACAGAGAGTTTCTTTCCCATTTTGGACCCAGGGCCGCGTTGTGTAGAATTCGAAGTGATCAGGATGCAGAGGAAGTAGTTTTCTGGGTGAATCTTGTACAGAAGCAACTGCAACGAGCTATGGATAGGGAGAGAATTTGGTCGAGACTAACTACATCAGAAAGCATTGAGGTTAGTGTGGAATGACTTTGATCAGTCAAGTTGTGAGTGTTCATATGTTGAGAGGGCGGGTTAGCCACTAGACTTTTGTGATTTCTTATTTCAGACTTCATTTTTCCTTTCATAAAAAGTCACGATCCAGAAGTACACCAGGTCAAAAAGACCTTCCTTTCTTCCACCAGACAATATTTAAGCTTCAGGGAGCAGAGCTCAAAACACAAATGAGAGCACCATGCTTTAGCTCCATCATCCAGACATTTGCTGCAGCAACTCCCTCATCTCAGCATAGAACTAATCTTCTACTGAAGTTAGTTTGCCAATAGGCCTTCTTGCCAGAAGCTTGCTGCACCACATTCTTTTCCAACCAAACTACTGCTTAAAACCACAATGTATTTCCTGATCAATCCGTGATTATTCGATGCCCTTGCTCCCCGTGATGGTAAATCTAGGGAATTGGAACACCAAATTAGAACATAAACAATCATCTTCTTTTCACACAAACAATGAGCAAAAGTTTCTCCAAGTTCATGACATATTTTCTAGTAGAAAGTGTTTTTGTAGCAGGTATTGTCCTAAAACAACAAACTAATCCTTTGATGTCTATCTAGAGAAGCCTACCACAATCTTCTCGCTTTTTAAACTTGGTATATTCCACGTTCCTTTTTATGTTCCACAGTCTTCTCTCTTTACAAACTTGGTATATTCCACGTTCCTTTTTCTGTTCCATGGTGACACCATTTATGCCTTGGGTGGCTTTGCTTAAGGGATGTGGGATATGATAAGACTTATGTTTCCTATGCTCTAAAGAAGTCCTGCACTTTTCCTCTGAAATGATCTTATTCTTGAGTGATCTTCAATTCTGTTCTTTCTCACTGCAGGTATTGGAAAGGGACTTGGCTATTTTTGGATTTTTCATTGCTTTAGGCAGAAGGACCCAAATCTTTTTATGTGCTAATGGTTTCGATGATATAGGGGACCCTCTTGAGAGCTTTATTCGGTATAATTACTCATTTTAATATAACTTGCTTGTTTAAACTTTTTCTGGGATATTATCGATGTGTCTTGTGTCATAGGTACCTTATAGGAGGAAGTGTGTTATTCTATCCTCAGCTTTCAGCGATAAGTTCTTATCAACTATATGTGGAGGTTAGCATTTATTTTTTAACCATCTAAATGTGCTCTAATACCCAAATCTACAAATCTGAGATTTTTTTTTTTTTTCCCTATTTCATAGGTGGTATGTGAAGAGTTAGACTGGCTTCCTTTCTATCCTGGCTTGGCAGGAAATCAGAAACTGTCACATAGTCATCAAAGTAAACAAAAAAATCCTCCAAATCCTGAAGCAATTGGTCTGGTGTTGGATGTATGTTCTCATTGGATGCAGAGCTTTATTAAATATAGTAAATGGCTGGAGAACCCCTCAAATGTCAAGGCAGCAGGATTTGTATCTAGAGGGTGGGGAAATTATGTTTTTGTGAATACTGAGTAATATCAATATCTTTATGTAACACTGAACCATCTTTTCCTATTGTTGCTCTTCAGGCACAACAACTTGGTGGAGTGCATGGACAAACTTGGAATGCTAAAGTAGGCTACCACACTCCAAGCCCTGTCTCTCTCCCTTTACATCCTCATGCATTAGCACATAAACTTGCATTTACTACATCTCAATGAGGAGTCTCAAACCTGACACGTGCATTTTTCGATAGATGAACATGCTGTGATTATTTAAAAGCTCTTGCTGTTTCTGTAGCTAGAGTGTTGTGGGTGAAACCTTAGCTATGTGTATGAATATTACGATAGAAACATATTTGCTTGGAAAACTTATAGGCAAGTCTTCGTTTTAAGATAATTTTAGGTGATATAGTGACTAAAGTGATACACAAAATGAGATTTGTGGCCCATAGAAATATGTAGACATTATATGAAAGGATATACCAGTATAAATTTTTTGAAAGAAGCGTGTTTAACCTGGTCCTACTAAATTCTTGGTAAGCAAGTATAGCTTGTTTTTAAAACTCTCTAAATGTATATGGTAGCCCATCAGAATCAGGTAGTGAATCATCCGTTTGTGGATGTTGTGATCTAGATATAAGGCATGTTTGTGTGTAAGTAGCATGTTGCCAAATATAATGGATCTCTATACCTGTTGGATCTGAATCACTGTAGATAATTACTGGCAGATGACTCATCCTGGTCCAGCATTCTTAACATCTCCTAGCGAGACTGTTTTGTAATTGAAAAGCGTGCCCGCAGTTAAGTAGACGCAATATGCACTGAGAGAACTTGAGCTGTTGCACCGTGAGTCAAGAATTATAGTTAGTCAGGTCTATTTCTTCGTAGGCAAGCTGTCAGACATATGATGTGGCAACATGTCGTTTTAGGCTTATGTGCAGCAGTTACATCTAAACTCAACAGTTTTAGTACTTTATTGGTCTTGATATGGTTTGTTGCTAATGCATTTATAGATTTTCACCAAAGCAATAGTGTATACTGTGATACTAGTGGTATACTTTATTGACTTGCAGATTTGATGCAGGAATGAGGCAAGAAATAGCAATCTGAGAATTTCCAGTATGACTGAGCCTTCAAAATATATGGGATCTGCCAAAGAGTCAGATTCTTTTGACAAGGTTGGTCTCTTTTTATTCAAAATAAGTTGCCAGATGACAATACTCTTTTGATAAATAAATGATTAGCGGCAAATGGCCTGTTTCCATCTGTGTATAGTATAAAGGCATAGTCAATACAAAAACAATATTCTGGAAACCTTTAAGGAGAAAACTCCTTGCATTTTCAGTCACGAATGGCTTCATTTTTATTTTAGAAGTCTCTGTGATGTCTTTGGCCTTGCTGGTTTCCTTAAGTTATCCATTATAAAAACAACTGTGGAGCTTAGAAGTGGATATTTGGAGTATAAGCTGAAGAGAGTGATGCTTTAATTTTAGTTGCATCTTAGCATTTGTTGAATTTCGTAATGGTTCTCTAACATACATTTGGTTTTAGGCATTGGAGAGTGTCGAAGAAGCAATACAAAGACTAGAAGAGTTGCTTCAGGAGTTGCACGTGTCTAGTTCTAGTCCTGGAAAGGAGCATTTAAAAGCTGCTTGTTCTGACCTTGAAAAAATAAGGAAACTAAAAAAGGAGGCTGAGTTTCTGGAGGCATCATTCAGAGCAAAAGCAGCTTCACTTCAGCAGGTAATTTGCAGAAGCTGAGGATCTTAGGAAAAGAAAGTCTTATCCTGTCTCACCAACTGGGTAGAATATTACGTATTTCTGGCTTTTAAGCTGAATATCATACTTCCAGGTTCCAGTTAAAATGCTTTGTCACAACTGTTGTGGTCAATGGAGAACTGATGGTTCTGATTGTATGGCTGTTTTGGATTTGTAGGATTCTCATTAAATTTCTTTATTTCATTATGAAGTTTAGCACTTTGGTTTTGCTTTATGATAAGTGCTGTGGTCGCAGGTGGATGATGACAATCAATCCCAGTCTTCAATTCGTGGTCAGAGACGGTATTTAAAAGGAAAATCCAGGGACAACGATGGTTCAATTCCAGAAAGAAGTAAAAGGTGAAGATTTGCCAGGACCATCTAACTCTCACTCACGGCTATGCACAAGTTTGAATTCATATGTTTCATTTATTTTCATTACCCATGCCATTACCTTTCTCCAACTCGTCTTGAGACATTTCTTTTCCTAGTGGCACCAGTGCACGTGGATTTTGGAGCCTCTTGACCAAACCTCCAGCCAGCAAGCTGGGCCCTGAGTTACTGAGTGCAAACACATCTGTATGATCTTGCCTCTTGTTGAGAATTGTTTCTTCACACGCAAGCACGCACACACACACCCACACCCACACACACAAATTTTATTGCGCAGAACTTTCTCTATCTTCTAGAAGTACTCCGCCATCATGACGTGTGCTCTTGTCCATGAACCATCTACTTTAAAAGCATGCATCATCCTCTCCTGCATGGATCATCTATGCACGTGGTGCTTGAAATCTTTTCTTCTTGGGCCCTAAACACTTAAAGATAAGTATACATTTTATGTCTGATGCTGTGTTAGACTTTCTTGTCATGGACATGCTTACCTCCAGATTATGTTCTGATCTGGCTTTAAGTGGGTTAATAAAAATAATGGGAGTGGCAAAAGAAGAAAAATAATTTGCTTCCTGCAGTATTTCTGTTTTTGTCTTATCTTGTGTAATTCATTAGCAAGTGACGCTGGGAAAAGTAGCACTACACTACTAGCTTTGTGCAGACATTGAATCTTTAAAAATTAGTAGAATGTGAACTGGATTTACAATGAATGAGATACGTGCGATACAAACTTTAAAGAGAGGTAGCGATAGATGTCTCTTTTTAATTGGAGATTTAACTCAGTCTGTCACTTAGAAAAATGACTTAAATAAATGAATACATGCTAGGTCAGGCTTTGAAAGCGACAACTTTATAGCATGCTATGTGACTTGGGAAGATCTGCCCACACAATCAAGCACATCAGCATCATCTCATGAGTTTACTCAGATCTTGGGTATAATCATCTCTTGTGTCATCAAGAATGAGCAGATTTATTGACTCTTAACCACCCAAACTCATTGTTGTACGCTGCAGGACAAGGAAGATGAAAAAGTCCAGGAAATCACTCCAAAGATGGGCATGGACGAAACTGAAACAAGTGGAATTCGGCGTTTTGAACTTCTGAGGAATGAGCTGATGGAACTTGAAAAACGAGTTCAGAAAACTGCTGATAAATCAGACATTGAGGAGGTATCTTTTAGAGTGCCTCTCTTTGTGATATAATTTCCTCTGTGCATCTAATGTTGATAATGACACATGCACAGGAGCAGACGCATGTTACTGTTCACAGCATCAAACGGATCTTTTACATCTTTATTTTTTTATGTTGGTCTTCTTGTTCAGTACACTGCAGAAGCTTTTGTAAGTGAGTAGCAGATTGCATGTTCACCTGCTCTGACAACATCCATTCTTGGGCCAATTAACCCTGAATGTGCATGTCTCTTTATAAAAAGGCCTTGATAAGGAAGGAGATCTTCGATGAAGGATAGATCATGCCCTTTACTCACCTTCAATAAGATAACTAGTCTGTCGTTTCTTCTTTGAAATTTAGTCTCCAGTGTTAGTCTGAGCGATGCCTATTTAGTCCGGAGGATTAGTACAAGTGATTCCTCTCTCTTTTTCCGGGCTCAAACAGTTCAGGAAAAGATTGATAGTGAGCTGCCTATGACTTCCGTGGCTTAAGTATTGTCAGTATCAACGTTTTCAAACCTCTCTGACTTAATTATGGTATTAATGGTTGAAAAGGGCAGCGAAGAGTGTTATGGAAGATAAGAAACGGAACACGTAACATAGTGTACTTAGATGTTGTACTCATATACTTGTATATGGAAGCTATGCAAATATCTCTGGAGTGTACATTTGAATGTACAAATAAGAAGCACGTGTAGGTTTTCCGACATGTGCCTTTATGGTTGGGTGCATGTATATCTTCGGAGGGGTCAGAGGTTATATTTGTAGGAATTGCTGAGCTCTCTGTGTGCATGTGTGTGAATTTCAGGTGCAATTTCCTGTCCTGTCCATTTACCATGTCTATTGAACTTCACATCGACCCTTCTTGTTTGATAATTCTTATTAGTAGTTATTTTTGTGTATTTCAGGATATTCAGCTCTCTGATAAGGGTTTTGACGATGATGGTGATGATGCTGAGAGTGCTCTGATTGAGGTCCAGAAGAAAGAGAATATAATTGAAAAATCATTTGACAAGCTGAAAGGAACTAGTAAGGTATGGTTATATGCTGTTATTATGATACGTAATGGCATCATTCATCTCTAGGTTATATGTATTTTTGCTTACATGCTCCATGATTTTTTTTTTTTTTTCAATTATTTTGATAAACCATGATGAGAATTGTCTCCATCCTCACTTATGCTACATGTGGTGGGTAAACCCCCCCCAACAGGGTGCTAGGGGGGGGCCCCACTCCTAGCTCCGGATAAGCCTGAGGGGCAATTGAAGCTGAAGGATTTGTAGTCATCACATGGGTGGGATCGAAGCACCACCACCAACTGCCTTGCCCCCCGTGGGGCGGATGCTCTGAGTTTATTAATCCCTTTTGTTCTGTTTTCACAATATCTTCTGCATAAGCATATTCATGCTGCTCTTCAAAAGTTTTTAGATCTATGAGTTTTGATAACCCTGGATAGACCACAAACTTCATACGTCCAAAGGACCAGAACTTAAAAAATTTTTAAGCTGATAGGACTAAAACTTTTTTGATCTCGTAAAAGGGTTTCTGTTAATTCTTGGACTTTCCCTTTTCCACCTTACCAATAAGCCCAAAGGACTAAAAGACAAGGCTTTCAGCAACTAGGGTAGACCATGGACGATGCAGTTTTTCAAGTAGAAGAAAACTCTAGTTTAGGATTTCTCCCTGTGCAGTTTAGGATAGACCATGGGCAATGCAGTTTTTCAAGTAGAAGAAAACTTCAGTTCAGGATTTCTTGCTGCACAGTCAAAAGGACCTCTTGCACATACAGCTCTTTATATGTCTGGGACACTTGTTGTCTTGAATATTGGGCAATCTTTTCATCACTGGGAGAGTAGTGTTACTTTCCATATGAGTCTTTGCCCTTTCACTTACAGATAGAAAACAATAGTTCTAGATACTAAGTGCAATGTTCTTCAGGAAATGAGAATTGAACTAATGTATTTGGCTGCAAAATGCCGATCTGAGGATATCTCTTAATGCATTTACTGTGACATCAACATAAATATAAAGAGAAGGAATGAAGCTGGACGAGAATTGTTATTGTGATGGGTTCTGCTATTGTGTATCCGTCAATTTTATCAAGCTATAACTAATGATTGGCAGCTATTCTCCATTCCTTTTCTTCCTTTATATGTTGACCCCTAAACGCCTGATCAAAATTCAATTGTCTGAATAATGACAACAATCCAAGTAAAGCAAAAAAAGTGAAGGTTTCATCATATTCTGTGCCTCACTCATTCAATGCCTTTCTTTGGACCCTCTCTCCTACTAATTTTGTTCAACTAGCAAGGTAGAATGAGTTGCTGTAACCTATGATTAGGCCAGCTAGCATGAAGCTGCAAATGCATATTGCTATCTTCATTCCCTCTAGTATCAATCTATTAATGGTTCTGTTCTTTCCCTTAACGATGGTATCTCACCGTAATTGTCTTGCATTGATCAAGCAGGATGTTCTGCAAGGAACCCAGCTTCTGGCTATTGATGTTGCTGCTGCTATGGGATTACTTAGGAGAGTGATAATAGGCGATGAATTGACAGAGAAAGAGAAGAAAGTTCTCAAGAGAACTCTCACTGACTTAGCGTCTGTGGTTCCCATTGGTGTTCTAATGCTACTTCCGGTTAGTTTCAATCAAAAGCATCATCTCGGCTGTGCTGCCTATGATTTTATGATAGTATTATAATATTATCCAATATTTTCCTTACCTGATTGAACAGCAATGACACACGTCTTCACTTGTCATCAAGTATCTAAAATGTTCTCATTCTTTACATCTTACTACAGTGATATATTTCTTCTATTTTTTTAGTTACCCCTGCTACAATAAAGTTAGATTGGTAGGTGTGGTATTGAACAAGGCAATCTCAACTTGCTGGATTTACTACTTAAAAAGGGTTTGTTAGGGATCTTGCCTCTATGGTTTCTCTTGGTATTAACCTGCATTGAAAAATTGTCATTTTGACTTATGGTATGTTTGTCAGTGGTCACCTAAAAATTTCCCAATCAAGATCACAGCTTGACCAGTATATTTGCACATTAGGATATTATCCTGCTCATTTTAACTTGTAGACATGTATATGTACGCTCGCTGACACATACACACAGAGGCACGTGCATATTTGTACAACTCGTAACCCTTCTATAAGTTTGCCAATGATAATCTGTGCAAGGGTCCCTTATGAGACCAAAGTGTACTGTGGTTATAAAAATGCCCTGAAGGTTGGCCTTCCCACTGTGAGGAATTTTTCCTGAGCGGGAGAAACTGAGCTGAAAAAGGAATGAATCTGACCGATGTAGGTCGAATTTTTCTTTTGTTCAAACAGAAGGTAGATGGAAACATAGACAATGAATTCAGATTTCCATTGGCTAAGATTCTATTCAATTGGTTTCCTATATGCTGTTACCACAATCTGTTGGTTTAATTCAGGCCCTCATTCTCTCTTCTTCTTCTGATAATCTTGTGTAACTCAGAATGTTATCGTCTTCTAAAATTCATTTGCACTTGTCCTTTATTCTGAATAATGCTTGTCGGATGATGTTCTGCAGGTCACTGCCGTTGGTCATGCAGCCATGTTGGCTGCCATCCAGAGATATGTGCCATCACTGGTTTGTGACATTTCTTATCCAAGCACTCATCTAATGAAACTTCTCACTTGCATGCAGATCTCTTATTAATTCATGTCATGCTCGTCATTTTTTCACAGATACCCTCCACATATGGACCAGAGAGGTTGGATCTCTTGAGACAGCTTGAAAAAGTGAAGGAAATGGAGACCGCCGATGTGACTACCCAAGAAAATGTGGAAGAAGCGGCTTGAATTGAATTTTGTCTTTTTGTACAGTTCTTGAAATCATGATAGCTTCTGCCCCAATGATGGACTTGGGCAATTCTTCGATTCTTTAGTAAATTACATTTCATGGAATCTTACTGACAAAAGGTGAGCATACAAAAGTTCATTCCAAGTGTCGGGCACTCCTGGTAAACACCAATGGCTGCAATCTTGGGGAGCACCAGCAGGGGTGCCTGGCTCACGATGTTCCGATGGATGGCCGTCTATTCTGAACTCTGACAGAAATGTGATGTCCAGATACTGAACCTTCCTATTTCTGTCTTTCATCTCACCAACCGTGTTTGAAATGTACAAATTATACAGCGGATCGGCTTCCAGTTTTGTAAAGTCGGTTTCTGGCTCTTTGTTGCTGTTGCATGTACCGTTTTCACTCCAAGTCCCATTCCTGCAGATTGATTGTTCACGCTCAGTGGTGAACGGAGTTCCTCCAGTCAGTATAGGAATGTACCAGACCTGTGCAATGTGCAACGTGCGAAATGCATAAAATGTAGCAACAGCTTGCTGATTTACTCATTGCAATTTGACGAGAGAAAAATGCTGTGTTTTAAAACACGCAAGACATACTGTCTTAGTTAACGATTTTGCTCTAGACTTCACTAAATCACCATGTGGAAAAGTATCATGAAGTTGACACAAGCTTATTTAATCAGTCGTTCTACTGGTGTTTTTATTTATTTATCAATTGATTCATTTTTTTTCTCTTGGGTGGCCTGAGGGTTTTTCTGGCCATTTGATTTTGGTAAATTCGTACACCTGTAGTGAACAGGAGAATAGCCACGGAAGAAGACGTGACTTCTTTGGAGATCCAAGTTGCTGAGTGCCCATGTTTTCCATGTTTGTAGTGATCTCCTGAAGGCCTCCATGACATCCATCGTCAGGTTCACGCTTCCCTTCTCCTGGAAGTAGCTGTTCCTGGAACACAAGCACCAAAAGCATACGATATCATTGCCGGAACTTCAACATCTCTACGATGGTATATGCAAGTCGAGGATCGGGTCAAGTGTTGCTCCATACGCTTTAACGGTTTTGTCTTCGTTCCACCAATGCCCGGCATTGAAGATGAGGACATCTGCGCCCTCCCAATTCTTCGAATACCAATGCAACTCGTCGACCCTGACTGTGCTCCTCACCAAGCTAGGTGAATTCAGCGGCGGGCGTCCGATCATTACCAGGAACGGAGCTCGGTAATACTCGACAGTGAGGTTGTATTCCTGGAATCGCATGGAGAGGTAGCCCTTGTGCTTGGTTATGGGGTTCCCATTCGCTTCGTATATGGCGGATTTGGATGCCGCTTGTGAAAGCATGCATACCAGTGACTCCCACTGGTTTCGTCCGATGGAATCTCCGGCGAACACGATTCTTCCGTCTCGCGTCCATTCTAGGAGCTTGCTTGCATTGAATCTAACCAATTGAGATAACCACATCAGGAGTTAATTCAGCTTTCTCTGACTTAACAAAGATCAAAAACTGAAATCTCCGACGAACACCATTTCTTCTATCGTTTTTTTGGTTGCAGATGATCAACGAGACCAACCCAAGGACCTGAGGGATACTGGGGAAGAAGCATGGACACTCCCTCTATTTTGTCGAAATGAACGTACATACGATCTAAGTTTTTCCTAGCCACAGTGCATGCATACATAGTCGAGTGAAATTCTGTACCAAATGCATGAAAACGTGCCCAGGACAGAACTAATATACCTTGGAAGCTCACAGCCGTCAGGTTGCCATCTCCACTTAACGTAGCCGCCGTCTCGTCGTCCATTCTCGCGACACCGGAACCCCGGGTCGAGAAACGGGCAGCTCTCGTTGTAGAAGCGACGCGGGCGATCCTCGTCCCTCACCCACCTGCCTCTCGAGTAATCGCACGTTCCCCCGGCGGAAGGTTTCGGCAGGACGCGCGACAGGAAACCGGCACGCAGGAACGAGCCGGGCCCCGGGGGGCTCAGGAGGCCGAAGACGAGCGCGGACGAGATCAAGAGGAAGAGGAGGGAGACGATGTAGGCGAGTTCCCTCCTGGGGAGAGAGATTTGAAGCGTCGCGGGTTGAAGATCCATCAGAAGAGGAGCAGGAGGCGTGACAACATCTGCCCTTTTTTTTTTTGCGAACGGGGTCTTTTTATCTTTTGCTTCCTCCAGAGAAAGAAAGCAAGAGAAAGGGAGAGAGAGAGAGAGAAAGATTGTGGAGGTGAATATTGGCTTTGGTAAAAGGAATTTTCAAATCCCTGGGGGGATGTGATTGCGATATTGCACCAGCACAGATTCTTCCACAAATTTGCTCATTTATTCTCAGTTGATGGCGCGGTGTCGCCTCCCACGACCATCCCACACGTCTCTCGATCCCACGTTGTTGCATGTCCACATCGGGCACCGCCTTCCTTACGTAATGCCCGCGCGGTCCCCAAAGAAGGCCCGGCCCGGCCCGACCCGAAAGGCCCGGTCCGATCGGCCCTGGAATTTCGGTCTTTTGGGCGCCCGGGCCAGAAACGAGATTTCATTTCTGGGCCGGGCCGGGCTTTCCGCTGCCGAGATCCATCGCGGACGACGCGACGACGGCCGCGACCACCCGCGAGCGCGGCGACCCTTTCCGCGAGCTCCGACGACGGCGATCGTGCCGCCACCGGGCTTCGCTCGGAGACGAGGACCACCGCGAGTAGCGACAGCTTCTCTCTCTCTCTCTCTTTCTCTCGTGTCTTGCTCACGTCTGCAGGCCGTGCATGAGGTTCGACGCGTGGCTTGCTCTCTCGCGGGTTCGACTTGGAGCACTGTTATAGAGGAGGGAGTGCAAGTGCATTGGAAGAGTAGAGGTGAAGGAGAGCAGGGGAGGCGGTGGATGAGCAAAGTCGACGGTTGAGAGAGATGAAGTTGAGGGTGGTCTGCAGGAAGCTGTACGACTACGTTCGCTACGACCTGAAGGAGATCGCGTTCCCCTCCTCGCTGCCCGATCCTCCTCACATCAAGAAGCGTCGCAAGCTCACTTGGCACGACCGGTTTCTCGTAATCACTCCCCTCTCTCTCTCTCTGGGTTGATTCTTGACGAATTACCTATAACATGCGATAAAGCTCTCGTTTTGATTGTCGGGTTTTGTGAGAAATGGTGAGGTGAATTGTTACCTGGACTTTTGCACGTCACCCGTTTGATAATTTGACTCTTAAGGCCGTTTCTTACACTTGTACTGGAAGCCGTCCTTTGTTGGTTAAGCCATCGGTATAGGATAGGGATTGATTTCCTTTGCCATGGTTATAGGCTGCATTGTCGGGCGTGGCCACTCAGAAAGTCCTTTTATTTATTGGATTTCTAGGGTGTGAGAGAGTGACATACAGGCAGAATTAGTGTAAAAACTGATGAAAGTAGGTTCAATATTGTAGATTAAGAAAAGAGATTAGTAAACACTAAAATGTCTATACCATTATCTGGGTCTTAAGAGTTTGAAAGCAAGATGAAAGGAAATAGAAAGAGGGACAACTGAAGCAATTATCATTGAAGAAACGAAGGGGCAGGAAATCTATGAGGGATCCTCTATTTTTGAGAGTTAACAAGGTGTGATAGAAGAGACGGAAGTTACACTAATTGCTAGAAGCATAAATATGTACACCTTTTCTAAGTACTTTAGAGTTCGGATGCGTTCAATAAAGCTGGCATAATTAATTATCATTGAGTTGCATTAAGAGCCAATATTTGTTATTCTATACAACAACGATTAGGACAAAGGACACGGTTCTTCAAGATCTATATGGATGAGAGGAAGAGAGATTCAACATAGCAGTTATAAGGAGAAGTGACATTCATCTGAAAATTTTTTAGACATGCAGAGAGAAAACGTATAAAGTGACATTGAGGTTACATTAGCAAGCAGAAGGTCATTGGAAATATTAAAATCAAGTGATTTCCAATGACCTTAAGGATTGGCTTTTGTGCAGTTTGAGAAGGTAAGTGATTGCTTGCTGACTTCTATATTTAATTTTTCTTTGTGTATTCTATAAGTTAGAAAAATGGATCAGGCGTGGAAACAAGTTGAAAAATAATCTTTGATTTTGTACCTATTGATCTTCTTTAAAATAAGATTCTGGCATACAAACTCGAGATATTTTATATGATTTTTTTGATATCCAACGCTCATAGTTTCTACAATAAGAACTTCAAACCCCTAAAATGGGGCAGTATATTGATTCATTCAAAATATCAGAGCTGACCACTGGCATAAGAACTCAAGATATTTGATATGATTGTATTGATATCCAATGCTTGCAGTTGCTACAATGAGAACTTCAAACCCCTAAAATGGGGCTGTGTATCAATTCATTCAAAATATCAGAGCTGACCACTAGTTAATGTGGATTGAATTTATTTGGATCTTGTCACAGGGCAAAATGTGGCCATAGAACTAAGAGCAAAGAAAGGTTTTTGATTTTAAGAAACTTCTGAATCTTTGATTTTGTGCTGTATTGAATATTCGTTTTGTATTTTACTGCTATTTATGAATTATGCTTATTATCTCATGACAAGAATGCGATGTGATTTTTTTTTTTTTTAGTTAGCTATAAAAACTTATACTAAATTATTTTGAGCATGCTCGATCCCACATTATGGAGGTGAGTAATTGCTTACTGAGGATTCTTGCTCACTTATTTCCCAACGTTTTGTATTCAAGAGAGATTAGAAGATAAAATCAAGGACTTTGGAGACAAGATTAAGAGTGGATTTCTTTTACTATGTAGAGGCTAAATAAATTTTAGAACGATATTTGGAAAATGTCACGATTTATATTCAAAGGACGAAAAGATTGTGTTAGGCTTTAGTATCAATATACTAATTTGTTTTAATGTTGGAATATACAAAGTATTAGTGGCTCCGCAATTATGTACAGCTTGTTTGGACAATATATTCAAGGTTCTTTGCTTGGTTTCATTAGCTTTGAAAGTAAAATCTCATGGTTGATGGCTCTGTCACTACTTAATTTTGAGAATGGAAATTTGTGTTCTGACAATTTATCTGATTCAATTACTTGTTGTCTTCAGGTGTTAAAGGAGGCGTCCAGGCTTTATGCTGCGAGCTGGGTTCGTGATATTGGTCCTGAGCTCCGACCAAATGATTACAAGAAAGACGAAGACAGTGAAGACAGTGAAGACAAGCCCAGAAGAGCGAAAAAAGTGGCTGAAGAGAAAGAACCTTCGACTTTAGAGGATCTTGGTAAGTGCCTTCTTTCTGAATTTAATGCTTGGGGACTTAAATATGACATGATTGCTGTGATGTTATCATTCTGCGGTTGAAATGTCATACAGAAGTAAATATCATCCTGAATGTGTGCTCATCCCATGTGTCAGTCTCTGATTCCTTGTTATGCACTACCCTTGTATCTGTGATTTTTCTGATGCTGAGCATGAGAATGGCGTTTTATCCTTCATTCCAGCTGGTTGGATTTAGGGAAAATAAAGATACATGACCTCTATTTTCAATTAACTCAACTAGGAGTTGTCTGAAGAGGTAGCGTGTGATTCTGAAGACCACCATGAATATTCCTAAGTATTTGAGATACATGTCAAGCACGTTAGCTGAGCTCCCCATTGTTCTATTGGGCAACTCATCCTGGGAAAGTTGTGGTTGTAGTTCAGCAAACCCTTACTGACAGATTTTGTTCTTGCACAGGACTAGTTTTCCACATAGTAAAGCTCATAAAAGATACAAGTCTTCTGAACCAGAAAAAGAAAAGTGAGGAAAAAAAGCTTCATGAACACCCCTTGCAGAGGAAAAAGTGTTTTAGGCCACCATAACAATGACTTGATGTCAGAAATGGATCTTGTGCCAATACGATCTCAAGAAAAGTTGAGATTGGCATGCTGACCTTTCTGGCTTGTTCTATTTTAGGACAGTTCGATATGAGCTGATGCCTTCTTTGGCTTGGCTGAAGAGGTTATCGTCTCAGATTGTCCAATTGCAAGTTCTCTCTACTCACAATCAACTCACTAAATCAGCACCTATTGAGTTTAGGAATGCCTTTTGTTCTAGATTGTTTCCAAGTGAATGGTCAGGCATAGGTGGTTTTTGTCTTATGGCCTTTGTTAGAGAAATTAGCATTCTGGTCATCCCAACATAAGCCACGACCAAAGCATTGGCTGCTTGAACTTCTGGTTTTCTTTGACCGCCTTGACACCTTAGTATGAGGAACTCCCACATCTCATCTTCTCTTCATGTAGTAGGCTGTCTGCCCCATCCTGACTAGTATCATTAGGAACAAGCTGCAGACTTATATTATGGCGCACTAACTTTGATCCAATCAGACATCCCTTCTAGCCTTTAAAAGGGGCTTCGATCTACTGATCTGCCAAAGCTTAACTGATAGACTCCCTTCATGCAAATAGCTTAGAAATTAATTTACTTGTCATTAAAAGTAGAAATTTGTTGGTGCAAGAGTTTCTTCTTTAAGATTTCCTTTTCTGCTTCTCCTTGAATTTGAAACTTGTCCTAGAGTATCCAACTTGTTTCCTATGAAGTCGGAAAGTTTCGTTCATTGTACTTGCTTGGTGACTTCATAAGGTTGTGACAGTTATATGGCAGTGATATTACAATGGCAGCTCCATGTTTGAGCCTTTGAGGTGCCCGAGTGGCCTGCAGTCATACATAGCTTTATGTGGGGATTTGGGAGTAGTACTGCATCTTCAATGGTATTTGGCTTCATGAGTGATGCCTTTGTAAATAACTACCCTCACTTAAGCCCCACCTGCGGCTGACAGGACAAAAAGGAACCTTAGATATTCCTGTTAATTGCATTTTGGTGCTGAAGATGCAATTTTTGCAACACGTATTGTCATCTTAATATTGACAAGTGTGCCATATCCTTTCCTAAGCATAATGCATGGCTTTGAGGTATATTACTGAAGGATCCTATAGGAAGCCTGCTTCTTCATCATGGTGATAGACATTACCATGTGTGCCTTAGATCTGTTTTCCTGGTAGATTTTGTAATTTGCGACTTGGCTGTGCTGCCAGAGTATAGCTGTATTGGAAGTTTGGACATAACAGAAGATTCTGAAGCAATTTGACTCTCTGCATTTATGGATTTGTAGTAGAAGATTAAGTACCGAACTCTCTTCTCACCTATCATCCACTTTAACATTTATTCTGCACTTTATTAATCTGTGAGATGCATGAAATGTCTACATATGCCTCTTCTAATCAACGAAAAATGTTGAATGATATCTGGCAGTGATTGAAAGCAAGACTTGAGGTATCTATTTGTAAAGCTTGCAGAAGCACCTTCTCCATGGATAATGGGCTGGATTTGCAAGGAATTATAGGAGATTAGAAAGTTTTGATCTTCCCATGTCTTTGTGAGGATTTTAAATGTCTCACCACAATTAAATCATTCTGCATCACGTTTTGTAATACCCCCCATCCCCTTTCCTTCCCTCCTTCCCTCACTCTGAAACAAAAAATCGAATGACTTGATAAGGATTAGGAAACATGTGGGGACCTTTGCATCAATATGCAGGGCGTCACTATCGTAGGGCCTGAAACCACGTGCCATGTAGAGCATGACTATCTTATGGCCTGAAATTGCATGCCTCACTCCTACTACTTTCTTCAGATCCGCTCTTGTGAAATGCTTCCTCTAACTTCACTATCAAGCCATCAAAAGTTTCAGTGTCCTTAAAGAGGCTCCTCTGTTAGCAATGCTAACATTCCTACTGAGTTTCTTGCCTTGAGTCATATGACCCTTCCCTCACAACTTCACCTTATTTTTAGGTTGTCGAAGGATTAGCTTAGCTGTTAAAACCAACATTTTACATAAGTAACTGTTTCACCTATCAATAAAATGTTCTGTAGTTCTTGTCTTGATTTCTCTTACCTGTTACCTATATGCTCGTACTGTTTTTTTTTGGGTAAGGCCTATATGCTCATACTGTTGATTGCTATTAAAACCAACATTTTACATAACTAACTGTTTCACCTATCAACAAAATGTTTTGTAGTTCTCTTCTTGATTTCTCTTACCTGTTACCTATATGCTCATACTGTTGATTGCTTGTGAACTGGATTTGAAGAGTGACTGACAAAAGCTTTCGATAGTAGTGACAAAAGGATGCTGAAGTTTGACAGATAAATTGACGCTGCATTTATGACAGAACTTGCATAAAAAAGTTTTCTACATTAAGGCTCCTTTCTTATGATGAACAAATTTGATAGCTGTGGCTGCAAGAGGGGGAATGGAAACATTAAAGCCTGCTTTGCAGCGGGTGTACATGATGAGAGCTTCTGCATATAGGGATGCTCTTAAAAGCTTTATAGGAGGATATCAAGAAGGTGTCCAACAGGTTATGGAAAAGAAAGGAGATACTACATCTCAGAAGACGGGTGATGTGCCTGAAAAGATGAATTGATTGATCTTGTGAGGTGTGTCCTTCCAAAGATAAAGTTCTTTCCAAACACCTTTCTGACAAATCACTCGTGTATGTTTTCCTCATGATGGTGTTGACTATAGCTTGACCATCCAGTTTAGAAAATATTACTTGGAAATAATCACTTACTATGGGTGCTTGCACTTTTGTTGACAGTTAGCAAGGCCGAGTCTTTGATGTGCCAAGTCTTGTATATTTCTTTCTAGTGTAATACTTCTTCTTTCCAACAGAAATCTAGAGGCAATTGAAGTTTCTTAGATTGACAGTGGTGATGAGTGCTTCTAATACCCAATGAATGCTGGACAGCTGAAAAGTACTAGTGAGGTCTTGTATTGTTACCTATTTTCCATCAAAGAAAAGCAAGAAGTTCTTTTGAAAGCACTGCTAAGGTCCTATGGAAATATCCAAAATTTCAATGCGAATGGAAAGTCAGAAAATGATTGATTACTTGTCCAGCATTTCAGGTTGTCCTTCCTCTTCCATAAGTGTCCTCTTTGGTCCCTCTCTTGTTATCTTTCCTTTGCCTCGCCATTGGGTCGGGCCATGCCTCTCTGCATGGAAAGAGAGTTTTGAACTGGTGGTGCTATCTTTACACATCATGGATTAGCTTTGGACTTAAAGCGTGGAAACATGCCAAATAAGATACGGACCTTCTGTTTGCTAGATATCAGGTGTTTGTTAAATTTTGGTAGTTCCTTGTTTCCTTCATGTGGGGAAACATGCCAAATGAGATACGGACCTTCTGTTTGCTAGATATCAAGTGTGTGTTAAATTTTGGTAGTTCCTTGTCTCCTTCATGTGGGGATCGATGTTCGTCCTTCAGTAGAATCGTTCAATGCCCATTTCCACTAAATCGTCTGTCTAGCTATATTATTCAAAATGGAACTAATGAGATAAGACTTGGGAGCCTATTTCTTTCCTTCTTTTTAGGATTCGGGTTTATTAATTGGCACACTTCGAAAATGACTGGACAATATTGTTGACTGAATGAAAGTTTAGGGCCCATACCCTCAAACGGTTCCCCTAAAAAGAGAAGCGACTCCTGTTCCTTCTTTAAAGCATGTACCCTCGGACAAGATGAATAACTGATCACTTTCACGGAACAGTGACATGAGTTTTCTAGTCCTAGTAAGATATATTGCAGAGATCTGATAGTTACCTTTCATTCAGTATGCCGTAAGCTGTATGACTTAAAGCTGTAGTCTTGCAAGCTAGACGTTCCTCTCCCAACTCCGTTCCATCCAGTGAGTCTGTTAGGATTAGCCCTGTAACTTGGATTGTCCAATGAAGTATGTCTAATTTTGCCAAAATCCGGAGGTATCTCATGACTCTCGGTCTCAAAAGACATAATGGGGAATACTGTTTTCACATCATTTTTGTACATTTCACTCCTCCAGGAGATCCTATTGAGAAAGGGGTGTCCCATTGTTCAATGAGTCGGTTGGAGCGTGAGGGATGAGGTTGACTTTGAGAGCTGAATAGGGATAAAAAAAGCCTGACACAAGGAAAATGGGGCACATGTTTTTTCTAGAAATGCGACTGTTCTCAGGCATGCTATGATTGAAATGCGTTGCTCTGGCCAGTAATTTGGTAGGAGGAGACTTCGAATCCGATTGATTTGCCATCACCTCAAAACCAATTATTAACCATTAGCAATTTAGCATGTTACAGGGGACCCCCTTCCACTTGCTTATTTTCGGGCCACTGCAAAGTTGAGGCAGATCGATTTGCCCAGGTCAATGGGTTTGCTTCTCTTGTCCTAATCTTTGTGGGACCAACGCAGCTAATAATATTCCTAAGAGATCCACGCAGGTATGATCACAATCGATGTCCGAATGGTATATTACAGAGTTGTAGGCGCCGAGTGCCTAGTCTCCCGCGTGTCAATCTCCTGTTTCCTACTTGTTATTCCTGGTTTTGCTATCCGTGAGCAGTTTGAATCCACAGTATCTGATTTCGTTGAGTACTGAAGATTTAAGTGAGGTCGAATATTGCATCTGTCCTTGATACGGAACGTGGGATCGATCCACTTCCGAAGGAAACTTTTGAGCTAGATGTTTCTATTCAGCAAGAGGCCTTTGAACCAAATCATTCACTAGTAATCTGTCGTGGGATTCATTCAATTTTATGAGGACTAGAATGGATTGCTGTCTAGGAGGGAAAATATTCTGGGGCCATGATGCACGAGGTTTGTCGCATTGGGACGTCCGGCCTAATGGAGTTTCAGATAGATTCACAACTCTTCACCATGAAGGACAAAGGGATCTTCGCTTTCAGCTATTTTGATCCTTTAGTGACTTTAGTGTCACGGCTTGAGCAGCCATCCTCCTCTTTGTTCCCCCGGATCCAATGCCCTATGATCGGTTGCACATGATTTGGGACTGCCCCATCGCCTTGCTGGCCTATCTCTAACTCACTATGTATGGCCAATAGAAGTAGAAATCATTTTTTCTCGGGTCCATGTGTATGAAGCTTCGGTAATGGCAATGAAAGAAGGTGTGACTTCAAAGTGGAGCCGAAAAGAAAGTCCGGAAATGGCAACGGATGTTGACTTGGGGCATGAAGTTCACAAGCTCTGAGCATGATAAATTAGTTGTGCTAATCATTGGCATCTTCCATCGAAATCCGATGGTATAGTACATGAATTCCAGATACTACCCCATAAGAAGATAGAGAAGGTAAGTTGGTCAAATATAAGGGCTGTCCCATGTCCATCAAACTTTGAGCGACCTTTTGTTATCTTCTGAGATTGCTTGATCCTTTTGGGCTCTCGGTATGATACCAAGGACCACGCTTCGATCTCGTTATAGTCACGTTGCTTGACTTTGGGTCATCACTCAAATACAAATCCTGGCCACACGAGTCACCAAGGACGCATGAGAAGATTTAAACTAAATATCTTTCCAAAGATGTATGTACAGAAGAGAGACCTGCCATCATCATCAACGATCTATTCAACTCCACCCACCAGCACCGTCCCTTCCCTTTTTCTTTCCCTTCTTTCTTTTTGGTGTTTTGCTAGTTACCCGAACAATCCCATTTCAACATTTCATTACATGGATAACAAATAAGTAAAAAAGAAATTATGGATATATATAGCTTCTGGAGCAGCAAATGGACCCCTGATTTCAACCATTTGACATTGATGAAGAGATCTCTTGCTTCTCTCTTTCTTTTTCTTCCCTTGTGGGGTCCTTTACCCACCTTCTTTCTCTTCATGTTCCCATCTACAGTCTTTCTTCCTTGATCTATTCGATTTCCTTTGCTGTGAACTTCAGGATTGCCTGAAAATCTGGGATTTTTCTCCCCATTTTTTTTGTTGTTTCTTTGACCCTTTCTTGTCAATCTTGAATATTTCCAACGAACACTCCCAAGTTGGGGCTCGGTAGCCAATTTAAAAATGAAAAAAAAAAAAAAAAAAAAAAAGAGAGAGAAAGAAGAAAGAAGTCACGTCCACAGATCTTATCCTCGGCGATTTCTCATGTGGTTGACACGATCTTCCTCAGATAAAGTGAAGACCTGTTGGAATAGACACCAAAAACAAAAAGCCGCACAACGTTGTAGGAATCAGTGCCATCTGCATTTCTTTTTTCGGGGAGTACATGTTACTGTCAGTCAATTTCAGAGGCGGATTTTATTCCATCACATGTAACCTTTTTCGTGAACCAAACAAACAGAACGTGGTAGCGCAACAAATCGGAGATTAGAAAGGTCCGTATCCGATGAGAACAGTGATGAAATTATTACAATCACAGAAACGGTTCTTGGCATTCTCAGTTGGAGATATTCAAGAGTGCAGATGAGTGCCAAATTTTGACGTCTACAGTTCTCCTCCGGAGTGCAACAACGAAGCAGCAAAACCAATATCAAAGGGAACTTTTCTCAAATGAATTTAAAAAAAAAGGGTTTCTTTTCATACAACCTTTTAAGTAATGACAACTTAATATCCCAATTAGCAAATCACACCACTCGCAACCCAGACACATTTAATCCATATGTATACTAAAATTTCCATAATTACTTTACTTTCTAGAGTTGTGAACATTAAAACACGTCAAAAATAACGAATATGGTAATTTAATCACTCTTTATCTAACATCCTTTTGGGATTTCGCATGAGCAATAAATTTCGATCAGAAATTATTATCATTCAGTATGGGAAATCATATCCTTAAACATTCCTTAAATAAAAAAAAAAAAAAAAAATGACACCTGTGATGTTATACGACACCCTATATGTGTAACCTTTCCGAGGTATGGGAAACCAATATGATTTTTGCCCCCATGTGGAGAAACCTATCATTAAATGCCCTTAAAATATATTATCCGGACGTTGTGTCTGACTAAAGGGGACATCACAAGATAATCCAAAAAATAGTAAAAAGAGACTTGCACCACTGTATTAACATATTTATAAAGTGACAAGAAGTAAAATAAAAACAGAGAGAGAGAGAGAGGAGAGAGAATAGTTGGGCGTACCATGTGAGGGGGTATGGTTTGATGAATTAGAGGAGAGGCCGTGGCCGGTCGGACCGTGGCTCGAGCCCGGTGGCTCGGACTCCTCGTCGCCGTCGAGCTGGCACTCCAAGTTCACGCCGAATAGCCTCACCCTCCTCGGGTTGTTCCCAGCGGCGGGCGCGCCCCCTGGTTCGGGAGCCACAAAAAGCTGCCTATCATAAGTACTAACTGGGCTGTACGTTCATGCGTCCAATACTTCCTTAAATCTCTAAGCTAAAAAAAGCTCAATTTTTCCTATGCTCATCTCTACAAGGTTGAAAAGAATAGAAGAAAGAGGACTATTTTTTTTTTTTTTTTTTGAATTAAGTGCCCATCTACCCTAGTTGCATTTCCTTCTAGGGAACTGACGTGCTATCATCATTCACCGTAAATGTAATAATAGACCTAATCTGAAAACAAACTACTACTATATGATAAAATTTGCCTTGTTCTTTTTCTCTTTTCAATTTCAATTGAGAGAGAGAGAGAGAGAGAGAGAGAGACAAAGAGAGAGACAAAGATATCATGTAAAGGAAAAAAAAATCCAAATTACCCGCTTGACCATGAGTATAGGAGCCAGGTTGCGACGGCCCATCATTGTGGCCAGGATAAGGACGCCGCGCGGCATAGAACCCCCCGCCACCGCCACCGACACGTGTCTCCGCCGCCACTGCAGAGGCGCCAGGCGACGACTCCCCTCGCCGCCTCCAACCGATGAAGAGCCGTTCGGCGTCGGCGCGGTCGCGGTGGAAGAGGACCACGTCCCCGGCGTCGAGGCGCTTGTCCTTGACGAAGCGGCTCCAGCCCTTGGTGAGGACGTAGCTCTGGCTGCTGCTCCAGTAGGAGTAGCGGAACCTCCACCACTTCCCGGACTCGTCCTCGAAGCTCAGCTGCTGGGTCGCCTCGCCCACCAGCGGGAAGTGCTTCTCCGCGTGCTGCTTCGGTATCACCAGCCTGTTCAGCTTCCCCACGTCGCTCGGCGTCAGCGGCTTCTCGAACATGGGCTCTTTCTCCGCAGGCGACGGCTCCGCCGGTGGGGGCGCCCCTCGGAGGACGTTGGACGGCGGGGGCGAGCCCTCGTCTTGCGGGTCGTCGTCGGTGGGGTTGAAATTGAGGAGGTTGTGCTGGCGGAACATGGTGGGGTGAGTGGTCCACCAGAGAGTGTTCGGGGTGCCGTCTGAAGTAGAGAGGGGGTGGTTGAGCGACATGTCCGAAGGAGACGGAGGAGAAGGAGAAGGAAGGAACAAGAGATGCAGAAGAGGAGATGGATCTTTTCAAATGATAGAATTTGGCGAGAGAGACGGAGAGAGATGGAGAGGAAGCGTTTGGGTTTTTATGCGGGAGTGGTGGGAGCAGCTTTCTAGATATGATGAAAGGACACGATGAGAGAGAGAGAGAGAGAGAGAGAGAGAGATGCGAGGACACATGAGAGCATATGTTATTTTCCTCTTTTTATTGGGCGACACTTGATCAATCATATGTTGCTATTTATTTGGAGCATATATTTGGGATTATGAAAACTAATTACATATGTTCTGCAGATTGGGGGCATACAGCAAAAGACTTGAATCATGTGGAATCCCAACTTCTTTCGGTCTTGAAATAGTTGATTAGTGATTAAGGCAACGTTTTACTAGTGTTCCAACCACACGTCTCTTATTTAATATCAATATCATGGACCATTGCAACCGAGAGCACTATCGTTCCTAAGCAGTCTCCTCATAGTGACTTATCGTGACACACGTAGACTTTGACGGGATATTCTCGTTTTTCCACTCAAGTAAGAAGAGCTCTCGTTTTCTCTCTCCTCATGCCATGCCCGATGTCATCGTCGAGCCCAGTCTTGGCATCTCCTCCACGCTTGTCGTCACTACTTGCGTTCGTCACCACCGGCCATCGCATCCCTATTCTCCCTTGCTTCGATTAGATCTTAGTGCCCCATCTTGGTCTCCATCTCTTGTCACCTTGCTTTGAGGCCGCATGAGGTCCTCAACCTAGGAAAAATGTCACGAAAACATGTCCTTCATCACAGTACAAAGACAATACCACGGTACAAATACCTCTGCTCTCATGTAAGCCACCTTAAGGTTGGAACCCTATTCGATACACACATGAATGAGATTGTAGTAAGCATGTATCTCTAGACATTGGTTGAGCCGAAAAATTAGGATAGTCTATATTATATATCTTTTATAGGAGCATACACTTATCAAGTATTATGCAAAACATCATCATTAAATAACGTCCTATAATAACATCCCATTAAAAGGATGCTTGTAGGATTTATTGATATGCAAAAGTATATACTTTGGAAAAAGTCTTAAAAGCAATCCTTGTGACTTTACTTATTTTGTGATGTGTGAATTTCATTTAGTTTAGAAAGTTCAGCTTGCTAAATTCATGCGGATTGTGGTGTTTGGCTAATTAAATTGATTTGCTCCCTTTAAATGAGAGAAATGAAATTTGTCTAGTTCTATTTTATGCCTGAAACAATATATAAAATTAGCAATCGCACGAAAGGACAGATCCTGCGTGCATTTTATTGTTGCTCTTTGGCGATATAACGGGCTAGCCAGTAACTTCCAATCCTTCACTTATGATAACATCTCCTCACTGCTGCTCTCTCTCTCTCTCTCTCACTGTCATTCAAAGTGTAGCATTGTTTCATTAAACTATGTTATTTTCCATGGTTGTCTGTGACTTTCGGACAAAAGACGCCACCATTGTAGACTGAAACAAATTTTGATCCCTGCGAAAGGGTAGAATTGTCATCATCTGACCTTTCTGTTGGTAACACGTGAATAAATAGGACAACTTTTTTTGACGCACGAAATATCACATTAATTTTTAATTTACTTAAATGAGCCTGTTAAGCATGTTACAATAATGAAAATCGTTAAATGTAGGTATAAAATATCACATCATCATGTCCAGATGTTCACGCACCAAAGACTCCACAAAAATAGAGGTGATTGATGTCTCTGTCCAATAATAGAAACAAGATATTCGTGTTATCTAACTCATCGGATATTGCGCTCATATGTTATAATCATAGACTCTATGTCCATAATGCCATATAACACACGTTGATGAATACATGAACCTTGGTCAAAGTTCATGTGAAGATCCACTAGGTATTGAAATAGAACTAGGCCCAAAACTATGAGTATATAATTATCAGCAGGAATGTACAGTTTCAAGAGTCATAAAATACATGTTTGCTGCTAACTTCTCGCAATGCATACATAAAAATGATGGTAAAATATCTAAAATATAAATCATATATTCATCTAACAGCTCACAAAATTTCATATGGTATTAGAGCTAAAAATTCTGAATTTAAATTTTTCGGGTCTCTATTTGCCTCCCCAATTGCGTACTTCCACGCTTTAAGTTTAAACTTAAATATAGCTTCCATGTAGTGGGGAGTATTAGATTATTTAAATAACAAATCACGTGACCTAATATCTTAGGGTTTTAGAATAGTTGACAATGATACCGCTAAAATCTCATGATTAGCAATAATTCATTTTATAGAAAGCAAGCATGTTGTTGCACTGCACACAAAAGGACACTAGGGAGTTTCTGTCCTTTACCAGGATGGAGAATGAAGTGTTCTACGGATCTGTCACACGGCCGACACATGACACAACGTTGCCCGATTATATTAACGGGGCGAGCGGTACTGCATCCCAACCAACGCGCCGTTTAAATCTTAAAAACTCTGCTTGTTCTTTTGCGTGTCGCTGCAGCTTTGGCGCACGCTTCATCGTGGTCGAGTGATTAAATCGAACTCCACAGTCTAGAGGAGCCGAAATGGGGAGATCTTCTTGACCGTCTGAAAGAAGTTTGCTTGGGCCAGAAGCGGGGGATGCCTTGAGGAAAAAGAAAAAATCAGGGTTGGGCGATGGAGGAATCTACCAGGAGGTGAATTCGTACTCCCATGAAGGTTTTTCAATCGGCAAATCTTCCTGGTTAATGGAAGTATCCCCTGGGTGGGGAAACACGACATCTCCCACGAGGCATCTGTTTAAGGAAAGTCATGACCTATGAAGTGTGTCAGGTTGGTGTTGCGATAGGGCAAAAAAGGTGAAAGAAAAGAGCAAAATCCTGACCTATATATTCCTCATTTCCCAAGCAAATTGAAGATCCACCTGGCCTGCATTGCAACGTCAGATTTCGTCAAACGCTGAAGTTCATGGCCTAACTCTCTTCGTGCATCGTCTTCATTTTCGAGAAAGATGGGAAATTGGAATTCTGGGTCATCCTGAAATGGGAATAATAATTATAATTGTTGCCGCCTAGGATGCATTTACCAACTCAAATTACAATGATTTTTGCTCTTGATGGATGCGAATGATGAGACTTGATTTCAGTTTATGGGTTTAATTTCCTAGGTTGGTATTGACAACTATACATCATTGGTCTCTAAAGTCTAGAGGGCGGATTTTGTGGTACCATGATAGGATTATTCATTGTGTGGCCTCAATAGCATCCTTATGAATAATTAAACAAACATACTAATGATTGACCATCTTTATTGTTAGATCCACGCTCTCGGTGCTCGCGGGTCAGGTCAGTGTACATTTTACTTAAGAATCATACTAGAAATATTAAATGATAAATTACAAACATACATTTAGATAAGTGGGTCATATTTTGCTTCGAGGCAATAAAGATCCGTTGCATCAATTAGAAATAATGTTTTGGTAAACTAATCCTAGCATCAAACCCCATCCTTTGTTTTAGGTAGAGGCAAACTACTATTTTCACCTATATTTGCTTTCATCAAAATATGGCACGGTCGTATACGGTGGAAAATCTGAAATTCAAAGTGTTTAAAAACTACTCTTGCTTAGCATGGGGAAAATCAAAAAGCAGCTCCCAAGAGACTAGTTAAGGATAGCTTCCAATTGGATTGGCTATATTTGGGTGAAACGTGTATATCTATATTCCGCCGTGCCCGACCTAATAATGTTGAATAGGATAATGTGGACCTTGCCAAGAAAAAGCCTAAAATGAAAATTGATAAGAGTTCCAAACTATAAGCCATCCATGGGGTCACCCTAATCATCATAGGCTCTCGGCAAACGTCTATTCACATGCCTTGTGATTTAACCTGCATATCATTAACTCTATTGAGGATTTGATCGAAGCATTATATTGAAATTTTTTATATTTCGTATTTCATTTTGCATGAATACATGTGTGACTCATTACATTAATCATATGTAATATGACAAATCGGTAATCGTCGAAAAATTTGAGGAAACAAAATCTAAAAGTCAAATTTTAATCCCTAGAGCAAAAGCTGTCATTTGGATAGATGAAGAAGCAGAAGTACTATGAGTCGGAGAATAGCAATTAGGAAGACGATTCAGCCTAAGTCTCGGTAGTATTGAGATATCCAGCTTGAAATGATCTTGATCTCCTTCTTTTTCACATCTTGAAGCCACTCGGGATCTTCATTGGTCAAATATCGCAAGTCGACATGGTGAGCCCCTACACCGTTAACTTACAATGGTTAAAAAATAAGGTTTTGGATGTCCTTGAAAATCAATTTCATCACCTGTACACAAAAATGTGATTGTACATGCTGTGGACAACCTTGCATACCTTTTTCCATTGAAGGGATTCACAAACATCTTTTTGGGACATGGTTCATTCATAAAATGAAAAGTCGCTTATGCTAAGTTTCAGAGATAGTAAGCTGACCTTTTTCGGCTACTATGGCAACAATGCTCTTGGAAATGCTCTTCAACACCCTGCAAATTTTTACCAAAGAGATAGGTTTATCAAATCGTTGATTCCCACACACACACACATATATATATAGCGAGAGAGAGAGAGAGAGAGAGACCCTCCACCACTCGAAGGGTTTCTTAAGCTATTGAAGAAGATGATGTTGCTCCCAAATCTCCTCAAGGTCCTTCTAATTTTTTGTTCATTTTAAGTAAACATGATGATGGACGCAAAAATTTATGTTAGGAGGCGGGATAAACAGATGTTGCAATTCCATCAGGAACGATGTGCGATAGATAAAAGCTTATGTGAAACTTCAAAAATTATCATATATGATTGTATAAAATTACCCACATGGCTGCCGAACTCGATAGGGATCCAAATGGGTCTAGGGGTGATGCCGAAGATATATTTGCAGTTGGTGACTATATAATTGTAGTTACTCATAAGATGGGAAAAGGCTTTTCTCTCAATCACTCTCGATTGAGAATACCATTTTCGTGCAAGGAAAATTACCAAAAAGTCCTAAACCTATTACAATTGTGCTAATTCAGTCATAAACTTATTTTTTTGATTAATTGAGTCGTAAACCTTTTACAATTATTCCTTTTACCAAAAAAAAAAACCTTTTACAATTATTCTCGATTAGTCCATTCGGCCAAAAATGGCTAGCCTACGCCGACGTGGCGGTCGGTCGGCGGCGATTTTTTAATAATATATATTTTTGAAATATTTTGTTATTTTTTTTATCTTTTTTTTTTCCTTCTCCCTCCTTCCTCCTCCCTCCTTCTTCCTTTGGCTCCAATGACTGGCCAGAGGAGAGGGCTAGTAGGTCGCCGAATTGAAGTGGTTGGGCTAGCTCGCCTCACCCAGCCACTGGTGGGGCGAGCCCTCACCAGATTCGATGAGGGGGGCCTCATTGTCGCTGGGTCTGGCGAGAGCTCGCCTCACGATCGCTTGGTGAGGCGAGCCCTCCCTAGATTTGGCAAGGAGGGCCTTGTCAGACGCGATGGCAAGCCCCCCTCGTTGGATCTGGCGAGGGCTCGCCTCACCCGACGACCGTGAGGTGAGCTCTCGCCATATCCGATGTGGGCTTGCCCTGCCGTCGCTAGGCACAAGCTTGCCGACTTGCGAGGCGAGCCCTTGCCAGATCAAGCGGGGCTCACCTCACTAGACTCGGCGACGACGAGGCCCCCCTCACCGGATTTGGCGAGAGCTCGCCTTGCCAGTGGTTGGGTGAGCTCACCCTTGCCAAGCAATTGCAAGGCGAGCTAGCTCAACCGCCTCAGTTTGGTGACTGGCCATCCCTCTGGCTGGTCGCCGGAGCCAAGGGAAGAAGGAGAGAGGAGGGGGAAAAGTATCAAAAAAGTCATAAATCTATTGTATTGGTACCACTTCAATTCTAAACTTTTCAATTAGATCAATTCAGTCCTAAACCTTTTTACATCAGTACTAATTCAGTCTATCTAGCCAATTTTGGCCTGCCGATGCTGATGTGGACGTCGGCCGGTGACCGGATGCTGACGTGGCAATTTTTAATATTTTAAATATTTTTTTGATTTTTTTTTGAAATTTTCCTATTTCTTGTCTTTTTTCTTTTCTTTTCTTCCTTCTTCTTGGACTGTTTTGGCGGTGGATGGCAAGCCTCCGGTGAGGCTCGCCGGCCACTGGGTGAGGGCCACGAAGCCCTCGTCGATGGCCGGCCACTGGGAGAGGGCCGTGAAGCCCTCGCCGGCTCGCCCAAGGCCGCAGCAAGGTGGCTTCGCCCGAATCTAGGCAAGGCCAACCTCGCCTTGGCCTTGCCGTGAGCAAAGGCAACCTTGCCCGTGGTCGGCGAGGCCAACGCGGCCCTCGCCAAGCCTCACCGTGGGCGAAGGCGGCCATCACCAAGCACGCCACGGGCCAAGGCGAGGTTGGCCTCACCAAGATCCGGGCGAAGCCACCTCGCTTGTGGCCTTGGGCGAGGCCAAGTGAGGGCCACGGCCCTCGCCAATGGCTGGTGAGGGCTTCGTGGCCCTCTCCCGAGGGCTGGCCGCCGGCGAGGGCTTCGCGGCCCTCGCTCGACCTCGCTTAGGGCCGCGGGTGAGGCCACCTTCGCCCAGATCTGGGAGAGGCCAATCCGGGTGAAGCCGCCTCGCCGGCGGCCCTGGGAGAGGCCAGGCGAGGGCCACAACCCTCGTCGACGGCAGGCAAGGGCTACGAGGCCCTTGCCTAGTGGCCGGCGAGGTAGCCCTCACCCAATGGTCAACGAGCCTCATTGGAGGCTCGCTGGCCACCGCCGAAACAATCCAAGAAGAAGGAAGAAAAGAAAAGGAAAAAGAAAAAAAAAAGAAAAAGGAAAAAATTCAAAAAAATATTAAAAAATATTAAAAATTGCCATGTTAGCATTTGGTCACCGGCCGATGTCCACGTCAGCGCCGGCAGGCCAAAATTGGCTAGATGGACTGAATTGGTACCGATATAAAAAGGTTTAGGATTGAATTGATCCAATTGAAAAGTTTAGAATTGAATTGGTACAAATGTAATAAGTTTAAGACTTTTTTTGGTACTTTTCTCGAGAGGAGGAGAGGAGGAGGAAGGAGGGAGAGGGAGAAGAAAAAAAAAAACAGAGGAAAAAAGATAAAAAAAAAAAAAAACATGAATAAAATATTTTAAAAAATAAAATATTATTAAAAAAAGTCACCGGCATCGACCAGGTATCACGTTAGCACCGGCTGGCCATTTTTGGCCGGATGGACTGATTGGGAATAATTGTAAAATGTTTAGGACTCAATTAATCAAAAAAATAAGTTTATAACTGAATTGGCACAATTACAACATGCTTATGACTTTTTTAGTAATTTCCCCCTTTTGTGCATGCTCGTGGGGAAAGGAAACAAATTACAAAAATGGTCACAAGTGCTCCCATTATAGACAACTTAGAGACCATGAAATGGTCACAAGAGGACTCACCATTTCGACATTAATTGGGAGGATGCCACAAAAGTATAGTTAATTACTCAAAATGATAAGGCCCGCAAGATTTTGCACATCGAGGATCATGAGATTTATATTCAATTTTAACTTTGCATAGCTCCCAGAGAGCAAGCGAAAATAGCGCTCTCGTCTTTGGGGTGAAAAAGATAACGCTAGTAGAATTCTTTAATTTTGACGCGGATGATTTGTGCTCAGATTAATTGTGAAGATGGGTTAAAATATGACAATGAAGAAACTCTTCCACCACTGATGGCAAACGTTAGAAGCGAAAAAACGAAAACCTAACTCACGAAATCGTTGTTGATTTTAGACGTTTCACGGGCTGCTTGCTTTTGATTTATCTAGGCCCAAGCTGCACAATAGTTTCCATGCTTTAGGCTCCCTTTGGATACTCTCCATTTGCTTTTTTGGGTAATCATTGGCTCCCCGGTAAATGAAGCTAGCCCACTCTTTAATCCTAAAGATAAAAAAATACGAGGACATATCATTAGGGGTGTCAAGACCCGAACCGAACCGCGAACCGAACTGAACCGAACCGAAAAATTCGATTTTTTCGGTTCGATTATCATCAAAAACCGAAATTTTTTTATCGGTTCGTTTTTTATCGGTTAACCGAACTGAAAACCGAACCACAAAGGAGCATATGCAGAAGGTAAGCTGTCCCCACCCAAAAAAAAAAAGGAAAAAAAATCGAAAATCAAAAGTTAAAAAATCGAAAAACCGAACCGAACCGAACCGAGATTTCGGTTCGGTTCGTATGCAGTTCGGTTCGGTTTCGGTTCGGTTCATAAGATTTTTTCAACGGTTCAGATCGGTTCGGTTTTTCAAAAAAATCGAATCGAATCGAACTGTTGACACTCCTACATATCTTTATTGAAAAGAAAGGGCTTATGAATTTCACCTCACCGAAAACGCCTCCCCCCAAAAAAAAAAAAGAAGAAAAAAACCTCAGTCTGACCAAAAAAAGAAAAAAGAAAAAATTCACCTCAGCAACAGTATCAAATCCGGTGTGCAGTAATGTCGGAGAAATTAAGACAGATGTACTACTTGGATTTTACTAAATTTTAAGTTGGTATGCCCATTCAAGCACTCTGACAAGAACCTGTCACAATATCTAGCACGCCCATTTGGTATGTGACTCTCGCCATCTCTAGCATTATTCATTTGATGATTTGCAAACAGCTCGGTTGATATTTCACCCAAAAAAAAAAAAAAAAAAAAAAAAAACAGCTCGGTTGATAAGCTTATCAGTTGGAAACTAAAGCAACAAAGAGAAATTTTCTTTCGAGAGAGTCAGAAATTGTTGGGGTACCTGCCACTGCCATGCCCATACGCCGATGCCGTGAGGATTGGAAGCATCCATTAGATCAAAGCATGAGACGCCACCAGTGCAGTTATAGTAGATGTTCGCTGCGCCATACAATCTCGCGAAATCATCATCCCCTTTGCTCGGATCATCTATCGCCTTACACATTTGTGCAGAATGAAAACAAAGAGAGCATAAACGTTTGTCTTGTATCCGATTGTTTGTTCAGTCATCAAGTCATATCTTAAAGAATTAATAGAAAAGTGTCTCACAAAATGGTACCATCATGCCTCAATATCGGCTCAACAGAGCGAGCTAACTAAATTCTCGAATCGATTGTGAATTATCAGGACCAAATCTCCTAATGCTGCAACGAAGTATGCCAAATCCTTCATTTGACTCGGTTAATCACGCATAGGAAAATACAGTCCTCGAAGATCAGATCTGCTTCACAAATTGGTCATACACTACCAGGATTCTCAGTTTTGACGTCGAGTTTATTTAGACTTTAGAAATAAGGTCGGTTAATTCGAGAAGTAACTTAATTTCCCCTTAAAACCAGATCTATGTGCTTGCCAAAAAATGTGAATTTGACTTGAAAGTACTGTCAAGTATGCTCTTGAAGATCTTGCTTAGATTTCACTGCTAAGGCAGGTTATTATTTGTTAAGCAAGCTATACCCGTTTGACTGGTTAAGCAGGCAAGGAATTAAATAAATTGGAAGGAGTTGGATAATCGGATATGGCCGTGTAAATGAGAGCAGTCTGGAGCCAACTGGTGAGATTGTCCGCATCCTTAAAGTTCCTGCAAAGGGGTCATTAAATAAACAAAGAAGCCGCTAAAAAGAATAAATCAAATCCACGAGAAGCTAATATTGCTTTAGAGTCATATAGTTTGAATGATTTTTGCAGGATCTCCTGTCCGCCTTACTATTTCACCGTATCGTCGATCTTCTGCGATGGCTTGATCACTTTATAGCAGTTCTCGCTCCTGTTTTAGACATGCACTCCTAGACTTGCGTGGTTTTCATATAATCATGATTCACGTAAAATCTCCATCAGTGGTAACGAGAACATATATATTGGATAGACACAGTATCATAGTGTACGAAAACAATTAGTCATAGTCTTATAAAATTCCATACAGACACACACTGAGAGAGAGAGAGAGAGAGAGAGAGACTCTGAAGTCTCGAGGGACGATGTCGTTGTAGCTATAAGGAGAGGTAATATTGTCGAAGAAGAGGACCGGAGCAGAAGAAGACAAAGCGCCGATTGCAATGTGCGGATACTTCAGCCTGAACCATGCCGCCAGCAGTGCCATATTTTCAATAAACAAAACCATTAGTCCGAATAATTTTGAACTCCTATTTTCCTTTTCCTTATCTGATGGTTTTTATTATTAATCGGATGGGCCTAAGTTGGTCCGTCCGCCCATGTTGGGCCTAAAAGCCCGGCCCACGAAATTACAGCCCATGGATGGAGGGATATGATAAAGAGGCACGTTTTTTTTTATTTTTATTTTAAGGGGATGTATAAAAAGGGGGAAAGAGAGGGAGTTACACACCTTTTGGCAAAATTATGTACGTTCCTCCTCCCTCTCTCCATCCAAACACTCCAAAAGAAAAGAAAAAGAAAACAGTAAGCATCAAGGCGATACCCTTTTTCCCTTCGAGGCGAATTAGCGTCATCGGATCGAACATGACCAGTTTTCTCTTCCTCATATCGGCGTCGGTGTTTAATCTGTGGCCAACAAGGTACGTTCAATTCTGTGATGTGCCTTAGGATCGGTGATGCATATAATTTTCCCGGGCTCGTCTTCCGCGCAAGTTTAGGGATTCGATTTAGGGTCGAATCCGGTCTTTAGGAATCCGACAATCCCAACATTGGTATCAGAGCAAGAGTTTATGTTTTCCCGACCCCTTTCATGTCCGTGAATGTTTTTTATTGATTTTTCATGAAAAGAAATTCGGTCGACACCGGTCGGGGCGGAAAAATCCCGACACCCGAGACTGTTCATGCATTTTTTCGACTTTCTGTAAGTCGAAATCGACTTCTGATGGAGTTCGATGGAAGGTCTCGTCGAGACGAGCACGACGAGTGGTGGAATGCCGCCAACGGCCATTGGACGCGCCTCCACGCGCAGACGAAGCGAGGCGACACTTCGGCACGTGCAACGCATGCGTTGACTCGGAGAAGACTCAAGTGCGTGCGTCACACGCGCGCGTGTGGGCGACACGCGCATGTGCGACGCATGTGCGCCCAGGGGTCGCTGGCGCGTGCAAGGCACGCGCCAGCTGACATCATCGTGACGTCAGCTGCACGCGTGCCGCACATGCTAGGTCGGTCCGTCCAACCCGGCTCGACCCGGCGACCCGACCCGACCCGGCGGACCGACCCGGAGACCCGACCGGCGACCGGACCCGTTGACCGGCTGACCGGCTGACCGTTGACCGTTGACTTTGACCGTTGACAAAAAAAAAAGAATGTGTTTCTTTTTCAATTATATCTATGTGAGTTATAAGTAATCCATTTTTTGTCCTGTATTTGTTGCATGAATTATGGAAAATTATGTATTTTCCCTTATGTTCATTATGGATTATAAGTGATCCATTTTTTTTAGTTCTGCATTTGTTGCAGGAACTATGATATGCTATGTATGGATACCTGCATTCCCGAGAACGGACGAAGGATGTGCAAGACTTAAAAGGCTGATGACAGAGTTAGCTAATTATCGGTGGCATGACAGTGATTTAGTATCACATGTGATCAAAGTCAATCAGATGATACAGGAAATCATCTGGAATGGTTATCTTATGCCTGATTTTGAGAAGGTGTTGACCTTCAAGAACACTCTTCCACCTGAATGGCAAGCAGTGTTAGATCGGCTATGGGAGGTCAACGTGGTCTCGGGTTATAGGAGACTGGTAGTAGCTTTTGTGAGAGAGTATTATAGGATTGAGTTAACCAAAACTTTAACCCTTAGTATGAGTACCACATGGCGCAAAGTGAATGCGCCTTGGAGGCGAGATGAGAACTCTCCAAAAGAATGTGCCTTCAGATTTCTTGGATTTTTTGACTGATAGATTAGCAAGAACTTTCCCTATTTATTTCTTAGATTAGTTTGAGATGTTTTAGGTGTAAATATCCTTTTCTATGTTGATATTTTCCTCTGTATATATTACTTAGTGTAATTGATATGTTGTATTATGTGAAAGTATTATTATTTTATTGGATGTCAAATATTATTTGCTTTCTGTTATTGTTGATTGCTGTAGGTAGTTCATAGAAGTTTTTGTAGCTTCATATAATTTATTTTGCATAAGACAATTATATTAATGATAGTTTTAAGTTAGGATTTTTGAAGGATGATTGGAAACATAGTGATATTTTGATTCTGAAACCTTACTTGAAATTGTTCATTAATATGATGGGTCTATACAAAGTGGATGCATAAATGATAGACATTAATTATTCGTGCATATATGTCTGATGTGTTCAGATCAATGGTTTTAGCAACTAAGAAAGTAATTGCTGATTTGAACGGCAACAATTTTGAAATATTGAATATGAAGATTCAATATGTGCTGGAAAAGCCAGAAGCACTATAAGCTCTTGACCATGTTATAAAAGATCTTGAGGATGCCGTGCGCCACCTTGAGCTAGTGGAGGACCACCTAACGACATTTGAACCGAAAGTAGATATTTGCAATGCTGGTTCTAGCTCAGAAAGGGCTTTGAGCTCTAAGCGCAAGCGTATTGATTCGTTCAATATGTGGGTATGCAAATGATCAAGTTCTTATTGTAAGAAACCAAGAGTTAACCAACACAAGAGAGGAAAACATCCTCAAGTGAAGAAAATGTTAAGGGTGAGGTGTTACAATTGTGACAAGAAGGGTCACTATGCTCGCAACTGTCGTGAGCCGAAAAAGGTAAACACCTCTTGTACAATTAAGAACTTTGCTTATGTGTCAAGTTCTGTATTGTTGGCTGAATCCAATCCTTTGTGGACTGTAGATTCAGGAGCAACAAACCATGTAGCGAATGATAGAGGATCCTTCGTGGAATTCCGACGAGTACCAACTGGAACTAAGTGGATTTATGTGGGAAACAACTCTAGAGCTGAAGTAAAAGGAATTGGCACCTGCCAACTAAATATGCATGGTGGACGCACTTTGTTCCTACATGATGTATTGTATGCTCCGGAGATTCATCGGAATCTAGTGTTTATTTTAGTGTTGGTTAAACTAGGTTTTAATATGAACTTCCATAATAGAGGTGTGGATTTGTATTTGGAAACAAATTTCTATGGTTATGGTTATTTTCTGGATGGTTTCATTGTATTGGATGTTGACTATGTTAATACAAATATTCGTTATTCCCTTATCACATCTCCTAATCCATATGATAATGATGTAAATGTGTGGCATGCTAGACTTGGTCATATTGGTCAACATCGTATGAACAGACTAGCCAAAAAGAGCTTGTTGGGCAATACTGAAAAAGTCGATTTGCCCATATGTGAGCATTGCCTAGTAGGGAAAACGACAAAGAAACTATTTGGAAAAGGTAAAAGAGCTGAATTTCCTCTGCATTTAATCCATTCTGACATCTGTGGTCCAATGAATGTGAGAGGCATGCATGGGGCTGTTTATTTCATCACATTTATAGATGATTATATTCGATTCGGATATGTCTATTTGATTTCTCATAAATCTGAAACATTTAGTTGTTTCAAAAGGTTTATGGCCTTGGTAGAGAATCAATTAGATAGGAAAATAAAAGCATTGAGATCTGATCGAGGTCGAGAATATTTATCTGATAAGTTCAGAAAATTATGTGATGAAAAAGGAATAGAAAGACAACTGTATATTCCATATACTCCTCAACAAAATGGTGTTGCAGAGAGAAGAAACAGATCCCTACTAGAAATGGTTAGGTCCATGATGACGCATGCTAACTTACCCATCACTTTTTGGAGCGATGCCTTGTTAACTGCTGCCTATATACTTAACCGGATGCCTTCCAAATTAGTTACTTCCACTAACTCATGGACAGGTAGAAAATCGGACTTAAGTTTTCTTAAACCATGGGGTTGTGCTGCCTATACTCATGAGCCCTCTCACAAGTTTGGGAAATTGGGTCCTAGATGAAAGAAGAGTATTTTCATGAGATACTCTAAACACTCGAAATGGTATGTGTTCATAGGTGAGCAGAAAAGTGGGAGTGTAACTGAATTTGAATTATGTGATGTTGCATTCTTAGAGGATGAGTTTCCTAAGAATGGCGAAATAGGTGAAGATTACTCCCTATTTGAAATCTTGGATCAAGATAATGATATTAGTGGAGTTCGTCCAAGTGGGAGTAATATGAGAAGTGATGAATTGAATTCAACTCATACTGAATTACAACCACATGATGAGACGACATCATCATCATTATCTAATCCTAGTGGGAGCATAATGGGAAATGATGTGCAAAGTGTACAATCTCCCATACGGCGAACAGGTTGCAAAAGTATTCCCCGTCGACGTTTTGACATTGAAGGGGAAACTTTTATGATTACCCCATAAGATGAGGATGAGCCAAGAAATATACATGAGACTATAAGTTGTCCTAGTAAGGAAAAATGGATGCATGCAATGGGAGAGGAAATGGAGTCAATGAAGTCAAACCATGTTTGAGAACTGGTTGATCTTCCAAAAGGACGCAAAGCTATTGGGAACAAGTGGGTTCTCAAAATAAAGCGTAAAACTGATGGCTTGATAGAAAGATATAAAGCTCGCCCTGTTACGAAAGGGTATAATCAACAGGAAGGAATTGATTATGAGGAAACATTTTTCCTTGTTGTGAGATTCACCTCAATTCGCATTATTCTGGCAATAGTGGCAAGTATGAATCTTGAATTACATCAAATGGATGTAAAGACTGCTTTTCTCAATGGAGAATTGGATGAGGAAATATATATGGAACAACCTGTTGGTTTCATTACGAAAGGCCAATAAGGAAATGTATGTCGACTTTTGAAATCGATATATGACCTTAAGCAGTCATCAAGACAGTAGTATATACGTTTTCATAATACTATAATGGCATATAATTTTACAATGATTGATGATGATCATTGTGTATATATCAAAAGATCCAAAGATCAATTTGTGATCATATCATTATATGTTGATGATATACTAATTGCCAGAAGCAATATGAAGTTAGTCAATATCATCAAAAGTTGGTTATCTTCCAATTTTGAGATGAAAGATATGGGTGAAGTTGCATACATACTTGGAGTTAAGATTTCAAGAGATCGTTCGAAAAGATCATTATCTCTTTCGCAAGAAACATATATAAATAAAGTTCTTGAACGATTTCGTATGCAAGATTGTAAACCCATAGATACTCCTATTGCAAAGGTGAAAGATTGAGCCATAGACTGTGTCCAATGACTCCACAAGAGAAGGAAAAATGAAACATGTTCCTTATGCTAGTGCTGTTGGGAGCTTGATGTACGCTATGATGTGTACAAGACCTGACATATGCTTTGCAGTTGGAATGGTGAGTAGATACCAATCCAATTCAGGTCAAGCACATTGGAAAGCCGTTAAGAGAATACTGAGGTATCTGAAGAGAACTGCTGATTACAAGCTGAATTACCAAGGAAAGGATCTGCGACTTGAAGGCTATTCAGATGCTGGCTGGGGAGGAGATTTAGATGAAAGAAAATCTACCTTTGGATTTGCTTTCTTATTGAACAATGGCGCCATATCATGGAGCAGTAAGAAGCAAACGTGTATAGCCTTGTCCACGATGGAAGCTGAGTTCGTGGCATTATCAGCAGCGGTACAAGAAGGAGTTTGGCTTAAGAGATTTTTGGATCATTTAGGTGTTATTGAGAAAGCTGCAAATCCATTATCGGTTAACTATGATAGCCAAGCAGCTATAACGTACACTAAAGATCCAAAGTATCATGACAAGACCAAACATATAGATACCAAGTATAACTTTGTCAAAGATATGGTTGCACGAAATAATGTGAACTTTGTCAAAGATATGGTTGCACGAAATAATGTGAACTTACAGTACATATTTATGTATAGAATGGTAGCAGATCCTATGACAAAGCCAATATCTAGAGATGTGTTTTGTGATCATGTAAAATCTCTAGGATTGCGTAGAGTCTGATGTACTGGATATTATAATTTCCCTGAGTTGATCATATTTATGAACTTGTGTTTTTCATCATTAATGCCTATGAATCTTTGTTTGATCTTTATGCATCTTAATGTTTAGTGCATTATATTAAGTTGAGAAAGTATGTCGGACAGATAAGAGATTAGCCCACTCACACGGGTAATCGCCTTTATTTACAGTGTGATAAATAGAGATGAGATGGTTTTTAAGCTTATTATCTAGGTGATAATCGAGAGCTCAAGCTTAAAATATATATGTTGCCTTAACTAAGTGTTAAGATGAGGACATGATAAGTACTATATCCGAAAGTAAAATACCCTACATATTTTACTTTATCTGTCTAAGATACCAGATGTGAGTTCTGATGAATTATATGAATGAGTAGATACGTGAACTCAAGTTAGACATTGGGTATGTCTGAACTATCATCTGTACGGTATAGATTGTGTAGACATACGCTCCATGAGAAAGGAGTTAATACCGTAATACGTATTTCATACTACGTATGCATGAGACGACTAATAAGAGTGGCAAAAGTTTGATCTTAACTTTTATGCCGTGCGAGACTCTTGAAGGAAATGAGTTCCTCAATTTTAATGCCCTCAGGACTCTTACTTATTCTCAAGATTTCTATTTAGTGTTTGTTATTTTAGGATGTTGCCAATGGTCATGAGTTGATTCGATCTAATGGGACATTTCTAGAAAAGCAAGCTAAACTGAAATTGAGAGTTTGAAAGAAAGAGGAAGATCGGATTTGGAGAATCATATTGTAGTTTTGTATTCACTGATCGACCAATTATGACTGTCTTTGGGATAATCATAATTGTGAATACAATATATATCATTGTTTAAAAGAGATTAAGAGAGATATAAATGTGATCGAACGATCTAGGGTATTGCATACTAAATCTACTCAGAGTGTGACACCCATTATGAGTTGCTATATATTCCTAACAGATGTATGGCAACAAGCTCTCAAAGTATGCTGGTCATACGGATTATTCACCGGTATGAATGTTGAAAAGAGGTAAAGAGGATCCTGTTCAGCCTACCATATGCGAGTGGGAGATGATGGTTTTTATTATTAATCGGATGGGCCTAAGTTGGCCCGTCCGCCCATGTTGGGCCTAAAAGCCCGGCCCACGAAATTAGGGTCCATGGATGGAGGGATATGATAAAGGGACACGTTTCTTATTTTGAGGGGATGTATAAAAAGGGGAAAAGAGAGGGAGTTACGCACCTTTTGGCAAAATTACGTACGTTCCTCCTCCCTCTCTCCCTCCAAACACTCCAAAAGAAAAGAAAAAGAAAACAGTAAGCATCAAGGCGACACCCTTCTTCCCTTCGAGGCGAATTGGCGTCATCGGATCGAACAGGACCGGTTTTCTCTTCCTCATATCGGCGTCGGTGTTTAATCTGTGGCCAACAAGGTTCGTTCAATTTTGTGATGTGCCTTAGGATCGGTGATACATATAATTTTCCCAGGCTCGTCTTCCGCGCAAGTTTAGGGGTTCGATTTAGGGTCGAATCCAGTCTTTGGGAATCCGACAATCCCAACATTATCAAATAAAAAAGATTCATGCACAACCGGCTATGTAATTAATTCATTATCTAAGACAAACCGATTAATTAATTATATTAAGCTGTTAAGAGAGAGAGTTTTTCCTGATCAAACCAGAAAGCCCCATGCACAGGCGGTTATATAATTAATTCATTATGTGAGACAAATCCATTACTTAATGGAATTGAGCAATGAAGAGAGAGAGAGAGAGTGTGTGAGATTCTGTGGAATAACTACTAAGGTGTGTTTCGTAACGATTATGTTTCGAGGAACAATTTTTGATAAGAAATGATTTTTTTTTTTTTTTTTTCTGTTCCCGAGAACAATTTCTGAATATAATAACGCACTTAGTAACCGCAAAAAATTCCTATTTCCAATATAGGAATGCATTTGGTAAAAATGTATAATTTTGTCGTTTCTTTTAATTTTTTAATATTTTTATTATATTTTTCATTTTTTTCCCTTCTTCCTCCTTTGTGGCTGGTCGTCGGCCATTGGCGACTGGTCAGGTGAGGTTCGGCAAGCTCACCGGAGTCTCAACTGACCACTGCGAGGCTCAGCCTTGCCGGTGGCCTTGGTGGCCAGGCGAGCCTCACTAGGCCACCGGTGAGGCTCAACCTTGCCTAGGCAGTGCGAGATCGGCCTTGCCTTGGCTTGGCGAGGCCGAGCCTCGCCATGCCTTGCCCAACCACGATAAGGCTCGAGTCGATGAACCTCGCCGTGGCTCGGTGTCTCTGGGGGCCGATGATGCTCCAAGGAGGTTGCTAGCCCTCATCTGGTCGATCGCCGACATCGGCTACGGCCAACGCCGGTGACTGGCCAAAAGGAAGAAGAAGAAGAAGAAAGGGAAGAGAAGAAAAAAGGAGAGAGAAAAATTGATTCTCGAAATTGTTCCCAGAAAAAAAAATGTTATTTTTTTTAACTTCTTGTTCCTATTTTAAATCTATTCTCAGGAATAAACAATTAGATTTTTTGTGTCCAGGAACAAAAATTTTACCAAACACATTTATATTCTTTTTTCGTTCCCTGGAACAAAAGAACATAAACTTTTGTTCCGAGAAATAGAAATAGATTTTACCAAACGAGCCCCAAGTGTTTTAAAAGTTAAAATTGTTAAATGAAGATACGATTTATTATTTAAATATTCAAACACTTTCCTTCACGTTAAATCTAGTTTTTTGCTTAGTACTAAACGTGTAAATTTAATTAGGGTGACAAATGGGGCTTGAAAAGATTCAAATTCATGATATCTAGCTCTGATATCATGTGAGACTTGATGTAGCTACTGCCAATTGTTCTAAAAATATAAGCTATTATATAAATGTGGGGTTTAATATTTAGATATTTTAACACAGACCGGGGGGCCCGGGGGAGGGAGACGGCAGCATCCTTCTATCGTGGGAAGCTCCAAAAACCACCACTGGTGAATCCTCAGCCATCCAATTCTTCTTCAGGTCGGTGATTAGTGTCGCGTAGTCGGCCAACGCTTGCGTTGAAGGGAGACAGCCCAGCATGCTCGAGTTGCTGGACACCACCTCTTTTTGCCCCACGAATGGAATTGATTTGCCGTATAACCGATGCTTCAAACAAATAGGTATGAACAACGGTCTCCATATCCTTCTTGTAATGTACTTCGCAAAAGCAAAACCAAATAGCTTAAGTATTTAGATCGGTTGGCAATATACCTCGATGAACACAAGAAGGGCATTGAAGTGGGGCGCCATGTTGAACATGAGGTCCGTGTTCTGGGCTAACGACTTGATGTCGCCCTCGTTCTCAGTGTAGACAAAGATCGGGGCATTCCTCCGCGGGCCACCCCAGAAGGCGGAGTTGATCAAGTACCTCTGCTGGAACGTCTGGTAGCTCTTAAGACGGAAACCAATGTGGTTGAAGACTTGCGTTAAGGTACTTGGTCTCGTAGGTCCCATTGCTGCCGCTCTGATCGTTAGAGAGTGATGGTCGTTGAGAACTTTCGGGATGAATGAGGGGAGAAGGAAAGTGAGGTACGATCTTGCCGAATGGCCAGACAGCGAGAGAGCATTGAAAGATCGGAGAGACAGAGAAGAACTGTCGATTGTAGTTGTGCTGTGCTCGTGATCTTCTAGTCTCTGGTGTTTGCAACTGCAGAGGAAGTCAACGAGCGTGGAGTTTTCAGTTCACAGAGAGAGAGAGAGAGAGAGAGAGAGAGAGAGAGAGAGAGAGAGGGAGAGAGAGTTTCTAAGGAATAGCAAGAAGTTCGAGAGAGTTTCCAAAAGAATAGCAAGAAGTTCAAGGGCTGAGTATACAGATTGAAGGAGGTCGGGCTCTCGCCTAAAATGTTGGGAAAACTTATTTGGGGGACCATCATTGATTGATATATTAGCTGGCATTAGACAAATATTTAGCATTTGGTATTATTAGGGTTTTAATTAAGGGTAAGGTAGATGCTATGGTTGCTAATCCCATGGAGGTATAAAGTTGATGGAAAGATGTCCTTCCTTAAACTAAATAATTTCGAGAAGTAGTTCTTGCAAATTATAGGTTTATGTCAGTTCTTGCATTTGATGGGACTCAATTTGATGAGTCAAAAGCTCGTCTTTAATTCTACTAATTGCAATTAGAGGAGGGCAAACGTTTGGGTAAGATTGGGCTTGGGCTTGGGCTTGGGCTTGGCTGTGTGGTTTACTGATGGATTTGGACCTATATGGTGAGCGGCCCATATGACAGTTGTACATGTTAACAGCGAATCTCAAATTATCTTAAGTGACGGACTTCTACGCAGTTCTAAGCCAAACATTCAATAGAGAAATCTTTTATTTTGGTCGCCACAATCAGACAAACAAATGCTCACTAATGAGGTTCAAGGATTGGCTGCTATGTACCTCATTTAAAATTTCACTTTGTCCAAATATATCAATTAACTCGCCTTATCTTTGCACAATTGTTTCAAGTTCAACTAGGACTTTTTTGAACTTGTAGGTTTAGATTGTGTTAGTTTTTCACACAGGAGGGAGGTCACAATGATATCACTCCGCCGAGGTTCTCCTAGTTACGGCAAAAGGTGAGAAAATGTTGGCTAGAAAAATTTGCACACAGGAGTATCAAGGGTTGATATACAAATCCCGATATGATTCCTGCAAAATTAAATTGGGATTCTATTAGTAAGTGTAACGATACGAGAAAGTAAGTAATATTTCTATTGACTAATCAGCATTTTGACACTTCCAGTTCCAAGAAAGTAAATAATGGATGATTTTTGAGTTTTTGATTGGTCCTCTTCTGGCAAACCACATACATGATCGAGCAAAGTATCTAATTGTGCAAAGTTACGAGATTGAGAAAGCAGCATCTTTATGAATAATTAAATTGACACACCAATGATTGACCATCTTTATTGTTAGATCCAAGCTATTGGTGATAATGGGTTAGTTACATTTTGCTTAAGAATCATACTAGACATATTAAATGGTGAATTGCAAATATTCATTTAAATAAATAGATCATATTCAATTAGAAATAATATTTTTGTCAAGTAATCCTAGTAAAAATCCGTCACATCAATTAGAAATAATATTTTTGTAAACTAATCCTAGTATACCAAACCCTACTCTTTGCTTTAAGTAGAGGTAAATTGTGGGAAAAGTGCCAAAAAAGTCCCAAATATTTTGCCTTTGTGCCGATTGAGTTGTAAATCTTTTTACATTGTGCCAATTCAGTCTTTTCCGGTCAATTTTGGCCGGATTTTACTAACTGGACAACGGCTGGCTGACATGGCCTGATTAGCACTAACATAGACAACTTTTAATAATATTTTAATATTTTTTATTTTTAAAAATTTTTAAAATTTTTTTTTTATTTTTTAAATTTTTCTTTTAATTTTTTTTTTCATTTTTTCTTTTTCCTCCAGCCGGTTGCCATAAAAATTTAAAAATTTAAAGAAAATTTTTAAAAATTAAAAAATCAAAAATATTAAAATATTATTTAAAGTTGTCACGTCGTGCCGATCAGGCCACGTCAGCCGGCCGATGTCCAGTCAGCAAAATCCGACCAAAATTGGCTGTAAAGGACTGAATTGGTACAACGTAAAAAGGTTTAGGACTGAATCGACACCAAAAAAAAGATTTAGGACTAAATCAGCATAAAGACAAAAGATTTAAGACTTTTTTGACACTTTTCACAGCAAATTGCTCTTTTCACCAACATTAGCTTTTATCAAAATATTGCACGGTAATATATGGTGGAAAATCTGAATGATTAAATGCAATCAAAAGTGTTTATAAGCTGCTCCTCCTTAGCATGGGCAAAATAAAAAAAGCAGCTTCCAAGTGACTAGTCAAGGATAATTTCCACTTGGATTGGCTATATTTGGGTGAAATGTGTATATATTCAGTTGCGTTGAACTGAAGAAAAAGCTTAGAACGAAAATTGATAAGATAAAGAGTTGTAAACTCTATGCGATGGTAACCAAGGTTGCCACAAATTCCATTGACAGGGTCACCCTTGTCGTCTTAGGCTCGTGGCAAATGTCTATTCACATGCACTGTGATTCAGCTTGTATACCATCAACTATATTGGGGATCTGATCATATCGTCATATTAAAATTTTTGGTATTTTGCATTTCATTTCTTCTTGCACGAATGTATGTGCGACTTGTTTGCATGAATCAAATATAATATTACAAACCGCATAATTGTTCATTAAATGTCGAGAAACATTTAAGAAAACAAAATCTAAGAGCAAAATTATAATCCCTAAAGGAAAAGCTGTCACTTGGATAATTGAAGAACTAGAAGTACCATGAGTCGGAGAACCGCGATTAGGAAGATGATTCGGCCAAGTCTCGGTAGTATTGAGAGATCCAGCCTGAAATGATCTTGATCTCCTTCTTTCTCACATCTTGAAGCCACTTGGGATCTTCACTAGTTGAGTAGCGCAGGTCAACATGGTGAGCCCCTGTAATTGATAACTTACGATGGTTAAAAACAATGTGTTGTATGTCCTAGAAAATCAATTTAATTGCTTATATCTAAAAATGCAATTTTGCATAATACGGACAACCTTGCATTTATGTGAAGATAGTCCCTCACTTTGTCCATTGAAGAGATTCACTAATTCCTTTTTGGGATAACGTTTATTCATATAATGAAGAGTCACTTATGCTAAGTTCCAGAGATAGTAACTTGACCTTTTTCGGCCACTATTGCAACAATGCTCTTGGAAATGCTCTTCAACACCCTGCCATTTTTACCACAGGATTATCAAACCATTGTTCCCTCTACACGAGAGAGAGAGAGAGAGAGAGAGAGAGAGAGACCCTCCACCACTCCAAGGGTCTCTTAAACCATTGAAGAAGATGATGTTGCTCCCAAATCTCCTCAAGGTCCTCCTAATGTCCTGTTAATATTTTAAGTAAACGCAATGATGGACACAAAAATTCAGGTTAGGTGGTGGGATAAACAGATTTTGAAATTTCCTAAGGAAGAATGTGTGTGATATAAAAATTTATGTGAAATTTCGTAAATTATCATATATACCCACATGACCGCCGAACTCAGTAGGGATCCAAGTGGGCCTAGGGACAACACCAAAGATAGATGTGCAGTAGGCAACTCTATCGTTGTAGTTATACTTGTGAGCTGGGAATATGCTCATCTCTCGATTGCCCCCTGTTGGCAATACCATTTCCGTGCATGCCTGCGGGGAAGGGAAACGAATCACGACAAGTGCTAGCATTAAAAATAGCTTATAGACCAGGAAATGGTGATGAAAGGCCTCACCATCACCATTTCAACATTAATCAGGAAGATGGCACAAAACTATAGTTAATGACTTAAAATGATAAGGCCTGCGAGATTTCGCACATCGAGAATTGTGAGATTCACGTTCAACTTTGCATAACTCTGAGAGATCAAGCGAAAACAGAACTTCTCTCTGGGGTAAAAAAGGTAATACCAGTCGAACTCTTTGTTGATTTTAGACTTTTCGTGGGCTGCTTTTGAGTGATCTAGGCCCAAGCTGCACAATAGTTTCCATGCTTGAGGCTCCTCTTGGATGCTCTTCCCATTTGATTTTTTTTTTTAATGGTAATTATTGGCTCCTCTGTAAAGGAAGCTAGCCCACTTTTTAATCCAAAAAGTAAAAATTACGAGGACATACCATAACCACAAAGAAAGAGCCCATTAACTTCATCTCAGCAACAGTATCAAATCCAGTGTACAGGAATGTCGGAGAAATTAAGACTGATGTACTAAATGGATTTTGCTAAATTTTAAGTTGGTATGCCCGTCTAAGCACTGTACAAAAAAATCCATCCCATTATACAGTAAACCCATTTCGCATATGAGTCTCGACATCTCTAGCATTTTTTATAAGATGATTTGCAAGCAGCTCGGTTGACAAGCTTTTCAGTTGGAAACTAAAGCAACGAAGAGAAATTTTCTTTCTCGAGAGTGAGAAAATTGTGGGGGTACCTGCCATGCCCATCCGCCGAGGCCATGAGGATCGGAATCATCCAATAGATCAAAGCACGAGACGCCACCGCTGTAGTTGTAGTAGATGTTTGCGGCGCCATACAATTTCGCGAAATCATCATCCCCTTTGCTCGGATCATCTATCGCCTTGCACATCTGCGCAAAATGAAAACAGAGAGAGCATAAAAATGTTCGTCATGTATCCGATTTGTCTTTTCAGCCATCAAGCTATATCTTGAAGAAATAACAGAAAAGCGCTTTACAAAACGGTGCCGGCACGCCTCAATATCGGTGCAACGGAGCAAGCTAACTAAATTATCACAAATCGATTTTGAAGTAATGGGACTAAGTCGCCTAATGCTGGAACAAAGTATGCCAATCCTTCATTCAACTCGGTCAATCACACACGCGACCATTCAATCCTCAAAGATCAGATCTGCTTCACAAATTAGTCATATACCACAAGGATTCTTTCAGTTTTAATGTCGAGTTTACTTGGACTTTAAAAACGAGATTGGTTGAATCGAGAAGTAGCTTTAATTTCCCCTTAAGATCAGATCTATGTTACCCCCAAAAAATGCCAATTTGACTTGGAAATACTGTAAAGTATGATCTTGAAGATCTTGCTTAGATTACACGCTAATACAGGTTATCATTAGTTAAGCAAGCTATACCTGTTTGACTGGGTAAGCAGGCAAGGGGTTCAAGAAATTGGAAGGAGTGGGATAATCGGTCATGGCCGTGTAAACGAGAGCAGTCCCGAGCCAACCTTGGAGATTATCCGCATCGATGGAGTTCCTGCAAAGGGGTCATCGCATAAACAAAATATCCCACCAAACAGAATAAATTAAATCCATGAGAAGCTATAATTGCCTATGCCTCAACTCTCACTTGCACAGTCCGAATGATTTTCCCAGGATCTCGAGTCCGCCATGTAACTTTGCCGTATCTTCGATCTTTTGCCATGATCGCTTGATCACTTTGTAGCAATTCTCGCTCTCGCTCTGGATATTCACATTGATTGCCCTCTTAGCCTCACGTGATTTTCATATAGTCACGACTCATGTAAAATCTATATAATTAGTATTGAGAACACATACATTGAATAATTGGTGTGTGTAAAGTAATAAGTCAAACATTGTCATGATGTAAAGAAACGATAAGTTGGGAGTTTGATTATGTACTAAATAGAATAAACAGTAATCTCCAGACTTTTCTTGAATTACAAATTTGAGGTCAAAAGTTTGAAACCCGCAATTCCTAGCTATTTAAGTGGGAGCATTGACGATGGATTACTAAGCTAGTCTCCCTCGAGGTATAGAGGCTCGGCCCTCAGGAGCCTTTCAAGCACGAGGGGCCGTGGTGGAGTCCTCGATTATAAAAAAATTAAAATAAAAAAATAAATAGTATACTTTGAATAGTGTACGGTGGGCGGCTATGGAAACTTTGACTAGAAAGTTGGGGTTGGGACCGTCTTCCGATTCCTTTTGTCATGCAAAGTCTTTGTAATCCAAGAATAACCAAAAACAGACACAAACTCAGAGAGAGAGAGAGAGAACCCTGAAGTCTCGAGTGATGATGTCGTTGAAGCTGTAGGGAGAGGTGATGTTGTCGAAGTTGAGGATCGGAGAAGACGAAGACAAAGCGCCAATTGCAATGTGCGGATACTTGAGCCTGAACCATGCCGCCAGCACTGCCATATTTTCAATAAACAAAATCATTCATCTGAACAAGTTTTAACTCCTTTTTCCTTTTCCTTATCGAACCAGAAACCTCCATGCACAACAAACTACGCAATTAATCGATTATATAAGACAAACCCATTAATTAATTAATTAAACTAAGCTGTGAAGACTCTGAGAGAGAGAGAGAGAGAGCGAGCGAGAGAGGGAGACAGCAGCATACTTCCACCGTAGGAACCTCCAAAAACCACCACTGGCGAATCCTCGGCCGTCCAGTTCTTCTTGAGATCGGTGATCAGCGTCGCATAGTCCGCCAATGCTTGTGTGGAAGAGAGATAGCCCAGCGTGCTGGAGTTGCTGTATGCCACCTCTTTGTTGCCCCCAAACGGAATCGATTTCCCGTAAAACCGATGCTTCAAAGAAACAGATAAGGATGATGATCTCTATATCCTTCTTCTAATATACTTTGCAAAAGCAAAACAATATAGCTTTCGGTATTTAGATCGGCTGCCAATATACCTCAATGAACACAAGAAGGGCATTGAAGCGGGGCGCATTCTCGAACATGAAGCCTGTGTTCTGGGTGAACCACTCGATGTCACCCTCGTTCCCGGTGTAGACGAAGATCGGGGCGTTCCTCTGCAGGCCGCCCCAGAAGGTGGAGTTGATCAGGTACCTCTGCTGGAACGTCTGGTAGCTCTCGGGGCGGAAGCCGAAGTGGTCGAGGACTTGCGTGAAGTACCTGGTTTCGTAGGGCCCATTGCTGCCGCTCTGGTCGTTGGAGATCGATGGTGGTTGAGAACTTTCGGGATGAATGAGGGGCGAAGGAAAGCGAGGTACGATGTTGCGGAATGGCGAGACGGCAAGAGAGCATTGAAAGATCAGAGAGAGATGGAGAAGAAGGTTCAGTAGTAGTTGTGCTGTACTCATGATCTCCCGGTCTCTGGTGTTTGCAGTTGCAGAGGAAGTCAACAAGCGTGCAGTTTTCTGTTCAGAGAGAGAGAGAGAGAGAGAGAGAGTCAGAGTCTTTCTAAAGAATAGCAAGAAGTTCAATGACTGAGTATACAGATCAAAGGGGGGTGGGGCGTGGCCTAAAATGCTGGTAAAAACTTACTTGGTGGGCCATCATTGATTGATGTATTAGCTGGCATTAGACAAATAAATGGCATTCACTATCACGAGGGTTTTAATTAACGGTAAGGTAGATGGTATCATTGCTAATCCCATGGAGGTATAAAGTTGATGGAAAAATGTTCTTGCAAATTGTCCAGTTTATATCTGTTGTTGCTTTTAATGGGACTCAATTAAATGAGTCAAGATCTAGTCTTCAATTCCACTAATTACAGTTGGCGGAGGGGCAAACGTGTGGGTTAAATTGGGCTTAGGGTTGGGCTTAAGTGGTTTATTGATGAATTTGGACCAAAACTTACCCAATAGGTCCACTTAAATGGTCAGCCATCCATATGTCTAAAGAGTATAAATAATTCCATTTGTTTCGCGGATAATGAATTTTTTTAAAAAATAGTTTTCCAAAAATATTTGCTAATATCATTCAGTAAATAAATATTTTCATTATTAATAATAATTTATGTCCAAAAATTTTCATGAATTATAAAAATATTTTTCATTCATTTATTATAAATAATACAAATTATTATTTTAGTAAAATATTATTCAAATTATTAATTTTTTATGGAACAAACTCATCCTACGAAACCATTTTACAAGACATGTCTAGTAATCATACATGCTTGTTGAAATTCCTCTCAAGATGGCCCCAGAATACTACTTGCAGTTTCTTTTTTACTTTGTTTATCCATCTCTCGGAGTAATCGCTCCGTTTGTCGAATGGATATTGGGCAGGAAAGGTCCATGGTGCTATTAATTGGTGAAATTTTCTATAATGTTTGGAAGAAAAATCAAAAGGGGAAAGTAAATCAAAAGGATGAATATGAGGTGCAAGAAATGATGGCCCTCTATAAAGATATCTACAAGACTTGTCAGTTTCGTGATTCTTAAGGAGGAGCTCATTAGGGCGCGCATGACAAAATTTCTGAAACAGAAATTGATTTCTCAATTTCTATTTCCCGGCCAAGTTTCTGAGCAAAGAAAGCCGTTTGATAATGACTCAAAATTTCTATTTCCTAACAAACCGTTTGATAAAATAATAAAATTTCTATTTCTAGGAATAGAAATTGATTAGATAACAACATAGGAAATCCTCAAATACAAAATAATAGTCAAAATAATACTAAAACAACATAGAAAATCCTCAAATACAAAATAATAGTTGAAATAATACTAATACATTACAAAAGTTGAAAATACAATTTCATGGAATTTCCTATTACACGTGCTTATGTTTCCTATTACGTAATATTTTCTTTCAAAAAATAAACAATGTGGCAAAAAAATCAATTGAAATTCAATTGTAGTGAATATGTCATTATGTTTTTGCCGAAATTGATTTCACATTAATCAAATAAGTCTAATGATAGCCATGATTATAATAGTCTAATTCCAATTTCTTTCCAAATTTTGTTAAAAAAATCCTCACCATGTTAAAAAATTATCACCAATTTTTTTTTTTCAAAATTATCAACACTAGGATTATTTAAAAATTTATTATCAAAAGCTATATTTTCATTAACACTCTTACAATAACAATAGATTCCTTATTAGATCTCTTTTCCTTATAAAAGAAAAATTGGATGAAACCCTAATGGTTTGACCCATTTTTTACCGTCTCAATATGAAGTTTATGATTAAAAAAATAGTTAGCCAGATAGAGTCGTTGTCTGGCGTATTATGGAAGAGTAGGTAAAGAAAGATTCGTTAGATATAAATATGACAAGTTGACTATTATTATTCGTGAAATCTCTTACGTGCAACAAATGAAGCCTTGTTCATTCAATTCCCACCATTTGGCTCAATGGTTAAGATTTTCAATCAATATTGATTGAAATGATTATATTAAAAAATCATTAAAATATTTTGGACTAAATTAACTATTTCTATTTCTATTTCAATATTAGTGATCTAAAATATTTTGGACCAAAATGAAAAGTTAAGAAAAAAAAATTTCTATTTCTGTTTCAAATTGGAGAAGCTACAATTTTTAGCTTCGATTTCTCCTCCAAATCAGTTTACGGAATAGAAATCTGTTTGAAATTGAAAAATCAAATTGCGTTACCAAACGGATTTCTGTTCCAAACCTTTTCCGGGGAACAGAAATCAGGAGAGAAATCATTTCTGAAATTTTGTCATGCAGGCCCTTAGTATTCGTTCAAATGCTGCATGAGCATATGAGTACGCATGTTCTATTAACAATATGCATTAAGCATGATAGTGTAATCAGTACGTATATAGAGGAATTTCAACAAACATGTATGATTACTAGACAACAGCACCATGGAATTTCAACAAAATGCGGATACTCTCATAATGTTTCAAATGTCGATTAGATATTATAGCTAGATTATTTAGATCAGTTGGCTATATACCTCGATGAACACAAGAAGGGCATTGAAGCAAGGCACCATCTCGAACATGATGCCCTGTTCTGGGCAAACTATTGAAAGTTTGTTTATAAAAACAAATCGAGTGCATGTTTCCTTGTCATACATAGGAAAAGTGAGAGGAAGTGGGCCAATTAATAAGTGTGGAGTTTCTTTAATGCACCTAAAGAGATGATTGAGTGTGGGCTAGATCTCACCATGCACTTAGGACTTAGCGTGCTCGCGGTTTAATTAGCACTAACCTCTTTGTTATTTTTTTTTAGTCATGTTATTAATTTAAATCAATTCAAAGGTTGTTTTTGTTTTTGAGAATTTTCGTAAATTATTTAAAAAAATTCAAAATTTCATTTTAAAAAATTATTTAATTATTCCAAATTTTTTGTTTGTGTCTTTTCAAGACAACCTTTGGAAAATATACTAGTTCAATTTGTTGTTTTCGAGAATTTTCGAAAATTATTTAAAAGGAATTAGAAATTTTATTTAAAAAAATTATTTAATTATTCCGAATTTTTTTGTTTGTGTCTTTTCAAGATAACCTTTAGAAAAGATACCCGTTCAGTTTGTAACTTTTCCCAAAGGGTTGCATTTATTCATTTTTTCAACTTCTTCCGAATGGATACCTTTGTTCATTTGGGCAATTTTCGAAAGAACACGTTGTTAATTTTTTTTGCAATTTTTCACAAAGAGTTGCCTATATATATATATATATATATATATATATATATATATATATATATATGTATGTATGTATGTTAGTTTTCGGAAGAACGAGTGTGTGATTATTTTTATTTTTTCGAGTCTTCTTTCTGAAAACTACGGTCCTAAAGAAATACTAAAATTGCGATATAGTATTCTCATATATCCTAGAGGATATTTGTCGATGACTATTAGCAACGTTGTGGGGCAAATAAATCCTTAAAGTTAATGATATCATGCTTCAAAGTCTAACTTGATTACTCTAAAGATTCAACTTCATTGTTCTACTCAATTTGAAGCCATATTTTCCCAACACAAACCACTCAATGTCGCCCTAGTTCTTGGTGTGGACGAGGATTGAGGCGTTCCTCCGCAGTCCGCCCCAGAAGGTGGAGTTGATCAGGTACCTCTGTCGGAACGTCTGGTAGCTCTCGGGACGGAAGCCGAAGTGGTCGAGGACTTGCGTGAAGTATCCTGGTCTCATAGGGCCCATTGCTGCCACTTTGGTCGTTAGAGAGCGGTGGTCGTTGAGAACTTTCGGGATGAATGAGGGCAGAAGGAAAGCGAGGTACGATGTTGCCGAATGGCGAGACAGCAAAAGAGACAGCAAAAGAGCATTGAAAGATCAGAGAGAGACAGAGAAGAATATTCGATAGTAGCTGTGCTGTACTCATGATCTCCTGGTCTCCGATGTTTGCAGTTGCAGAGGAAGTCAAAGAGCGTGCAGTTTTCAGTTGTGTGTGTGTGTGAGAGAGAGAGAGAGAGAGAAAGTCTTTCTAAAGAATAGCAAGAAAATGGTTCAAGGACTGATTATACAGATTGAAGTAGGTTGGGGTAAAATGTTGGGGATAACCTTATTTGGTGGACCGTCATTGATTGATATATTAGCCGGCATTAAACAAATATATGGCATTCAATATTGCGAGGGTTTTAATTATGGGTAAGGTGGATGGAATGATTGCTAATCCTATCGAGGCATAAATTTGATTAAATAATATTGAGAAGTAGCTCTTTCAAAGTCTTCAACTTATATCTGCTGTTGCAAGTGATGGGGCTCAATTTAATGAGTTTTGAAAAGCTACTCTTGAATTCCAACGATTGCAATTAGAGGGGGGCCAACGTCTGGGTAAAATTGGGCTTGGGCTTGGGTGGTTTATTGATGGATTTGGACCAAAACATACCCAATGGTCCACCAATGGACTTTGAGTGCATTGATTAAACCGTCAATGTAAATAGAAATTTGGGGAAGATTATTATTAATTATAAGCAATTAGGGATATATACAATAAGGGGAGATATACGCATAATACCGAAAAAAATATGGATAATTAAAAGAAACATAATAGTTATCTTCAACAAGTGTCATCGCTGCGAGGCCCTCCACCCCTCTCTCCTTCCTTTCCCCCTCCAGGAGGCAAAGCGGCTTCAACATGTGGTCGGAGATGATAGAGGGTGGAGGCTGAGTGCGAATCGATGCAGGAGAGAGATGTTAGGAAATTATTTTCTATTTAATTTTCAAATTTCAACCTAACATAAAAAAAAAAATATATGATTATTTTCCTGGAAAATGACTTCCTGAAAAATATTTTCTAGAAATCTTAAGGTTCCATTTGTTTTGCAGAAAATAATTTTCAAGAAAACATTTTTCAGATTTTTTGATATTCGTTACACGGAAAATTAACTAATTAAGGAAAAAAATTTTCGCTATTGGAAAAAAAAATTCAAAAGTAGGGAAAATGTTTTCTATTTTTCAAAAGTGGAAAACATTTTCAATAACTTCTTCCACCTTATTTTATTTCACCAAACACATTTTCATTTTTTTTTAATGATCCAGAACCGCCGTATAATCGGTAGTCGGTGGGGCACTAGCGCGGAGACTCACCTCCCACAGCACCCCACTTAAGTCGCACAATGGGAACGAGAAATTTCGAACATTTTCTCTCTCGGCTGAGAGGGCAAGACGCGAACCAACTCGTCCACCGCGAGGTAGATCATTTTCATTTTATTTTTATGTTTTCTCTTTAAAAATATTGAGTTTTTAATTTTATTTTCCTTTTTCTTTTTTCCTTTTTTTCCTTTTCCCTTTCATCTTCTTCCTTGGCATTGGCCAGACCCCACATGTTGGTCTTACTTTAGATTCCATAAACTAATGAACCTTTTCCAAAGAGGCACACATCATGCTACGTCTCGAAAACGTTGGTGATTGATGGAGTGGCCTGGAGTTGGGCCATGTGGATCTTGGACAGCAAAAGGAGAGTATAGGACGTCTCGAGGAATCGTTTGCAAGAAGCGGTTCATTCGACATTCAATACATAAAATTTTGGTTGATGTAATGAAAAAGAGTATGGTTGCATATGCTAATTAAGGGTAGCTTTATTGCAAACTTTTGGTATTAAGATGATTTGATGAGGAAGATAACAGCCTTGGATAGTAAAAGAGTTTCTCACGAAATCATGAAGCAAGCGATAGTCATTGCCCTCGCTAATAAGATATATATTGTAACATCACCAATTATAAATTTATCATCTTCCCCTGAGAGCAACGGTCCATATACTTATCTAGGTTCTTATAGAAAAAGTTCATATGTGAAGTTTGCAAAATTTCAGATCAAGGGTTTTTAGTTTTTAACTTATTAATGACCAATATATACTTTAATGTATGTAAATATGTTCTATATTTTTATGCAATTTTCTTTTATTATATTTCATCGGTATTCAACCTAAATCCTAACTTCGTTAATATTTATAATATTGAGTTTAGGCTTCATGAGAGCATTCCGGATATAAAATCCTGAATGCACAATGCCAACATGAGAGAGTGCATCCTGAAGATCACCTAGCAAGGTGAGCTAGTTAAGATATTGCGAAAATTGACCGAGACACCATCTTACCTCCAAAACAAAAGGAAAAGCAACATGACAATTTACTATATGACATGGCAGTCGAATGGTAAGGGGGTTACATTATCTTCCATGTGGCCTCCTAATATTATGTCCCAAGGCATGAAATTTTTTGCAAGATCATCTAAAACATCAAGTTTTTAATTGGGGGCATGGGCAAGTACAAAAGGACGGTGGGTATGCATGTACTGCCATTACAATTTGCGCCTATAATATAATGATGATCAGGATAAGAAAATGGGACACGTTTTTATTCAGACAAGTTTTTCATTCATAGTTCTCAAAACCAGCCCATACATATTAAACGTCAAAATGGTAGGTTCGTCTCGAACGCGGGCTAGAAAGATGATTTACCTTGTGAGTGAACAGAAACGAAATGAAAAGGACAAGATGAAGTCAAAGACAATAAGACCTATCTTGCCTTTCCATCGGTGCCCCCCCAATCCGCTCTTTACCCGTCATTTATTTTTGCTTGATTCTTTTAGCAAAAAAAAAAAAAAAAAAAAAAATACTATGACACTAAGTGAAAGTTTATTTAATAAATTATGACACTTAAGTGATAAAAAAAAAAAAAGAAAAAGAAATTATAGCACTCAAGTTAATGCCATATAAAAATTATAGTATTTATGATATCATTCTCTTGATAAGTTTATGTCACTTTGATTCATGAGAAACTACCATACCATAATATAGTTATCAACCATTCTATTAGCATATCAAAGTCCACACGAATAAGAGACTATTTCTCATGTTTCCTTGAAAACTAAAATCATTTTGGAAAATTCACTTTGACCTCTATCGTAGTTATCAACCGTTCCAATGTTCATACTCATGTCTCGAGACCTTGACTCCAAGACAACCCGATGTTCGAATGTAAGTTCCTAGTATCAAAATTATAGAATATGCCTCCGAACTGCCTATCTCCCTAATGGTTGGGTTTTGGTAGTTTTTAGTATTTGATATTGCAAAATTGAGCCAATGATCTCTCTCTATCTCTCCCTCACAACGAAGGTTGCCAGGACCTCCATTGTTGACCAATGCACTATTTTGTCATCCTCTCCCCCTCTCTTCTCTTAATTTTTAAGTTTTCCGAAGGAGTCCGAAAAAGTTTTTTCTTTTTTTGGAAAAGTGTACTCCTCATTACTCGGTAACAACTACGGGTACAAATAGAGTCAAAAAAAGAAGAAGAGCCCATTGGGCTTTAACCAATCAATTTGTGACCTCATTAAAGGCCAGGTATCCATCTTTATGGGCTTTCACCAATCAATCTGCAACCTTATTTGTATTCCTACTGCAACGGATTAGGAACAAATCATCAAAGCCTCGGAGCTTCCTCTTAGTTGCACCGATAAGCACCTCCCCATCCCAAGCGAACTAATATGCTCCTATCACTGCTCGTACCATAACTAGGAGTCTGACTCAAGTTGAAGTAGATAGCTTTGTGTACTGAAGAAATCTAGGGTTTCTACTAGAGTCTTCACTTTCACCTAGGCTACCAAAGTTACTCTCACAAATTTCGTGAATCCGGGCACCAAAACAGTTCGAAAGTTTTGTCCCTATACTCTTTTGTATCGAACTAATCTATTGTCCAAATTGATTTGGGATGTTAGCATCTAATACAAAACTTGGTATAGCCATGGGGCCAAAATCCATTAGCATATTAGAAGCCACATGAAAAAGGGACTATTTTTCACATTCCCACCCAACAATAAAAATATCATTTCTGAAAATTAATATCTATCGTCTACATATACTTATTTATCTACCTAATTTTTTTGGAGAAAAGTACACGTAGCTTTCGTTAAACACTTGAACATGACCCACATGAGTTTCCACAATCATAACATAACAAAGACCAGCGAAGAAGGGGAGGTTTAGAAATCCAGTTTGGACTTAAAAAAGAAATGGTACGATGGGCCTTTGCCATCAAATCCGCGACCTGATTGGTATTTCTGAGGCAAGGAGCTAAGGATGCCCTTTTTGTTAGGCCATCAATTTTCGGCAGTCTTCCACCACTGAGCTCAGGGTCCACGGGCTTTCTTCTTGGCCCAAAATCCACCCCACGCACGCTTGGCCATCAATTTATCTACCTAATTGACGTGGGATTTGCACGGAAGGACTTTCTAAGACATGTCTGCAGTGCCGCGTATCGAAAGAAGCTGCCTCGTCCACCGTCAAACAAACGGGACGTCCCGTTTCCTCGTGGAGCTGGGACGCACGTTGCAATGGCTTTCTTGAGTTTCACCTAACCTTTCATTTATCACGAGTTATCAACTCACATTAATGAATGTTAGAAAACTTGCAAAGTAAGCGAGTTTAATGAATATAAACAGATTTTTTTATTTTTGGAAGAGATTTAATATCTGAAAAGTTCGGGAGAATTGTCTAAAAAGTCCCAAACCTATTACGGTTTCCAATTTAGTCTTAAATATTTCAATCTTGCCGATTGAGTCCAAAACCTTTTGTTAATTTGCCAATTGAGTCCATCCGGCTAATTTTGGCCGGAAAATGCTGACGTGGATGCCGGCGGTGCCACGTAGGACTGCGCCGCGCCGACGTGGATAATTTTTAATATTTTCTATTTTTTTCTTTTTTTTTTTTTTTTTTTTTCATTTTTTGGCTTTTCCTTTGTCTTTTCTGGTGGCCGGCCACCGGCCACAGCCCCGGTTGGCCTCGCCCGCCATAGGCGAGGCCCGGCCGAGCGACGGCGACGCCGGCGAGGCCGGCCCAGCCCGGCGAGGGCCGGCCTCGCCGGCGTCACCGTCGCCCGGCCGGCCTCGCCCGTGGCGGGTGAGGCCACCGGCGGGTCAATGGCTGGTGGCCGGCGGCCGGCCACCGGAAAAGACAAAGGAAAAGCCAAAAAAAAAGAAAAAAAAAAAAAAAAAAAAAAGAGAAAAAAAAAGAAAATATTAAAAAATTATTAAAAAAATTTTAAATTTTTTTTAAAATTTAAAAAATATTAAAATATTATTAAAAATTGTCCATGTCGGCGCCAGCGATCCTCGTGGTATCGCCGGCGTCCACGTTAGCATTTTCCGGTCAAAATTGGCCGGATGGACTCAATTGGCAAACTAACAAAAGATTTAGGACTCAATTGGTAAGGTTAAAAGGTTTAGGACTCAATTGGCAAAACCGCAATAGGTTTAGGACTTTTTAGACAATTTTCCCGAAAAGTTTTATGATTTTCTATCATCTATCAATCATTTAATAACTAGAAGATATGTCTCCATATTAACTTCATCAAAATTGGAGCGTTGAACAATCGATTCACTCACTTTATCCACTGTCCTCTAACCTTGCAGACCCCACGTTCAAAACTTGCACAAAAGGTCGAGGTATGAAACGTCCTTTTGTGCATATATAGAAATTACGCAATTACAAGGCGAGTCAAAGAACATGCGTCGCAACCAGGAGTAAAGAACACCTGGAGTGCCATAACTTACGGGGGACACACTTAAGTGCCATAACTTTTTTCGGTACACTTAAGTGCCACTTTTTTTTTTTTTTTTTTTTTTTTTTCAAATGGAACACTTAAGTGCCAATATCGGAGTAAAATGGAACACTTAAGCGGAGTGAAAATCCGGCAAAACGCAATTTTCCGGCGATGGAGGTCTAAAACGGCGTCGTTTTTGCATGCCGACGTGGCAAAAGAATGCAAAAACGACGCCATTTCGCGTCCGACGTGTAAAAATAATAAAAAATTAATTAAATTAAATCAAAACTTAATTTTAAATAAAAATACTCTAAAAATTAAAAAATTTAAAAATTTAAAATTTTTTAAAAAAAAAAAAGGTGGGCGACGAAGGGGCGGGCGGGCGAGGGCGAGCCCTCGCTAACGCCGCCTCCCGCCGTCGCCGGGAAGGGCTAGCGATGGAGGGGGAGGGTCGGCCGGGGTCGCCGGCCCACGGCCGACCGGCGACGAGGGCTCGCGGCCCTCGCCGCCTCCCACCGTCGCCCGAAGGGCCGGCGACGGAGGGGGAGGGTCGGCCGGGGTCGCCGGCCCCCGGCCGACCCTCCCCCTCCGTCGCAGCGCTTCCGGCGACGGCGGGAGGCGGCGGCGGCGAGGGCTCAGCCCTCAGCCGCCCGCCCTTCGTCCCCTTTTTTTTTTTTAAAAAAAAAAAATTTAGAGTATTTTTAATTAAATTAAGTTTTAATTTAATTTAATTAATTTTTTATTATGTAAACGGCGTCGTTTCGCCGAGTCGCGCCGACTCGGCTCTTCGGTGAGCCACGCAAGCATTAAAAAATAATAAACACGTGCCGCGTAGGATTTCCGGTAAGGTCGCCGGAGGTGGCATTTAAGTGTCCCATTTGAAAAAAAAAAGTGGCACTTAAGTGTACCGAAAAAAAGTTATGGCACTTAAGTGTCCCTCCGTGCCAAGTTATGGCACTCCAGGTGTCCCAAACTCTCGCAACCAGTCAAATCAACTTCATCAGTTGTGGATTTATCAATCAGTGAGATTAACATCTTAAGGTGTAAATGATGCTCTCAAAAAAAGAAAAAAGAAAAAGGAGTGATCGATAAGGATTTCATGTAGATAGAGCAAATACGCTAAAAATTGTAAGTTTTATGTATGGATGGAGAACTATAGTTTGACCACACTATTACATACCATACAAGCACAATACAGAGGAAAAAGCTTGGACATATGTTTTACCTATCACACAAACATCTCATTGTACAAAAGCAAAAATGGAGATAAGGGGTGTTGAATTCCATATCTTGAATGACTAGACATTGTCCTCCTTGACCGTGCCTCCATCACTGCCAACTGGTTGAGTTGTAGGGTTGTCAGTCATCGATGATTCTTCTCAGCCCTGAACAATAATTTTCAGACGATTTTGGATAGCAACTTGTACTTGATTGAACGAGTTTCCAAGTCTCAAAGAAGTTGCTTCGCATATGGACCTCAAGATTTGTTTCATCTCCCAAATTGTTTGTTGGTAATTAGGATTTATAGCTACCGATCATAGACGACCCACTCGATGTAAGAATTCAATACAATTGAATCAATTACTATTCCAACAACGAGACATCCTAATATGAGAAACGCCAAACTGATGAATGTCATTCCACGATAGCTTCGTGTTATTCGAGAACTGATGCCAAAGATCGCAATGAGAGCTACAGAAAAGGCGACGAAAGTCGCTTGCTTGTTCATAAGGAAATCCTTAACCCTAAAAAGAACAAATAACCACATAAGTGAGGACGTTAAGAAATCTTTCAATTTTTCAATGATGGCATCTTCTAGCTCTTCCAGCCTACAAAAAAAGAACAATGAAATTTGAAATGATTAATTTAGCCTAAATTTACGAGCTACATCTTAGCATTAATGACATGCCAAGTCCATATAATTAGTCTAAACAGATCAATATGCAAAAGTCATAAATGACGCTTGATCGTATGGATGGATTTGCAGAAGTTGTGCAAATGAAAAGTTCCAGTAAACATGGAACGCCAAGATCATTGATCCAGAGAAGGAACAGTTAACAAAGAACAAGGGAAACATGCACAAACTGACCTCTGAGCTTCATCTGAAGTGAGGTTGATGTCAGACATTGCTCCGTGCTTGCTTTCGGACAAAGAGAGCTGATGTTTTTTTCACCGTAGCTTGAGAGGCGAAGAGCTCGCAGGAAATGCAAATCGAGATAGGCTTCATATCTATCCAAGATTGTATTCTTATAAGCCCCTTTTCATTTGATTTTTTATCATATTTATTTTTTGTTGTTGACTTCAGGCCCAGGTAGGCTAGCTCGAGACTAAGGTCATGTAGCAGATGGCTTAAGAAGCTTCTCGTTGCGCGTTCAAGCTTGTGAAGACAACATTTCATTCATCCACTCGATGCTTTGAAACTTAGGGACGTTTGAAACATTCTGAGACGGATCAAATCTAATGGACCTTCACATGCAGTTCGATTTTGCACGCACTCTTTACCCATAGAAGAAAGTGACAAGGACACTCAGAGTGGAGCCCTTCTGGCTTCCGTGAAATCTCCTCTCTTCTCTCTCTCCTCATTTTTTACGAATTAAGGATGCAAAATTCATCATCTAGCTATTTTCGTGAGAGTATCCGATGGTCGATTTAGACAGTTCAGTTAAATATAAATTTAACTTCAGTAGGGAATTTCGATTAGTTCTAGCCAGTTCGGTAATTTTATTGTCCAGGTTAATCTTAAAATTTTCATATTAAATTGACCATTAAAAGTAACTAGATTTGTGACTAAATTTTTAAACAGTTCTCGGTCGATGAATCATTGAGAGGATATTGGTAATCTTATTGAGACTAGTATGTTCCTAAGTTTCATCAGTCAATATTGAATACCTGAGGAGATGACAAGTCGCAAGTCATTGGGTATTGTTATATCTAAGTTGGAACATAGCTGCTTGTCTCGGACAAGTTCATTGAACACGACATGCATATAGAGATTGGCAACATAGAAACTTTTAGCGGAGTCAATGTCTTATCATTCACACTTTGATATGGTGTAAGATCTCTAGACCTGAGGTACGATGCTAACTTGTATATTGGATGACTGTGGTTCACAGTATATTGACACTTCGTCGTACCGTTTTTGTACTTGATGGTCATAGTTTATTCACATACGAAGGCATATGCATGCGCAATATGGAATATGTCCTCTTGTTATATATAGATATACAAGATTGATATCCTATGCGATCTAATTGTGACATTGTATTGAAATCCTCAACCAAAATTATAATCAAGAGTGAATGGCTCATGTCTCGAAGAAATAAATGTTAATTTGATTTGGACATATTATCGAATTAGTGGCTTGACCAATAATTCAATAGCCTTTGTCAATTGGAACATGGTAAGACAGAAGGATCAAATTATACGGTCGCCAAAGCTAATAGGTTAATTATGATATTGAAATATTTCATATTGTTTGGGTAGCCATAATATATTGCCAGATGTCATTCATGATTTGTAAGAACATATGATTAAAGTAGACAATTAGTTCTCTTGATTGTTCTAATGTGTTAGTATAAATCCTACTACCAACTCAGTGATGAACTTAGGAAGGTTACACACCATAGCCAATTAGAATAATGTTTGAATGACGGAGATAATATTGCAAATGTGTTTACAATTAAGCCAATTAAATTGAGTCGGGTTAAAATTAAAAGATCTGAAAAGAAGGCCTTAGATTTTACAGCCGAATCAAAATTTGAAGTGCATGTAGATTCAATGATCGAATTAATAATTTGAAGTGAGTTTAGAATTAATAACTGCATTGATGATCTGAAGTGAGTTTATAATCAATAATATCATTAATGATTTGAAGTAAGTTCAGAATCAATAGCCCAAAATAACTTCATCTACCAAATTGAAAGGAGTTTTATGTGATAGAACTACATCATGTCTTCCTCAACATGAGCAACGACAGTATCCACATTTTCATTTTCGACAAGACATTATGTTAATGACTTGTAAATTCCTTCTGAGCCCATGTCTTGTTGAGATACAACAAGAGAGGAATGTCAAAAACTATCCAATCCAAATTACTGCAATCAATTAATGAACAAGTTTAGGACGGGTCTTCTAACCCCTGTGTGAATTTCACATTTGATCAGGAATAGACATCTCGCGGAGGACATGACGTATACACTTGAAAATGATGTAAATCCTCGCAACCCCAATATGATAAAAGCAAGAATAAGAAAATGGGAGAGACTGAAAAGAACCGGACGCATGAAACTTTTGGGGGCATTTTACATTTGATATATTAAACGAAAGAGTAGGGTGACATACTTAGTCAAATACTTCGACGGCGATAGACGTAGAAATTCCCCATGTCGCTAGCGAATCTATCGCGTCTTTTCCCACAATTCCACGGGGTCCTCGTTGCCTCATTTGCACCGTATTGAAAAGGACTGGAAAAAGAACGTCCTTCAATTCAAACGAAGTTGGGTCCACGAAGCTTTTATAGTGGTACGCTAAAAAAAGGTAGGTGGGGGAGTGGCCTGAAGTGCTCCAATGTGGATCCTGGACCGGAAAAGAAAACGTATGGGACATCTCAAGGAATCGTGGTGAATAATTTATAAGAAGTGGCTAATTTGGAGTCCATTTGGTTCGGCATTTAGGAAAAGTCTTAAGGAAAATTGCAAAAGATTTTAGGGTTTGTTTGTTTCAGTGAAAGTGTTTTTTGCTGAATTTTCGCTTGTTTGATTCATCGACAATGACTTGTCAACTAAAGACACTTTTGATCAACGAAAGTATTCATACATAAAATTAGAAAAGTAAATTCCTAAACCTAAGGAGGGCAGAATTTCTCCTATTGAGTTTTTTAACATGTTATTTTTTTCTTATATATTTTTTTCTTTTTCCTTCTCCTTCTATTGATTACGGGACCTCAACAATGACCGGTGTGGTTGAGCTTGAGCTCACCAAATATTGATGGGCTTGAGCCTCGCTTGAGGCCATTGACAAGCCACGAGCAAGGATCAACCTTGCTTGAGACCGGCAAGCTCAAGCCATGCTCGTGGCCTGTCATTACCCGTTGTTGAGGCTCAACAACCGACAGATGAAGAAGGAAAAATAAAAAGAAAGAAAAGAAAAATTTAAAAGAAAACATAAATGAACAATTATTTAAAATTTTGATTTTTTGTTTGTTTGAGATAAAATCATAAGATTGAAAATCATCTTCCATATGAGATCTAAAAATCGGAAAAAAAAAAATTGTCATATATTATTAAATGAAGGAAAATTATCAATTTTCTCAAAAAATATTTTCCCAAAAAGTAATTATCTTTATTATGAAGTATTCCCACAAAAGAAATACGACGACATGTCAACGCAGATGGTGAAAGAGTTCGTTGCTCTTTTTAAATAAGCCAGGGAGTTGGGGGGAGGGAGGATGCCGATGTTACCCTATTTTCCGCGAGGCAGGGTGCTCTAATTTCTCGGGGCATGAAATCTTTTTTGCTTTTTCTTTTTTTGCAAATTCACCAGAAACATAGAATTCGCAATCGGGGGTATGGGGCTAACATATGCTTTTTGCGATTTCAATTTGCGAGTATAATATGATGATAAAGACAAGAAAACTGAACGCGTTCATCAGACGAATTTTTTTATTCGTCATTCTCAAAGCTGACCGGTACATATTAAACGGTACAATGACAGATTTGTGTCGAATGCAGACTCTGAATAGATGATGTTTACCTTGTGAGTGAAGCAAAACGTAATGAAAGGGACAAAGATTGAGTCAAACACGACACGACCTGTCTTGCCTTTCCATGATGGGTTCCCCTCCAATCCGTTTTCAGTTTTCACCCATCATATATTTATTTTTACGTGGTAATAAATGAGATTCAATGCTTCAAGCCTATGTTTCATCTTTGAGAAGAGCTTCGTGCCATGATTAGCTCGACTAGTTGTCAATTGACTTTGCCTTTACAGGCTCGTTGTAAATCTGAACAAACCAGTCATGTCCTTAGCCCAAAGTCATGTACAAACAATCCTAGCGTGAGAATTTTGATTATATCTCGCATAATTCCGTGGAAACTAACGATTAAGCATGGATTCCAATTATTGCCGAGATTAATTAGGAGAAACAATCTTCATATTAAGGTACAAGGAGGGCAAAAGATACAAATGAAAAAATGAAGGAAATATCATCCTTCGCTTTATCTCATAAGGCTGAATTGCATTCGCGATCGTTGTACTTTGATATAGTTTACAATTGGGTTGAATCCATTCACCAGACACCTTGAACTTTCTAAATTCTTCATGACATATTCAAAACAGGGGGTAACCACAACAGAAATATAACAAGAATAGAGTAATTGTCTGTGAAAAACTAATAGATTAGTGCCTCCTATTGAAGTAACAAGTCAAACACCAAAAATGTTGAATTTTCTACTAATTGGTATGAGGGTAACCTATCAAGTATATCATTTACAAGATGATCATTTCAATGTTGATATCATCGTAATTTTCATGTTTAACTTCCACCAAAATGCTAGAAATAGTACTAATTGCAGCCACATGATTCCATACACAAAACAAACCCAACTTCTAGGAAGGATGATTAACTCCTTCTAAAGATGGTGCAAGCGGTGAAGGATCTGCACGAATCAAGAGCCCCTTTAAGGCATAATATAGGAAGGCTAATAGGCTATCCCATTTGAGAATGACAATACCTTAAAGTTTGCTCAACCTTTTTAATTGCAGGGGGAGTGTCTCTCTTTTACTCTTGGCCCCAACTTGAAAAAGAAAGTTTCTGATACAATATCCCTCATTCAAGTGATGGTTATAAAGAGCAAATCTCAAACTGCTTCTCCCTCTTAAACAAGCAACTGTGTGCACATTTGATTACTTAAAAGGACTCATTTTTTCCCCTTTTTCTTCGCTTATTTCAGTTGTTGGAATTGCCTGTTACTATTTGCTTATAACGTGCTATTTGCTGGGGGTGCTCTGTCGAGGTCGAGCATTTCTCTGCGCATCTGCATATGCAATCTTGCGACTGCTGCTCATTTCTGTTCTTATTCTGGATGGATTTCTTTCTACTTAAATTGTACAGGGTATCGACGGATATCTTTCTCTACGCATTGGAACCAGGTGCCTTGGCCGATGTTGTCCTACCTCAGTTTGCCGCCAGTGGCAGAGCTCAATGCGATGTTGAGTTCCACCTCTTCTGGCAGAGGCTTTTCATCCGAGTTGGAGGCAACCACTCCTCTGTGCCCATCAGAACTTGTCGGCTAGGCCGAAATCCAACGGTCATGGAGGAGCCCCCAAACTTGGAGGGGTCTATGAATAGTTGGATTCAATTGCTAGAAAATAGTAGAAGAAAGGGGAGAAAAACAAGGCCATGGAATTCAATAACATGAATGGTGAATGGTATTCATAGGTCAGCTTCAGCAACTACAGAACATGTCTGTGATTACATTCTCTTCAGTCTTTTCTCTAAATCAGAAGCAGTACAAAGGACGTAAAAGTACAAATCAATACACACAAGTACAGTATGATTCTGGGCGCTTCAAAAATCAAGGTGAATTTCTGAAAATGCCCCGTCGTCAAACGGCTGAACAAGCTGTACAAACCGGTCGGAGCCTCGGGCAAGCTGACCAGATGATGCCAGAGCATACATTAATAAGCAAAAATTGATGAGCAACCACATGACTAGAGAGAGGTTTGTCCAAAGGAGCAGCTCGAAGCCGAGAGTTCCAGAAATAATGTACAAGTACCAGTAAACACGATTCGGGCTCACGGATCCGGTCACCTCAATCAATGATATTAGGTAGATGACTTCGCAAATGATGTACATCGAATGGAAGCGCACGATCATGAGCAGCTTCAGTAAACCAAACTCGACGTGGAACCTTAAGGTGGAGTCCAGCCATCCCTGTTGCTGTTGTTGCTGGTCCTGCAGCAGCTGCTGATCGTCGTCCCTGCATCGAATCACAAAAGAAACCGATCAAAACCAATCAAGAACAGACTAGTTTGCTCAACCCGCACTTCTGGTCGCGACAACAGTTTCCAAAACGATGTATTCGTGAGCGAATTGAGTACCTCCTGACTTCGACTTGAATTGTCACGCTCGTGTGATTCGCCATGTCCCTCGGCTCCAGTGTTGACTCTGTTCGAACTCTGCAGATGCTGGAGCTCTGCTCTGTGGGGAGCTCGACGAACTCTGTCTCTCGAGCCTTCAGATGACGAAGAGGAAGGTGAACTGAACATGCTATATATAGCCTCCGTTTCGGTATTTTAAAAATACTCCGCTCTTTCGTATTGAAAGAAACGGATCGATCGTCAAATGAACGGGACGTCCCGGTTTTCTCCAGCCTGCAGGGGAGTGGGGCAGGTATGCGTTGTCCGTCTTTCTGAAGTCTCTTTCCTTAAAATGACGGTCCAAGTAATTTCCCAGAAAGAGGTGGTCAACCAGATGTGTCTTCGGCCACGACATCTTTAATCACTGCCGATACTCAAGAAATATATGTATATTCCTTTGGCAAGAACGGATTCGATGAGTGAACTAGCAAACAATCGAAAAGATACGAAACTCAAATTATCAATTGAGACGTTATGGCATCAATATAAGGGATGTTGACGGTTCGATTCGGTTTGGGTCTCCGGTTCGGATTTTCAAGGAACCCGAACCAAACTGTTTTGATGTGTATTATTGAATTAAACCAAACCCAAAACGGATACTCACTTCATTTTGATAAGATCGATTCGGTTTTTCAGTTTTCTTTTATGAAATATTAAAAAGATGTTTAGTGGAAAATTGAGGAGATTGTAAATTGTAATACTAAGAAAATGGGCGAAATTATTCAAACTGGAATATACAATGGTTATTTTTTTTTTCATTATTATGAACAAAAAATGCACGAAAATTAGGTTCAGTTCTAGTTTCGATTTGATTTTGACACCCTTTAAGTACAAGCACCATATGGAGTGTTGAATGTGGTGGCACTCATGGTGTTTCTCCAGGAGCGAACTGCTATATATTAGTGAAGTGCTCCATGACCGATCGATTCTCTAATGGTAGACTTTTTCCTTCATCGAACGCTTTGCTGATGTGCCTTAACATTAATTGAGTATCTTCGTACACCGAGCTATCTCTAGCTTGAATGAAAACCTTCGCCCGATAAAGTTTTGGCAGATGTTGGCAGTAATGGCATATGCCCTTCTAAGTCTCCTCGTCAATTGCCTTGGGGCCCAACTAAAGCTTGGCGGAGAGTTAGGGATATCATCCATCATCTTGATTTGGAATTCACAACCAAGATTCCTTCTTCGAACTATTAGTTGAAAGCTGATATTAAATGGAAGAGGATACTAAATACCATTTTGAACATATCTAATTGGAGTCGTCTTTACTCAAAAACTTTAACATAAAAATTTAGCCATTTTATCTCAATGGCCCCATCTATACCCCTTTATATGCCTCTTATGATGGTCTAGACGTTCAGTCCTTTTCTTCTTTCTGTTTTTTTTGGCTAAAAGACGTTCGGTTCTTGACCCATTAATTTATTGAATTCTTTCTTACTGACCGAAAAAAAAAAAAAAAAAAGAATCTTTCTTGCTTTCTTAACTTTTTTTATTATTGACAATTTGAGAATTTTATCCACGATGAATGAATGATGGATTCGATTATTTAAAATAAATTAAGGAAATTCACGTTACTTAACAAGTAATAAATTGAAAGAAAGACATTTGGTAATTTGTTTTTTTTTTCTATGAAGGAGGGCGTCGCTCTGCACGGGCACCCAAGAATTTCCCTTTCTCAATTTCGGTCTTTAAATCTTGATCTTGTTCAATTTGGTCCTTACACTCTCACGTTGAGCTAATCTCATCCTCCCAATTAAAGTGGAATGTTGGCATCAGATTTGTAATTTAGTTTAGCTATTTATTGGCATATCAAAAGCCAAATCATTAAGAAACTGTTTTTGGCATTCTTCTGAAAAAAAAAAAAGAAGTAATTTAGGAAAATTAACATCTCTCGTCTACATTTTATTTATCTATCTAACTAATTGACGTGGGAGTGTGAAAAAGGAACTTTTCTAAGACCCGTTTTGCTACGGCGCACATTAAAAAAAACTGCGTAGTCGACCGCCAAAAGAAACGGGACATCCCGTTTCTTGAGTTATTTTCTTGAAAATGGAGGCGTCTCATCAAAGTCCTGGAGCGAGGAGGGGGATACCCCATATGTCTTTATCCACCAAAAAAGACAAATGAGGACTGGCAATGAGATAATGTGAACTGCAAGGGAATAAAAACGTTGTCAAAAATCGTCGGGAACGTCCTTCTTGTTTATTGGAGTGCTAATTTGCTGTCTAATTGTCAGAAATTTAGCTGCAAGCTTGAATTGGATACGTGAATTAGTTTAAAAAATGGGAAATCTTCTTCATATCCATCTTCTCCTTACTAGGGATCCTTATTCTAATGAAAGGAACGCTGGAAATTTCTCTCTCTCTCTCTCTCTTTTTTCAGATTGAAGATCTTAAAAGGTTTGATGGACCTCATTCTTATTTTTGGTCCAGTCATTGAGACAATTAAAAAAAGAATTTCCTTGTCCCAATATATGATCTGTGCTCTAAAACCATTAGGTTATGCATACTGTATGATGCAGGTGGTAGCTCGATTATTGCAATCTCAAGTCACTATTCTAAAGTACTAGAATTGATGCAATTTTTCTGTAACACTGAAGGACCAGGCATTTAAAACTTTCAAAAAAGGTCAAGGTGTGGAACGTCCTTTTGGAAACAAAGAATTACATAATAAGAAGGTCAACGAGTCTTTCCTCGAATCTCTAACTCGAACTTGTTGGAATTTCTATTTCTTTTATCTTTTCTGACTTTTTTTACTCTTATGTGATTATTACTGACGATGCTATAACATGTGTCATAATCATTGGATTAGCTTGTTAAGAAGTGAATTTATCATTAATATAAAACCCTTTCTTTTCCACTGTCAAAGTTATGTCCGATGAAACATCAGTAGAGGAAAATGTGAATTTAATTTCTTTCTTTCTCTTTTTAGAAAAATTATTAAATCATTTATGAATCTGTTATATGATGTCGATTTAGTCATAAACATTTTAATTTTAATAAAATCACACACATAACTCACTTAAGTAAGAATTTATTAAGATCAAATTGATTGTTGTTCAAGACATCCTAATATGAAAAACGAGAAATTGATGAATGTTGTCCCATGATTGTTTGTGCTATTCATGAACTAAGGCCAAAGAGCATGACGAGAGTTATGGAAATGGTGATGAAGATCACTTCCATGTTTTTAAGTAAATCAATATTTTCAATAAGAGCTGATGACCATGTAAAACGAGCATTCTAACTTCGATTAATAAATTATTTTAGAGTTTCTGTTCGGACCTACACACCCACGTGCAATGGACTTCACTCATTCAATATATACCCGCCAACTCTACTGTCGTACTTGTCAGATATTGTTAATAGAACGTGCATACTCCTCTGCACAAGCAGCACTTGAACAAATACGAATGAGCTCATCCTTATGAAACAATAAACTGACTAATGGTTGATTGTCCCTATTGTTAGGTCCAAACTCTCAATGATCATGAAACAATGTACATTGTGCTTATGAATCATAATGCATATATCTAATTACAAATTGCAAATGATTATTTGAATAAGTGGGTCATATTTGATCCTGAGTTAGTAAGAGTTCACGACATCAATTAAAAGTATTAACTTCATAAATGAGTCTTAGTATCAACTGCTTTTTTCATCGATATTAACTTTCATTGGAGTCTTGTTCGGTTGTATATAGTGGAAAATTCAAATGACCAAACACAATCCAAAGTGTTTATAAGCTACTCTCGGTTAGCATGGGGAACGCTCAAAAACAGCTCTTGTGAATTGCACTTGTGTTACTTTACCTAAATTTATTGTACTCGTGTCAATTTGTTTAAAAGATCTAAAAATAAATTGACACAAATGCAATTGATTTAGGACTTTTTTGATAATTTTCCCAATAATAAATATGAGGGATATGATTGAAATGTCAATTGTGATATTTGCCATTTCATTTTTCAGTCCATTTCACATGAACGGGTACATGACTCGTTTACATGATTTGAACTTAATATGATAAATTGGATAATCATTTATTAATGTTGGGAATCATTTAAGAAAACAAAATATAAGAGTCATTGTCAATCCCCGAAGTAAAAGTTTTCACTTGGATAGTTGAAGAACTAGAAGCATTATGAGTCGGAAAACCAAAATTAGGAAGAGTATTTGGCCAAGTCATGATAGTATTGAGAGATCCAGCCCGAAATGATCTTGATCTCCTTCTTTCTCACGTCTTGAAGCCACTTGGGATCTTCACTGGTCGAATATCGTAGATCGACATGGTGAGCCCCTATCATCGATGACTTACAACGGTTAAAAATAACTTGTATGTCCTAGAATTTCTATTTCTATAACTTGTCTGTGAACATGTTATTGTACATACCACGGACAACCTCCCATCAATGTGAAGATTGACCATCACTTCTTCCATCGAAGGGATTCACTAATATCTTTTTGTGATAACGTTTATTCATAAAATGAAGAGTCACTTATGCTAAGTTTCAGAGACAGTGAGCTGACCTTTTTCGGCCACTATTGCAACAATGCTTTTGGAAATGCTCTTCAACACCCTGCCAATTTAACAACAGAGACAGGATTATTAAACAATTCATTCCCTCCACACACACACACACACACACACACACAGATACCCTCCACCACTCCATGGGTCTCTTAAGCCATTGAAGAAGATGATATTGCTCCCAAATCTCCTCAAGGTCCGCCTAATGTCCTGTTTTTTTTTTTTTTTTTTTTTTTTTTTTTTTGAAGTACACACAATGATCGACACAAAAATTCAGGTTAGGAGGCGGGATGAATAGATGTTGCAATTCTCTAAGTAAGGACGTACAAGATATGAAAGCTTATGTGAAACTTCATAATTTCTCATTTATACTTGTAAAAAGGTTGCACCAAGCATAGAATAATGAAGGATGGGTTACCCACATGACCGCCGAACTCGGTAGGGATCCAGGTGGGCCTAGAGACGACGCTGGAGTCAGATGCACAGGAGCCGATTGTATCATAGTTGTGCTTGTAAGCTGGGAATATGCTTGTCTCTCGATTGCCGTCTATTGGCATTACCATTTCCGTGCATGCCTACAAGAAAATAAATAACGATCACTATCGCATGTGCTCGTGCTAAAAAAAGCTTAGAGATCATGGAATGGTACAAAAAATAAAAATTACGAGGACATACCATAACTATAAAGAAAGAGCCCACGAACTTCATCTCAGCAACAGTATCAAATCCAGTGTGCAGGAATGTCGGAGAAATTATGACTGATGTACTAAATGGATTTTGCTAAATTTTAAGTTGGTATGCCCGTCTAAGCATTGTACAAAAAAATCCATCCCATTATATAGTAAACCCATTTCGCGTATGAGTCTCAACATCTCTAGTATTTTTTATATGATGATTTGCAAGCTCGGTTGACAAGCTTTTCAGTTGGAAACTAAAGCAACAAAGAGAGAATTTCTTTCTCGAGAATGAAAAAATTGTGGGGGTACCTGCCATGCCCATACGCCGAGGCCATGAGGATCGGAATCATCCAATAGATCAAAGCACGAGACGCCACCGCTGTAGTTGTAGTAGATGTTTGCCGCGCCATACAATTTCGCGAAATCATCATCCCCTTTGCTCGGATCATCTATCGCCTTGCACATCTGCGCAAAATGAAAACAGAGAGAGCATAAATGTTCGTCGTGTATCCGATTTGTCCTTTCAGCCATCAAGCTATATCTTGAAGAAATAACAGAAAAAGCGCTTTACAAAACGGTGCCAGCACGCCTCAATATCGGTGCAACGGAGCAAGCTAACTAAATTATCACAAATCGATTTTGAAGTAATGGGACTAAGTCGTCTAATGCTGGAACAAAGTATGCCAATCCTTCATTCAACTCGGTCAATCACACACGCAACCATACAATCCTCAAAGATCAGATCTGCTTCACAAATTAGTCATATACCACAAGGATTCTTTTAGTTTGAATGTCGAGTTTACTTAGACTTTAAAAACGAGATTGGTTAAATCGATAAGTAGCTTTAATTTCCCCTTAAGATCAGATCTATGTTACCCCCAAAATATGCCAATTTGACTTGGAAATACTGTAAAGTATGATCTTGAAGATCTTGCTTAGTTTACACGCTAATACAGGTTATCATTAGTTAAGCAAGCTATACCTGTTTGACTGGGTAAGCAGGCAAGGGGTTCAAGAAATTGGAAGGAGTTGGATAATCGGTCATGGCCGTGTAAACGAGAGCAGTCCGGAGCCAACCTTGGAGATAACCCGCATCCGTGGAGTTCCTGCAAAGGGGTCATCGCATAAACAAAATATCCCACCACACAGAATAAATTAAACCCATGAGAAGCTAAAATTGCCTATGCCTCAACACTCACTTGCACAGTCTGAATGATTTTCCCAGGATCTCGAGTCCGCCATGTTGCTTTGCCGTATCTTTGATCTTCTGCCATGATCGCTTGATCACTTTGTAGCAATTCTCGCTCTCGCTCTGGATATTCACATTGATTGCACTCTTAGACTCACATGATTTTCATTTAGTCATGACTCACGTAAAATTTATATAATTAGTATTGAGAACACATATATTGAATGATCGGTGTGTGTATAAAGTAATAAGTCACACAATGTCATGATGTAAAGAAACAATAAGTCGGGAGCCCGATACAAAATCAAATGTACTTAATAGAATAAACAGTAATCTCCATACTTTTCTTGAATTACAAATGTTTAGACAAAATGGAACCATAATATACTTTGAATAGTATACGGCGGCCGGCTATGGAATCTTTGACTAGAAAGTTGGGGTTGGGACTATCTTCGGATTCCTTTTGTCATGCAAATCTTTCCACTAGGATCTCTGGCCCATGGCCGACGAAGACCTTCCATTTCCTATTAGCTGACCTTATCCCAGTCCCCACCTCTGTAAAGTCTTTGGAATCCAAGAATAACCAAAAACAGACAAACTCAGAGAGAGAGAGAGAGAGAGAGAGAGAGAGAGAGAGAGAACCCTGAAGTCTCGAGTGATGATGTCGTTGAAGCTGTAGGGATAGGTGATGTTGTCGAAGTTGAGGATCGGAGAAGACGAAGACAAAGCGCCAATTGCAATGTGCGGATACTTGAGCCTGAACCATGCCGCCAGCACTGCCATATTTTCAATAAACAAAATCATTCATCTGAACAAGTTTTAAATCCTTTTTTCCTTTTCCTTATCAAACCAGAGACCTCCATGCACAACAAACTACGCAATTAATCTATTATATAAGACAAAGCCATTAATTAATTTATTAAACTAAGCTGTGAAGACTGAGTGAGTGAGAGAGAGAGAGAGAGAGAGAGAGAGAGAGAGAGAGAGAGGGAGACAGCAGCATACTTCCACCGTAGGAACCTCCAAAAACCACCACTGGCGAATCCTCGGCCGTCCAGTTCTTCTTGAGATCGGTGATCAGCGTCGCATAGTCCGCCAATGCTTGTGTGGAAGAGAGATAGCCCAGCGTGCTGGAGTTGCTGTATGCCACCTCTTTGTTGCCCCCAAACGGAATCGATTTCCCGTAAAACCGATGCTTCAAAGAAACAGATAAGGATGATGATCTCTATATCCTTCTTCTAATATACTTTGCAAAAGCAAAACAATATAGCTTTCGGTATTTAGATCGGCTGCCAATATACCTCAATGAACACAAGAAGGGCATTGAAGCGGGGCGCAGTCTCGAACATGAAGCCCGTGTTCTGGGTGAACCACTCGATGTCGCCCTCGTTCCCAGTGTAGACAAAGATCGGGGCGTTCCTCTGCGGGCCGCCCCAGAAGGTGGAGTTGATCAGGTACCTCTGCTGGAACGTCTGGTAGCTCTCGGGGCGGAAGCCGAAGTGGTCGAGGACTTGCGTGAAGTACCTGGTTTCGTAGGGCCCATTGCTGCCGCTCTGGCCGTTGGAGATCGATGGTGGTTGAGAACTTTCGGGATGAATGAGGGGCGAAGGAAAGCGAGGTACGATGTTGCGGAATGGCGAGACGGCAAGAGAGCATTGAAAGATCAGAGAGAGATGGAGAAGAAGGTTCAGTAGTAGTTGTGCTGTACTCATGATCTCCCGGTCTCTGGTGTTTGCAGTTGCAGAGGAAGTCAACAAGCGTGCAGTTTTCTGTTCACAGAGAGAGAGAGAGAGAGAGAGAGAGAGAGAGAGAGAGAGAGTCAGAGTCTTTCTAAAGAATAGCAAGAAGTTCAATGACTTGAGTATACAGATCAAAGGAGGTTGGGGCGTGGCCTAAAATGCTGCTAAAAACTTACTTGGTGGGCCATCATTGATTGATGTATTAGCTGGCATTAGACAAATAAATGGCATTCACTATCACGAGGGTTTTAATTAAGGGTAAGGTAGATGGTATCATTGCTAATCCCATGGAGGTATAAAGTTGATGGAAAAATGTTCTTGCAAATTGTCCAGTTTATATCTGTTGTTGCTTTTAATGGGACTCAATTAAATGAGTCAAGATCTAGTCTTCAATTCCACTAATTACAGTTGGAGGAGGGGCAAACGTGTGGGTTAAATTGGGCTTAGGGTTGGGCTTAAGTGGTTTATTGATGAATTTGGACCAAAACTTACCCCATAGGTCCACTTAAATGGTCAGCCATCCATATGTCTAAACAGTATAAATAATTCCATTTGTTTCGCGGATAATAAATTTTTTAAAAAAATAGTTTTCCAAAAATATTTGTTGATATCATTCAGTAAAAAATATTTTCATTACTAATAATTTATGTCTAAAAATTTTCATGAATGACAAAAATATTTTTCATTCATTTATTATAAATAATACAAATTATTATTTTTAGCAAAATATTATTTAAATTATTAATTTTTCGTGAAACAAATTCATCCTACGAAACCATTTTACAAGACATGTCTAGTAATCATAAATGTTTGTTGAAATTCCTCTCAGGATGGCCTTGGAATACTACTTGCAGTTTCTTTTTTATTTGTTTATCCATCTCTCGGAGTAATCGCTCCGTTTGTCGAATGGATATTGGGCAGGAAAGGTCCATGGTGCTATTAATTGGTGAAATTTTCTATAATGTTTGGAAGAAAAATCAAAAGGGGAAAGTAAATCAAAAGGATGAATATGAGGTGCAAGAAATGATGGCCCTCTATAAAGATATCTACAAGACATGTCAGTTTCGCGAATCTTAAGGAGGAGCTCATTAGTATTCGTTCAAATGCTGCATGAGCATATGAGTACGCATATTCTATTAACAATATGCATTAAGTAAGACAGTGTAATCGGTGCGTATATAGAGGAATTTCAACAAATATGTATGATTACTAGACAATAGCACCATGGAATTTCAACAAAATGCGGATACTTTCATAATGTTTCAAACGTCCATTAGATATTACAGCTAGATTATTTAGATTAGTTGGCTATATACCTCGATGAACACAAGAAGGACATTGAAGTGGGGCGCTGTTGACACTTAATTTTAGAAAAATAAAATTTGCATTTTGGACAAATAAATGAAAAAATGGAAAAAATGGGGAAATTGATTTGATTGAATTATGCGAGAAAATTGAAATTAGATGGATGTCAGGATCTGACAAGGCAAAGAACAATTTTGAAATCAGTGAAAATGGGTAAGAATTGAAATGATTCTTCAAATCATACTGATTTGATTTAATGTGACAAGAAATGGTAACTCGGAAAATGCCATGTGAAGAGGCCGTTTCGAATCACTATAAAAGAGAGGCTCATTTTTCATGAAAACAGGGGGCTTCTTTCGTCAAAAAAATCGAAAAGCGAAAGAGGAGAAAAATCAGAAAAAGAGAAGAGAAAGGTTCGGGCTTTAGGGGGTTCAATTCGTCCACAGGAGAAAAAGGGGCAGAGTGAAAGTGACGTGAGGAGAGGGAAGAAAGAGAAAATAGAAAAGGGGAGGTCGCTGTCCGTGGGGTCTTCGGAGAGAGAGAGAGAGAGATGATGTGAGTTGGCTGAAAAGTCAAAAAAAAAAAAAAAAGTGGAGTACAGAAGGCAAGGGTGAAACGGACGTGAGAGAACAGGTGAGAGAGGGAGAGAAAAAAAGAAAAAAAAGAAAGGAAAAAGAAAGCCCAGAAATCCACTGTTCATCGTCTCCCCAAGCTTGACGCCCGCAACTGCTCGGAACTCCTCTACCTCACCGCGCGATTACCACCGTTCACTACACCGCGCCACCGCCGCCGGACGCCGCCGTCTCACCACGACAACACCGCGCCTGCATCCGCGACCTCCGCGCCCACCGCCGTTCCGTCTCGCCTCGCCCCGGTTGATCCCGAGCTCACACGACAACTTTGCTGTCCATACCGAAGCGTACACACCCCTGTAGCCGTCTGGCTTTTTCTCGCCAGTCCGAGATCCGCCGATTGTTCACCTCGCCGTCCTCCGAGTGACCATCCGAACTGGATCTGGAGCCCTTCGCCCTGCGTTGCACGTCCCGGCGTTGCTCGCCCTCCCTGCAGCTCTCCTCCGTGATCGTCCAGCGCAAATCTCGCCATTGTCGAAGTCCCTCGCCGCGCGTTGCTACCCCTTGCCGGAGTGCCCTTCGCCGAAATCTCGAACGCCGGTGACCCAACCTCCGACAAACCCAGCCATTGCCGACACACTAGCCCGGACCGTTGCCGCCCGACGCCAGCCGCTAGCCATCCTCCGCTCGGCACCCTCCTGTCCACGTTCTTTCTCCTTGGGTAGATTTTTTTTTGTTTAATTTGTACTTTTATAGTTTAGTTTATTTCTTAACTCTTTTTACTTTTAATGTCGTTATTATTATTGTTTTTGTGTGTATTATTTGATAGCTTTTTTTTAGCTTAGTTATTTAATTCATAGTATTGGATGTTAATATTTGTAATTTTTGCAGGCATTATCAGGTAGGAATTTTGCCCTAAATTATTATAATTATTAATTTGACTCGAGAGACGTCGGATCATTTTTTAAATTATATTAATTTTTGGGCTTTTTGGTGGAATTTCAATTGTTAAATCACCATAATTATTTAATTTGGTCTGTAAGACTTCGGACCAGATTTTTAATTATTTTGATTTGTTGTGATAATTAGGGTTAGGATAATTGTTAATTTAACCTGTGAGACAACAGGTTATTTTTTCGATTATTCTAATTATTTATTTTGTTGATAGTTTAGATTTAATATTTATTTAATAATTACTTATCTTTTAAAAAAACTAAAAATCAAAAATCAAAAAATTGAAATTCTGCATGAGCATATAGGTTTACTAAATCGAGACATGTAGGTTTAGTAAATTAGAATTTTCTTAGGATTATATTTTTAGGGTTGCATTTTTAAAATTAAGTTAGGATTGGACCTAAATTAGTTTTTTTAGATAATCTTCGCACATTTTAATTATCTCATTTTTCAAAAAATAGTTTTATAAGGTTTAAGTCAAATTAATTCCTAGAATAAATTAGAAAATTATCCCTTTTAGATAGTTTAATTAAGATTTTTATTAATTCTGAATTTCAATTAAAAAAATACAAAAATACTAGGTGCATGTTACCATATTTTGCATAATAGGATCATTTAATCAGAATTTGTTCATTAGTGAAATTAGGTCATGAGGTGCATAATAACTAGTTTGCATAATAGGCCCATTTAATTAGAATTTGCATATTAATAAGATTAAGTCATTTAGTTAAGAAATGCATTTTTATAAAAGAATTCTAATTTTTAAGAAAACCCAAAAAAAAAAAAATGATTGCTTGTTTTGTGTTATGCAATTTATTTATTTGAATGTTTCAATAATGGATGAGCACTCGTGTGGTCACCACATTTGCATGATAGTAATTTAGATTAAAATAAATCAGCTGCCTGCATAAAACATTTTCAAATAATAAAAAGGAATGGTACCGAAAGAGCATTAAAGAAGTCTAATGTAACCAAGTCCCCGTACCCTTAGTCTCTGGTTCGCAGAAGTAAAGTAAATCTCTCATTACTTTATTTGGGTTTCTAATCGACCCACAAAATAGATTAGTGGCGACTCTTAAATAAAAATCATTTGCATGTTAAGAATTCGAACCTAAAGTCGCGAATTGGTATGGGCTTGGGAGAGCCCGAGTTAAGTCTAGGCTTAACAATCCATTAGCTAAACCCTAGGTGGTTCACACCCGAAAATTTGGTCGCGACAGCTTGGCGACTCCACTGGGGATTTGAGTTGAAACTCTTAGTGGACTTCGGCCAATTTTTCTTTGTTGAAAAATGTTTTTGTTTGGCAGCGAGGATCCCAGGTACGTCCCTAACATTTAAGGTGTAAAATGTTTTTGCAGATGGGAGGTATAAGGGGAGTAGTCTTTACTAACCATTGTCTTACAGGTTGGAGTTATGGATGAATGTTTGAATTTAGACTATAGAAGTGTTGTTTGCCTTTGAACTGTTGTGCATGTTTTACTGCTTTTAGCACTACACTATTGCACACACAACCTGCGGCCGGACCTGGGCTGCGATAGGATTCCTAGGATGGTGTTGAGAAGGATACTTCCTCCAAAGCGAGACCGCTATATGGAGGTTGACCTTCTCTTCCCCGAAAGTTTTTCATGGTGTCAAATGTGTTTATCCATATCCGCGAGACTGCAGGATTATTGGATATTCCATTCGACTGAGCCGGAGTTAGGGGGACCTGACACGTTACGCGAGACTGCGGCGGTCAGATCATCCTCTTAGCTCCACTTTGCTAAGCCGTTTAGGTAGAAATTGAGCCTCACATTTCATGCGTGTGTCTATGTGATTGCCATCCATTTCCGGGGAAAGTAAGTTGTTTAACTTTCACTTCGCAATTTACTTACTTTATTGCAATTTTGTCGGTCCATGACAATAGGTTTTGTCGTCAGTCTCGTTTTATATGCGATGGGGAAAACCGACATGCAAATCATTTCCACTCCAAAAAATGAGCTCAAAATGTGGCTGGATCAGTTGGATCAAGAAGGTCAGAGATATGTGAAAGCCAAGATCGCCCGGCTTCTCCCTTTGTTAGAGATCAACATTCACTCCAGTATTATACAAGCATTGCCTCACTTCTGGTGTCTACAGACTTCCACATTTATCTTTGGTGAGTTCGAGTTAACACCGACATTAGAGGAATATAGTGTTGCCATTGGAATGCCTCTGGAAAAAGAACTTGTTAGACCACCTTTCGGTATAGATCCTATTTCTGAACTATCACATTTTTTAAAAATCGAACCCAAAGCGGTAAACAAGGTTGTGAAAGCCAATTGCCATGCATGCCCATTGTCATTCTTGGAAAAGTGTTTTGCTGAACAACCAATGATTTCAAAAGCTAGGATTTTCATATTAGCATTTTTTGGTCTAATTATTTTTCCTTATCGAAAAAATGCTATTAATCCTTCAATTTCATGGGTAGTTAATCGTTTTTGCGATGGGTTAAATTATGTCAATATGGTCTTAGCTGAAACTTTCTTGTCATTAACCCGTTTTAAACAAAATGAAGAAAGGACCATGCGTGCCATCCCCGAACTTTTGCAAATATGGTTTTTCTCACACATAAGAGGGTTTGGACACCTTATGAAACAATTTAAAATTGATGATTTTAGGCATCCCATTCAAAAATTTCAAGTTACGAACGTTTTCTCTGGATAAACAAGATGCACGCAAGCTGGATTAATTTCTTGAAAAATCCTAATCCTAAGGCATTCTTATGGCATACTAAATGGTTCCGTATTGAGGAGGCTCGTTTCTCCCACAAGCATGATGAGCCGCCTCCGTTCTTTGGGCCTTTTCGGTGCTACTTCCTATTACCCACACAGGGTGGCCCGTCAGTACAAGGCTCTTCAAGAAATTCCTCCACCTCTCAAGACGGAGTTGTTCCAAGTCCGTTTCCTTCGTACGGACTATGACTACTTCAACGAGATCCAAATGGTCACTGCTGCATGGAATGAATGCCACCCAGAGAAGATTTTGGTGCCCAAGAGACTGAAAGGCGAGGAAGAGATCCACCATGCATCGGCGTTCTACATCCAACAACACCAGATTCCTTCCGCCTTGCGCCCAGTAGTCCCTTATGTGACCGAGAAGCCCACCCAACAAGCACAAATTGAGCATCTTAAGCAGAAATTGGAAATGGTTGAAGCTGAAAATGAGAAGCTTCGCAAAGCATTGGGATCCCGAAAGCATAAAAAATGAGATGTTTTGGTTTTTGTCTCTTAGTTCAATGTGTAGGGATCTTGATTTCAATTTTTAATTCAGTGTTTTCAATCTTTAGTTCAATGTTTAGGGACTTGAATTTCAATTCTTAGTTCCTTGTTATGAAATCTAGTTCAAATTTTAAATTAAATAAAACGACTAGACCATTGTCATGGGCCATTTTCTCATCTTTACAATTGGTTCTTACATCATACCATTTTTCCTTTAGGTGACGACGGATCCGCCACGTTCGCCTATCGTTACGCGATCAAAAGCTAAAATGGCCGACCAAAATGAAATGCATGATCGTATGTCCAATATGGAAGATCAGCTCCGTCAGTTAGCCGCCTCCATGGAGGTTATAATGACTCAATTCAAATCATTCCAAGTCAATCTGACTCCTCCATCCATTCTTTCTCAGGCTGTTATCCCGAAGCAAGCAGATAAGCCCCAGTCGAGTAATAATGGCATGCCTGATTTAGAAGACGACCCATCCCCGATCAATGTGGAAAAGGGAAAGCTTGTTGACCTCCCCAAGACGGAGCCGGATGAACGCTTTGCGAAACTTGAAGAAAAAGTGAAACAACTGCAGGAGTCACAGAGCTCACTCCCGTTCGATCTCTTGGTTTATGAGAATGTCAGGATGCCTAGTAAGTTCAGGATGCCGGAATTTGATAAGTACGATGGTACATCTTGCCCAAAGTCTCATTTGCAGATGTATCATGTACGCATGGCCCAAAGATGTCAAAAAATGAGCCCCTCATGATCCAATCATTCCATGCCGTTTGATCGGACCTCGCATTGAACTGGTATGTGATGAAAAATATCAATCTTCTTGATACTTGGAATGAAGTGGCTGATGCATTCCTCAAGCAGTACAAGTTCAACATGGACATTGCACCTTCCCAAGAAGACCTAGAGCGGATGGAAAAGAAGAGGAGCGAGTCATTTAAAGAATACGCTGTGAGGTGGAGAAATCTGGCGGCTCAAATCACTCCTGAACCCACCAATAAGGAGTTAATGAAGTTGTTCGTGAAGACCCTTCCGTCGAGTTTCGTAACCGGATGGCAAGCACATATGTCGAAAGTTTCAATCAACTGATTCCTGTGGGAGAGCAAATCGAGATGGGAATAAGGGAAGGATGGTTCACTGAGTCATCAAGTAAGAGATTCTCTGTCAAGAAGGAGAAAGAAGCCGTCGTGGATGTGAATGTAGCCTATAGCCAAGAAAGTTCCGATCGTGCCCCGATGAATGCAAGGCAACAACAAGCTACGGCGTCGTCATTTGCCCAAGCAAGAAGACAATTCACTCCACTCCCGGATCTCCATCCCAGGTTTTAGCAATTCTCCAGAAGAAAGGTTTACTTTCCACTGAGCCAAAGCGCCCTAACCGCGAAAGCATGCGTAGTTACGACCCGACAAAGAAGTGTGACTACCATAGTGGTGAACTGGGGCATTCGACTTATGAATGTTTCACCCTCAAACACAAGATCCAAAACCTCCTAGACACGAAGGCCTTTTCGTTCCAAACTACCCGGCCGAATGTCCAAAAGAATCCGCTACCGGAGCATGAGGGTACGGTGAATGCGATCTTGGAACCCGAAGTCGGTCGAATCAAGAACTCGAAGGTGCATGTAGCAGATGCCTATAATGGATTGGTGAGAGCTGGATATTATCCGGATCAGGAGGATGTCCCCCTATCATCGATGAAGGAAAGAGTCACCAAAATGGTGGATGATGGCATCATCGCGTATGCCGATCGTAACTGCACAATTTCCACTATTTCCCACATCATCATCGATTGGGAAGAGGAGCAGGCTGCGCTTAAGGAAGAAGTTGATCCTTCGCTTGCGGACATGCCCCCATTAGAAGATGCATCTGACGAGGAGATAGTGATAGAGGTACCTCAGCCGTATGAGTATGTCAACAATAAAGCAGTGCCTTGGTCTTATGACCTAGATGTTGATCTTGTGACAATGTCTGGGCGGACCTATGCTCAAGCTAATGCTCAACCTGCAAAGCCGGTTACCGACGAGGAGGTTAAGGAATTTTTGGCCGTGATTAAAGCAAGCGAATACAACGTGATTGACCAATTGCGGAAAATGCCCGCCCAGATCTCCTTACTTGAACTTTTGATGACATCCCCCGTGCATCAAAAGTCGCTAATGAAGGTGCTAAGTGAAATTCGTGTGCCAGAGACGGTCGAGGCAGACAAGCTGGAGGAATTTGTGGGATCAGTCCTTCTCAAGGACTTAATCGCCTTTTCTGATAAGGAATTCCCTTTTGAAGGTAGGGGGCACAACAAGGCACTTTACATATCCGTCAAGCACAAGACTTCCCATGTGTCCCGAGTGCTCATTGACAATGGGTCCGCTCTAAACATATGTCCATTGGCTACTCTTCACCGCCTCAAGGTAGACCCATCCAGGATACATGCTGCCAGGACTTCGGTACGAGCTTTTGATGGGACAAAGAAGGAAGTGATCGGGGAAATCCATCTTGACGTTCAAATAGGGCCGATCACCTTCAACATTCCCTTTCAAATGTTGGATATCCCTACTGCGTTCAATTTCCTATTAGGTCGTCCCTGGATACACACTGCTGGAGCGGTGCCTTCAAGTCTACACCAAGCTGTGAAATTTGTAATCGAAAGGAAGCTAGTCACCGTGTATGGTGAGGAAGACCACCGAATTTATCATGAGACGGCCATCCCCTATGTTGAGCCAGATTCTGAGTTCGAGGCAAGTTACCACTCATTTGAGTTGGTATCCACTATACATGCTTCTCGGGGTTCATCACCACCTACTCCTGAAGTTTCAGATGCTGCCCTCATGGTAGGAAGAGTGATGGTCGGGAATGGTTTTGTTCCTGGCAATGGTCTTGGAATGAATGGTCAGGGCATTCGAAGCCCCATTGAAGCCCCTCAGAGGTCCCGTTCTACTGGTTTAGGGTACCATGGAAGAGGTGGGGAAAGTTTTGGAAGATGAAGACAGGAAAGACAGAACCCGCCACTTGAGCAAGGGCGAAGGAGACAAAACTCACTACCCTCGAACATTTGTGAGACATTCCCTGGTCCTCCAAGGATGATGCGGGATGAGATGGAAGTAATAGACACTGGGGGCAGCCTAGTGGCAAGTTCGACTACTTGGTGAAGTATTCGGCCCCTCCCAGCTTCTATATTGATCCTCGTGAGATAGTCCCAGATGGATGGGGTGGCATGGATGATTCAACACCCCCGAAGACAGAGAACCCTGATGACATGTTGGAGGGAGTTACAAGCTTGTTTGATGACCTCCTCATAGGAGCCATTGAGGAAGAACTCCCAGGAGAGATGGGCCCTGGCCCACAAGAGTAACTCTTTTACTACTTTTGCACATTCCCCTGTGTGGGAATTTTTTAAGAGATGTTTTCAATTTCTTTTAGTGATTGAGTGTTGCATTTTTTTCATTCAATAAATGTAATTGATTGATGAATTTCAATGAAATTACAAGTTTTATTTTGAGGGCATGATGAGGTACACCAAACCAGCCCGATGATGATATCCAACCGATAAACAAAAGAAAAATCCAAGGAGAACTCTGAGGCCTGGGCTTCATCATGCTTTCTCATATCAAAATGTTAAAAAAAAAAAGAATGCTTGTGCAAATGCCTTTTTTTAAAAAAAAAAAATGTTTTTTTAAAAAAATCTTAAAAGTTTACCCTGTTTGTTTTTCTAATTTATCTACTTCATATTTCAGGAACAATCTTATGACATGCAAAAATGTGGAAATGGTCCAATCCAATCCAACAAGTGTCGACAATGATGATCCTGAGGATTTGAGTGGAGATTCCTTTGAGGTGCAGCGTAGCTGGGAACAACATCAGAAAGCCAAGGCTCTTATATCCGAAAAGACCGTCACTATTAATTTAGGTGACGCTGATGAAGTCAAATAAGTAAAAATTGGGGCGAATCTCCCCAAAGACGAGGCCAAGCACTTAATTCAGCTATTGAAGGAATACCAGGATATCTTCGCATGGACCTATGTTGACATGCCAAGGCTAGACCCATCAGTTGTGGAGCACTGCTTACCTACCAATCCAGGCGTGCCACCTAAGAAGCAGCGGTTGCGGAGAACTAAACCCGAACTCTCGAAGAAAATAGAGGAAGAAGTGATGAAGCTTTTGAAAGTGGGATTCATTGAAGTCTCACAATACCCTGAATGGGTGGCTAATATTGTCCCCGTAATGAAGAAGGATGGTCGGGTTCAAGTTTGTATTGACTATCGGGATCTGAACAAGGCTAGCCCGAAAGATGATTTCCCGCTACCTCACATAGACGTCCTTGTGGATAGTACAGTTGGATTTGAACTATTCTCATTTATGGATGGTTTTTCTGGATACAATCAAATAAGGATGAAAGAGGAAGACAAGGAGAAGACTGCGTTCATCACCCCGTGGGGAACCTTTCATTATAAGGTCATGCCCTTTGGACTTAAGAATGCAGGGGCAACTTACCAGCGAGTCATGGTAGCATTGTTTCATGATATGATGCATCGAGAGATCGAGGTTTATATTGATGATATGATTGCAAAGACTCGACTTGGGAAAAGCCACGTCGAGACCTTGAAGAAGCTGTTTGATCGACTCCGTGAGTTTAAGCTTCGACTAAATCCCGCTAAGTGCGTGTTTGGAGCAACATCCGGTAAATTACTTGGATTTATTGTGAGCAGCAAAGGGATTGAGATCGACCCGGCTAAAGCTAAGGCCAAATGTGAGTTGCGACCTCCGTCAACGGTGAAAGAAGTCCGAGTCTTTTGGGAAGGTTGAATTACATTGCTCGATTCATTTCTCAACTTTCTGAAACGCCAAGCCATTCTTCGGCTCTTGAAGAAGAATGCGCTGGTTAATCTGGATAATGAGTGTCGAGAAGCATTCGACGGGTTGAAGCAATGCACGATGAATCCACCGAGTCCTTGTCCCGCCATCACCGGGGCATCCCTTGATTCTTTACCTCACCATTCATAGTGAGTCATTGGGTGCAATGTTGGCTCAGGAAAGTCCTGTCGATAAAAAAGAACGCGTTATTTATTATCTGAGTAAAAAGTTCACTGTGTCGGAACTGAAATATTCTGAAGTGGAAAAGACTTGTGCTGCATTGGTGTGGGTATTGCACGATGCTGCGACAAGACACACTACATCACCAAACGTTCCTTGTGACCGAAAGCAATCCTATCAAGTACTTACTTGAGCAGCTAGCTTTGGTGGGTAAGTTGGCTAAATGGCAAATTTTGATTTCGGAATTTGATGTACAATTCATGCCACAGAAGTCGGTTAAAGGTCGAGTGATCGCGATATATTGTTGAGAACCCGGGGGTCTCAAATAATGAGGACAGTTTCCCGGATGACCGGGTTTTGAGTGTAGACGAAGACTCGTGGACAATGTTCTTTGATGGAGCTGTAAATTTGTCAGGTTCAGTGCACGGGGCGCCTTGATATCCCCGGACAAGCAACACCATCCGGTAGCTGCAAAATTGGTATTCCCATGCACTAACAATGTGGCTGAGTATGAAGCTTGCATCCTTGGGCTTCAGGCTGCAATCGAAATGGGTGTGGCTAAGTTGAAAGTGTTCGGAGATTCGGCATTGATCATATTGCAGACCGTGGGTGAATGGAAGACTAAAGATGCTAAGTTACTCCCATACCACAAGTATTTAGAAGATCTGGTAAAGGAGTTCAAAGAAATTTCGTTTGAATACTTGCCAAGGTGTCATAATCAATTTGTGGATGCACTAGCAACTTTGTCTTCTATGCTGCAAGTAACCGATGGATTGGAAGTTGAGCCATTGAAAATAGAAGTTTTGCCAAGGCCGGCTTATTGTATGATCGTGACTGAAGAGCCTAATGGAAAACCATGGTATTATGACATCATGAATTACATTCAAAAATGGGAATTTCCCGAGGGAAGCACTTCAGCTGATAGGAAGTACATCATGAAGATGGCCTCAAAATTCTTTGTTAGTAGCAAAAATCTGTACAAAAGATCTTATGATTCAGTCTTGCTGCGGTGTGTGGATGCAGCTGAAGCCACTCAAATCATGCAAGAAGTGCACGAAGGAGTATGTGGCCCTCATATGAATGGACACATGTTAGCCAAGAAGATTATGAGATTAGGCTACTATTGGCTCACATTAGAAAGTGACTGCATTAAGCATGTACGGAGTTGTCACCAATGCCAGATCCACGGGGATAAGATAAATGTGCCCCCAACTGAGCTGCATCAATTTTCCGAGTCATGGCCCTTCTCAATGTAGGGTATTGATGTAATTGGCCCGATAAACCCCAAAGCTTCAAATGAGCATCGTTTTATCTTAGTGGCAATAGACTATTTCTCCAAGTGGATTGAAGCTTCATCCTTTGTAAATGTCACCGCTCGCAATGTTGTGAAGTTCATCAAGCGTGAGATAATCGCTCGCTATGGCGTCCCCGAAGCAATCATCACGATAATGGGACAAATTTGAACAACAAACTTGTGGATGAATTGTTCAACGAGTTCAAGATCAAGCATCTGAATTCATCTCCTTACCGCCCTCAAATGAACGGGGCTGTTGAAACAGCCAATAAGAACATCAAGAAGATCTTGGCTAAAACAGCTAAGAATTATCGAGATTGGCATGACAAGTTACCCTTCGCACTAATGGCATACCGGACATCGATTCATACTTCTACTAGGGCAACTCCTTTTGCTTTGGTGTACGGCATAGAAGCTGTTTTGCCTGTGGAAGTGGAGATTCCTTCTCTGAGAGTTTTATCCCAAGTGGGGTTGTCTGAAGTAGAATGGTTGCAGCAAAGATTTGAGCAATTGAACCTAATTTATGAGAAAAGACTGAAGGCTCTTTGTCATGGCCAAACATATCAACGAGAGAGTAGCCGGATCTTTCAACCGAAGGTGCGGCCGAGACATTTTGAGGTAAATGATCTTGTTCTAAGGAAGCTGTTGCCGATTTTTCCAGACCCGGAGGCAAGTTCGCCCGAATTACAAAGTGGCCCATATGTGATGAAGAAGGTACTCCTGGAGGTGCTTTGATCCTAGCGAAATGGATGGTCGTGAGTTTTCCACTTCATTAATTACGATCTTGTCAAGAAGTATTATCCATAATAGATTTTGACATGTCATGTTTTGAATTACAAGCATTTCTCTGATGAATAAATTGCCTCAATGAGTTGAATTGTTCAAATGTTTTGCAAATCTTGCATGTTTTCCCTGATGAATTGTATGAGATAAATTGAATGTGTCAAATGGGACACTTTGAAATGACGAAAGGCGAGCCTTATTTCATACACTGTCTCATACACTGATCCCCGGTGAGTTGTGTGAAAAAATTTTCATGTCCGCAAGGAAAAGGGTGATCTCGCAAAGGGTACGACAACTGAAGTGACGAGAGGCAATTTTTTTCTCTTATCCTAAACACTGCAGGTATACCCATTGTTTAGCCCTTTGAGCCCACACACATGAAGTGTTTTTAAAGTTACCCCTGTCAAGGATCATCCCACACTGGGGACCAAATTCGAAACGAATGATAGGGATTTTCTTACTCATACTTGCATCAATCTTCGAGTATTGCTTTCGCAGTGTAACTCATGCGGTAATTCAAGTGCCTTAGAATGACGAAGAGCAGTTCTTTCTTTATCCTACACACTTTTAACTATTGCATAGCCCACTTGAGCCTATGAATTCAGTTCATATTAAACCTAGTTGGTGATCATCCCCATCTTTCAGGCAAGGCAAAAATTGAGTGGTAAAAGGTGGAGACTGTGTGAGTAAAAAAAATGCAAGAATTGGGCATGAAAAAGCAAGTGTGCTGTAAAAGCAAGGCCAATGCCAAAAAAAAAAAAAAAAAAATCAAACATGAGTTGAAATCATATCCCCAACAAGGTGATACTAAAAGCTCAAGTTGAGATGTTACTCAATGGATTTTTGATACAAAAAGAGAGGAAAAAGAATTCTCAAACGGTTGATAAGTAAACTGGTGAAATGTCAAGATGATCACCAACTTTGACCCCTCAAACACTTTTTGAGCTCAATGACCCTTTCGTTTATCAACTCATGAACCAAGCTTACGTTATGTCCCTTACAAAGTCTCTTCAGATTAGGGCACTTGAATTAACGTAAAGGTTCATATGTTCGAAAGCATCGCTCGAAGAAATGTGAGTAAGGCAATTTCTACTTCATTTCGCATGTCTCTTGACTTGTAAACCCAAAGATGATTTCAGCAATATCATTCTTCATTAAGCCTTGACTCAAAAAGTCCCCTTTGTTAAACCATTGACCAAGCCCACATTACGGTCCATGTTAAAGACCTCTCAGATTGGTAAAGTCGTACCACTTGCGAGATTACTTGGACCCCTGTTCAGCATGATGAAAGACAGTGTGATTGTCAAATTCCTACATCAAAGGTCAGGACAAATCAGCCTTTTCGTGAGAATGAGTGGAAAGTCCTTTCAGACCGAAAGATCCCTCATTTGACATATCCATGACACTCATGAATTCAGATTTGAATATTCTTTTGAAATACTTCCAAATGGGATTTGGTAATACAAGATCGATAGAAATCATCACACATGAACCTCATGTCTGTGAATGCATGTTGCCTCCCCTATAACTGTGTTTTGCAGGAGACATACCCACTAAGGAACGAAGATGTCACCAGGTAAGTACATCTCTATCCAAACCTTAAATACTTGTCATTGTGCAGGTATTCCTTTTCAAGCATCAGCACTCGATGGAGTTGCCCCCCAAAGATTTTTTCTCCAAATTCAATCTGATTAAGGCGACCGAAGAATGGTTTGAGTCCTGGTCAGGTGATCTCTATTGCAAGACTGGGCGACCATAGAATGGTACGGGTCCTAGACACTACTCAGGCGACTGTAGAATGGTACGGGTCCTGGAAAACCTTTTTTCGTTTAGGCGACCGTAGAATGGTACAGGTCCTAGACAGCAGCACTCAGGCGACCGTAGAATGGTACAGGTCCTGGAAAACTCTTTTTTCGTTTAGGCGACCATAGAATGGTACGGGTCTTAGACACCACTCAGGCGACCGTAGAATGGTATGGGTCCTAGACACAACCAAACAATGCCACACTAGGCGACCGTAGAATGGTACGGGTCCCGGGAAAGCGATCTCTTTGTAAAGTCATGTTACTATTCGGGCGGCCGTAGAATGGTACGGGTCCCGACATGTAACACCTAGGTTATCTTGAGTTACTCTATCCTCCTTGAAGGTAAGTTATTCCAGGTAAGTTCCTTTATTATTTACATTAGTATTTTCATGCATCATATAAATTGCATTTCAAAATAAAAAAAAAAACAAAAACAAAAACAAAAATGAAAAAAAAAATTTATTGCATTTCAAAATAGGCTCATTTATTATTTGCATCTTATAAATTGCATTCAAAAATGGAATTCATTTTCCGACCAAAAAAAGTCATTTAGTGCATGTGCATGAACTAAAATTAGGTCTTAATTTGTCTTTGAAGGCAACCTCTACGAGCTCACCTTCAAAGAGGGGCAACTGTTGACACTTACTTTTAGAAAAATAAAATTTGCATTTTGGACAAATAAATGAAAAAATGGAAAAAAAATGGGGAAATTGATTTGATTGAATTATGCAAGGAAAATTGAAATTCCAATGGATGTCCGGATGCAGCAACAATTTTGAAATCAAGTGAAAATGGGCAAGAATTGAGCTGATTGCTAAATCATACAGATTTGATTTAATGTAACAAGAAATGGTAACTCGGAAAATGCCATGTGAAGAGGCTGTTTCGAATCACTATAAAAGAGAGGCTCATTTTTCATGAAAACGGGGGGCTTCTTTCGTCAAAAAAATCGAAAAGCGAAAGAGGAGAAAAATCAGAAAAAGAGAAGAGAAAGGTTCGGGCTTTAGGGGGTTCAATTCGTCCACAGGAGAAAAAGGGGCAGAGTGAAAGTGACGTGAGGAGAGGGAAGAAAGAGAAAATAGAAAAGGGGAGGTGGCCGTCCGTGGGGTCTTGGGAGAGAGAGAGAGAGAAAGATGATGTGAGTTGGCTGAAAAGTCAAAAAAAAAAAAAAGTGGAGTACAGAAGGCAAGGGTGAAACGGACGTGAGAGAAGAGGTGAGAGAGGGAGAGAAAAAAAAGAAAAAAAGAAAGGAAAAAGAAAGCCCAGAAATCCACTGTTCATCGTCTCCCCAAGCTTGACGCCCGCAACTGCTCGGAACTCCTCTACCTCACCGCGCGATTACCACCGTTCACTGCACCGCGCCACCGCCGCCGGACGCCGCCGTCTCACCACGACAACACCGCGCCCGCATCCGCGACCTCCGCGCCCATCGCCGTTCCGCCTCGCCTCGCCCCGGTTGATCCCGAGCTCACACGACACCTCTGCTGTCCATACCGAAGCGTACACACCCCTGCAGCCGTCTGGCTTCTTCTCGCCGATCCGAGATCTGCCGATTGTTCACCTCGCCGCCCTCCGAGTGACCATCCGAACCGGATCTAGAGCCCTTCGCCCTGCGTTGCACGTCCCGGCGTTGCTCGCCCTCCTTGCAGCTCTCCTCCGTGATCATCCAGCGCAAATCTCGCCGTTGTCGAAGTCCCTCGCCGCGCATTGCTGCCCCTTGCCGGAGTGCCCTTCGCCGAAATCTCGAACGCCGGTGACCCAACCTCCGGCGAACCCAGCCACTGCCGACACACCAGCCCGGACCGTTGCCGCCCGACGCCGGCCGCTAGCCATCCTTCGCTCGGCACCCTCCTATCCACGTTCTTTCTCCTTAGGTAGATTTTTTTTTGTTTAATTTTTACTTTTATAGTTTAGTTTATTTCTTAACTCTTTTTACTTTTAATGTCGTTATTATTATTGTTTTTGTGTGTATTATTTGATAGCTTTTTTTTAGCTTAGTTATTTAATTCATAGTATTGGATGTTAATATTTGTAATTTTTGTAGGCATTATCTGCAGGAATTTTGCCCGGAATTATTATAATTATTAATTTGACTCGAGAGACGTCGGCTCATTTTTTTTAATTATGTTAATTTTGGGCTTTTTGGTGGAATTTCAATTGTTAAATCACCATAATTATTTAATTTGGTCTATAAGACTTCGGACCAAATTTTTAATTATTTTGATTTGTTGTGATAATTAGGGTTAGGATAATTGTTAATTTAACTTGTGAGACAACAGGTTATTTTTTCGATTATTCTAATTCTTTATTTTGTTGATATTTTAGATTTAATATTTATTTAATAATTACTTATCTTTTAAAAAAACTAAAAAAATCAAAAAATCAAAAAAATTGAAATTCTGCATGAGCATATAGGTTTACTAAATCAGACATGTAGGTTTAGTAAATTAGAATTTTCTTAGGATTATATTTTTAGGGTTGCATTTTTAAAATTAAGTTAGGATTGGACCTAAATTAGTTTTTTTAGATAATCTTCGCACATTTTAATTATCTCATTTTTCAAAAAATAGTTTTATAAGGTTTAAGTCGAATTAATTCCTAGAATAAATTAGAAAATTATCCCTTTTAGATAGTTTAATTAAGATTTTTATTAATTCTGAATTTCAATTAAAAAAACAAAAAATACTAGGTGCATGTTACCATATTTTGCATAATAGGATCATTTAATCAGAATTTGTTCATTAGTGAAATTAGGTCATGAGGTGCATAATAACTAGTTTGCATAATAGGCCCATTTAATTAGAATTTGCATATTAATAAGATTAAGTCATTTAGTTAAGAAATGCATTTTTATAATAGAATTCTAATTTTTAAGAAAACCCAAAAAAAATGATTGCTTGCTTTGTGTTATGCAATTTATTTATTTGAATGTTTCAATAATGGATGAGCACTCGTGTGGTCACCACATTTGCATGATAGTAATTTAGATTAAAATAAATCAGCTACCTGCATAAAACATTTTCAAATAATAAAAAGGAATGGTACCGAAAGGGCATTAGAGAAGTCTAATGTAACTAAGTCCCCGTACCCTTAGTCTCTGGTTCGCAGGAGTAAAGTAAATCTCTCATTACTTTACTTGGGTTTTCTAATCGACCCACAAAATAGATTAGTGGTGACTCCTAAATAAAAATCATTTGCATGTTAAGAATTCGAACCTAAAATCGCGAATTGGTATGGGCTTGGAAGAGCTCGAGTTAAGTCTAGGCTTAACAATCCATTAGCCAAACCCTAGGTAGTTCACACCCGAAAATTTGGTCGTGACAGACGCCATCTCGAACATGAAGCTCGTATTCTGGGCAAACTGTTCAAAGTTTGTTTATAAAAACAAACCAATTGCATGTTTCCTTATCCCACATAGGAAAAGTGAAAATAAGTAGGCTAATTAATAAGTGTTGAGTTTTTTAAGTGTACCTAAAGAGATTATTAGATGTGGGCTAGACCCCACTATGCACTTAGCACTTAGCGTGCCTACGGTTTAATTAGCACTAACATCTTTGTTATTATTATTTTTAGTTATGTTATTAATTGTAATCAATTCAAAGGTTATTTTTGTTTTTGAGAATTTTCGGAAATTATTTATAAAAAATTCGAAATTTTATTTAAAAAATTATTTAATTATTCCCAATTTTTTGTTTGCGTTTTTCAAGATAACCTTTGGAAAAGATACCCGTTCAATTTATTGTTTTTGAGAATTTTCGGAAATTATTTTTAAAAATTCGAAATTTTATTTAAAAAAATTATTTAATTATTCCGAATTTTTTGTTTGTATCTTTTCAAGACAACCTTTGAAAAAAGATACCTGTTTAATTTGCAACTTTTCCTAAAGGGTTGCAATTATTCATTTTTTCAACTTCTTCCGAATGGATGCCTTTGTTCATCTAGGCAATTTTCAAAATGATGTGTTTGTTCTTTTTTTTTTTTTTTGTAATTTTTCACAAAAAGTTGCCTAAGACTGTTTTATATATACATGTCAATTTTCGGAAGAATGAGTGTGTGATCATTTTTATTTTTTCGGGCCTTCTTTCTGAAAACTACAACCATGAAAAAATACTAGAATTGTTATCTAGTTTTCTCATTTTGAGACTTTGTTATATTTTGGAGGATATTTGTCGGTGACCATTAGTAACGTTGTGGAACAAATAAATTCTTAAAGAAAGTGATATCACGCTTCAAAGTTCTACTTAATTACTCTAAAGATCCGACTTTATTGTTCTACCCAATTCGAAGCCATATTTTCGCAACACAAACCACTCAATGTCGCCCTAGTTCCCGGTGGGGACAAGGATTGAGGCGTTCCTCCGCAGTCGGCCCTAGAAGGTGGAGTTGATCAGGTACCTCTGTTGGAACGTCTGGTAGCTCTCGGGACGGAAGCCTAAGTGGTCTCGGACTTGCGTGAAGTAGATGGTCTCATAGGGCCCATTGCTGCCACTTTGGTCGTTAGAGAGCGGTGGTCGTTGAGAACTTTCGGGAAGAATGAGGGCAGAAGGAAAGCGAGGTACGATGTTGCCGAATGGCGAGAAAGATCAAAGAGAGACAGAGAAGAATGTTCGATAGTAGCTGTGCTGTACTAATGATCTTCTGGTCTCCGATGTTTGCAGTTGCAGAGGAAGTCAACGAGCGTGCAGTTTTCAGTTGTGTGCGTGCGTGCGCGCGTTTGAGAGAGAGAGAGAGAGTCTTTATAAAGAATAGCAAGAAAATGGTTCAAGGACCGATTATACAGATTGAAGGAGGTTGGGGTAAAATGTTGGGGATAAGCTTATTTTGTGGACCGTCATTGATTGATATATTAGCCGGCATTAGACAAATATATGGCATTCAATATTGCGAGGGTTTTAATTGAGGGTAAGGTGGATGGCATGATTGCTAATCCTATCGAGGCATAAATTTGATTAAATAATATTGAGAAGTAGCTCTTTGAAAGTCTTCAATTTATATCTGTTGTTGCATGTGATGGGGCTCAATTTAATGAGTTTTGAAAATCTACTCTTGAATTCCAATGATTGCAATTAGAGGGGAGCGAACGCCTGGGTAAAATTGGGCTTGGGCTTGGGTGGTTTATTGATGGATTTGGACCAAAACATTACCCAATGGTCCACCAATGGACTTCGAGTTCATTGATTAACCATCAATGTAAATAGAAATTTGGGGAAATTTATTATTAATTATAAGTAATTAGGGATATATACAATAAGGGGAGATATATGCATAATACCGAAAAAATATGGATAATTAAAAGAAACATGATAGTTATCTTCAACAAGTGTCATCGCTGCAAGGCCCTCCACCCCTCTCTCCTTCCTTTCCCCCTTCAGGAGGCAAAGCGGCTTCAACATGTGGTTGGAGATGATAGAGGGCGGAGGCTGAGTGCGAATCGATGGAGGAGAAAGATGTTAGGAAATTATTTTCTATTTAATTTTCAAATTTCAGCCGAATATAAAAAAATATGATTATTTTCTTGAAAAATGACTTCTTAAAAAATATTTTATTGAGAGCTTAAGGTTCCGTTTGTTTTGCGGAAAATAACTTCCAATAAAATATTTTCAAGATTTTTTTATGTTCGTTGCACGGAAAATGAAGTAATTAAGGAAAAACGTTTTCTACTATTGGAAAAAAAATACCTTCAAAAGTAGGGATTTTATTTTCTATTTTTCAAAAGTGGAAAACATTTTTCATAACTTCTTCCACCTTATTTTCTTTCACCAAACACATTTTCATTTTATTTTTATGTTTTCTCTTTTTTAAAAATTGAGTTTTTTATTTTCCTTTTTCTTTTTTTCTTTTTGCCTTTTCCCTTTCATTTTCTTCCTTGGCCTTGGCCAGACCTTACATGTCGGTCTTACTTTAGACTCCATAAACTAATGAACCTTTTCCAAAGAGGCACACATCATGCTACGTCTCGAAAACGTTGGTGATTGATGGAGTGGCCTGGAGTTGGGCCATGTGGATCTTGGACAACAAAAGGAGAGTATGGGATGTCTCGAGGAATCATTTGCAAGAAGCGGTTCATTCGACATTCAATACATAAAAATTTGGTTGATGTAATGAGGAAGAGTATGGTTACGTATGCTAATTAAGGGTAGCTTCATTGCAAAATTTTGGTATTAAGATGATTTGACAAGGAAGATAACAGCTTTGGATGGTAAAAGAGTTTGTCACGAGATCACGAAGCAAGCGATAGTCATCGCCCTCGCTAATAAGATATATAGTGAAACATAACCAATTATAAATTTATCATCTTCCCCCGGGAGCAACGGTCCATAAAACTTATTTAGGTTCTTATAGAAAAAGTTCATATGTGAAGTTTGCAAAATTTCATATCAAGGATTTTTACTTTTTAACTTATTAATGACTAATATATGCTTTAATGTATGTAAATATGTTCTCTATTTTTATGCAATTTTTTTTTTACTATATTTCATTGGTATCAACCTAAATCCTAGCTCCATTACTATCCATAATCTTGAGTTTAGGCTTCATTGAGAGCATTCCAAGTATAAAATCCTAAATGCACCACGCCGATATGGGAGAGTGCATCCTAAAGATCGCCTAGCAAGGTAAGCTAGTCGAGATATTGCGAAAATTGACCGAGACACCATCTTACCTCTAAAATGAAAGGAAAAGCAACATGACAATTTACTATATGACATGGTAGTCGAACAGTAAATGGGTTACATTATCTTCCATGGGGCCATCGATTGTTATGTCCCAACGCATGAAATTTTTTGCTAGATCATCTAAAACATCAAGTTTTTAATTGAGGGGCATGGGCAAGCATAAAAGGACGGTGGATATGCACGCACTGCCATTACAATTTGCGCCTATAATATAACGATGATTAGGATGAGAAAATGGGACATGTTTTTATTCGGACAAGTTTTTCATTCATAGTTCTCAAAACCAGCTCGTACATATTAAACGTCAATATGGTAGGTTTGTCACGAATGCGGGCTCGAAAGATGATTACCTTGTGAGTGAATAGAAACGAAATGAAAAGGACATGATGAAGTTAAAGACAATAAGACCCATCTCGCCTTTCCAACGGTGGCCCCCTAATCCGCTCTTTACCCATAATTTATTTTTGCTTGATTTTTTTAGCAAACAAGAAAAAATATTATGACACTAAGTGAAAGCTTATTTAATAAATTATGCCACTCAAGTGATGAAAAAGAAGAAGAAATTATAGCACTCAAGTTAACGCCATATAAAAATTATAATACTTATGATGCCGTTCTCTCGATAAGTTTGTGTCACTTTGTTTCATGAGAAACTGCCATACCAAATTGTAGTTATCAACCATTCTATTAGTATATTAAAGTCCACACGAACAAAAGACTATTTCTCATGTTTCCTTGAAAACTAAAATCATTTTGGAAAATTCACTTTGACCTCTATCGTAGTTATCAACCATTCCAATGTTCATAATCATGTCTCGATACCTTGACTCCAAGACACCCCGATGTTCGAATGTAAGTTCCTAGTATCGGGATTATGGAATATGCCTCTGAACCGCCTATCTCCCTTATGGTTGGGTTTTGGTTGTTTTTAGTATAAGATATTGCACAATTGAGCCAATGATCTCTCTCTATCTCTCCCTCACAACGAAGATCGCCAGGACCTCCATTGTTGACCAATGCACTATTTTGTCACTCTCTCCCCCTCTCTTGTTTTAATTTTTAAGTTTTCCGAAGGAGGAGTCCAAAATAGTTTTTTTTTTTTTTTTTGGGAGAAGTGTACTTCTCATTACTTGCGTAATGACTACGAGTACAAATTGAGTAGAAGAAGAAGAAGAAGAAGAAGAAGAAGAAGAAGAAGAAGAGGCCGTTGGGCTTCAGGGGCCTTAACCAATCAATTTGCGACCTCATTAAAGGCCAGGTATCCATCTTTATGGGGTTTGACCAATCAATCTGCAACCTTATTCGTATTCCTGCTGCAATGGATTAGGAACAAATCATCAAAGCCTCGGAGCTTCCCCTTAGTTGCACTGATAAGCGCCTCCCCATCCCAAGCGAACTAATATACTCCTATCACGCCTCGTACCATAACTAGGGAGTCTGACTCAAGTGGAAGACATAGATAGCTTGGTGTACTAAAGAAATCTAGGGTTTCTACTAAAGTCTTCGCTCTCACCGAGCTCCCGAAGTTACTCTCACAAATTTCGTGAATATGCACACCAAAATAGGTTGAAAGTTTTGTCCTTGTACTCTTTTGTATCGAACTAATCTATTGTCCAAATTGATTTGGGATGTTGGCATCTAATACGAAACCTGGTATAGCCATGGGGCCAAAATCCATTAGCATATTAGAAGCCACATCAAAAAGGGACTATCCCAACAATAAAAAAATCATTTCTGAAAATTAATATCTATCGTCTACATATACTCATTTATCTACCTAAATTTTTTGGACAAAAGTAGGCGAAGCTTTCATTAGACATTTGAACATGACCCACATGAGTTTCCACAATCATGACATGACAAAGACCAGCGAAGAAGGGCAGGTTTAGAAATCCAGTTTGGACTTAAAAGAATTGGTACGATGGGCCTTTGCCGCCAAATCCACGACCTGATTGGTATTTCTGAGGCAAGGGTTTGTTAGGCCATCAATTTTGACAGTCTTCCACCACTGGGCTCAGGGTCCACGGGCTTTCTTCTTGGCCCAAAATCCACCCCTCGCACACTTGGCCATCAATTTAACTACCTAATTGACGTGGGATTTGCACAGAAGGACTTTCTAAGACGTGTCTGCCGTGTCTCGTATCGAAAGAAGCTGCCTCGTCCACCGTCAAACAAACGGGACGTCCCGTTTCCTCGTAGATATGGGACGGCACGTTGCAATGGCTTTCTTGAGTTCTTTTTCACCTAACCTTTCATTTATCACGATAAACCCAAAAAAAAAAAAAAAAAAAAAAAACAAAGTTATTAGCTCACACTAATGAATGTTAGAAAACTTGCAAAATAAGCGAGAAGTTCTAACCCACCCCCGTTGTGGGCGCATTGGTTCGGGCATTCTCCCCTCATTGTACAAAAGCAAAAATGGAGATAAGGGGAGTTGAATTCCATATCTTGAACGACTAGACATTGTCCTTCCCAATTGTGCCTCCATCACCATAAATTGGTTGAGTTGTAGGGTTGTTAGTCATTGGTGATTCATCTCGGCCTAAACAATAATTTTCAGACGATTTTGGATAACAACTTGTACTTGATTGAACGAGTTTCCGAGTCTCAAAGGAGTTGCTTCGCATATGGACCTCAAGATTTGTTTCATCTCCCAAAATGTTTGTTGATAATCAGAATTTATAGCTACCAAAGCAATGAAGAAATCATAGATGACCCACTTAATGTAAGAATTCAACACAATTGAATCAAATTTTTTTTTTTTTTTTTTTTTGGGATCGGTCCTACTCTATTCTTACTCTAATGCTCATTCTTAGACTTTTGCCCTACCTCCTTGCAGGGTGTAAGAGTCGAAACCCACTCTTGAAACTAAATCGCCCCCACCCCAACCCTCCTGAAAATGTGGGGATTTGAATCCCCCACCTCCTTCTTCCATATTGAAAGAGTGGCCGAGTGACCACTCAGGCAAACCCCGGTAGTTCAATTGAATCATTTACTATTCCAACAATGAGACATCCTAATATAAGAAACGCCAAACTGATGAATGTCATTCCACGGTAGCTTCATGTTATTTGAGAACTGATGCCAAATATCACAATGAGAGCTACAGAAAAGGTGATGAAAGTCGCTTGCTTGTTCATAAGGAAATCCTTAACCGCAAAAAGAGCAAATAACCACATAAGCGAGGATGCCAAGAAATCTTTCGATTTTTCAATGCTTGGTATCTTCTTGCTCTTCTAGTCTACCAAAAAGGAACAATGAAATTTGAAATGATTAATTTAGCCTAAATTTACAAGCTACATCTTTGCATCAATGACATGCCAAGTCCATATAATTAGTCCAAACGGATCAATCTGCTAAAGTCATAGATGATGCTTGATCGTATGGATGGATTTGCAGAAGTTGTGCAAATGAAAAGTTCCAGTAAACATGGAACGCCAAGATCAGTGAATGCTTGCGATCCAGAGAAGGAACAGTTAACAAAGAACAAGGGAAACATGCACAAACTGACCTTTGAGCTTCAGATGAAGTGAGGTTGATGTCAGACATAGATCAATGCTTGCTTTCAGACAAAGAGAGCTGATGTTTTTTTCACCGTGGCTTGAGAGGCGAAGAGCTTGTAGCGAATGCAAATCGAGATAGGCTTCATATCTATCCAAGATTGTATTCTTATAAGCCCCTTTTCATTTGATTTTTTATCATATTTTTTTTTTGTTGACTTCAGGCCCAGGTAGGCTAGCTCGAGACTAAGTTCATGTGGCGGATGGCTTAAGAAGCTCCTTGTTGTGTGTTCTGAAAGGGCTAGTAAACACACCTAGAGGGGGGTGAATAGGTGTATTAAACGATTTTGAAGACTTTAATAAAATTAATCCCCTTTAAGTTATAAATCAGGATATGAAAGAATCTTAAATCATTCTATAAAACAAATAAATGAAACAGCAATTATAACAAGGAGATTAGGATAAGAAAAATTGAATACAAATGTTTATAGTGGTTCGGCTTAATCCAAGCTTACGTCCACTCTCCCGCACTAACAACCCACCCACTGGATTTTACTATGAATCAAAAGAAGTTGATACAGCTTGAGGCATTGACTTCCTTTAGAGGATAGTCTCAGCTATTCTCTTCACAAATTCTCACTGCATGCTTCTCTCTTTCGTACACGATTATAAGTCCAAGAATGTGAGAGCAAAGAACTACAGAGATTCAGACTTTGAAATCTTCTTATTAGCCACACATCAAATAACGAAAAAGTCCACCTTTAAATAGTCCCTCGTGCCTTCATATCTGTTAGGACATTCCAAAGGAGTTTTTCCAATCTATCCATTGGAATGAATCAATTAATGAGATCTTCAGTTGTCGATTAAATATGGAAGATAACTTGTCAATCCTGCTCGCCCATACAATCAGGATCTTGAGTTTCCATAAGTAGAACCTTCCAAGTTTGCTTGCTCTTCAAGGAGGATATTCAAATCGGAATGGATCCCAATTAGAATAACCAAAATTCTGAGGCTATATCCAGTCATAAGAACTTCCAAAAACCAAGTAGAAACGAATCTTCAAAGATATAATCCCATCTGTAAGAGTCGTAAAACCTCGGTTTGGAAACCGTCAACTTGGGCAAACTTTGAAACTTGAGTCTTGGCTAACTTCGGACTTTGATGGCAGAGTCTAGAGATCTTCCAAACTTAAACACTTGAGTCTAGAATTCCTCAGACCAGACTGATTGAGATGTTTTGTCAACTTCAAAACAGCAAAGGAGTTTTCTCCAATAATCTTCCCATTTTTTACAATGACAAAACTTTCCTGCAGATTTGAAAAGATTTATACCTGCAAAAATACTCATGCATAATATATTGTGAGGAGCAATATAGGACAATTTATATAACTTCTGCAACCATAGAAAGACAAGTTAGTCCTGCATAAAAATTATCCTCAACATTATGACATAAGCTTGCAATGCAAGTACCAAACCAGAAATCCAAATCACACAATAGCAATCAGTCAAAGTCCAAATCAAACCAATGACAAAAACAAAAGTCAAAGTTAAAGTCCCACCAAACATCAACACAAATCTGCAAACTGCAATCTTCTCCCCCTTTTTGTCACAACAAAAAGGTAGAGAATAAAAAGTTCAATCAAAATAATGAAAGTTTGAAATTAGGGCTGCTTTGGAATGCGGACAAGCTGAAACTATCCTAAAGAGTTAACAGTCTTCTCAAGGCTCGCAAAAGATTCCTTCAGTGACTCTAAGTCTGCACCCTTGACATTAGTCTGAACTTGAATTTTGAGTGCGTTGATCCGATCTTGCAACGATACTGAAGTAGTCAAAAGAGTCGTTTTGAGATCCCGCATGTCATACTCCATTCCATACATTTGCTTCCTGAGATCCAACAATATATCCAACAGTCTTTAAAAGTCTGCTGATTGTGCATAACCAGCACTAGGACCTGCTGATTCATTTCCTAGAGTTTTAAAGCTTGATGGTTCTTCACCAGCCCTTCCACCATCATTCGGAGAGGATGCCTAAACTTTTGGAAAATGAGAGGCATATAAATCCTTTGGATCTGCAGCTGAACAACTAACATCACTTGCAAAGAAAGGTGACGAAGTACCTCTTTTTTCAACTGCTCCCCTAGTCTATGTGCCAGTTGGTGGAGTAGTAAATTCTTTGCCAATTTCTTCTTCTTCAGCAACAGTAGAGTGACGTTTGCCAATTACTCCAGCATCTCCACTTTCAGTCTTGTTTGATGGGCTGGACAAAGGAACTGCAAAAGTAGGCTCAAGGGAGTCTTCATGCTCCTCTTCTACCTCTACTTCTTTCTCTTTCTCATTTTCTTCTCTTCTCATCCTTTCCTCTTCTTCTTTCTCTTGTCCTTCTTCCTGTTCTTCCTCCTCTGTTCTTTCTTTAGCTCTTCTCTCTGTCTCCTCTTCTCTCCTCTCATGCTCTTCTCTCCTATCGTGAAAACTGAGAAAACTCTTCAAGTCTCTCAATGTTGCAAGAGTCATGGCATCTTCATCTTCTTCATCTTCATTTTGCAAGATGACTCTTCTTTTCTTCTTTGTAGGGGCAACCATGGGCTCCTTCCCTTTCCTTTTCGCAGCAGTAGAGTCTTTGGCAGCCTTTGTAGGAGTTTTTTCTTTCATCTTCTCAAGCACCTTATTCAGCTCCTTCAATCTCATCTTCATGATCATTTGGTATCCAATGACCATAAGAGCACAAGTTGTCAAACACAGGGGTGCAGGAATTTGAATCTTAAAATGCCTAAACAGGTGAGTGATAAGAGCAGAGTAAGAGAGTTGTCCCTTATCCTTTACTACAGTCATGTACATGTGGAACATGATTGTATGAGGGAGAGAGAATCTGACTCCAACATTGATAGCAAACATCAATTTTGCTTCTGTCTTCGAAACATCTGTCTTGGAAGTCGATTTTGGTTTGAGGCAATTGATAACCACCTTATGAAGCAACACATTAGAGGCACTCATCCTTGTGTAGGAGATCTTGCCCTGTAAGCTGTTCCTAACCAGCTCCGAAGTGGCATGAGCAATGGACACTTTAATTGGTTAAAAACTCAATCTTTCCACCCCAATTATAGCAGCCAGAATATCCACATCTAACACAAATTCTTTATCCATAAAGGTAAAAGAAAATCTATTCGCATCTAAAAATGAAAGATTCAAATAGAAATAAGCAATGAGTTCCAGGAAAGCATTTGTGGAATCAGAACAAAATGCCTCAAACTGCAAACGTGCCAGTTTTTCTCGAAGATTAACCTTCAACGAGTCAAGTAAATCGAAATCAACGCTTCTAGGGTTCATGACCCCTCTTTTTAACAACTTCGAGTAAACTTTTTCTTGTTCCTTCAAACGAAAGACGTTTCCATCATCACAAACAGAATTTACAGCCACTCCCATCCTTGGCTAAAATTGATAAAATAGTCTTTCATTGTCATCCTAAGGCTGATTTGCGGTACCACACCGCAGATCACTTGGTATGTTCTAAAAAGCTTTCTTAGCAACTCCTTTTGGAGCCACACCCAACTCTTCCATCTCATGCAAAAATATTGTCTCATTTCTATAAACCATTTCTTTCAAAAATCCATCCATCGGACTTAATTCAATTTCTCCCTCTTTCAGTTTCAAATAAAGAGAATATGCAAGTTTCATTCTCAAGGTTCTCACGGGTTCAACATCCTCGACTACTTCTTCCTCATGGCGCTGTTGACTAAGTTAATCCCTTTGAGGAGAATCTTCTTCTTCAGTAAGGTCAAAGTGAGTAGGACCCTCGAACCTCCTTTGTGGTCTCTTGCCAGCGATCTTTGATGACTTCCTTGAAGACATGCTAACTTTTTCGGGAAAAAGTTACAGATTGTTGGCAAAAAGAAGAATTTTTTAAGGAGTAAACAAGAGTAAAAGAGATCGCAAGTGAGAGTTTTTAACTCTAGGGTTTGAACAGTGAGAGATAAAAACGAAGACAACGACACAAAAGTATAAATAGTAAGTGAAAAGGGGTAAATGAAATGTCGTAAAAGAAAAGCGAAAACTACCCTTTTGAAAAAGAAAAACTGCCATAAATTCAAATGTCAGAAAAAAATTCGAAATAAATGGAAGGCAGGTGTCGATTCGGAATATAAATATACTAAAAATAAATATAATCCAATTTTAATATATTTAAAAACTTACGTACATATCTCTCGAGACGAATCCTTTCAAATTGTACATCTAAGTCTGAATTCTTCCAAACTTTACCTTAAAGTCCGAACATTTTCAAACTTTATGATGTTCCGTTTTGAGCGAATAAATTCAAAGTGGCTTTTCTCCAGTGGCTTTGTAAATATATCCGCCGCTGATTTTTTGAGTCAATAAACGAATCATCACTTCTCCATTTTGAACATGATCTCTAATAAAATGATATTTAATTTCGATGTGCTTTGCCCTTGAATGAAGAATGGGATTTTTAGTAGGATTAATGGCACTGGTGTTGTCGCATTTGATTTCTGTGCAAGAATCTTAAACTCCAAAGTCTCTTAGTTGTTGTTGCATTCACAAAATTTGGGAACAGTAACTGACAAGTGCTACATATTCTGCTTCAACAGTTGAAAGAGCTACGGTACCCTGTTTTCTCGAAAACCAAGATACTAACCTGTTTCCAAGCAGTTGGAATGTACCTGAAGTACTCTTTCTATCCACTTTACATCCTGTTAAGTTTACGTCTGAATATTCAAGAAGAGTAAAGTCTCCTTCTTTAGAATACCATAGACCTAGTTTAGAAGTTGTTGCAACATATTTGATAATGCGCTTAGCAGTAATTAAGTGAGATTCTTTGGGATCTAATTGGAATCTCGCACAAATACAAACACTAAACAGAATGTCAAGTCTAGATGCAGTAAGGTAAAAAAGTGAACCAATTATACTCCTGTATAGTTTCTGGTCTACACTTTTTCCTTCTTCATCTTTGTCTAGCTTCGAAGAACTTGACATTGGAGTGTTTGTCTTTTTGCAATTTTCTAGTCCATCCTTTGTGATAAAATCCCTTGCATATTTTTCCTGATGAATAAAAATTCCTTCTTTGGATTGTTTGACTTGTAGTCCCAGAAAGAAATTTAACTCATCCATCATGCTCATCTCAAATTCATCCTGCATACATGTTGAAAATTTCTTGCAAAGATTTTCATTAGGAGAGCCAAATATTATGTCATCAACATAAATTTGAATAAGTATAAAATCTTTTCCTTCTCTTTTAATGAACAAGGTAGTATCAACTTTACCTTTAGCAAAGTTATTTTGGTTTAGAAAATTACTTAACCTTTCATACCATACTCGAGGTGCCTGCTTCAATCTATACAAAGCCTTTTTTAGCTTGAAGACAAAATTAGATTTCCTTGGATCTTCAAATCCAGGTAGTTGTTCCACATAGACTTCCTCTTGGATAAATTTATTTAAAAAATGCGCTCTTCACGTTCATTTGGAATAACCTGAAATTTTTGAAGCAAGCAAAAGCAAGTAATAATCTAATTGCTTCCAACCTTGCTACTGGTACATAGGTTTCATCGTAGTAATCCCTTCTTCTTATGCGTAACCTTTGGCCATGAGTCTTGCCTTGTTTCTCACCACTTTTCCTTGTTCGTTCAGCTTGTTCCTGAAAATCCATTTAGTTCCAATAATTGATTTACCTATTGGTTTAGTAATAAGTTCCCAAACATCATTAATGCTGAACTGTCTCAGCTCTTCTTGCATAGCTTCAATCCAGCTTTCATCAAGCAAGACTTCATCTATTGTCTTGGGTTCGATTTTTGAAACAAATGTCAAAGCATTTGACTCTTCACGCCTTTTGGATCATGTTCGATTCCCTTCATCAATGTTACCAATGACAAGGTCCGTGGAATGACTAGATTTATGTTTCCAGTTGCTAGAGGATTTGATTTCTTGTTGATCCTCTGTTCTAGTTGAAGCTTCTGGTTGAACTTCTTAAGTTTTAACTTCTTCGGGGGATATGGATTTTGTAGCATCTTGAACAGGTTCCGAATCTTCATGTTGAGTCTAGTCAGATTGATTTTGCAAGAAGTCTTGAAATTTTACATTTATGGATTCTTCCACTGATTGAGTTTTCTTGTTGAAAACTCCGTATGCGTTGCTTGACATTGAGTAACTAAGGAAGATTCCTTCATCCGACTTCTCTTCAAACTTACCAGTTCGGTCATTTGCATTCTTTAAAATAAAACACTTGAAACCAAATACATGGAAGTAAGAAACAATTGGCTTCTTTCCTTTGAATATCTCATAAGGAGTTTTCTCCAAAATTAGCCTTAAGAATACTCTGTTAATTATATAACAAGCAGTTGAAATTGCTTCAGCCCAAAAACGAGGAGAAATATTACTTTCAATTAAAAGTGTCCTTGCCATTTCTTGCAATGAACGATTCTTTCTTTCCACAACTCCATTTTGTTGTGGAGTATACGGAGAAGAAAAATCATGCTGAAAACATGAGTCATCATAGAATTTAGTAAAATCTTGGTTTTCAAATTCTCCTCCATGATCAGTTTGAACACTTGAAATGGTATAACCTTTTTTCATTTTGAACTTTCTTGGCAAATTTAGAGAAATAAGAAAATGTTTCAAACTTACTTGAAAGGAAGAATACCCAAGTAAAACGAGAATAATCATCTACTATTACTAGGCAGTACTTCATTCCACCAATGCTTTGAATTCTGGTTGGTCCAAAAAGATCCATATGCAAAAGCTACAAAACTCGATTAGTAGAAACTTGATTTAATGGTTTATAAGAACTTTTTACCTATTTTCCCAACACACATGGTGTGCATAGATCAGACTTTTGATAAGACAAATTAGGAATTCCACGAACGAGCTTTTTGGAAGAGATCTTGGCAATTTGCTTCATATTGATATGACCAAGCTTTCTATGCGAAAGAGATGCTTCGTCTTGAATAGAGATTAAGCGCTGAGAGCTTTCAGATTTGATATCAAGAAGATAAATATTTTCATGTCTTTGTCCAGTAAAGGATTGTAAACGATCTTTACTGACACTCGAACAAATTCCTTCCTGGAAATTAATCTTGAATCTTGTGTCGCACAATTGAGTGATACTGAGAATATTGTAATTCAAACCTTCAACCAGGGCAACATTGTTAATTGTGAGACTTCCAATCTTTACAGTTCCACATCCAATAATTTTTCCTTTGTTATTTCCACCAAAAGAAACTTTTTCTCCTTTCACTTGTAAGAGATTTGTAAAATAAATTGAGTCTCCTATCATATGTCTTGAACGGCCACTATCCAAATACCATTTGATCTTTTTCTTGATAGTAACCTGCAATTATATAAGGAACTCAAGTTTTCTTTGGTACCCATACTTTCTAGGGTCTAACAGTGTTAGTGTGAAAACATAGTATTTGCACAATCTCTCTTAACAGGTTTCCAAACCTTAGGATATTCTTTCTCAAAATGTTCTGAACTATTATACTTTGAACATTTAAGAGCACTTCGACCAACAGGTTTCATAAAAGCTTTTTGAAAATGATTCTTGTAGTAAGTTTTTGTGGGTCTTTGTCTAATCCTTTCCTTTACCTTTGGAAAATCGATTAATGGAATGGTTTCAGATGTCATTCCTAAACCAGATTTGTTGTAATAAGGTCATCCCATTGAAAATTTTTTAGTGATATTCGTTATATCTTCTTTCAAAAGTGAATATGTATTTTCTTTTAAATCATCAAGATTTTTGTTTAAGTTTTCAACTTTTTGTTTGCAAGAAATTTCATGTTGTTTTAGTTTGGAATTTTCCTTTTTCAGCTCAGAAATCCTTTTAAGAGAAGTTTTGAGGCTAATACAAAGTTAATCAATATATTTTGAAACTTCAATAGGAATTTTTAGATTACTTACCTTAAATTCACTATCTAAGTCCGAATCTGAATCTGAGTTTGAGTCGGAGTCTGATTTTGCCATTAGACACATGTTGGCATAATCTTCATCACTTTCTTCACACTCAGACTCGCTCCAAGTCTCTGCTTTGAGTGCTTTGTTAAATCTCTCTGTCTTTTCTTTCTTTCTTTTTAGAAGAGGACAGTTGGGTCTGATGTGCCCCTTTTTCTTGCATTCAAAACAAATCACTTCCCCATTGGTTTCAGTATCATCATTTGATTTCCTCTGAAATCTTTGATTACCTTGCTTCCTCCAGTTAAACCTTTTTCCTTTTCTGTTCAACTTTCTGAACTTCCTTATTATAAATGCTAGTTCTTCATCATCCAGATCATCTTCAGAACCTGTTTTATCATAATCATCGTTAGATTTCAAAGCAATGGACTTCTTACCTTTAGGATCTTTTTCTTCATTGATTTGCTCTACTTCATATGATTGAAGTGCACCAACCAATTCGTCTACCGATAATGGCATGATCCTTTGTGTTTCCCTTATCGAAGTCTTCACATTGTTCCAGTCTTTAGAGAGTCCTCTCAGTAGCTCATTGACCTTCATTGGTCCTGAGATTGGCTATCCCTGATATGCTAGACCGTTTACAATTTCTGTAAATCGACTAAACATGTCAATTATGGATTCTCCTGGCTTCATTTTGAAGGCTTCATACTGTCCGAGTAAGATGTTGATCTTCGTTTCTTTAACTCGATCGGTTTCTTCATAAGTAACATGCAACTTGTCCCAGACTTCTTTGGCTATTTCACAAGATGAAATTCTATTATATTCATTAGGAGATAAAGCACAATACAAAGAGTAAATGGCTTTAACATCAAGAGCCTGTCTCTTGGTCAATTCAGCTTGTGACAATTTTCCTGTTTCTATAATTTCTTTTCCTGTAGGTGATGTAGCAATGGGAGTAATTTCTTTCTCAACTACATCCCACTCCAGAGGATCCTTCGATCTAAGAAATGCCTTCATCTTTTTTTTTTTTTTTTCATACATTATATTTCTTCCCATCAAAGTAGGGTGGTCTGGTATTGCTTTGACATTCTACCAAACCTGGAGCCAAAATACTAGTCATAGATCTTTAGCTTAAGAAGTACAAACACTTCAGCAAGTAAGCACACCAGCTCTAATACCAATTGAAAGGGCTAGTAAACACACCTAGAGGGGGGTGAATAGGTGTATTAAACGATTTTGAAGACTCTAATAAAATTAATCCCCTTTAAGTTATAAATTTGGATATGGAAGAATCTTAAATCATTCTATAAAAAAAATAAACGAAACAGCAATTATAACGAGGAGATTAGGGTAAGAAAAATTGAATACAAATGTTTATAGTGGTTCGGCTTAATCCAAGCCTATGTCCACTCTCCCACGCTGACAGCCCACCGACTGGATTTCACTATGAATCAAAAGAGGTTGATACAGCTTGAGGCATTGACTTCCTTTAGAGGATAGTCTCAGCTATTCTTTTCACAAATTCTCACTGCATGCTTCTCTCTTTCGTACATGATTATAACTCTAAGAATGTGAGAGCAAAGAACTACAGAGATTCAAACTTTGAAATCTTCTTATTAGCCACACATCAAACAACGAAAAAGTCCACCTTTAAATACTCCCTCATGCCTTTATATCCGTTAGCACATTCCAAAGGAGTTCTTCCAATCTACCCATTGGAATGAATCAATTAAGGAGATCTTTAGTTGTCGATTAAATGTGGAAGATAGCTCGTCAATTTTGCTTGCCCATACAATTAGGATCTCGAGTTTCCATAAGTAGAACCTTCCAAGTTTGCTTGCTCTTCAAGAAGGATATTCAAATTAGAATGGATCCCAATTAGAATAACTAAAATTCTGAGGCTATATCTAGCCATACGAACTTCCAAAAACCAAGTAGAAACGAATCTTCAAAGATAAAATCCCATCTACAAGAGTCATAAAATTTCGGTCTGGAAACTGTCAACTTGGGCAGACTTTGAAACTTGAGTCTTGGCTGACTTCAGACTTTGATGACAAAGTCTAGAGATCTTCTAGACTTAAACACCTGAGTATAGAATTCCTCAGACCAGATTGACTGAAACGTTTTGTCAACTTCAAAACAACAAAGGAGTTTTCTTCAACACGTTCAAGCTTGTGAACACAACATTTCATTCATCCACTCGATGCGTTGAAACTTAGGGACGTTTGAAACATTCTAAGACATATTAAATCTAATGGACTTTTGCATGTAGTTCGATTTTGCACGCACTCTTTACCCAGAGAAGAAAGTGACAAGGACACTTAGAGTGGAGCGCTTCTAGCTTCCATGGAATCTCCTCTCTCTCTCTCTCTCTCTCTCTCTCTCTCTCTCTCTCTCTCTCTCTCTCTCTCCTCATTTTTTATGAATTAAGGATGCAAAATTCATCATCTAATTGCTTTAGTGAGAGTATCCGATAGTTGATCTAGACAGTTTAGTTAAATATAAATTCAACTTTAGTAAGGAATTTCGACTAGTTCTAGCCAGCTCGGTAATTCTATTGTCCAGGTTAATCTTAAAATATTCATATTAAATTGACCATTAAAAGTGACTGGATTTGTGACTGAATTTTTAAACAGTTCTCAATTGATGAATCATTGAGAGAATATTGATGATCCTGTTAAGACTAGTGTGTTCCTAAGTTTTATCATTCAATATTGAATACCTGAGGAGATTATCAGTCACAAGTCATTGGATATTGTTATATCCGAGCTAAATTAATTTTTTTTTTTTAAGAAAAAAAAGGGGGGAAGGGGCGGCTGAGAGCTCAGCCCTCATCGCTGTCGCCTCCCCACCGCCGCCAGGAAGGGCCAGCGACAGAGGGGGAAGGGCCTTAGCCACCCCTTCCCCCTTTTCTTTCTTAATTAATTAATTAATTTTTTATTTTTATTAATTTTTAATATTTGTATTTGTATTTTTAAATTTTTTTAAATAAATTTAGTTTTAAATTAAATTAATATTTATATTTATATTAATTTTTACCACGTTAGTATCAAAACGACGCCATTTTATATTTATTTCGCCGAAAAATCGCCACGTTAGTATTTTAGCTGGATTTTTGCCGGAGTGGTATTTAAGTGATCAATTTTGCTCCAATTTTAATACTTAAGTGTCACTTTCCTAACTTTTGATAGCTCCTCCGTGCTAAGTTTTGGCACTCTAAGTGTTCAGCACTCCTCTAATTTCCATAGCTTCGGTTGCCAAATCCACGCGTATGGGAATTTATGGTCATTGTGGTGACATTATTGATGGAAAATAACAGTGCTGTCATATTAGGAAGACTAAAATGACATATAAGATAAAAATCTTATCTTGGTTCAATGACTGTATACAAGATGGAAGGAAATTGGTCTTGGCTAAAATGTTGGGATATCTTTTTCTTTTTTTTGGTCCGTATTGGGATAACTTATTTGGTGGACTATCATTGATAAAAATGCCATATAGGGTATTTTAACTATCATTGATAAAAGTAAACTGGTAGAATTAGAATACCTTGTATGATATCTCATAAATGGTATTTTTAATATTACAAGTGTATTAAAATATCATATAAGACTAAAATACCTTATGGTTGCTTTTGATAATCAAGATAAAATTCAGGGTATAATAATAATTATCATATAGTGCGTCTTGTGCCTATTCAAGACAAGATAAAATTGAATATAAGAGAGATATAACCCTGGTAAAGTTATCTCACGAGAGAGGTGGGATAGGTGGATATGGTATCTAATATCCATAATATGAAAGTTGTTTTTCTTGAATAATAAACTTCTTTAATTATTAAAATAAAAAATATATTTCAATATAAATAATATTTGAATTATAATATAAGAAATTCAAAAAAATAAAAAAAAATAACAGCAATTTAGTTTTTTAGTTTAATATTATTTATTTATGTATTCAAATTTAATTCTATCTATAATATAAATTCAATATATAAAAATATGTTTAAATTTATTACATATTTTTAGGTATATTATTACAAATAACTATTTTATAAGATTTTATTAGAGAATGATAGAAGGGGTAAAAAGAAATAAAAATAAAATAATGATAAAAGAGAAGAAAAATAATAAAAAGAAAATAAACATGAAGTATGCAATAGTGTCCAGAGATTTTTATGATCTCCATTTGTGCAACTTTAAGGTTTATTTAAATTGATATGTCATTTATATTAAATAATGTACACAATATAATGTGAATATATCTAACTTTATTACTATGATTCTCCAATAATCAATAGGATATAATAAAATCCCTAGGTTTCATATCATTTTCTTTCCAGTCCTATTCTAATTAGAAATGTAGACAATCAAACATAGCCTATAAGTTATTTTGTATAGGATTGATAAGAATTACCTAGATGGTATATCATATGAGATATCATTGACCAAAAAACACTAGTAGTAATTAAAAAAAAAAAAAAACCACATGCAATTATACAATATGGGGTATTCTAATGCTACCAATGGTATACGGTATTTGGGCAACCTTATGATATGGTATATGGTATTTTAATACTACCACATACCATTAGAATACCTTATATGAATGCCTTATTTGGCATGTGATATATATTATATGGTATTTTGGTAGGAAATATTGAGCTACCTTTATACCCTAGACCATATAGGGTATTAAGATACCACCACCATATACCATATACCATAATGGGTATTCTTATATTATCACTGTATACATATAGCATTTACATAAATAAAAGTGGTAACATTAGAATACTTGATATTCTAGTTCTATCACTTTTTTAATACCCACTCACACATATGTATAGCATTTACACAAAAGGAAGTGGTTGTATTATAATAGTTTATGTGGTATTTTCTAACAATCAAAATTCCATGTAAGATATATCGTGTAGGGTGCTCTAACACTAACATCATATACGATATACCATATAGGATATTCTAACACGGCTGCTTTCTTAACACACACATATATAGCATTTACATAAAGAGATGTGATAGTTTTAGAATACCCTATATAAAGACTTTTTTAATACTACCGCTTTCTTAACACGTGTGTGCACACATAGCATTAACATATATGGAAGTGGTAGTACTACAATACCATATACATGGTATAAGTTAGGAATAATGACACAAATGATCTCCGAACTTTAGGCCAATGTGCAATGTGATCCCTAAATTATCAATTTGTTCAATGTAATCCATTAATTTTAGCTTAATATGTAATATAATCCCTAAATTTTTAATTCGTTTAATGTGGTCTTTGAACCTGAGATACATGTTCAACTTAATCCCTGAACTATATGAAAATATTCAATATCGTACTTGTATTAATTTAAGTTAAGGGACAATATTGAACATTTCAATAGATTAAATTGAATATGTATTAAAATTCTAAAGACCATATTACACATTAAGTTAAAGATCAGGGACCACGTTAAACAAATAAAAAATTTAGTGACCGCATTGGATATTGGGTCAAAGTTTTTGAACCATTTATGTTATTTTCCCTATATGTCATATGGAATTCTAATACACACACCACATGTGGGGTATTCTAATGCTACTACTTTCTTAACACACGCATACACATCTATATAGCATTAACAAAAAACGAAAGTGGCAATTTTAGAATACCCTATATATGATATATCTATTAGCTGGCATCAGGAAACATATAGCATTCAATGTTACAAGGGTTTTAATTAAGGGCAACAGAGATGGTATGATTGCTAACCTAATAAAAGCATGAATTTAATTAAAAGGTGCCCTTACTTAAAATCAATCATTTGGAGAAGTAATTCTCTCAAATTCCTCATTTGTGTTTGTTTGTTATGTTTGATAGGACTCAATTTGACAGGTGAAAGCTACTCTTGAATTTCAGTAATTGCAGTTAGAGGTGGCAAATGTGTGGGTGAGATTGGGCTTGGGCTTTAGGGGTTTATTGATAGATTGAGACCGTACTTACCCAACGACTCACCTAAATGATCATTGGATAAGTTCCACCCATTCTCAAGCAAAAAAATGTCAACTGTCCTTATGTCAAATTGCCCCGCTCTCTTCTCTCTCTCTCTCTCTCTCTCTCTCTCTCTCTCTCTCTCGAACCGTGTTAAGACATTAACCCCATAGATTAAGTAAGTCGCAAGTCTAAGACCGGGTAAGTGGCTCCCATATGTAATCCTTTACACTTAGTAGTGTGGGAAGCCAAACTAATTTTCTTCCCATTTCACTCAGAGAAAGAGAACTTTAACTCAAGTCAACAAAATGTATCACAAATCACTGGAATTCGCCCCAGTGGCCACCCTTCCAACATGGAAGGGGGAGGTGAAGGATTCAAACCCCCACCTTCTCAGGGAGGGATGGGGTGGGGACACGCAAGTTTCAGAAATGTGTTTCGACGCCCACGCCCTGCAAGAGGTAGGGCAAAAGTCTGAGAGTGAGTGTAGAATAGGTATAGAGTAGGACTGACCAAAAACAAAAAAAACAAAATGTATCACAAGGTCAATAAGTAAAGAGGTGTCACCAGATTGATGACTGAAGAAATAAATGTTCAATGATTTATAAATAAGATGGAAGTATTTCCTTTACTAAGTACGGAAGTTCCATTTTTCAGAATTTTAAAAGTGCTTCAAGACATTTGTCGATAAAAATTCTAAACATAAACACATAGCCATGACCTTAAAAGTGCATGGAGATTGAAGCTATTTCCTACCAATAATTTGTTCTTAAAATGTGATTCCATCGTAGAATCTATGGGGGAACCAAAGTGAATTCGTCCTCTCCTGTTCTCCCACATATTTAAGGTAATACAATTGGTGCATTAACTATTCCGGATGCCCTAAGAGCATTGCTTAGTTTGGGAAGAGAATGCCTAGAAGTTTTAAGCCTCCAATCATTGTCCCAAAAGTGCCCAAGCAACCACCACTTCCGAACAGCCCTTCAATAGAAAAAACTTAATAAATGGAGAACCATTTTACAAGACATGGGGACCTCAAACCGATTCCACCTTCTATTTTCCAACCATGTACCACTGTCATTCTTGCCTAGTAATCATAAAGGTCTGTTGAAATTCCTCTCAAGATGGGCCATGGATTATGCTTTCCTTCAGCATAGAAGTGTCTCCCTTGGAGTAATCGCCCCCGTTCGTTGATTGGAGATCCTCTCTGACCCGACCCGCGTTGAGCAGGGTAAAGGGTCCTTGCCCCTTTATTGCAAGCATGTGTCGGAGATGTCTCCATTCAATTTTGTTACTTTTGTCATGCAATTCTCGGAGTCATCGCCGCATCGTTGAATGGAGATTGGACAGGAAAAGCCCGCGGTGCCATTGGTTGGTGAACTTTTATATAATGTATGGGAAAAAAAATCAAAAGAGGAAAGTAAATCCAATGAATGAAATCGAGGTGCCAAAAATGATTGCCCTCTATAAAGATATCTACACTTGAATGCTCAAAAGCTTTGAGGCCCAAGTAGAATAGCTTTTGATTGGGATTCAAATAATCGCACTCGCACATTCTTCTGGAGTCATCTTTGGAAGCACCAACATGTATTTCTCATTCAATGAAAATTAGCTAGCTGCTCAAAAATGCCCTCTTTTCCAATTTGTATATATTTAAAAAAAGATTACAAGTAAAGGAAAGATTACTCAATCAATTCTAAATCTATTGTTTGGATATTAATTCAGTCCTCAATTTTCCAATTTTGCCGACTTAATCATAAACCTTTGCGCAGAATTTCAACACAGTTTTTCCATTTAAATTTCGTTAAAAGTCGCCGCATAACTTTTTAATCATCGACTTATCACTAGTCGTCCTATGTGGTAGATTACCACATTGACAATTTTGTGTGAAAATTGGTCAGAATAAATATATTTAAATTCCATACAAAAGTTTAGGATTGAATTGGTAAATTTGTAAAGTTTAGTTATGAATTGATATTTGTACAATATATTTAGGATTGATTGGACAATTTTCCCTTAGTAATAATTCACCTTTATTAGTCGTAACTTACTTGTAATATTAGTAACTTGTTTACCCAAATAAAATAGTCTTTTACCTATATGGACAATTATTTGTCTATAGAGTTTGTTAACTGAAAATGCTAACATTTATTTTTATTTATTTATTTATTTTTTGGTTACCCCGGGAACCCCGCACGACTGGCAGTTAGAAGTAAACTCTAGGATGACACGTAAGCGAGAGGATCCACCACCCCCAACATCACATTTAATTTTCCAAGCGACCGTGAGGGGATTTGAACGCTTTTCCTTACGTTAGGAGGAGAGAGCCTAAACCATCACGGCCACCAAGGCGGTGGTAAAATGCTAACATTTATTAATAACCAATAAAATAGTTAAAAGTCTCATATTGTCATAAGTGATGGTGGCTAAGCTTAATAATTATCTTCCGTTATTTTAATCTCCCTAAATGACAAGTTGGTGGCCATCCTTTACGAGTAGTAATTTACCCTAAAGTCTCATAAATTCGAAGATCTTGACACTCATAACTTTCCATGAAAAATCACAATACTCCACTCTATCGAAATGATAATTTTCCAATTTATGGTAACTCATCACCATGATCTAATATTCTTCCACAATTCATAAACTTAAAAACCCTATTAGTAAGTAACTATCTTCTATGTCAATGTTTTCCTCAGTTCATTATCCCCTTAGCAATTTTACATTCGGTAATTATCCGTAAATATCCGTAAGTAAGCATATTGAAATTTTTACTTCTTTTGATCCCAACAGCCCTAATTACGTACCAATCTCGTGAATCACTAAAATGGACTATGGACTATCCCGGCAAAGTGACTATTTAATGCCATGCCACATGATTGGATGACATCATAATTACAAGATCTAAACATTCCCCTCCTTTTACTATTGCCAGCTAAATTCAAAGCCGAAATTCCTCCACATGGAAACCTTTGACTTTTTTTAATTAGATAATTTAAATTAGCCAGGGACGCAAAGGAATGTGCAACCATTGCAACCTACGCATTGGAATTACCTGTCTCGGTCCTCCACCGCAGCCCATTATTATCATTATCATTATTATTTTTTTAATTAATCCCCGATTTTTTTTTTTTTTCAAATCCCGATCTGGCGGCTCGCTGTCTCCACTCCTCTGATGCGCGCGTCCACTCAGTCCACGTCCTCCGTGGCGAAACGATTGGTCCTGGGCCGAGCCGGTCGAACCGGATAAGGTCGCCGGGTTCTTCCCCGACCAATCACAGCCCAGGAGAAAACCAAGCTCACCGTGCCTGTCGTGCGCCCCGCCGCACCTGATCTCAGCCGAATGATTCCCGCTTGGCCTAAGTCGCTTTAACTTTATAATTTTTAACACGCTAATTCTTCTGCAGTCATACGCAATCAATACTTCGGATAGATTCATGCTTTAAATAAGTGGTCCGAATCACTTGTTGATAGGCCGTGTCTCTCGTGTAAAGTAGAAAGCCGACAGTATTTTAACCTTATTGATAAATTTAAAAGGGTCATAAATTTGAAAAAATCACAATGAAAATAAATTTGACCGGCTAAAATCACTAAAAATCCTAAATTAGCACATTTGCATCGCACTCACCCCAAAGTAATTCTCGTAACATTAAAAATTATAAAATCTTATAGATCCATGCCATGCTTTTTCTATTTTTTTTTTTTTTTTGGTAAAGGTCCATGCCATGCTTTTTGTATTATTGAAAAATCCAAATAAGTAAAAAATCAATTTTTATGTCACAAAAATTCTCAGAAAGGCCAAAACCTTAATTTGAAAACTATGTTAAAATCTGCTACTAAGCCTTCATAGCTCCCTCAAGCTCAAAAGATTTCGTTAAAACTTGTCATTTTTTGATAACATGAAAATTAGTTTTGAACAAACGTGACATAAGTCTATTGATTTAAAACTTTTCATGACCCAAAAATTAATGTGAGATAATTATAGCATGAGCATATCAATTTGAAACTTTTCACGATGCGAAAATTATATTTGGTAATACATATTTTGATGATTTGGCTTAGATACGAATGGCTTTGTATCTGCCTTTTTTAAGTCACACGGGCTTTAGGTTGGTGATGCTTCTTTTTTTTTTTTTTTTTTTTCTTTTCTTTTGGGGTCCGTATTACTAATTAGGTTGGTGATGCTTAATGAGTGTTTTTGGACTGGTCGAGTCCTACCTCCTTCCTTCCTCCCTCCCTGCATCCGTCCTCCTCCTCTTCGTCTCTCTCATCGTAATCGTAGACGAAGACGCCATTCGAGGAACACGAGAAAGCTCCCTCGACATTCTCGCGACCCCTTTAAGGGTCGGAGCCTCCTCGCCCTTTTTCCGCATTTTGCCCGATCGCGCTCGCCTCTCCGCCTCAGCGGCTCTCGTCCGATCCGGCCTCGTCCGCAAGTCGGTGCCTTGCCCATCGTCCCGGGCTAATCTTGCCGCTCATGCACCTGAAAAAGGTGCGATCTTGAAGCCGCAGATCTCGCTCGCATTTTGTTGCTGGTGCTTTTGCGTGTAGTGGAAGTAGAAGGAGAAAAAAAAAAAAAATGACGACTTGGTCGTTCCTGTGCATAAATTTCATATTTTTTTGTCCGTAGCTTTGAGTTTCTGTGTTTCTTTGCACTCTTTCGTTGGAGATTTGGTTGATTTTGCGGGAGGTGAACTGGGTTTTAGTTGCTGAGAAGCCGAGGAAATGCGGAATGAATTTGAGAGCATTAGTTCTTGTGCTCTCGCGTTAGTCTTCAAGATGGAGTGAAGGAGAAAGAAAGAAGAGAAAAGTGTTTCCTTTTTTGAAACCCATCTCTGTGCAAATCGTTTCTGGGGTCATCTCCGTGGCTTCTCTGCTTTTCGTTTTGCTGTTGAGTGTTGGCCGCTACCCTGTTCTTGGATTTTGGCATAGCTTGTCGAGCTCTGGATTAGATTTCTTTTCCTCTTTGGGTTCACACTGTCTTGCTCAAAATTGGTGCTTTTTGGTTTGCCAGATCTAAGTCAATCCGAGTGCATACAATGCCGAGAAGTGATCGAGCCATGGATACTTTAATCCCTGCTAAAATTAGAAAACGCGGGTCTTCGCCGGCCGGATCATCCTCGTCGTCTATAGTCCAGCATTACAGATTCAAGAGAGCAATTTTGATTGGTAAAAGGGGCGGCTCTACCACTCCGATGCCTGCGTGGAGGCTGATGAGTTCCCGATCCCCGTCATTGGCTCAGCGGACCATGGAGTCCCCTCAGTTCTCGCCCTCTCGAAGTACAAGAGGGAAGCTTCAGGAGCCAGTTTCGGCGAGGAAGCTGGCTGCTACTCTCTGGGAAATGAATGAGATGCCGTCGCCGAGAGTGAAGGAGGGATTAGAAGGAAGAAGGTTGAAGAAGGAGGGGAGAGGGAGAGAGAGGATTGCCAGTTCAGTGCGTTCAGGTTCTCTTCCTCCACATTTGTCCGATCCGTCTCACAGTCCTGTTTCAGAGGTAATCAGAAATTCCGAGTGGATACCTTATCTAGCCAAAAATTAGATCAAGTAGGAAACTTTGTTCTTCATCGTAATTGTCGTGCTATTGCCTGGTTTTCCATGGATGAAGAGTCTCTTGTGATATAACTTTTGGCTTTTATTCCTAAAGTTGATAATAGATCCAAATAGCACTTGTCCATTCAGTACTTTATGTCATCTTCAATTTACAGATAGAGAAAAGTATGTGCCTTTTAAGTCGGTTTGAGTGTGTATGTTGGCAGAGTAGTGACTTGTGGTTACTTTGGGTTCTGAAAGGTTAGCCTTATTGGCCAATCAACTTAACTAGTGTACGCTTAATTGCAAGCATGGTGAGTTTTAGAAGTTAATTATGTTTATTATCTATCAGTCTCTCTATTCTTGCACATACTTGTGATATTATGTTTATTATCTATCGGTCTCTCTATTCTTGGATATGTTGTGCATTAGCGCGATTGTGTAAAGGAGAAACTGAGTCAGGAGTCTCCTGTATTTGCACAAACTAGAGTTTCCCTAGTTCCCATTTCTGGCAAAGTCAATACAGCTGAACTTTGATTTCAGCTAATGCATTTTCCTATTTTTGCAGAGGATGGATCGATCTGGAACGGGCAGTCACAGGAGAAGATCATCATCCTTTTCCCAAAGGCTTAGGGTGACAGAGCAAAATGGTGGCGCTCTTGGTTCTATTAGCAATGGCAGTTTAATGGAGGTAAATTAATTTAGGACTATCTTCATCCTTACAAAAAGAGAACACTTTCCTTTTTCTCATCTCCTTCAAGCAAGACTAATCAACTTTTCCAGAGTTTTTTTATTATTTATCTTTCTGGTATGTTAATTTGTTTGATATCCTGTCGGATCCTTTCCAATTTCTTGATATCATGTCATCTGTAATAAGCAATATGGCTGTCCATACTTAAATTAGCTGTCTGTTACAATTTTATTACGGTTTTGATAAATACAACAGTCAAATTTGAGGACTGTAAGGTAAAGATCTCTTCATTCAAAGTGCAGATGGAAAACAAATCTCAACCCCCGACACCTAATGGCCAGATTGTAGGAGTAAAGACTCGTCTGAAGGACGTCAGCAATGCCTTAACCACATCAAAAGAGCTGCTAAAGATTATAAATCGCATGTGGGGCCCTGAAGATCGGCCCTCATCAAGCATGTCTGTCATGTCAGCTTTGCATGCTGAACTTGAGAGGGCTCGCTTGATGATTAATCAACTTATCCAGGAACAACGCTCAGAACAGAGTGAAATAAATTATCTGATGAAGTGTTTTGCCGAAGAAAAGGCGGCATGGCGAAGCAAAGAGCGGAAAGTGGTTGAGGCTGCCATTGAGTCTGTTGTTGGAGAACTTGAAGTAGAAAGGAAGCTGAGGGCACGGATTGAGAGCTTAAACAAGAAACTTGGAAAAGAACTAGCTGAGTCAAAGGCTTCTCTGCTTAAGGCAGTTCAGGAACTTGAGAGCGAGAAGAGAGAGAGAGCGATAATTGAACAAGTCTGTGATGAATTAGCTGGGACTGTCGGTGAAGAGAAAGATGAGGCTGAAGCCATGAGGAGGGAAACTCTGAAAATCCAGGAAGAAATGGAGAAGGAAAGAGAGATAATGCAATTAGCTGATGTGATACGAGAAGACAGGGTCCAGACGAAGCATTCTGAGGCTAGGTATCAAATTGAGGAGAAAAATGCTGCCATTGATAAATTGAGGAATCAACTTGAAGCTTCATTAGGAACAAAAAAGTCAAAAGAAAAAAGTCGACGTCCCCCAAGTCATGCCAATAAGGTAGATGTCTCAGACTACTTGAGTAGAAGTTGTGTTGGTGCTCGTTACAGTGAAGAAAAAGAGGACGATGGAGGAGCTGTAGAAGACGGGATTGAATGCAAAGAAGACTCTGCTGAAAGTGAACTTTATTCTATGCAATTTGATGTAAACCCCCATAACAAGAGCTACAAGTGGACCCACACTCACGTAGCCCCACCAGCTGAAGAGGAGATGAAAGCAAGGAAGTCAACCTCCGGAAGAGCACCGAGGAGAAGTACTTCCCTGCAGAGGAGTATATCCGATGGAGTTGATTGGGGCATTCAAACAGAGAGGTTTCAAAATGGTGGAAACGAATTAGATTGGGAAAAGCTGCAGATGGAAGGTTCTGGAGATGAAATGCATGCATACAAGCTGGTAAAGGGTCTGAGGGATCGAATGCTGTATGGTCCTACCACTGGGTCTCCGCGAGCTTTGGGTACTCCAACGAGACGACGGCAAGAGCCTGCAAGTGATGTGGACAACATTGCTCAGGAGAGAACCGATCTGGTGCCGGGCTGTGTGGGGAAGTCAAGGCTCGCCGAGGCTCGAACTGATGTTTACAACGTCAGAAAATCTAGGCGGTGAGCATTTCATTATTCATGACTTGTACATTTTGTCGTAATCATTTAGAGCCACTTGACTCGGTGGCTATGGATGCTGAATGAAGGTTCAGTAACAATTAGTGGTCTATGAGATGAGAGAGCAGAGACACCGAGCTGTCATGGCGGAAGCGATTTCTTACTTGCGGCTGCAATGTGATGAGCAGTGTGTGTTTTTCCCCTGTGAGGAAGCATTGGCAGTATTTTGTACGTGGAGTTTTTGCGCTGTAGAGAGCTTTCATTTTGTTACTGAGTGAAGTTCCTTATGTATAGGATTAACTATTATCAGCTAGAAAATCCGGACTGTTTTTTAACCCCTATGCTTCTTATTTTTCTCAGGCGTAATTCTTTCGTATCAAAACTTCTTGTTCTTGTAGTAACGATTGCATTTCTCGACCTTTTTCGTTATCTTGCATAGCAGCACGATGGCGAGTCCACTTTAATGGCTATATGTGGTAACCAGTCTTCGTGATTAAAGCTTTGCCATGAGTACTGATAGCTAAAAATTAGGAGTGTGCAGGATGGACAGTGGAATCGGAAATCGTTTAGACTGGATTGGACCAGTCAGTTTGGTCTGGTCCTCGGGAATGTTGATCTGTTTCCCAGTTCCTAAAAGTAGAACCGATGTCCGGGCGGTTGGGTTCTCAATTCCAAGGGAGAATCGAATTGGATTGATATTTTATTATTTATTAAAAAAAATTAGTAGAATGTGAACTAAACATTTATCTCTGTTCAGTTCCAAGTGATGGGAAAACATAAGGGATCGATTCCATTAGATTGGATCGGACTGATGGTTTGATTCGGTTCCCAGTCCAAGGATCGATCGGTTCGGTCCGGTCCTTAGTTTCAATGGTTCGATTTGGTTTTCGATTCTATTTTAAAATTGGATCAAATCGAGAATCAACAACTCCTACCAAAAATAGAGGAGGCTGGAAGTTCAAGCCAGCCAAGATAAGCTTATGTTAACGTTGGAGTGGAGGTACAAAATCACAAGAAATGATACTACTGTTACCCCTAGGAACTGGCTATCCCAGTGCGATCTGTCAAATTTGCTCTGCTTCCTAATTCTCTCCAGTTTGTCAACTATCTTCTTACCAATCATTTCTATATCATAATCTCAAATTGCACAGTTGCCTGCCTAAACTTCCGCTGCATTGACCGACGCTCTGAGGCACATGGACTGAGCAAAAGAGAGATGCCATGCTTACCATTGAATGGCTACTGTCAATGTCAGTCATGATGGACTGTAGGACATCTCGATCTGATCTGATGGGAACAGTGTTCTCCATGTGGTTTGACTCGGGTCTAGTGAGCAGCCTATCCACAAATTCCTCACAAACCTGCGGACCCATCATCACATTCGGATACCAAATGGCTAATCGACAATGGCTAAAAACGTTACCAAATCTCGTGATGCACATCGTAAGAGATCATCGTAAGGATTGCGTTTATCAATAGAGTGGCCAAAGACCCTGGGAAATTCTGAAAAACATCCATTGAATATGGCAGAACTTTTTCCATACGTATTGTATAATTAATGCCAGGGATGGCGACTGAACTAGTTTGTAATGCTTAAATATATAAAAGCAATCCTTGTTAAAAAAATACGATTACATCCATTACTAACACGAGTAATTCTACAAATGTAATTGAAAAATCACGAGCAATACTAGGTATAAAAAGTCTGTTAATTAACATATAAGAAAAATTGCAGGCAGTCACTGAAATGAATGGATTATAATGAAACAATTAAAATTAATTTGTCACATAATTTAGATTTGGATTTTATAACCAAGTCTTAGTAAACGTAACATTTCTCTTTGGCCAAGAAAAGCGACAACATCTCTCAAATCATTGGTGATGCTTGAAGCAACACACACACACATACACACACACATATAGATGCGTAGGAAATTATAATAAAAATGCCATGTATTAAGTTTTTGATTAATATCACGAAAAATCTTAAATTGATATAAATATGATAAATTTACTAAAAATTAATTTTTTATCACATAAAATCCCAAATAGATATACGTGTAATAAATTTATTTCAAATTAATTTTTTAACCGAAAAAAAACCCAAAACTGATATATTTGCAACAAATTTATCTTTTAGTAGTTTTCGTTAATTGGATTAATATAACAAAAAGCTATAAACTGATAATGAAGGACCATAAACTAGTAAATTCGTCAACTATCATATGTTATCAATCTCAGTAATTTGATGATAAAATTTAATACATGATAAATTTATCATAGATGTTTTAGTTTTAGATTACTTATTATCAAAAAAATATTTTAGGATAGAGCTCTTGTTAGTGTATGAATACAAAGTTTTTTTCGATGATAACAACCTTTTTAAGTTGGGAAAATTTCAATTAAGGGCCTAAAGTGGAACCGTTTTCTCAAAAAATGACCCAAAACAGATATTGTCTCAGACAAGAACCTGAAGTGACCAACTTAGTTTTAAATAAGGGCCTCAACTTAAAAGCCAATCAAATCTATTTGCATCTAGGGGTATTTTCGTCTAAAAACTTTTTTTCCTTCTTTTTTTAAATTTATTTTCTCATTCTCTTTCTTTTCTTCATCATCATCGTGCCTTCGCCTTTTCCACTCTTTAGGTCACGTTCTCCAAAGTCAATCTCTATCTTCCTTGCCAAATTAGCCATCAACGCCCTCAACCTCATTTGTCATTGCCCTCAACAGCAATTCCAGTACCTTTGTTGAAAGATGGAGGTCAATTCAAGCCCTAAATCGAGCACGAGTGGACCAAGATGTGACGCTTAGCTCGATTCGATCCCCACATCTTGTGGTCGTGTTCAAGCACGAAGCATGATGAGGTGTAAGCCATTAGCTTGCCGCGCTCGTTGTCGTCAATGCTTTAATTCAAATCGGTGCTTACGCAAGCTATGATCGATCTTAGTGAGGAGAAGCCAGATTGAAATGCTTAAGCCAAATTTATTAGAGGTTTTTGAGGAATCTCTGTGATATTCATGTGTATTGATTTGTTCAGGGAAATACGTGGTTTTGGGAATTACTGAGCGATTTTGCACTTTTTTCATCTTGTTATTCTCTCTCAAATCTGTGTAGATAATATTTCAGAGTTAGAGAAGCAAATTTGTTCGAACATGTGTAGACCAGAGTCATTTGTTTTTTAGATTAAGTGTTGTTTGATTCGAATCACCACCAAAGGTGAGTATCTTCAATCACGGGTCAGAATGATTCGACAACCTTTGAAAATAACTAGTATGCATGACACAATTGGACCATTTCAAGAAGCCACATAGTTCACCTCAATGCAAGCTACGTCTATGAATATTATGAATAATCCAACCCGAACCCAATAAAACATTCCCAAGAAGTTACGAGTGAAAGTTATTGTGGCATAGGCAATTTCATTGGTGGGGAGAGCATGAAACTGTTACTTTAATTGCCATAATAAGTTTTTACAAGCAAATTAAATAAAAACAAAATCTACTGATGGATATTTCTTGATTCTCAAGTTCATTATCGTCATCAGAGAAGGTGAGTAGTGGTAAATAACTTAAAAACGGGCTTATGCAGAAATTAATGAGTTCTTGAGTGAGGATGCAAAATTGCATCATGTAGAGCATGCGCTTTGAAGTTTGCTGATGGGAAGGCTGTAGAGCTGAAGTATGCAATTTGTAGTTTTGCCAAATTGCATAATTTCTCGAATATCTTTTCATGTTCTTCTTTTCCTAAATTATTCAAATTGTTTTGCATTGATGCAAAGCTCATGTGTGAAAAGTCTGATGTATTTGTCAAGAAGGAGGTGAGTAGGATGAAAAGAGAAAGAAAAGAAAAACAAAAAGGAAAAATAAAAAAAATATCTTTAGATAAAAATATCCTTAACTACAAATAAGATTTGACTAACTTTCAAGTTAAAACCCTTATTCGAGACTAAATCGATCACTTTGAGTCCTAATTTAACACAATATCTACTTTAAACTCTTTTTTGAAAAGATGGTTCCACTTTATGTCCTTAATTGAAATTTTCTCCCTCGTTCGTCCTCCCCGAGAAATTGCTTTGCTCTTGGCAAACCGCAAACCGCAATGCCTTCTCAATTCTCATGCCTCTCCATCCTTCACTGACCCGCGTCCCCGTCTCCGACAAGCTGCCGTCCATCGTCACCCTCCTCAGATCCTGCAAGAACGCCGCCCACCTCCACCAGCTGCACGCCCAGATCATCGTCAAAGGGCTGGAGCAGGACCAGTTCGTGGCCTCCCACTTCATCTGCCTCGCCTACTCCCTCGCCTCTCTCTCCTACTGCTCCCGCTTCTTCAGCTGCGTCCTTCGCCCAATCCCCGTCCTCTGGAACTCCCTCCTCAAAGGGTACTGCGAGAGGGCCTCCTGGGTCGGCACCCTTTCGGTCCTCGTGCGTATGAGGAGGGCCGGCGCCGCGCCCGACAGGTTCACGTACCCGTTGGTCTTGAAATCTTGCGCCGGCGAGTCGAGGGTGAGGGAAGGGAGGGCGGTTCATGGGGGTATCGTGAGGAGTGGTCTCGACGAGGATGTGTTCGTGGGCACGAGCTTGGTTGATTTGTACGGCAAGTGCGGCGAGATAGAGTGCGCGCGGAAGGTGTTTGATGCTATGCCCCAGCGGAGTGTGGTTTCTTGGACGGCGATGGTTGTCGGTTACGTCAGCGCTGGGGATTTGGGCGAGGCGAGGAGACTTTTTCGGGAAATGCCTCTGAGAAATGTGAAGTCGTGGAATGCGATGATCACTGGGCTTGCGAGAGCGGGTGACATGAAGAGTGCTAGGGAACTTTTTGAGGAAATGCCTGAGAGGAATGTGGTTTCTTTCACTGCGATGATTGATGGGTATGCAAAGGCTGGTGATATGGCATCGGCAAGGGCTCTGTTTGAGCAAGCGCCTGTGAAGGATATGTTCGCTTGGTCGTCAATGATATCGGGATATGCACAAAATGGTCTTCCGAATGAAGCTGTGAAGGTTTTTGTTGAGATGGTGTCAAAGAATATCAAGCCAGATGAGTTCACGTTGGTTGGCCTGATGTCGGCTTGTTCCCAAGTAGGTTGTGGGAAGTTAGCCAAGTGGGTCGATTCTTATTTAAGCGAGAGTTCAATTGCTCTCGAGACAGCTCATGTTGTTGCAGCTCTAATAGACATGAATGCAAAATGTGGGAACATTGAGAGAGCTACAAAATTGTTCAAAATATTGCCTAAACGAGACATCATTTCCTACTGTTCCATGATACAGGGGCTATCAATGCATGGATGTGGGGTTTTGGCAGTGAACCTCTTCACTAGGATGCTTCAGGAAGGAATTAATCCTGATGAGGTGGCCTTCACGGTTATTTTAACTGCTTGTAGCCGTGCTGCACTCGTAGAAGAGGGTTTGCAATTCTTTGAGATGATGAAAAATGACTACTCCATAGTCCCCTCCCCTGATCATTTTTCAATCATGGTCGACCTCCTTAGTCGGTCAGGACGGCTAAATGTAGCTTATGAGTTATTGAACACAATGCCCATGGAGCCTAATGCTTGTGCATGGGGTGCACTTCTTGGGGCCAGTAAGTTGCATGGTGACCTTGAGTTAGGGGAGATGGTTGCTCGGAGGCTTTTTGAGCTTGAGCCCCAAAACGGTGGAAACTATGTGCTTCTGTCCAACATATATGCCGCTGCGGATCGGTGGGCAGATGTCTCTCTTCTCCGGAATCAAATGAAGGAGAGGGGAGTTACAAAAGTCCCTGGCTGCAGCTGGATTTCTTAGTAACCAATTTCACTATCAAATCACTTGAGCATGTCATGCCTTCTAAAATTTGGTGCCAGGGGATTGCGGGCATTGAGACAAGTTTGGGTGGCATTTGGGATTTTAGTAGAACTACACGGTGGAGTTAGGATCTAGGTGTTAACTCATATTGGAGAAAGTGAGCTTAGCTGTGTTAGTTCAGTATTCTTCCCGATTTGATGCCCAAAACCACTTTGGTTTGCAGAAAAGTGATAGTCATACAGTTGGGAAACTACTAATGCTTACTTGATTCTTTTGAAAGCCGTCTCTGCTCAACACTCAGTAGCAACTCTCATTTTTTTTAGCTGCTGAGTGTTTGCCACTACTGTGTTCTTGAATTTTTCTGCAAGAAAAAGTTGAGGAAATCTAAGTTAATTTATTTTTATAACATTTTCTTTCTCATTGTTGGTACTTTTAGATTTGCCAGATCAAAATCAAGCCAGCTACATGCTGAGTAATCGAGCAATGGATTCTTTTGATCCCTGCTAAAATTGGAAAATGTGGGTCTTCCCTGGTCATATCATACTCAGCATCCATAGTCCACGATGACCGACTCAAGAGAGCCAATTTAATTGGTAAAAGGGGTGGGTTGGCCACTGTGATTCCCACTGAGAGTCTATTGAGCCCACGATACCCCATCATTGGCACACTGGACTGTTGAGTCCTCTAAGTACTCACCTTCTCAAAGTGGATAAGGGAAAGCCAGTTTCAGCGGGGCGGCTGCTACTCTTTGAGAAGTGAATGAGATGCCATCGCCAAGGGTGAAGGAGGGATCAGAAGAAAGAAGGTTGAAGGAGGGAAGCAGGAGAGAGAGGATCGTCAGCTCTGTGTGATAAGGTTCTTGCCCTCCACATTCATCCAATCCATCTCACAATCTTTTTTCAGAGGTGAATTAGAAATTTTCATGTGGATACATTATTGCTAACAAAGAGATGTAGTCTGAAACTTTGTCTTGACCTTTGTTGTGTGCTGGTCTCTGGCTTTTCTTGGAACAAGAGTCTGTTATAATATAGACAAGCGGTGTTCATTGCTAAAGTTGAGATTAAATTGCTCGTTTTCATTGATCGCTACACCTCAACGTGTGTCAAAAAGTACTGCAGCAACTAGGTCAGGGCTGCTTTTGCAAGCATCACGATAATTTCATTATCCTCACATGCAAGACCATGTCCCTCATTACAAGCTTGACACAGATATATTTGATTTGTGGTTACTTTGTTTTATCATGAAACCTTAGTCTCACTAGTTCAACTTATTGATTTGTGCATGTTTACATGCAAGATGAGGTCTTGAACTTATGTCTGTTATCTATTTGTCTGTCCTTGATATGTATCATGATATTAAATTTGCTCAGAGGATTGTACATTAACATGATGGTGGAAAGGAGAAATAAAGTGAGGGTTCTCCTATTCCAGTGCTCGTATTATAATTGATTCCCATTTCTGGCAAAGTCAATCCAGCTGAACTTCAATTTCAACTAATGCATTTTCCTATTTTCAGGGGATGGATCAATCTGAAAGGGGCAGTCACAGGAGAAGATCGCCGTCCTTTTCCCAGAGGCTTAGGGTGACGAGCAAAATGGCTTCACTCTTTCAATAGGACTATCTCCATCCTTAACCACCCCACAACATAACCCCCCCCACCAAAAAAAAAAAAAAAAAAAAAAATCTTTCAGCTCCTCTAAGCGAGGTTATTTAGTTTTTCCCTCGAGAGACAGCATTTTCTCGATTAAATTCTCTTGATATATTTAGTTGATTGATAATCTGTCAGATCCTTTGTGATATCTTTGTATCTTAGTCATTCTGAATGAGCAATGTACTTTAAATTTCCCATACTTAAATTAGCCCTGTTACATATTTGATTATGAGTTTGATGGATGTCATGTCTGAATACCGTAAGGTAAAGATCCCTTCTTTGAAAGTGCAGACAGAACCTCAAGCCTAGACACCTCGGCACTGATTGATAACCATCCAAACAATGCTTGATTTCGATTTTTTGTTTCCAGGATCAGTTTGGGAACAAAATTGCATTTGGTAAATTTTTTGTTCCCAGGAACAAATTTGGAGTAGAATCAAGGATAAATTTTTTTTTGATTCTTGTTCCGGGAACAAGAAAAAAAAAAAAAAAAAAGTGGAACCCTCCTTCCCTTTCTCTGTCGTTGTCCGCCATTGCCTGTCATCGCCGTCCGCTGCTGCTGTCCATCGGTTGTCGGCAATCAGTCCAGCGAGCTCGCTGGAGGCTCGCCAGGCCAAGACGAGGTCGCCTGGCGAGCCTGCGAGGCTTACCCAGCCCTGTCGATGGCTAGGCGGGCCTCGCCCAGCCTCAGCAAGGCTTGCTTGGCCCCCACCGAGTCCTTGGCGGGGCTGGGCAATCCTCGCCGGTGGCCAGGTGGGCCTCGCCCAGCCCCAGCGAGGCCGGCTTGGCCACTGACGAGGCTAGGCAAGGGCTAGGGGAGCCTCGCTTAGTTGCCAGCGAGGCTTGGCCGACGAGGGCTGGTGATGTCCTCGTTCGGCAATGCTTCGGTGAGGTCGCCGGCCCTCATTTGGCCGGTCGCCGAACCCGATGACCGGCCTGAAGAAGAAGAAGAATAGGAGGAAAAAAAGAGGAAACAAGGAAAAAAGGAGAAAAGTATAAAAATTATTTAAAAATTAAAAGAAATTGATTTGGAACAAAATCAATGAGTACGGTACCAAACACAATTCTATTCCAGAATCAGAAATTTTGAATAGTTATCAAATGGTTTAAAATGCTTAGTATCTGTTTCCAGGAACATAATAAAAAAGAATCATTTCTGATTAGGATCTACTTTCGGAAACAGAATTGTTACCAAACGCGCCTCTTATGGTCAGATTATAAGAGTAAAGACTCGTTTTGAGAATGTTAGTTATGGTTTAACACCACATCAAAAGAACTGCTGAAGATTATGTATCCCATGTGGAGCCATGAAGTTTAACCACCATCAAGCATATCCATGGTGTCAGCTTTGCATGCTGAACTGGACGGGGCTCATTTGATGATTAATGAACTTATCCAGGAGCAACGCTCAGAACAAGGTGGAATAAACCATCCAATAAAGTGGGTGAGACATGCTGTAGAGTCTGTTGCTGCGGGATAACTCGAAGTGATACGGAACCTGAGGACACAAATCGAGAGCTTGAACAAGGAACTGGGGGGAGAACTGTAAAATTATTGTGGCTCACATGATATGATTTTTATTATATGGTTTAATAAATTATTGAAATGCTATAAAATAAATAAATAATTATTGACTAAGAGAAGTTGCGACTCTAATTAAATGAAAGGGTATATTGTTTTGATGGAAGGCGCATTTTCAACGAAAGTATAAAAGGGTCCGGTCCTCTCTCCACCCAGACAATGACATATTTTCTTCTCCATCAATTAAATATAGAATGAAATAGTGGGTTAAGGGAGAGAAATCGGATTTCTTCATTTGGATCGAATTCAACGGCAACGCTATGGACAAAGGTATGTTTTTCATATATATTTGTGAAGATCATGAAGATCAAAGATCTTCGTTTTATTATGAATTTCCACATTAAGAATTATAAGAAATCTAACAATTGGTATCAGAGCGTTGGTTTTGATCTCATGATTTTCCGTTTATGGATTTATTATGTTTATGCATGACGTTTCGTTGATTGATTCTGTTTAAAGTTCCATTTATTGTTATTAAAATGCTTTTGAAGGGTTCTGTTAAAAAAAAAAAAATCCGAATGATGGAATGTTTTTATGAAGAAATGATGAAAATGGAGGAATTCGGAATTTTAAGGGCAAAAATGAAGGAATTCGGAATTTTGAGGGTAAGATTGAAACTCACCGATTCCGAGCAAAATCCAGCCACCCACCGCTTGATTTTGGACCCATACGGTCGCCCTGCCATGAGGAACGTTGGGCTTGAGTTTTTCCGGCATATCGGTGTTCGCCGGAGTCGAATCGGGCGGAGGAAGTCGCGGTGGTTAGGGTTTTGTGTTCTGAGAAATTTTGGCTTGATTTGGGGCTAATTCTTCGTCATTTTCTCCGAAACTTGGATCCATGTGGTCGTGGTTGCATGCTCTTCAAAACCCATAATTTTTTCCGTATCTGGGATGGCTGCCGGAGAAGGAATAGGGGTGAAATCGCTGCTGGAAACGGCGGAAACCGGCGAAAAATCGCGTCGGTGCGCGAGGAAGAAGGCGCGTGGGCTCCACGCGCGCGCGGTGGTTGCAGGCGCGTGGAACCCATGCGCCACGTGCCCTCACGCGCGTGGAGCCCGCCGCGCGCGGAGCTCGCCGCACGCGTGGGATCCACGTGCGCGGAGTTTCCCGCGCAGTTGCGGGCGCGTGCAACGCACGCACCTGCGCGTTGGACGCACGCGCGTGAGAGGCACGCGCTCACTGAGCTGCAGGCACGTGCTCCGCAGGTGCCTGACACCCCGAGCCGTTTCTTTTACGTTTTTGCCCCTATGCCAATTTTAAAATTCCCATTTTGTCCTTCTCGCAATTTATTTATTGTTCTACCCTTGTTTAATTTATAATTACGATTCTGCCATTGCTGATTATTTACCATTTTGCCCCTGGATATTAAATTTATGGTTCTGCCCCTATGGAATTATGATTTTACGATTCTGCCCTTATGCTTTAATTACAATTTTATCCTTGTGTACAATTTGGCAAATATTTGTATTTTACAATTATTAAAAATTCATATTATGAATGGTTTGTTAGTCACCAAAGTGGCCAAACCTTGAAGTCTTTTGAATTTTGATATTGTAAATTATTTTATTCAATTACCCATGATTAATTGATGCTATATATGAAATTGATATGTTTTATATCTTTATTGGTATTATGGGTATATTGAAATTCATTTATTATAAGAATTTAGGGATTAACCCAAAGGTTGATTATTTTCTTATAATTCATGAACATGATGGTTGATAATTAATATGACTTGTTAAATTTTGTTTGTATATCCAAAGATAGCAAATAAATTTTAATAAGGTATATTTACAATTATCAAATAAAAGTTATTAGCATCATTATGGTTTATATATTTGTATATCATAGGATCGCTCAAAGGAGAACTATGATGTACATGTATAGTTAGATTGAATCTGATTATGTGATATTCTCAAAGCATTAATGTGTGAGTATTTCTTGTATATTTGTAGTATCTGTACCTGTTTCACTACATTCACATGCTTCATCTGTTCCCTTATTCAATGGGATAAATTTCCCTGATTGAAGTGAACAAATCCAGTTTCACTTAGGTGTCCTGGATCTTAATTTAGCTCTTTAAGTTGAGAAACCAGCTGCTATTACTGATAAAAGTAGCGATGAGGAAAAGTCTTTCCATAAAGCTTGGGAAAGATCGAACAGACTGAGCCTAATGTTCATGCGAATGACAGTTGCAAACAACTTAAAGACTTCTCTTCCCAAGACTGACAATGCTAAGGAATTTATGAAATTTGTGGAAGAGCGTTCTCAAACTGCTGATAAGTCACTTGCTGGTACATTGATGAGCATATTGACCACCATGAAATATGATGGTTCACGTACCATGCATGAGCATATACTTGAGATGACGAATTTGATAGCAAAGTTAAGGACTTTGGGAATGAATGTGGATGTGTACTTTTTAGTACAATTTATACTTAATTCCTTACCTCATGAGCAATATGGGCCATTTCAAATGAATTATAACACTATAAAGGATAAGTGGAATGTGAATGAATTGGCCAGTATGCTAATTCAAGAGGAAACAAGGATAAAGAATCAAAAGACTTATTCTGTTCATCTCTCAAGTCATCAAGAAGCTTGAAAGAATTTCAAGAGGAAAGGTGGAAGGAGCAAGAAGAAAGGACTACACGTCCTGAATGACTCTTCAAAGGCTTCTCAAATCCACAAGAAAGAATGCAATCTTATTAAGTGTCATTTTTGCAACAAAATTGGACACTTGAAGAAAGATTGTCTGAAATGTAAGGCTTGGTTCGAAAAGAAAGGTAAGCCTTGTGCTTTAGTATGTTTTGAATCAAACTTTACTGAAGTTCCTCATAATACTTGGTGGATTGATTTTGGTGCCACCACTCATGTGTCAAATACGATGCAGAGATTCTTTACGATCCAAACTACAAAGCCAAATGAAAGTTATGTGATTACGGAAAACAGAAACAAAGCTCCAGTTGAAGGCATTGGCACTTATCGTTTGATCTTAGATACTGGGAATTATTTGGATTTGTTTCGAACCCTTTATGTACCTACTTTTTCTCGCAATTTAGTTTTTTTGCCAAGACTTGATGTGGCGGGATTTTATTGTAAGTTTGGTTTTGAATCTTTCAGTTTATTTAAGAGTGATACTCTTATTGGAACTGGAATTTTATGTGATGGTCTCTATAAATTTAGACTTGATAATACTTTTGTTGAGACATTAATGACCTTGCATCATAATGTTGGCATTAAACAAAGTTTGGTGAATGAAAATTCTGCTTACTTGTGGCATAAACGTTTGGGTCATATATCCAAGGAAAGAATGCAAAGATTAGTGAAGAATGGAATTCTTCCAAATTTGGATTTTACTGACCTTGGAGTGTATATTGATTGTATTAAAGGTAAACAAACAAAACACATTAAGAAAGGTGCCACAAGAAGCACAGAGCTTCTTGAAATTATACATACTGACTTATGTGGTCCTTTTGATGTTCCATCTTTTGGTAAGGAAAGCTATTTCATCACCTTTATTGATGATTTTTCACGTTATGGTTATATTTATCTTTTGCATGAGAAGTCTCAATCAGTGAATGCACTTGAAGTGTATATTAAAGAGGTTGAGAGGCAATTAGATAAAAAGATGAAAATAGTAAGGTCGGATAGAGGTGGTGAATATTATGGAAAGTATGATGAATCGGGACAATGTCCAGGTCCATTTGCTAAATTCCTTGAAAGACATGGCATTTGTGCTCAATATACAATGCTAGGTACACCACAACAAAATGGTGTAGCAGAAAGGCGTAATCGTACTTTAATGGAAATGGTTAGGAGTATGATGAGTCACTCATCTCTACCCTTGTCTTTGTGTATGAATGCTTTAAAGGCTTCTATGTATTTATTAAATAGGGTTCCTAGTAAGGCAGTTCCAAAGACTCCCTTTGAACTGTGGACGGGTAGGAAACCTAGTTTACGACACCTGCATGTTTGGGGTTGTCCAGCAGAAGTAAGAATTTACAATCCACATGAAAGGAAATTGGATTCAAGAACGACTAGTGGTTATTTCATTGGTTATGCAGAGAAATCCAAAGGGTATAAATTTTATTGTCCTAATCATAGTACAAGAATTATTGAATCTGGAAATGCTAGGTTCATTGAGAATGGTGACATCAGTGGGAGTGAAAGAGTGCGTGATGCTTGCATTCAAGAAGTAAGGGTAGAAGTTCCTATACCCAAAGCTTCTAAAATTGTTGTTCCTGATATTATGGTGCAATCTAACAATAATCAAGAACAACAAATTAATGAACAAACACTCCATAATGGAGATGTAAATATTGAACCTCCAATAGCTGAGTCACAAGAAATGGCATTAAGAAGATCTCAAAGAGAAAGGAGGTCGGCTATTTCTGATGACTATATGGTTTATCTACAAGAGTTAGAAATTGACTTAGGAATTGGAAATGATCCAGGTTCATTTACCCAAGCCATGGAATGTGAATATTCTAATGAATGGTTTAATGCCATGAAGAAGAGTTAAAATCCATGCATCAAAATCAAGTTTGGGATCTTGTCGAATTGCCTGAAAGATGTAAGAAGGTCAGGTGTAAATGGGTCTTTAAGACCAAGCGTGACTCAAAAGGCAATATTGAACGACATAAAGCCAGACTTGTTGCAAAGGGTTTTACACAAAAGGAAGGCATTGACTATAAAGAGACATTTTCACCAGTCTCTAAGAAGGACTCACTTAGAATCATTATGGCTTTGGTGGCTCATTATGACTTGGAGTTACACCAAATGGATGTAAAAACCGCCTTTTTTAATGGGGATTTAGAAGAAGAGGTTTATATGGACCAACCCGAAGGTTTTTTAGTTAAAGGAAAGGAACATATGGTATGTAAATTAAAGAAGTCAATATATGGACTTAAACAAGCTTCCCGACAATGATATCTTAAGTTTAACGATACCATAACTTCATTTGGATTTAAAGAAAACACCGTTGCTCGGTGTATATATATGAAGATTAGTGGGAGCAAGTTTATTTTTCTAGTTCTATATGTTGATGATATTTTGCTTGCTGCTAATGATCTTGGTTTGTTACATGAAACCAAGAAGTTTCTCTCTAAGAATTTTGAAATGAAGGATATGGGAGAGGCAACGTATGTGATAGGAATATAAATATTCCGTGACATATCACAAGGGTTGTTAGGATTGTCTCAGAAAGCCTATATTGAGAAAATTTTAGAGAGATTTAATATAAGTAAATGCTCAGCAGGAATAGTTCCAATTCAGAAAGATGATAAATTTAGCCTTATGCAATGTCCGAAAAGTGAATTGGAACGAGAACAAATGAAGAATATTCCTTATGCATCTGTTGTGGGGAGCTTAATGTATGCACAGACTTGTACCAGACCAGACATCAGTTTTGTTGTCGGAATGCTAGGCAGGTATCAAAGTAATCCTGGAATGGATTATTGGAAAGATGCAAAGAAAGTTCTTAGATATTTGCAAGGAACGAAATCATATGCTCACTTATAAGAGATCCGATCGTCTCGAGGTGATTGGATATTCAGATTCAGACTTAGCCGGATGTGCCGATACAAGAAAATCAACATTTGGTTACTTGTTTCTTCTGGCTGGAGGGGCAATTTCATGGAAGAGTGCGAAGCAGTCGATTATTGCTGCATCCACTATGGAAGTTGAATTTGTGGCATGCTTTGAGGCTATTGTTCATGGATTATGGCTGCGGAACTTTATTTCAGGACTTGTGATTGTCGACAGTATTGCCAAGCCGCTGAAAATTTATTGTGATAACTCGCAGCAGTTTTCTTCTCTAAGAACGACAGGTATTCTAAGGGTGCTAAGCATATGGAGATCAAATACTTGTCTGTTAAAGAAGAAGTTCAGAAACGAAGAGTGTCAATTGAGCACATTAGCACCAATCTTATGATAGCAGATCCCTTAACAAAGGACTGCCGCCCAAAACATTTAATGAGCATGTTGAAGAGATGGGCATTGTTGGACGTCATTAATGTTTGTATTATGTTTGTATTAAGTTTGTGTATTTGACACTTTGAGCTCATTTAAGTGTTTCTGATATCTCCTGTTTTCTATTTAGTATACATTATGGAAAATAGATGAATGTTAAACAGGATAGTTTCTAAAAAGACATTATGGTTGGACTATTACTGTGCTTCTCATTTATGGATCATGTTAAGTAAAGTACTATAGTTGTAGTGCATAGAAGGGACTATGTCGATTAATGACATACAACCGCTATGACTCACATCAATTTTCTTTACTTAATTGTGATTATTATGTGATTGCCAATTTTATGAAATTTTATAGCATAATCTTATTGTGCACATTACAGTCTTTATTAAACCATGAAAGGAAAGTCATATGGGCCAAGTGGGAGAATGTAAAATTATTATGGCCCACATGATATGATTTTTATTATATGGTTTAATAAATTATTGAAATGCTATAAAATAAATAAATAATTATTGACTACGAGAAGTTGCGACTCTAATTAAATGAAAGGGTATATTACTTTGATGGAAGGCGCCTTTTCAACGAAAGTATAAAAGGGTCCGGTCCTCTCTCCACCCAGACAATGACATATTTTCTTCTCCATCAATTAAATATAGAATGAACTAGTGGGTTAAGGGAGAGAAATCGGATTTCTTCATTTGGATCGAATTCAACGGCAACGCTAGGACAAAGGTATGTTTTTCATATATATTTGTGAAGATCATGAAGATCAAAGATCTTCGTTTTATTATGAATTTCCGCATTAAGAATTATAAGAAATCTAACAAGAACTAGCAGAGTCAAAAGGTTCTCTTCTAACGATAGTCCGTGAACTCGAGAGCGATAAGAGAGCAAGAGAGATAATCGACCGAGCTTGTGATGAATTACCGGCATCATGGGGAAGAGAAAGATGAGGAGATAAGGGAATTTTCAAATATACGTGAACAAATGGAGAAGGAAAGGAAGATGCTGCAATTAGCTGATGTAATACGAGAGGATTTTGGTCCAGATGAAACCATTTGGAGGCTTCTGTAGGGGAAAAAAAGAGTCAAAAAGAGAAAAGTCGACCTCCCCCCAAGAAATGCTGAAAGAGAAGATACGGCAGACCACTTGAGCAGAAGCTGTCTCAGTGCTTGTTACAGCGAAGAAGGGGATAAATCAAGGAGCATATAGATGTGTCTCCATAGAGAATGCATTAGAAATGGACAGGGATAGAGTATATTTGTAGTTTGTAAAATTCATGATTTGTGCCGTCTGTTTCTTTTAACTCCATGTCTAGTTAACTTCCTCTTCTTTTATTTATCAATCAAGTCCTTTCATTAATCTTTGATGACATCGTCTAATCACTAATGGTTGATGAGATGCAAATGAACATGTCATGCTAAATAAGCTCCACTGGAAAGAGAAGGGGGGAGGGGGAGGTTCCGGTGGCCCTGCCGTGTTTGCGCAAGGGTCGCTCAATCACCTGGTCGAGGCCTGAGGGTGCGGGGTCGAGGAGGTGCTTCGAGAATAGCACATGGATCAAAGGCTTTGAGACCGAAGCAGAAGTTGTCAACGTTGCACATTTGACAGAGATGAGCAGCCCTAGAACACCAAGTGGGGAGATCATTATACTTGATAATGTGTAAGGAACGCTATAAAGGAGCTCACTAGACATGCTTGATGAAATAAAAGAGAAGGAAGAGCTTTCAAAATGTCAATTACACGCCTTAAAAAGCGAATCAAAATAATTAGAGATTGAAATATTTTCTTTAAATGCTTAACAAATTACCAAAAATTACCAAAAACAAGTCATAAACCTATTATTCAAAGGGTCAATTCAATCTTAAACATTTTTGATGATTTATTAATATAATCCCTTCAACCAATTTTGGCTGGAAAATCTCTAACGTTGACACTTATCATCCTATAGGCATGGACGTAAATAATTTTTACAAAATTTTTTGATACTTTTTACATTTTTTCTTTTTCCTATCATTATTATTTTTTTTTTCCTTTTCTTTTTATAGTTAGCCACAAACAAGGGCAAAGCTCATCGGACAAAGAAGAGGGTCACCCTCGGCAACCACAAGTAAGCTTGCACAAGGAGTGGCCAATGAAGGTCGCCATAACCTCACCCAAATCTAGTGAAGTCGACTTGAGCAGCCATCACTCTTGCTAGCTCTAGTGAGGGCGAGAATCAATAACCCTCAATTAGGTGACTGTTGCCCTCACTAGCCACCTATCACCTATGGCCGATCATCGCCCTCGCTGGTCAAAATTTAAAAAGAAATATTACAAAAGTTGTTCATGTCAACACCAATCGCCGGGAAAATTATCCAAAAAGTCCTAGACTTATTGCACTTTTGCCAATTCAGTCCTAAATATTTTAATTTTGTCAATTCAATCATAAATATTTTAACTTTGCCGATTCAATCCTAAACCTTTTTCACTTCTTGCCAATTGAGTCCATCCGGCAGAGCGGCCTCACCGGGCATTGGCCGAGCGACAGTGATGCTGGGCAAGGCTGCCCTAACCTAGGCGAGGGCTGGCCTCACTACATCTAGCGAGGAGAGCCTTCATCGGGGCTCGCCTTTGCTCAGGTGAGTGTCGGCCTTGCCCAGATCAAATCTAGCTAGGTCAGCCCTTGCCCAAGCTAGGGCGACCTTGCCAAATGTCGGTCAGGCGACGGTGATGCCAGGCGAGGCCGCCCTAGCCTAGCCTAGGCGTAGGTTGGCCTCTCCCAGGTGACTCTTGCCAAGCCACGCTTGGGTGAGGGCTCCCCTCGCCGGGGTTAGCCCTCGCCTGGTCGTGCCTCGTTGGTGGCGGGCAAGGCCAACCGGTTGGCTGTGGCTAGTGGCCGGCCATCGCGTGGCCACTGGAAAAGGCAAAAAAGAAAGCCAAAAAGAAAAGAAAGAAAAAAATCAAAATAAAAAAATTACGAAATTATTAAAAATTGTCTATGTTAGCACCGGCGATCCTACGTGGCACCGTTGGTGTCCATGTCAGCATTTTCCGACCAAAATTGACCGAATGGACTTAATTGGCAAGAAATGAAAGATTTAGGACTGAATTGGCAAAGTTAAAAGATTTATGACTGAATTGGTAAAAATGCAATAGGTTTAAAACTTTTTGAACAATTTTCCCCCAATCACCAGTTGACCATGTTACATGGGACGATCGGCATAAACATCTTCAATTTTCGATCAAAATTGCTATAATGATTATGTTGACAAATCATAAAAAAAAAAATTTAGGATTAAATTGGCACAACTGAAGATTTTATGATTGAATTACTCATCGTACAATAAATTTATGACTTTTTTGATAAATTTTCCCACAACACACATTACGAGAGCACACTTTCTTTGACAAATAAAGAAGAGCATGAGCGAAGGTGGGTATTGACTCCATTCTATTAAATTATAATCACCCCAAATAAGTTGGTCCGATGCATAGAAATAATGGAGCCCGTTAAAGAGATAGAGATGGAGGAGGGGTCCATTTCGACTGAGGAAGAGCAAGGTGCCTTGACAATCCAATACGCAACCAGACAACATGAGCATGAGCATGAACATGACTATAGTGCTTTACCGACATTATCTATTTTCGGTACATACCCAATTAAGTATCAACATCTTTTACCCGAAGAATCATGCGTAATATTCAAACTAAACAAAATTAGTGACTGTCACTTTTGGGACTCGGGTTCCGAAGAACTAAGTAAACATGATTATGTTTTGTTACCATATTACTCAGCGAGGGGCTTATAGTAAGTACATTTCTAGCACTGCGCATCAGTACTTAGTTGCATCCACAGTTATTGAGCTAGAAGAAAGTAAAAGAATAAGGTGCGTCAGTCGTTGTTGAATGCTATAGATCGGCTTAAGTGGTCATCTTCTGTAGATTTTTCTTTTTTTTTTTCCTTTTCTCTTACTTGTGTTTGTTGGTATGACACTAATGTGGTACCCCATCAGCGCCAGATGTTTATCCTGGGTCATTTTAGCAATGCCAAGTCTGCAATTTGATAATACTTCTAAGGTGGATTGATAGAAGAAGTTGATTATACAAATGGGGAAAGTTAGATGAGTTGATTGCATAATAAAAATGTTAGGTGATCTAACCCAATATTCAACGACACCTTGAGGATTAAAATTGGACTTAACTTCTAATAATCCTTTTATTTTATTTAACCATCAAGCGTGGCTTAGTGGATTCGTCCTTTATCTTTTTATCATCACAAGTTCAAATTATGTTGTGGGCGAAACTCCAACAGATATTCACTCCGATAGATTTTCACCAAACACCAATACATATTAAGAGTGGCCACCAAATCAGCCATCAACTCTAGTTTTATTTTCTAAGAAACTTAGTTCGAGCACATCAATATATTTATTTGGACTCACATTTACTTAAAAATAAAGTAATGAGTTAAGGGTCAATTAATATATATTAATAATTGAATTCGACATAAATTATTCGATGCGGGATTTTCTAATATAGGTCATACACGCATCTCAACGGGAATAATGGAGCTGCTCGTGCAGTCGGATTCCAATCAGTAAGTCCCAGGAAGGGAACCCTCGGAGAGATCGGAAAGAGTCTAATATTGTACAATCGGAGCCCTTTTTTTTAATGTATCAGGTGCTTAATTGTCCTATATAATAAACTCCATGCTAGCTCTCTTCATCCTGAGATTACCATATGCAGCAACAACATCAGCAGCAACCGTCTTCTTCTACACTTTCTGTGCAACAATGGCGGGCTCTTCATTTATCTCCGCAGCCACTAAAAGGTGAGTGATTCCTTCATTTTTTTTTCTTTTTAATCTCCTTTTCTGGTTCTGTTTTTAAGGGTTTTTCTTATTCTTTTTTATGTGGGTTTTCTTCTTTCTGGTGATTGAATAAATCATCCTCCTGCTGCTTCGCTAATTTATCATGCTCAAGCTCCACCAAGCACGTCATAGATTTCTTTGAATTTTCATCGAATTATGTGATGATAAAGGATTCGAATTTAATGAGATGTTGCCACTTTTATTTGGTAATTCCACTTCGAGTGAAAAACGAAAATATTTAACATGTATATCTTTCCATGGATTTAGGTACTAAACAAGTCTCACGTTCGACGCATTTTCTCAAATTTCACAGGCTAGAGGGCAAGGTCGCACTAATCACCGGAGGAGCGAGCGGGATCGGCGAGATCACAGCCAGAGTCTTTGCCCACCACGGTGCCAAGGTCGTCATTGCCGATGTCAACGACTCACTCGGTCACTCCGTCCGCGACTCCCTTGGCCGGGACACTGCCTCCTTTGTCCACTGCAATGTCACCGACGAGTCCCAAACCAAGGCTGCCGTCGCCGAGGCTGTCTCCACCTTTGGCAAGCTCGACATCATGTTCAACAACGCCGGGATCGGCGTGTTGGCCATTGATACGGCTTCCCAAGATCTACATAGCTAGAAACTCAAACATCCATGAGGTTTGACAAGGATTTGTGTACCTGATTTTGAATCCATTGTTCTTGGAGCAAAACGACAACAATCCAGGCCTTCAATGCTAAAGATCTTCTCCTCTATGACCCTTGATTCCTGGCTCGATGAGACCGCTACTGACATGCCTTATGTGAGTTCAGAGAGAATTTTAGAAAAAGTTGAGGGCTAGAGGAGGGACCTTAGCGCTATTTATAGAGTTTTGGACGGGCCCTCTCATCACGGGCCGGGCCCAACTCGGCCCACACAAGCCAGACCCATATTCGACTGCTAAGAAACTTTATACCTCACTTTATTAGATCAACTCCGTAAAACGGATAATTATGATCTTAATTAATGTGGCCCACACCAGGAAAATTCTTACATTCTCCCACTTGGGCCATATTAATTGAGATCATACTGTATGTGCACACTTTATGTTGATCTAGAGATAATCCTCAACAGTCAATCCTATCCCATAAAGTCTCCAACACCGAATCATGGCGGTAACTGCATGTATTTACACAGAGCCTTCCATGGTCACGAATGCTTTCAACTTTATTGATATGGATTCAATATGGTTGTGTAGCAAATAGATAACACCTCATAAAGAGTAATACCTTATGTGTTATCTCCCTTGTCGGTCACTATTCTCTTATCTTTAAGTGTCACAGAAAACCGGATGTGGCACTAGAGAATATCTTTATGGTTCTAACGAACCCACATATGTCTTATCTTTATGGTTAACCTTTCTTTATGTGTAATCAAGACATATGTACAAGGCTAATAACTGGATGCCCCTAGCCTTTACTCAAGATTTACACAAGTACCTTGAGATTTTCCTTAGATATATGTGCACAACTCAATAACAACTTATACAAAGAAAGGAGTTGACATATATCGAAATGTTACAAAAAGTAACAAAGTACAGACATAAACTTTATTAGAGCAAATCTGAAATACCTCCTACTAAACGATAGTATCCACTGATTCTCCTAAGCCCATGTTCATGATATGTCGCTCAAATACACAAGGGCGTAGGCCTTTAGTCAGTGGATCTGCCAACATATCATCTGTAGAAATATGCTCTACTATAATGTCATCATTCTGTACCATTTCCTTTATGGTCAAAAACTTGACCTCCATATGCTTAGACCCTTTGAGACTTCTGTTGTTATTGACAAACAACACAGCAGAATTGTTATCACAATATAACTGTATGGGTCTATTCACAAAATCAAATACGGTCAATTCCTTAATGAGGTTACTGAGCCAAACGGCTTGAGTAGCAGCTGAAAAACATGCTATAAATTCTGCTTGCATGGTAGAGGAAGATATAGATTTCTGTTTCTCACTTTTCCACGATACTGCACCTCCTGCTAACATGAAGATATATCCTGTTGTCGATTTTCTATCATCTTCACAACTAGCAAAGTCTGCATTTGAATATGCTACCAATTGCAAATCATGGACATATCTATACACCAACATATAATCTCTTGTTCTTTTTAAGTATCTCAAGACCTTTTTAGCAGCAACCCAATGGTCATATCCTGGATTCGATTGATATCTGCCTAAAAGTCCTGTTACAAAGGCAATGTCTGGTCTAGTGCAAACTTGAGTATACATAATACTTCCAAGTGCATTAGCATAAGGTATGTCCTTCATTTGGTCTTTTTCAAAATCTGATTGAGGACATTGTGAGAGACTCAACTTGTCACCCTTAACTACAGGAACACTTCCTGATTTGCAATCCTGCATGTTGAATCTCTCCAAAATACGATCAACATATGCCTTTTGAGATAAACCTAACATACGACAAGAACGATTTCTATGGATTTCAATGCCTAGAACGAAAGATGCCTCACCCAAGTCTTTCATGTCAAAATTCTTTGACAACATTTGTTTTGTTTCATGCAAGGTAATCCAATATCACTACTTGCAAGCAAAATGTCATCCACATAAAGTATGAGAAAAATAAATTTCCTCCCACCGACCTTGCAAAGTATATGCACTTTGATCTACTTTGTTCTCAACAAAACCAAAAGAAGTAACAACATGGTGAAACTTCATGTACCATTGTCTGGAAGCTTGTTTGAGACCATAAATAGCTTTCTTCAGTTTACACACACCTGAATCATTTATTGCAAAACCTTCAGATTGCATCATATAAACTTCCTCATCAAGGTCTCCATTTAGAAAAGCAGTCTTAACATCCATCTGATGTAATTCCATGTCAAAATGAGCTACTAATGCCATGATCACTCTAAAAGAGTCTTTAGAGGAAATTGGAGAAAAAGTTGCTTCATAGTCTATCCCTTCCCTTTGAGTGAAACCTTTGGCCACAAGTCTGGCTTTAAATTTCTCAATCTTTCCTTTTGAATCTCTTTTAGTCTTGTAAACCCACTTGCAACCTATGGGCTTACAACCTTCCGGTAATTCAACAAGTTCTCAAACGCCATTATATTTCATAGACTGCATCTCATCTCTCATTGCATCCAGCCATAAACTAGATTGAGGATAGGAAATGGCGTCTGTATAAGTCACTGGATCTATAGTACAACCTATATCATAATCATGTTCTCCTAAATAGACCATATAGTCCGGTGGTATAGCCGAACGCCTTACCCTGGTAGATCTCCTAAGTGGTGTCACTGGGTGCTCATTTTGAGTCTGAGGAACTTGAATGACTTCATCTGTGGTCGTTTCATCAATAGGATTCTCAGCGTTGACAGGTTCAGTTTGTGGCACGAGGCTCTATCATTGTCTGCATAGGTAAGGAGAAAGATATAGCGGGTCTCATCATGTTGTCATGTTCACTAATTTGTGAACAATCATGCTCTTCGGCTACATCAAATTCCAAAAACTTGGCCGTTTGAGATTCTACAATCCTTGTTCCTCCACTTGGATTATAAAACCGATATCCCTTTGAATGTTCTGAGTAAGATACAAAGTAACATCGAGTGGTTTTAGCCTCCAACTTACCCAATGTTGGATTATACAATCTTACTTCGCAGGACATCCCCACCTTGAAATGATTCAAACTTGGTTTGCGCCCAGTCCATAATTCAAAAGGAGTTGATGCAACAGCTTTAGTAGGAACACGATTCAATATATAAACGGCTGTTTTTAATGCCTCACCCCATAAAGAATCAGGTAAATTAGTTCTACTCATCATAGATCTTACCATATCCATGAGAGTACGATTGCGCCTTTCAGCCACACCATTCTGTTCAGGACTTCCAGGCATAGTGAACTCGAGCCACTATCCCGAGAATCCTCTAAGTATTTAGCAAATGGTCCTTTAATTTGCCCAAAGATTACCATGTCTACCATAATATTCTCCACCTCGATCAGATCTAACCACCTTTATTACCTTTCCTAACTCAAGTTTCTCAACTTCAGTCCGATAGATCTTGAATTTGTCAAGAGATTCGGATTTCTCCTTAATCGGGAAAAGGTAACCATACCGAGAATAATCATCAATAAACATGATGAAATAAAAATTTCTACACAAGGTTGCGGTATAGGGTCCACTGATATCGGTGTGAATGACCTCCAAGTAATCCGAACTTCGAACTGCGGTTTTCTTCTTTATCTTAATCATCTTTCCTCTACAAATAGTCTATGCAAGTCTCTAGGTCACCTTTAAGAGTAGGCGGGATGTGTGTCTTTATCAGCCTTTCTACTCTTTCTTTGGATATGTGACTTAGTCGTTTATGCCACAACGCATAAGACTGTTCCTTAGGTAGAGGTCTTTTGGAAATAACATTTTCAACTGTATTAGCGACGTATATATCATTGGGAGATAAACACAATATGTACAATCCATTGAACATGTTGCAGCACCCAACCTTATTTGAGTTAAAGAACATAGAAACAGTACTGTTCTTTATTTCAAAAGAGTAACCACACATATCCAAATATGATGCGGAAACTAAGTTCCGTCTAAAGGAAGGTACATAGAAAGTGTTTCTTAATATCATATTAAAACCAAAGTCTAGATTCAAAATGACGTCTCCCACGAACTCAACATCGATCTTGTCGTTGTTTCCCACAAAGAGCGATGATTCATCCTGATTTGGCATCCTTCGTTTGTGAATCCCCGTATGGTAAACGCAACATGATTAGTTGCACCACTATCTAGCCACCAGAACCGGATGGGGCTTCGAGATAGGTTGGATTCACGACAAGTGCCAAAGAATCATTACCTTTATGCTCATTTTTAGACAACCAAGCTTTATATCTTTCACAGTATTTCTTTATGTGTCCCCTCTTTCCACAAAAGTAGCAAAGGACACCTTCCCTTTTAAAAGGTGTCCTTTTGGGAACCATAGAAGTAGAGGGACCAGCAAAGGGTGCATTTCTAGGAGCCATAGAGTTGGAGGGACCAACAGCTTCAGGATCCCCTCTCTTGGGAGCTGTATTACTAAAAGTTCTTATGGCTTTAGGATTTCCTTTCTGATGTGCAACCCATTTGCCTTTTCTACTGGCAGAACTAGAGGCATACAAGGCAAGATGCCCTCTCTTCTTCTTTAATTTCTCTTCCTCTGCCACAACTCTAACTATAAGATCATTAATAGACCAAGTTTCATTCTGCGAACTATAGTTCGTTTTGATAATTCCAAAATCAGGAGGAAGAGTATTTAATGCTTGATGCACAATGCAAGCTTCGGTATATCAACTTGAAGGATTCGGAGTTTTGTCGAAGATCTACCATCCTAAGCACATAATCTCTAACTCCAGTTGAACCATCATACTTCATATTAAAGAGTGATTGCATGAGTGTACCTATCTCAGCATTGGTAGAAACACGATACCTAGCCTCCAAAGCTTCCATCATTTCCTTAATAGTATAATCAGTTGGCAAGCCACTCATCAAATGTTCCTGAATTGATCGTTTCATAATGAGCAAGCAAATTCTATTACTCTTTTCTCATGCAGCAAAACGTATTTTCTGGGTTTCTGTACTGGCATCAGTAAGGTCTGCCGGTCTATCCTCAGTAAGAGCAATATGAACATCTGCGAGCTCCATTCCAAACAGAAAATCCTCTTTCCATTTCTTGAAGTTTGACCCAATAAGAACCTCAATGGCTATGGAATTGCCATTCACAGAGAATGTAACTGATTTTGCGAGCAATACATGTAATTAGCATCATGTGAGTGTCAAACATACAAGAGCTACACGTATCATCATATAAACACCTTTGGGCAGAATACATGACATACAATTGTATACCCTTTACATGACAGCGGTTCCATGAAAAATATGCTCTAACCTTTCGCGAATTCATCACCTTTGGGTGTACAAATCACTAGGGCTAGCTACTTTTCAACCATATGCTGTACATGTATCCTCCATCAACTAATGCACAATCACCTCCTTTGGGAGTATAATTATGCATAAGATAAGGAGACATCCCATTTCAATGTGAGACAGATATTTCTCAAATCCAATCAAGTGTGCCACTTTGGCGGTCACAACCCAACTGAATCATCAAAATTTCTTTCATATCAAGGATATAACTTTATAACTCACATACGCCTTTTATAAGTGATTTTAGACTTGATGACGGGGTCTTTTGTCACTAAAATCACAAAACATGCTAATTGCATTGCTCCATTCATTAATACAAACTGATACTAAATCAACACCATATATATTCCTCAAGTGATGATATAATCATAAGCATGCAATTGTATTTCCAAAAACATAGAGAAATACATGAAAATATACCAAAATTACCCCAAAATCACATACTTTAAGGCTTTCACATGCATTTTCACATCCTTAAAGGCATCAAAAAATGCAAATAAGCACACCACAAGGTAGGAAATTCACATACGAGCACGGCGATATAAGTCACGTGCCAAACGGCCACCGCACGCGCCCTCACGCGCCGCTAGAGTGCATGGCGCGTGAGCCCCACGCGCCGGCGTCCAAAACCGGTCCGACCGGTCAACGGACCGAACCGGTCAACGGTCGGATCGGGCCGATCAACGGTCAAGCGGGTCGGGTCAACCCGGTCAATGGTCAACCAGTCGGGTCGGGTCAACGGTCAACCGGGTCGGGTCAACCTGGTCAACGGTCAACTGGTCGGGTCGGGTCAGGTCAACGGTCAATCGGGTTGGGTCAACCCGATCAATGGTCAACCAGGTCGGGTTAACCGGTCCGTCCACGTGACGTCATCGATGACGTCACCGCCACGTGGCGGTCGCAGGTGAGGCGGCGAAGGTGACGTCATCGTGACGTCATCAAGACACGTCGCCTCCATGTGTCCGCGAGCGAGGCCACGTGGCCGCCACGCGTCAGCGCGCATGCGCTGGGCGCGTGCGTGAGGCCGCGTGGCGATCCACGCACCGGCGCGCGTGCATGCGCGTGGGGCCGCGCGGCGGCGCGTGCCGCCGACGCCCAGCACCGCCTGGGCACGTGGCGGCGCGTGAGGCCATTTCCGACCTCCTCCGGCGACGTTCGACCCACCATTTTGCTCATATGGACGAGTAGAATCCGATTATGCAATAAAATTTCACTTTTATTGGACCAAAAATCACGAAAAGCAAGGCAAACATTCGGAGCTAGGGTGAAGACCGAAAACAGGCCGGAGGCGGCCGATTTAGCTCGGCGACGGGCTCAACAGGGCATAAAAGGACTCAGCTCTAGTCTATGCGGGCTCGATACCAAATGTTGGCCGTTGATACCGCTTCCCAAGATCTACATAGCTAGAAACTCAAACATCCATGAGGTTTGACAAGGATTTGTGTACCTGATTTTGAATCCATTGTTCTTGGAGCAAAACGACAACAATCCAAGCCTTCAATGCTAAAGATCTTCTCCTCTATGACCCTCGATTCCTGGCTTGATGAGACCGCCACTCACGACATGCCTTATGTGAGTTCAGAGAGAATTTTGGAAAAAGTTGAGGGCTAGAGGAGGGACCTTAGCGCTATTTATAGAGTTTTGGACGGGCCCTCTCATCACGGGCCGGGCCCAACTCGGCCCACACAAGCCAGGCCCATATTCGACTGCTAAGAAACTTTATACCTCACGGCGGCCTGAACAAGACCCGCATCATCGACAATGACAAGGCCGACTTCGAGCGCGTCCTCGCTGTGAATGTAATCGGCGTCTTCCTCGGGATGAAGCATGTGGCACAGGCCATGATCCCGGCGCGGCGCGGATGCATCATCAACACTTTGCCAAAGCATCGCTCCGGCCTCGGTGGCGCGACTCGCATGCCTACACGTGCGCGAAGCACGCGGTGTCGGGGCGACGAGGAACGCCGCCGTGGAGTTGGGGCAGTTCGGAATCCGGGTGAACTGCTTGTCGCCCTATGCCTGCGTAACGCCGCTGGCGACCGAGTTCGTCGGCGTGGGCCCCACGGAGCTGGAGGTGGCGAAGGACGCGGTGGCAAACCTAAAGGGGGTGACGCTGAAGGCGGAGGACGTGGCGAACGCCACCCTGTTCCTGGCGGGGGACGAGGCGAGGTACGTCAGTGGCCACAACCTGTTCATCGACGGCGGCTTCAGCGTCGTCAACCCTTCGTTCCGCATGTTCCAGTATCCCCCCGAGGAGGCCTGATTGGGCCGAGTCGGGTCTCACGTGATTCCCATTAATAGACCGGATTCGATTGCGGCCTCATTTCTTGGGTCGGGCCGGAGATTTGAAGGGCCCACAGTGACATCGGTCGGCTGAAAAGGGAGGAAGAGTTCAATTTTCATTTTCCCCGATACTGGACATCTTATGTTCGTACCGTCTCTAATAATACCAATTATAATAAAGGCCATCTAAAAGAAAGATGCATGCTGAATCTTAATCTAATTACAAAATTTGGTAAGTGTTGATTCCAGGACTCTCGTTTCAAAAAATTAGACAAACCCGACAGTATTTTATTATCATATTCCCTAGCAAGTGGCGTATAACACATTACTAGCACAGCGCATCGATACCACATACATAGGTAGAAGAAGGCAAATAGCAAATAGGCTTAAAATGATTTGGTATATGTGAAATGGGGGCAAAAGATATGTCAGTTTACGGAAACCCGATGGACAATGATCGGTTTCTTTTAAACCAACGAAGTATAACCATGCGAATCATTTGCACGTTACTGATGATTTGGTCTTATTCTTCAATGTTAAAATACATCTCAAATTTAGGCCCATTAACATGGTCCAAGTTGAAGTGTGGATGTATGGCCGTATGAGTTCAGGATGAGATGCCCCTTCTGCAAGCGCGCCAAACGCTAAAAATAGATATACGAAGAAGAGGATTGCGCTCGCACTTTTTGCATTTATTTCTCTGCATGCGTAGGAGACAAAGAAAGCAGGAAGAACGCGCATGTTTTGTTCCGCTCTCCTAAGCAGAGGCGCACAATATTTGACAGTACAAAAAGAACAATTATGAGGCCCCAAGTTGAGTTGAAAAGTAAAGCTTGTGCATGGAACTCTCTGATGACTTCTTTGCTAGAGCCGCACGAAACAATAAATGAAAGGACTCTTTGCACACTTGAAATATATAAAGACGTACAATGCATTTGTCTTCCATGCCCTGTGAATCAAATAGAGCACGCGATTTCTTCTCAGAAAGATTGCTCCTGCAATAAATGATGGGAGGTTTGTCCTGGTTATAAATGGAGAAGATTCATTGTGGTTGAAGGTGCACCAAGTCCTTGGTGGCCAGAGAGATGAGATGGCGCCAAGTCTTTCGGTGGCCAAGAGGGTTGAGTATTTTTCTATTACACCTGGCTCTTTTCCTAGAGAGATTGGAGAAGACGCCAAGTATTAAAGCCAAATTAAATTCTCATTAATAGAATTTGTGTAATTTCTTGGTGAGGTTTCACCAGAAATTATGATGGATTAAACACTATATAAGTTGTTGGATATAATTGAGAGTTGGGAAACACTAAAAGGTTTCACTAGGAACTGTGATGACTAAACTACATGAATTCGATGTCTGATTTCTTTTCCTTCCTTCCAACTATTTTATTTTATTCACTTGATCTATATTTGCAACATTCAAGGATGATTTAGATCCATTAACATGAATTCTACAACATTTTTGCATTCTTTCTATAGAGGTTATTTCGACTTGAAAATCGATCCCTTCGCGACTGAGGTATTTACCTCAGTTTGCCATTTGAACTTGTCCCTGTCTGTTTTCCATCGGATCATAGCTTTGAATGATGTCGTGGTGAAATTCTAGTAGATTATTACTCTTGATCATTTGAAAGGTATAATATATGGTAGTATAGGGCATCCAACTAAAGCCACACTGCTCTACATGATCACATGTACTATTTACAAATGATGCTATATTCTTCCTAGATGGTAAAATCACTAAGGTTAAGAACTTAGCAAATATCTTGCATCAGTATTGCTTTGCGTCGGGACAATTCATCAACCTCAATAGGTCAAGAATTTTCTTTGGAAAAAACTATCCTCAAAGGTTAAAACAGAATCTAGCAGCAAAATTAAGAGTGCTAGTCATTGAGAAAACATGAGAATATGTGGATATCCTTTCTAACTGAGGACAAACTAAAAATCAAATGTTCTCCTGGATTATTGCAAAAGTCGATAGAAAACTAGAAGAATGGAAAGAGAAGCTAATGTCGAAGGCGGGAAAAGAGATCCCAATTAAAATGGTAGTCTAAGCATTACCTCAGTTTATCATGTCTACTTTTAAAATTCCCATATCGATTTGCAGAGCTACTGAAAGAGAGTACCATCCTTCTGCTGGAAGCAAAATGCTATGAAAAAGGGTATACATTGGGGTAAGTACACTAAAAGTGCCAAAAGTTGTGTACGACGCTTACTTTAGTGCCAAAAGTTTTTTCTGGATCACTTAAGTGCTACTTTTTTTTAAAAAAACGATCATTTAAGTGTCAACTTTAGTCCGAATTGCCGGAAATCTAACATGGCTATATTTTATTAATTTCTCAATCCTACGTTGTTCACTAGTGTGCCTAGTTAGCATATAACCCCTAAACGACGTCGTCCAAAAGTTGTAAATAGTGATCATTTAAGTGCCAAATTTTATTACAAGTGATTATTTGAGTGTCAAAATTTATTTAAAGTAATTACTTCAATGCCAGTCATTGTTAAAAAAACAATTACTTTAGTGCCAAGTATGCCATGTGGACTAGATTTTTTAAAAAATTTTGTCAAGTCGTATAATAATTTTAATTATAAATGAAAGGTAATCAGTTTGGCCGGAATTTTTCGCTGTTAACACTAAAGTGATAGTTTTTTCTCCGATTTAGCACTTAGGCGAGCAGGCGAAAACTTTTGGCACTAAAATGAGCGTCGTACACAACTTTTGGCACTTCTAGTGTACTTATCTCGATATACATTGGAAAAGATGAGATATTTTGAAAACTAGGAAAGATTGCGGGGGGCTAGGCTTTAGAAATTTACTTGATTTTAATAAAGAGATGTTGGGAAAACAAACTTGGAAATTCATTCAAGACCTGAGAGCCATATGAAATAGATTGTTGAAAGGGATTTACTTTCCCAAAGAAGACTTCTGGAAAACGAAGGTCCTTGACCCTCTTGGAGATGACAAGGCTTACTAATGGGGAGAGATACAATTGAGTCAGAGATTAAATGGAAGGTTAGCAAAAGCGATAAGATCAAAATCAGAGAGGATAGAAGGCTGCTCTCAAGCAAGATAGGAGGACCAGCAAACCAAAACAACCTTCAGTGAATTAATCGATCACAATGAAGGAGGATGGAATATTCAGTAACTACAAGAGATTTTTGAGGAAAGAATTGTCAAAGAAATTTCAGCCACGCCTTTATAATTAACACCTGAACCAGACAAGATATTATGGACAGCAAATAACTCAAGTTCTTACGAGGTGAAAAATGGATATGACAAGCTTCGAGACTCAAGAAAACTTCAAATAGCAAATCAACCTTCTACATCATACTAGCTACCTAAGAGACTATGGACTAAAATCTGGAAGCTAAAAGCCTACCCCAAAGTTAGGTTTTTGCTATGGAGGGCGAGTAACAATGCTTTGCCAACGAAGGAAAACTTATATAAAAGGAGGATACTACCTAACCAAAGTGTCCCTTTTGTAGCCAAACTCCCCAATCTACAGAGCACATCTTCATCCTCTACCCCTGGACAAAAGAAATCTAGTCAGACTAGAGGATCGAAGCCGATTTATCCCAAGGGATTTGCAATCGAATGGACAAATGGGTATGGGAGAAATACAACTAGAGAATTACTCCACAGTCCAAAGCAGATTTTGCAGAACTTGTTTGCGGATGGGGAAGGCACGAAACTCCCTAATATTCCAAGCATAGAGACACAACCGAGTTTAACAATTGAAGATGTAGTTTATACGACTTAACCATTTGTGGAACATGGAAGCGACAAGATTATCCAAGAAGAAGAGACATGTTCTGTAGAAAATACAGGATGCTTGCCAACCCAGATCTACTACAAAGTGAGCATCAATTATTCTTGGAGCAACTCAAAATATGGAGCAATCGATAGCAGTACCATGCAGAAATAGAGAAGGAGCACTCATGGACGGATTCGCAAAATCGATATGTGCCCCTTCTACCTTCATCGCCAAAGCCTTAACCATATGGGAAGCTTTGAAATGGTTGAAATTGAAGCAAGATGCACGAACTAGAGATGTACTTTCCACTAATATGTACATGATGCTGTCATTCGGTAGCTTATCATCAGTTAATTACATTACGAGCTGGTCTAAAGCACCATGGGCCTCTCGGTCCATTATACAAGACTGCACCAATTTGCTAGGCCAGCTAGAAGTAGTACTCATTTTGAACCAAGAGATTATAATAAAGTGGCCAACCAACTTGCTAAGGCCAATCGAGCCAGCTGTCTCCTAATGAACTGGATTATTGATCCCCTTCATTCCCTTTGGTTGATCTTATGTTTATATCTTGGATCCTTTCGTAACCTTCATCTTTGGGTTAGTAATGAAAAATCCTAGTTCATGTATGGAGAGTTACTGATTGTCGACAAGGGTCACAAGGACTAGGATCACAAACCATAACCATGCAACAATAGTTCTGTCGGTACCTTGGAAAAGATCAACTTTTCTTGTTGTGTGCTGGTCTCTGGCTTTTCTTGGAACAAGGAGTCTCTTATAATATAGACAAGCGGTGTTTATTGCTAAAGTTGAGATTAAATTGCTCGTTTTCATTGATCGCTACACCTCGATGTGTGTCAAAAAGTACTGCAGCAACTAGTTCAGGGCTGCTTTTGCAATCATCACGATAATTTCATCATCCTCACATGCAAGACCATGTCCCTCATTACAAGCTTGACACAGATATGTTTGATTTGTGGTTACTTTGTTTTATCATGAAACCTTAGTCTCACTAGTTCAACTTATTGATTTGTGCATGTTTAGATGCAAGATGAGGTCTTGAACTTATGTCTGTTATCTATTTGTCTGTCCTTGATATGTATCATGATATTAAATTTGCTCAGAGGATTGTACATTAACATGATGGTGGAAAGGAGAAATGAAGTGAGGGTTCTCCTATTCCAGTGCTCGTATTATAATTGATTCCCCATTTCTGGCAAAGTCAATCCAGCTGAACTTCAATTTCAACTAATGCATTTTCCTATTTTCAGGGGATGGATCAATCTGAAAGGGGCAGTCACAGGAGAAGATCGCCGTCCTTTTCCCAGAGGCTTGGGGTGACGAGCAAAATGGCTTCACTCTTTCAATAGGACTATCTCCATCCTTAACCACCCCATAACACAACCTCCCACCCACCCCCCCAAAAAAAAAAAAAAAACTTTCTTTCAGCTCCTCTAAGCGAGGTTATTTAGTTTTTCCCTCGAGAGACAGCATTTTCTCGATTAAATTCTCTTGATATATTTAGTTGATTGATAATCTGTCAGATCCTTTATGATATCTTGGTATCTTAGTCATTCTGAATGAGCAATGTACTTTAAATTTCCCATACTTAAATTAGCCCTGTTACATATTTGATTATGAGTTTGATGGATGTCATGTCTGAATACTGTAAGGTAAAGATCCCTTCTTTGAAAGTGCAGACAGAAAACAAATCTCAAGCCCAGACACCTCGGCACTGTTTGATAATCATCCAAACAATGTTTGATCATGATTTTTTATTCCCGGGATTAGTTTGGGAACATAATCGCGTTTGGTAAATTTATTATTCCCGGGAACAAATTTGGAGTAGAATCAAGGATCAAAATTTTTTTGATTCTTGTTTTGGGAACAAGAAAAAAAAAATCAAAAATTGGAACCCTTCTCTCCCTTTCTCTGTCACTGTTCGCCATTGTCTGCCACTGCCTGTCATCGTCGTCTGCCGCTGCTGTCCGCTGGTTGCCGGCAACCAGTCCGGAGAGCTCGCTGGGGGCTCGCCAGGCCAGGATGAGGTCCCCTAGCGAGCCTTCGGCAAGCTCGCTAGAGGCAAGCCCCGCCACTGGCGAGGCTTACCCAGCCCCGTCAATGGCCAGGCGGGCCTCGCCTGGCCCCTGCCGAGTCCTTGGCGGGGCTGGGCAAGCCTTGCCGGTGGCCAGGCGGGCCTCGCCTAGCCCTGGCGAGACCGGCTTGGCCACCGACGAGGCTAGGCGAGGGCTGGGCGAGCCTCGCCCAGCTGCCGGCGAGGCTCAGCCGACGAGGGCCGGCAATGTCCTCGTTCGGCAATGCTCTGGTGAGGTCGGCTGCCCTCATCGGCCCGCGCCTAACTCGGCAACCAGCCCGAAGAAGAAGAAGAATAGGAGGAAAAAAAGAGGAAACGAGGGAAAAAGGAGAAAAGTATAAAAATTATTTAAAAATTAAAAGAAATTGATTTAGAACAGAATTAATGAGCACGGTACTAAACACAATTCTATTCCAGAATTAGAAATTTCGGACAGTTATCAAACGGCTTAAAATGCTTAGAATTTGTTTCCAGGAATATAATAAAAAATAATCATTTCTGATCATAATTTACTCCTGAGAACAGAATTGTTATCAAACGCGCCTCTCATTGTCAGATTATAAGAGTAAAGACTCGTTTTGAGGACGTTAGTTATGGTTTAACACCACATCAAAAGAACTGCTGAAGATTATGTATCCCATGTGGAGCCATGAAGTTTAACCACCATCAAGCATATCCATGGTGTCAGCTTTGCATGCTGAACTAGACGGGGCTCATTTGATGATTAATGAACTTATCCAGGACCAACGCTCAGAACAAGGTGGAAGAAACCATCAAATAAAGTGGGTGAGACATGCTGTAGAGTCTGTTGCAGCGGGATAACTCGAAGTGGTACGGAACCTGAGGACACAAATCGAGAGCTTGAACAAGGAACTGGAAGGAGAACTAGCAGATTCAAAAGGTTCTCTTCTAACGGTAGTCCGTGAACTCGAGAGCAATAAGAAAGCAAGAGAGATAATCGACCGAGTTTGTGATGAATTACCCGGCATCATGGGGAAGAGAAAGATTAGGAGAGAATGGAATTTTCGAATATACGTGAACAAATGGAGAAGGAAAGGAAGATGCTGCAATTAGCTGATGTAATACGAGAGGATTTTGGGTCCAGATGAAACCATTTGGCGGCTTCTGTCAGGGAAAAAAAAGAGTCAAAAAGAGAAAAGTCGATTTGCCCAAAGAAATGCCGAAAGAGAAGATACGGGAGACCACTTGAGCAGAAGCTGTCTCAGTGCTTGTTACAGCGAAGAAGGGGATAAATCAAGGAGCATATAGATGTGTCTCCAGAGAATGCATTAGAAATGGACAGGGATAGAGTATATTTGTAGTTTGTAAAATTCATGATTTGTGCCGTCTGTTTCTTTTTAACTCCTCTGTTGCATGTCTATTATACTTCCTCTTCTTTTATTTATCAGCCAAGTCCTTTCATTAATCTTTGATAACATCGTCTAATCACTAATGGTTGACGAGATGCAAATGAAAATGTCATGCCAAATAAGCTCCACTGGAAAGAGAAGGGGGGAGGGGGGAGGTTCCGGTGGCCCTGCCGTTCTTGCGCAAGGGTCGCTTAATCACCTGGTCGAGGCCCGAGGGTGCGGGGTTGAGGAGGTGCTTCGAGAATAGCACATGGATCGAAGGCTTTGAGACCGAAGCAGAAGTTGTCAACGTTGCACATTTGACAGAGATGAGCAACCCTAGAACACCAAGTGGGGAGATCATTATACTTGATAATGTGCAATGAATGCTATAAAGGAGCTCACTAGACATTAGGGGTGTGCAACCGACCGAATATACCTGGGAACCGAACCGGCCCACTCGAAAAATAGGGGCGGGAACCAATTTCCGTTGAAATTGGTCTAGAAACCGGTTCCTAAAATTCGGAACTGGTTTAAACCGGTCCGGGAACCGGGTCCGATTAATTACCCACCCAAGAACCGGTTCCTGGACTGGTTTTGTAAATATAGGTCCAAAACCTTATTTTTTCTTCTTATATCTATTTTTACTCTCGTAATCACACGACGTTTTTCTTCTTGGTTCTCTCAAACACACACGGCACTCCTCCTTCATCGTTCCTCTTCCTCACTTGCTTACCTCCCTCATCGGCTCCCTCTCGCACTGTTCAACGGACGGACGGTGTTCGTTGCCGCCAAATTCTTGTGTACCACGTGGATTGGCTCGCCTGATTTCTCTTTTGTAGGAAGATTTATGCTTGCATAAATGAGTAACTTCATGTAATAGTTTTGAAAATAAGACTAATATTAGACCCACATTTGTTGCTAATTATTTTCCTTATGATTTTATTTATTATAATTAGCTCTGTGGATCCTTAATTTTTCGTTCAATCAAAAAGTTCTTGTATTTATTTGTTACAAGTACTTAATGTTTCAATACAAATTAGGAGGATTACGTTATTTTATCGCGTATTAATATAAAATTCGAAGTCGTATAGGATATTGGGAGATTACAAAATAAGTTCTAATGGAAACAAGGTTGACCCTGGAACCGGATCGGAAAAATAGGATGGGTCGGGTATAGGGTCCAATACAAATATGGTTGGGTACAGGGTCCAAAAAAGGGGGAACCAGTTATAACAGGGTCGGATATAGGGTTCATATTTAGACCCTACCCACCCTGGATCTGATCACCCTTACTAGACATGCTTGATGATAAAAAAAGAGAAGGAATAGCTTTCAAAATATCAATTACACGCCTTAAAAAGCAAATCAAAATAATTAGAGATTGAAAATTTTTCTTTAAATGCTTAACAAATTACCAAAAATTACCAAAAACAAGTCATAATCTTATTATTCAAAGGGTCAATTCAATCTTAAACATTTTTGATGATTTATTAATATAATCCCTTTAGCCAATTTTGGCTTGGAAAATCTATTAACGTTGACGCTCATCATCCTATAAGCACGAACGTAAATAATTTGTAAAATTTTTTTTAATCCTTTTTACATTTTTTCTTTTTCCTTTCATTATTTTTATTTTTTTTTCTTTTCCTTTTCTTTTTATAGTTAGCCATAGACAAGGGCTAAGCTCATCGGACACAGAAGAGGGTCACCCTTGATAGCCACAAGTAAGCCTGCACAAGGAGTGACCAACAAAGGTCGCCATAACCTTACCCAAATCTAATGAGGTCGACTTGGACAACCATCACTCTTGCCAGCTCTAGCGAGGGCGAGAATCAATGACCCTCAATTGGGTGACCGTTGCCCTTGCTAGCCACTCATCATCCTCGCTGGTCAAAATTTAAAAAGAAAAATTACAAAAGTTGTTCATGTTAACACTAATTGCCAAGAAAATTGTCTAAAAAGTTTTAAACTTATTGCACTTTTGTTAATTCAGTCCTAAATATTTTAACTTTGCCAATTTAATCCTAAACTTCTTTCACTTATTGTCAATTGAGTCCATCCGGCTAATTTTGGCTGGAAAATGCTGATGTGGATGTCGGCAGTGCCACGTAGGACTACTGGCGCTGACATTGACAATTTTTAATAATATTTTAATAATTTTTGTATTTTTATTTATTTTTATTTATTTTCTTTTTGGTTTTCTTTTTTGCCTTTTCCGGTGGCCGACCGACCACCGGCCACAACCAGCCAGCTGGCCTCGCCTACCACAAGCGAGGCGCGGCCGAACAAGGGCTAGCCTTGGCAAGGGGAGGCCTTGCGTAGGCGCGGCCGGGCAAGGGTTGCCTAGGTGAGGCCGACCCTTACCTAGGCTAGGGCAGCTTGGCCGAGCATTGGCCAAGCAACAGTGATGCCAAGCAAGGCGACTTTAACCTGGGCGAGGGCTGGCCTCGCCAGATCTGGCAAGGAGAGCCTTCACCGGGGCTCGCCCTTGCCCAAGTGAGTGTCGGCCTTGCCTAGACCAAATCTAGCTAGGTTAGCCCTCGCCCAAGCTAGGGCGACCTTGCCAAGTGTTGATCGGGCAATGGTGATGCCAAGCAAGGCCGCCCTAGCTTGGGCGTAGGTCAGCCTCTCCCAAGTGACCCTTGACAAGCCGCGCCTGGGCGAGGGCTCCCCTCGCTGGGGTTAGCCCTCGCCCGACCTGGCCTCGCTTGTAGCGAGTGAGGCCAACTGGTTGACTGTGGCTAGTGCCGGCCATCGCCTGTGGCCGATCGGCCATTGGAAAAGGTAAAAAAGAAAGCCAAAAAGAAAAGAAAGAAAAAAAAATCAAAATCAAAAACAAAAAAATATATTACAATATTATCAAAAATTGTCCACGTTAGCACCGGCGGTCCTACATGGCATCGTCGGCGTTTACGCCAGCATTTTCCAACCAAAATTGGCCGAATGGACTCCATTGGTAAGAAGTGAAGAGATTTATGACTGAATTGGCAAAGTTAAAAGATTTTGGACTGAATTGATAAAAGTGCAATAGGTTTAAGACTTTTCAAACAATTTTCCCCCAATCACCAGTTGACCATGTTACACAAGACAATCGGCATCAACTCTTCAATTTTCGATTAAAATTGCTAAAATGATTATGTTGACAAATCATCAAAAGAATTAGGATTAAATTGGCACAACTAAAGATTTTATGATTGAATTACTCACTGTACAATAAATTTATGACTTTTTTGATAAATTTTCCCACAACACACGTTACGAGAGCACACTTTCTTTGACAAATAAAGAAGAGCATGAGCGAAGGTGGGTATCGACTCCATTCTATTAAAAGAGCATGAGCGAAGGTGGGTATCGACTCCATTCTATTAAATTATAATCACCCCAAATAAGTTGGTCCGATGCATAGAAATAATGGAGCCCATTAAAGAGATAGAGATGGAGGAGGGATCCATTTCAATTGAGGAAGAGCAAGGTGCCTTGACAATCCAACACGCGACCAAACAACATGAGCATGAGCATGAACATGAATATAGTGCTTTACCAACATAATCTATTTTTCGTACATACCCAATTGTGTATCAACATCTTTTACCCGAAGAATCATGCGTAATATTCCAACTAAACAAAATTAGCGACTGTCACTTTTGAGACTCCGGTTCCGAAGAACTAAATAAACATGACTGTTTTGTTAACATATTACTCAGCGAGGGGCTTACAGTAAGTACATTTCTAGCACTGCGCATCAGTACTTAGTTGTATACACAGTTACTGAGGTAGAAGAAAGTAAAAGAATAAGGTGCGTCATTCGTTGTTGAATGCCATAGATCGGCTTAAGAGGTCATCTTCTGTAGAGTTTTTTTTTTCTTTCTTTTTCTCTTACTCGTGTTTGTTGGTATGACACTAATGTGGTACCCCATCAGCACCAGATGTTTATCTTGGGTCATTTTAGCAATGCCAAGTCTGCAATTTGATAATACTTCTAAGGTGGATTGATAGAAGAAGTTGATTAAACAAATGGGGAAAGTTAGATGAGTTGATTGCATAATAAAAATGTTAGGTGATCTAATCCCATATTCAACGACACCTTGAGGATTAAAATTGGACTCAACTTCTATAATCCTTTTATTTTATTTAACCATCAAGCGTGGCTTAGTAGATTCGTCCTTTGTCTTTTTATCATCACAAGTTCAAATTATGTTGTGGGCGAAACTCCAACAGATATTCACTCCGATAGATTTTCACCAAACACCAATACATATTAAGAGTGGCCACCAAATCAGCCATCAACTCTAGTTTTATTTTCTAAGAAACTTAGTTCGAGCACATCAATATATTTATTTGGACTCACATTCACTTAAAAATAAAGTAATGAGTTAAGGGTCAATTAATATATATTAATAATTGAATTCGACATAAATTATTCGATGCGGGATTTTCTAACATAGGTCATACACGCATCTCAACGGGAATAATGGAGCTGCTCGTGCAGTCGGATTCCAAGAAATTGGTTCTTCACATCAAGAGATGTCGTGTTTGTCCTGGTATGTTTTCCGCGGCAATGGCTTTGATAAGAAATGATTCCTTCCACATGAAGTTGAATGATTCCTTGGGTCCTCTCTCTTGTCCTGCTCAAGCGGCGCCACTCCATGATCTTGATAAGGGTTCCTTTTCAGAATCTCAACCTCTTGCAATATTTTCTTATTTTCTTGGTGACGTCCTTGCTATTTTTTCATTCATTTGGGCAGCAGACCCATTGTTCATAAGAATCCAAAAATCTTATCCTCCCTACATTTGATAAACCCATCCTAACGAATCCCAAATTCATTATCCTTGTCATTGAAATTTTTACAAAATGTTGGGCTGATCCGTCACGTGTCATTGTTACGGGATTTCAATAAAACGTAATCGGTCTCATGTTTCAACAATCTTAATATGACATTTGGATTTTCGCTCGACAAAATAGCAAGTCCCAAATGCGTAATGACCCGCGCCAAGTTAATGAGCTCATCGTCGGACGACGCTACTTGCATTGCGTCAAGTCATCACCGAGCAACACTAATTTTATCTTATTCGGAAATGCGTCTACATCGGCGAACCGTCGTCACTACTCGTCGTCAACAACTTCAATGTCTGTTTTCATCGTGCGATGTCTCACCACTCTTCGGTCAACATTACATGCGAGACCGCTCGACGACCAGCTCAAGTGGTCAGCAAGCCCACGGAATCCTTCATCGTGGCATGAAGATCAAGAGCGACATAAGAGGGAAAGCCGCCCCTTCATTACTGGCTTCTCCCTCCTCCCCGCTGCTCATCATTGCCACGTCCACAACAAGCTTGACCAGCTGTCCACCCCTCCAAAAATTTCTCGAAATACCTCCATCATATGAAAATGTTTTTACCTCTCTCCTCACTTTACAATTTCCACGAATAAGCCCACCTTTCCAGCTGGCATGGGATAAGGAAAGGGAGTCAAGAAAGGCTGCCCAAGCTGAGGCAGCGTTGACTGAAGAAAAAGGAGAAAAAGAGAGAGGGAGGGACGCCATTGTCCTATCGCCTTATCGCCTTAGCTTTGCCACTTTTCTTCAATTCCCTTTGAAGCCGCCGCCACAAAAGTAAAATAGAAATTCCAGGCCACCACAACTTTTCATCCAGCCTTCAACCGCAGAAGATCAAAAACCATCAGCGAGCGTCCCATCTCAGCAAGGCCGCCGGGAAAAAAATTGCCTCTCAAGTCGGTGCCGCATCGCCGCCATCAGCCCTCTTAATCTCGCCAAGTCGCGACTGCCGTACACGAGGACCCAAGACAAGTGGATATCCTTCGTTTTATCCTATATTGATCATTTGTCGTGCAACAAGAATACTTTCCTAGAAATTCAAGAACACTATTGAGATTTTCGTTTAATCAAAGTTTCAACTACGTTACTCATTTAATCAGAAGCTTTAACTATGTCTAAGTTACCTAGCTATGTCGTCGAGTTCGAAATAGTCGAGTCCGTGGTTAGGTCGTAAAGGCCGGGATGGTCAATATTAGGCACGTTCGAGGGCCAGAATGGCAGAAACTTTGAAGGAAAGTCGTGACTGAGCTGAGGACAGGTTTGATTCTAGCTCAACCTTAGAGTTTGCTAATTTTGTACTAACTTATGTGGTGCAAATTTCATGGGACGTTCTTCACAAAAGTTGTCCCTTATTGGCTGTTTTACAACATACTATAATTTCAGAATTTTTGGACTTCATATGACGAAAATATATTTGAAAAACTCATTAACATGACGTGAGCCATTACATATCTAGGGTTTACTATTTTGTCGAGCAAAAACTCCAATGTCACATTTAAAATCATCCAACATTGCATACTGTCAACGATGAGCAGCACTAAAATACTAATTCCGAGAGAGCTTGATAACGTTTAAGGAGTGCAATAAGCGGAAAAGGGTACTTGCTAGAGATATTTAATGACTCAAAAAGCTTTCAAACTCTCAATTACATGTGTCAAAATCAAACCTAAATAATTAGAAATCGAATATTCTCCGCTTTTCATACTTAACGTATTCAAGACACCGGTCACGGGGAGATATGCTTTTTTCACATTTGAGGATGAGCACAGGCGAAGATAGGTGAGCGTACCTTCTTTTACTCTTATTTCGATCAAAGTTATTGTCGCCCTGAGGTCGCATCAATGCATAGAAATAATGGAGCCCGTTGATGGGGTAGAGATGGAGGGATCTATTCCAATCGGGGAAAAAGAAGATGCCTTCTGCTCTTTGATTGGGCAAGCCTACGAATTCGTCGTAAGCAGCGGCTCTTCGTTACGAACTTACGACATAGGCTTTCCTTTTTTTAAGGAAACAAATTGAGTGAAGTTAACATGCCACCACGTGGCGTGAACATGGTACCTCACCAGAGTTCCTATTTTTGAGTAACAGACCCAATGGAGGTGTCGACGTCTTTCACCGTTTGCCATTTACGTCTTTTTCTCCGTGCCATCATCTGATAAATTTGGGAAAAGTACCAAAAAAGTCCTAAACCTATTGCATTGGTACCAATTCAGTCCTAAACTTTTCAATTGGACCAATTCAATCCTAAACCTTTTAATATTGATACCAATTCAGTCCATCCGGCCAATTTTCGCCGGCTGGCGGCGACGTGGGCGTCGGCCGGTGACCGGACGCCGACGTGGCAATTTTTATGATTTTTTATTATTTTTCGAATTTTTTTATTAATTTTTATTGATTTTTTTTTTTTTTTTTTTGCTGCCTCCTTCTTCTCCCTCGGTGGCCGGGCGAGGGCCGCAAAGCCCTCGCCTGCTGCCGGCGAGGGTCGCGGCCCTCGCCCGGCTTCTCCCAGGCCGCCGGCGAGGCGGCCGCTGGATCCGGCGAGGCCGGGGCGGAGGCGAGGGCCGCAAAGCCCTCGCCAGCCGCCGACAAGGGTCGCAGCCCTTGCTCGGCCTCGCCCGGGCTGCGGGCGAGGCCGAGCGAGGGCCGCGACCCTCACCGGAGGCTGGTGAGGGCTTCGCGGCCCTCGCCTCCGCCATGGCCTCGCCCGGATCCGAGCGAGGGCCGTGACCCTCGCTGCCGGGGCGAGGGCTTCGCGGCCCTCGCCCGGTGGCCGGCGAGCCTCGCCGGAGGCTCGCCGGCCACTAGGAAGAAGAAGGAGGCAGGAAAAAAAAAGAAAAGAAAAGAATTAATAGAAAATCAATAAAAATTAATAAAAAAATTCGAAAAAATAATAAAAAAATCATAAAAATTGCCACGTCGGCGTCCAGTCACCGGCCGATGTCCACGTCGGCGTCGGCCGGCAAAATTGCCGGATGGACTGAATTGGTATCAATATTAAAAGGTTTAGGACTGAATTGGTCCAATTGAAAAGTTTAGGACTGAATTGGTATCAATGCAATAGGTTTAGGACTTTTTTGGTACTTTTCCCGATAAATTCAAAATATGGCCGTCCGTTCGGCACTATTCATTAATTCATTACGTCATTTTCTCTCATTTCTTTAATTAATTCACTGACTCATCGTGATAAGAATGGATTTTCGACTACATCGCTTGATAACGACGTGTGTTGTATCTTAATCACGCCACGAATGAAGTCGCCCGGATGTACAGACTTGCGAAAAGTTTCCAATCAGTAAGTCCCATGAAGGGAACCCGCGGAGAGCTCGGAAAGAGTCTAATATTTTACAATTGGAGCCTTTTTTTTTTAATGGTGAATCAGTTGCTTAATTGTCCTATATAATAAACTCCATGCTAGCTCTCTTCATCCTGAGATTACCATATGCAGCAACAACATCAGCAGCAACCGTCTTCTTCTACACTTTCTGTGCAACAATGGCGGGCTCTATGGCGGGCTCTTCATTTATCTCCGCAGCCACTAAAAGGTGAGTGATTCCTTCATTTTTTTTTTCTTTTTAATCTCCTTTTCTGGTTCTGTTTTTAAGGGTTTTTCTTATTCTTTTTTATGTGGGTTTTCTTCTTTCTGGTGATTGAATAAATCATCCTCCTGCTGCTTCGCTAATTTATCATGCTCAAGCTCCACCAAGCACGTCATAGATTTCTTTGAATTTTCATCGAATTATGTGATGATAAAGGATTGGAATTTAATGAGATGTTGCCACTTTTATTTGGTAATTCCACTTCGAGTGAAAAACGAAAATATTTAACATGTATATCTCTCCATGGATTTAGGTACTATAACAAGTCTCATTTTCGATGCATTTTCTCAAATTTCACAGGCTAGAGGGCAAGGTCGCACTAATCACCGGAGGAGCGAGCGGGATCGGCGAGATCACAGCCAGAGTCTTTGCCCACCACGGTGCCAAGGTCGTCATTGCCGATGTCAACGACTCGCTCGGCCACTCTGTCCGCGACTCCCTTGGCCGGGACACCGCCTCCTTTGTCCACTGCAATGTCACCGACGAGTCCCAAACCAAGGCCGCCGTCGCCGAGGCTGTCTCCACCTTTGGCAAGCTCGACATCATGTTCAACAACGCCGGGATCGGCGGCCTGAACAAGACCCGCATCATCGACAATGACAAGGCCGACTTCGAGCGCGTCCTCGCTGTGAATGTAACCGGTGTCTTCCTCGGGATGAAGCATGCGGCACAGGCCATGATCCCGGCGCGGCACGGGTGCATCATCAACACTGCCAGCATCAGCTCCGGCCTCGGTGGCGCAGCCTCGCATGCCTACACGTGCGCGAAGCACGCGGTGCTGGGGCTGACGAGGAACGCCGCCGTGGAGCTGGGGCAGTTCGGAATCCGGGTGAACTGCCTGTCGCCCTATGCCTGCGTAACGCCGCTGGCGACCGAGTTCGTCGGCGTGGGCCCTGCGGAGCTGGAGGCGGCGATGGACGCGGTGGCAAACCTAAAGGGGGTGACGCTGAAGGCGGAGGACGTGGCGAACGCCGCCCTGTTCCTGGCGGGCGACGAGGCGAGGTACGTCAGCGGCCACAACCTGTTCATCGACGGCGGCTTCAGCGTCGTCAACCCTTCGTTCCGCATGTTCCAGTATCCCCCCAAGGAGGCCTGATTGGGCCGAGTCGGGTCTCACGTGATTCCCATTAATCGACGTGATTCGATTGCGGCCTCATTTCTTGGGTCGGGCCGGAGATTTCAAGGGCCCACAGTGACATCGGTCGGCTGAAAAAAGGAGGAAGAGTTCAATTTTCACTTTTCCCGATGCTCGACATCTTATGTGCCGTACCTTATCTAATAATACCAATTATAATAAAGACTATCTAAAAGAAAGATGCATGCTAAATCTTCATCTAATTACAAAATTTGGTAAGTGTTGATTCCAGGACTCTCTTTTCAAAAAATTAAACAAACCCGACAGTATTTTATTATCGTATTCCCTAGCAAGTGGCTTATAACACATTCTAGCACAGTGCATCGATACCACGTACTTAGGTAGAAGAAGGCAAATAGCAAATAGGCTTAAAATGATTTGGTATATGTAAAAAGGGGGCAAAAAATATGTCAGTTTACGGAAAGCCGATGGACAATGATCGGTTTCTTTTAAACGAGCGAAGTATAACCATGTGAATCATTTGCGCATTACAGATGATTTGGTCTTATTCTTCAATGTTAAAATACATCTCGAGTTTAAGCCCATTAACATGATCCAAGTTGAAGTGTGGATGTATGGCTGTATGAGTTCAAGATGAGATGCCCCTTCTGCAAGCGCGCCAAACGCTAAAAATAGATACACGAAGAAGAGGATTGCGCTTGCATTTTTCGCATTTATTTCTCTGCATGCGTAGGAGACAAAGAAAGCAGCAAGAACGCGCATGTTTTGTTCAGCTCTCCTAAGCAGAGGCACACAATATTTGACAGTACAAAAAGAAGAACAATTATGAGGCCCCAAGTTGAGTTAAAGCTTGTGCATGGAACTCTCTGATGACTTCTTTGCTAGAGCCGCACAAAACAATAAATGAAAGGACTCTTTGCACACTTGAAATATATAAAGACATACAATGCATTTGTCTTCCGTGCCGTGTAAGTCAAATAGAGCACGCGATTTCTTCTCAGAAAGATTGCTCCTGCAATAATTGATGGGAGGTTTGTCCTGGTTATAAATGGAGAAGATTCATTGTGATTGAAGGTGCACCAAGTCCTTGGTGGCCAGAGAGATGAGATGGCGCCAAGTCTTTCGGTGGCCAAGAGGGTTGAGTATTGTTCTATTACACCTGGCTCTTTTCCCGGAGAGATTGGAGAGGACGCCAAGTATTGAAGCCAAATTAAATTCTCATAAGTAGAATTTGTGTAATTTCTTGGTGAGGTTTCACCAGAAATTATGAGGGGTTAAACATTATATGAGTTGTTGGGTGTAATTGAGAGTTGAGAAACATTGAAAGGTTTTACTAGAAACTGTGAATGACTAAACTACGTAAATTCGGTGTCTGATTTCTTTTCCTTCTTTCCAACTATTTTATTTTGTTCACTTGATCTATATTTGCAATATTCAAGGATGATTTAGATCCATTAACATGAATTCTACAGCATTTTTGCAATTCTTTCTTTAGAGGTTCTTCCGGCTTGAAAATCGATCCCTTCGCGACTGAGGTATTTACCAGAGTTTGCCATTTGAACTTCTATTTTCCATCGGATCATAGCTTTGAATGATGTTGTGGTGAAATTCTAGTAGATTATTACTCTTGACCATTCGAAAGGTATAATAGATGGTAGTATAGGGCATCCAACTAAATCCACACTACTCTACATTATCACATGTACAATTCACAAATGATGCTATATTCTTCCTAGATGGTAAAATCACTGAGGTTAAGAACTTAACAAATATCTTGCACCAATATTGCTTTGCGTCGGGACAATTCATCAACCTCAATAGGTCAAGAATTTTCTTTGGAAAAAACTATCCTCAAAGGTTAAAACAGAATCTAGCAACGAAATTAAGAATGCCAGTCATCGAGAAAACATGAAAGTATTTGGATATCCTTTCTAACTGGGGACAAACTAAAAATCAAATGTTCTCCTGGATTCTTGCAAAAGTTGATAGAAAACTAGAAGAATGGAAAGAGAAGCTAATGTCGAAGGCGGGAAAAGAGAACCCAATTAAAATGGTAGTCTAAGCATTACCTCAGTTTATTATGTCTATTTTTAAAATTCCCATATCGATTTGTAGAGCTATTGAAAGAGAGTACCATCCTTTTGCTGGAAGCAAAATGCTATGAAAAAGGGTATACATTGGGGTAAGTACACTAGAAGTGCCAAAAGTTGTGTACGGCGCTCACTTTAGTGTCAAAAGTTTTTTATAAATCACTTAAGTGCTACTTTTTTTAGAAAAAAAAACTATCATTTAAGTGTTAACTCCGATCCAGATTACCGAAAATCTAACGTGGCTATATTTTTATTAATTTCTCGATCCTATGTGGTTCACTGGCGTGCCTAGTCAGCATATAACCCCTAAACGACGTCGTCCAAAAGTTGTAAATAGTGATCATTTAAGTGCCAAATTTTATTACAAGTGATTATTTGAGTGTCAAAATTTATTTAAAGTAATCACTTCAATGCTAGTCGTTGTTAAAAAAACAATCACTTTAGTACCAGGTATGCCACGTGGATTGGATTTTTTTAAAAAGATTTGCCAAGTCGTATTATAATTTTAATTATAAATGACACGTAATCAGTTTGGCCAAAATTTTCCGCCATTAACACTAAAGTAATAGTTTTTCCTCCGATTTAGCACTTAAATGAGCTGGCGAAAACTTTTGACACTAAAATAAGCGCCGTACACAACTTTTGACACTTCTAATGTATTTATCTCGGTATACATTGGAAAAGGTGAGATATTTTGAAAACTATGAAAGATTATAGGAGGCTAGGCTTTAGAAATTTAGTTGATTTTAATAAAGCGATGTTGGGAAGACAAACTTGGAGATTCATTCAAGACCTGAGAGCCATATGAGGTAGATTGTTGAAAGGGATTTACTTTCCCAAAGAAGACTTCTGGAAAACAAAGGCCCCCAACCTTTCAGAGATGGCAAAGCTTACTAATGGGGAGAGATACAATTGAGTCAGAGATCAAGTGGGAGGTTAGCTATAGCGATAAGATCAAAATCAGAGAGGACAGAAGGCTGCTCTCAAGCAAGATAGGAAGACTAGCAAACCAAAACAACCTTCAGTGAATTAATCAATCACAATGAGGGAGGATGGAATATTCAGTTACTACAAGAGATTTTTTAGGAAAGAATTGTCAAAGAAATTTCAGCCACGCCTTTAAAAGTAACACCTGAACCAGACAAGATATTATGGACAGCAAATAACTCAAGTTCTTCCACGGTGAAAAATGGATATGACAAGCTTCGAGACTCGAGAAAACTTCAAATAGCAAATCAACCTTCTACATCATACTAGCTACCTAAGAGATTATGGACTGAAATATGGAAGCTAAAAGCCTACCCCAAAGTTAGGGTTTTGTTATGGAATGCGAGTAACGATGCTTTGCCTACGAAGGAAAACTCATATAAGAGTTGGATACTACCTAACCAAAGTGTCCCTTTTGTAGCCAAACTCCCAAATCTATAGAGCACATCTTCATCCTATGCCCCTGGAAAAAAGAAAACTAGTCAGACCAGAGGATTGGAGCCGATTTATCCCAAGGGATTTGCAATCGAATGGACGAATGGGTATGGGAGAACTACAACTAGAGAACTACTCCACAGTCCAAAGCAGATTTTGCAGAACTTGTTTGTGGATTTAGAAGGCCGAAACTCCAAAATATTCCAAGCATATAGGGTGTGTTTGGCACCAGCTTTGGAAGGGGCTTTGCCCATCAAAAGCCCTTTGGGCCAAAAAATGAGTGTTTGGAAACGAGCTTTGGAAAGGTCTTCATGGGAAAGCAAGTGCTTGGAAGGCTGAAAGCCCAAGGCAGCCTTGGGCTTCTCGGCATTCTCGACATCTTGAGATTACTGTTCACTTTTTTTTTTTTTTTTTTTTTTTTTCCCCCAAAATTGTCCTCACGAATTTTTTGTTTTTCCGGTGCGTGCCCTTGTAAGGGCACTATTCATCTTCTCTGGACGTCGCGCGCCTTAGGGGGTCGTGCAACTCCGGCAGCCGCCGGAGGTCGCAGGTCCTCGCGGCGACCAGATCTGGGTCGTCGGAGGTCGCGCGACCAAACCTGCCTCCCGTGACCCAGATCCGGGGTCGCCGGAGGTCGCGACGGCATCGCCGGCCTAGATCTGAGGTTGCCGAAGGTCGCCGGAGGTCGCCGGTGACCACAGCCCTTTCCGGTCAATTTATTTTTAATTTTTCTTTTGATAATTTTTTTTCGCACAAAACTCCTTTATAAATGAAATTCCCCAAACACCATTTTGCTCAAAGTACTTCACAAAGGGCTTTCAAAGTATAATTTACCAAACACAGTTGGCATTTTGGAAAACATCTTTAACTCAAAGGTATTTGCATTTCCCTAAGAACTTTTCCTAGAAGTGATTCCCAAACTCACCCATAGACACAACCCGAGTTTAACGATTGAAGATGTAGTTTATACAACTTAACTATTTGCGAAACATGGAAGCGACAAGATTATCCGAGAAGAAGAGACCTGTTCTGTAGAAAATACAGGATGCTTGCCGACCCAAATCTACTACAAAGTGAGCATCAATTATTCTTGGAGCAACTCAAAATATGGAGCGATTGATAGCGGTATTATGCATAAATAGAGAAGGAGCACTCATGGACGGATTCACAGAGTCAATATGTGCCCCTTCTACCTTCATCGCCAAAGCCTTAACCATATAAGAAGCTTTGAAGTGGTTGAAATTGAAGCAAGATGCACGAACTGGAGATGTACTTTCCACTAATATGTACATGATGCTATCATTTGGTAGCTTATCAGCATTTAATTGCATTACGGGCTGGTCTAAAGCACCATGGGCCTCTCGGTCCATATACAAGATTGCACCAATCTGTTAGGCCAGCTAGAAGTAGTACTCATTTTGAACCAAGAGATTATAATGAAGTGGCCAACTAGCTTGCTAAGGCCAATCGAGCCGGCTCTCTCCTAATGAGCTGGATTGTTGATCCCCTTCATTCCCTTTGGTTGATCTTATGTTTGTATCTCGGATCCTTTTGTAACCTTCATCTTTGGGTTAGTAATGAATATCAATATTTCTAACAAAAAAAAATCCTAGTTCATGTATAGAGAGTTACCGACTGTCGACAAGGGTCACAAGGATTAGGATCACAAACCAAAACCATGCAACTGTAGTTCTGTCGGCACCCTGGAAAAGACCGACTTTGATGTCTAAGAGGTAAAATTAATCTGATTGTATATCAGTTACGGTTTGGAATATGATATTAACTTGGGTCAATGTTGATAAGAAACTAATCTCATAAGTTAGGCTGTTAGGCCGTGATGATAAAGCATAGTCATCGACTAAACAAAATTGAGACTAATTAGAGATTATGCTAACCATCACATGTGATCTAATATCAACTGTGAATAAACTTGACAGTTAAACTCCAGCGTATAGTATGAGAAGCTAAAAGAATTAAGCCTAGAAGAGGGAATAGATTCCATCTATCGATTGATAGCAAAGTCAATGTTAGTCAAGTGAAGAGGCATTGACATCTACTTATGAGATTTAACTGAAAGCACATTGATTGCAAGGACATAAGTAGTGAGACATTTATTGTAGTCAAACTCTTGGGCGAGAATGATTACTAAGGGTATTGACCGACAGTTCCAGTGGAGCAGTTGTTGCCATCAGACTCGTTACGTGGTTGCTGTCAAATAAGGAGTCGAAATTTAATCTTAAGGAGCGAGAACAGTTATTGGAATACCTTTACCAAAAAAAAAAAAAAAAAAAAACAGTTATTGGAATAGGTGCAGTTTTAAAAGAGTTTCAATTTTTCATTTTTTGTTGTGTTGATCAAATTGTTGCTCTTATTCTTTGGTTAACAATTGTATTTTCATTGTTAACATCAAAAAAGTTTGAAGTATCTGGTTGATAGATTGATTGATGGAAGCTTAATAAGAGGGCGACATGAACAGAAGATCGCTAGAGTGTCCGGAATAATTTGTTGGCAAGAAAGCTCGGTTTTAGTTTATATAAATGTCGACAAAAAAATGGCCAAAGTGTTGAGTGAAGAGTCAATAAATGAAGAAGATTCACTCAGTTGATAGGGAGAAGTGTAGAATGTGACCATCAAAGAAGTAGAGTTAATGTAACAGTGGAGTAGTGGAGTTTATACCATAAACTTTGAATATAAGCGTTGCTAAATTTAGAAGTTATATAGGGCATGTTTAACTTTTTTAGTAGCCGTACCTATTTGGTTCAACTTTGGGGAAATGGCTTTGCATTTCCCCAAGTATCTTTGAGTGAATGGGTATTTTGTGAAGGCAGGTGTGTTTGAAAACTCATTTTTTGTGTATATTTTGTAAAGCAACTTTAAGGCGAAAAGAAAAAGGAAAAAAAGAAAAGAAAAGAAAAGGGTAAAATGCCCGCTTGTAACGTAACCCAACAGATAAAGTACATTTCATAGTCCGTTTTAGGGATTGGCGACGAGGACAAAATCGTGGGGGAGCAGCCGGTGGCGGTGGTGCTGGTGGTGGTGGGGAGGCAGCTGGTGGCGATGGCGGGGAGGCAGCTCGCTTGAGGTCGCCGATGTCACGCCCCGATCCTCGGGCACGTACACATCCTTCCACTTGGTCCATTTTAGAATGCGATATCCCAGGACTAAGTATCGCCGACCTATTCATTAATTAAGCACATGTAGAAGTAATTATAAAATCCCCAGACAATAAAACAATGGGATAGAAAAGCAATGTCATATTTTCATACTGAAAACACACAACCAAACTTTTATACATAGCACAAACCAAGTCATTCACAACTATTTACATTCTCCATGTCTAACTGTATTTACATCTAGATGAGGTTCACAAAAAGGAGGATAAACACTCAATCCTCATCAGGGTCATAATCAGGGTCATCCTGATCCCCTTACAGTTCTTCCTCGTCGGCTCATCCTCATCAAAATCCTCATCTACCGGCTCCTCTTCCACCGGTTCCTCCTCGGCAGGCACCTCCTCAATCTCCTCCCACTCCTCATCCACTCCCCAGTTTTCATCTCCCGCTGGACCTTCTGCCTCTTGATCTGAAATCACTGGTTCTCCTCCATTATGATTGGCATCACCTCCAAAGTGCACCGAAGAGGTATGCTCACCTGCCGATGCAGGATCACAAGTGTCAACCACACCACCGCCCTCAGGATCAACGGTCCCAGCCCCAAAGGCTTCCTCAAGGACGATGAACGATACCTTCTCTTCTGGTATGGGACCTACCTGCCTCCCATCAGAATAATGGCGATACCAAGCTCTATACTCATAGGGTACCAGATCATCTTTGCACTTGTCAACCCAAACAGTAGTCTCAACCAACACATACTCTAGTTCCTCAGGGTCAGGGTGAATCTGAAAGTGGGAGGTCTTCTCGATGATGTTTTCTGGGATACCGGATTCTTCAGGAGGAGGTCCTGGTGCTGCCATTTAAGGGCCTTAAATGGTTTTTATCAACTAATGAGACTATGTCTCAGCGAGTTCTACCCCTAAGACTCGATTAGGGAACCAATACGCCACAAGATTACCTAAAAGCACAACATGAGTCAAAGGACGTACCTGGGCATTAGTCCCAACCTGCAACTCAAGGTTAAGCACATATGCCTCATATATTGCAACAAATGGCAATCAATTCACATATATAAACCACTGTCTTTAGGACGTACCCAATGGCTTTACGGTCCCACTCGACCACTTTCAAGATCCAATGGCTTTATGGTCCCACTCGACCTTTTCAAGTTCAATGGCTTTATGGTCCCACTCGACCTTTTCAAATTCAATGGTTTTATGGTCCCACTCGACCTTTTCAAGTTCAATGGCTTTATAGTCCCACTCGACCTTTTCTCGATAATTAAATCAGCATGAAATAAAGCTCAATTAAATAAACGGACTGCACCACGACAATCGCACAAAATTCCGTTCACCGACCATCCCAGTTGAATTCCCGGAAAATAAATAATTAAATAATTAATTTCAAATTTTAAATAAATAAACATAATAAATTCAATTTAGCACAATATAAAGCTCAATTAAATAAACGGTCTGCGCCACCATCATCATCATAAAATTCCGGTCCCCGGCCAACCTTATTGAAATTTCGGAAATAAATAAATAATTAAATTAATTTCGATAATTTATAATAAATTCCTAAAAATTCATTTTAGGCCCGAATTATTAAATTGACACCCGATAAGAGACGGAAAAATCCCAAGAAGCATCCAATAATTACTAGGACATGTCTACTAATTAAATGCACAATCAATTTAATTAATAAGCACTAACAAGTCTCTAATTTAATCATTGTAATCTAAACTAACCACCTAATTGCAATTAAATAAATCTAATCAGCCCTTAGGCATAATTAGATCACTAAGAAAGCTTCAGTGAGTAAAACTCACTTGCACAACCCGACGACCGGGACACCTCGACAACGACGCAACGGCAGCCGAACTCGGGCCGGGCCGAGAGCTTCGCAAGCCCAAAGAAACACTGGGCTTGGGCCGACTTAAAAATCTTGAGCTGCTCTTAAACTTGGGCTGATCTCTTGGGCTTGAAAACACTTAATTGTGGGCTGCTTGATGGGCTGAAATTGGGCTTCAATCTTACGGCTTTGAAGACTGAATTTGGGCAGCGGCTTTGGTGAACTTCGGCGTCTTTAATCCAAGGGCCACGAACTGATGAAGATGCGAAGCTGAAGGCACGGATGAAGGGCGAGACGCGTCCAAAAAGCCACGTGTCGAGGCGGTCAGCGTTGCTGGTCAACCGCTACTTCACACGGCGAGGAATTGACCAAGAAGTGCTGGCCGAGACATGTAGAGAAAAGGCAGCTTCGTGGACTTGCGAATGGCCGACCAAGTCAGGTGGATTTGGGGCTTCAACGGTCAACCAAAACTAGAGAGATTTGCTGAGATTGACCAGAGAGAGATGCGACTGAGGGAGCTTCATTCACGTCTTCTAGGGCCGACCAACTCTAGTGGATTTGGGGGTGAGACCAAGAGGGAATACACGGGAGAGAGGAAGAGAAATTTCGGTTGGGGGGGGCGTGAGCAGCTTTTCTTTTGTTTTATTTTTAATTTTCTGGCTTCTTCATTCGTGCCTCCCAGAACTCCCTTAAACGGAGAGAGAGAAATCCTCAATGGTCAGCGTGCGTGAGAAGCCAAGGAGAAGCTGCTGAGATGGATAGGAACAGGAGGGGGAAGATGCACGTGAAAGCTGTCCATGGAGGGCCCCAAACCAGCAACTCTTATCTCTTACATTCAATGCCTTGTCTCCCCATTTATTTTCTTGATTAAAATTTCTCAAATAACCAAGTTTCCAAGCAATTTTGTGCTGCCCAAGAGTCATTTCCAAATTTCATTTATTTTTCTCCGGTATCCAATTTTCCGAACAAATCAATTCCGTCGGGGTCCAAAATGAAGTCAGAAAAAGCCCAAACAACTTTCATTCGCCGAATCACACACCCCGGATGTCAACTGTCTCTTCAAAATGGCCAATCTGAGTTTCCGTTCATTTTCCGAATTGTCCGACCCGGTTTTCCGTAAAAATCTCGGGACCTCTGAAAAATCTTCTGAGACTGAGCTGATGTTCCCAAAATAGCTCGTGACATCACAGAACTTTCAATTTTTGAAATCTGACTCAAATTGGTGGTTAATTTCATTCCAGTGCGCTTTTAGCGTGACCTAGACTACCGGGTAGTTTTCAGAACTTTTCAAGACAATTGACTCGTGGTCGATTTTCTTCGAGCCACAATGAATCCACTCGACACATTTGTGACTCTTGATTGTCGTGAAAATCTCGAGGGTTCCATTACAGACACATGGTACCAAAACGATAGAAAAATCAAACTAGTGCCGGTCGATGAGAATTTTCTAATTTAGTGGAGTCACCCACGATCGGTCACACATCTCAGTCGAACCAACTTATTTTTGATCTCACTTCGATTTTTAACTGTGCCGCAATGACCTCTAAAGATGAACACGGTCGAGAAGCCGATTCCTGGTCGAATTCTCAAGTCTATTGCCTTAAAAGTCTTTAATGGCTTACCCAGCTAGTCTAGTTATCTCAAGAGTAATCAGCTCTGAGAACAACCCTATAGACGCGTCAATGAAATGCGCACTCAATTTAATAGAAAACAGCACTAGAAATTCTGGATGTCACAACTTTTCCCCCCTTAAAAAAAATTTCGTCCTCGAAATTTAAACCTCACACACTCTGTTCAAAAAGGCGGGGGTACAATTGTCTCATCGACTCTTCAGTCTCCCAGGTTGCTCCTTCTGTACCGTGGTGTTGCTAGACCACTTTGACTAAAGGAATAGTCTTTGTTCTCAGAACTTGCTCTTTGTGATCCACTATCTGAACCAGGCTTTCAATGTACGACACATGGTCGTCCACGTCCAATTCCTCAAAATTGAGCACGTGGGTCAGGTCAGGCTTATACTTCCTCAACATCGACACGTGAAAGACTTCATGCACCTATGCCAACCTCGGCGGCAGTGCAAGACGATATGCTAGAGTCCCTATTCTTTCCAAAATTTCAAAGGGACCTACGTACCTCGGACTCAGTTTTCCTTTCTTGCCAAAATGTGAAGTTCCTCTCATTGGTGACACTTTCAAAAAGACATGATCACCAACTTGAAATTCTAACAATCTCCGTCACTTATCTGCATAACTTTTATGCCTGCTCTGCGCTGTTTTCAATCTGTTTTTGATCACTGCCACGGCATCTACTGACTATTGAACCAACTCTGGACCTGTAATCTTTCTTTCCCCGACTTCATCCCAACACACTGGAGTTCTGCACACTCTGCCATATAGTGCTTCAAAAGGAGCCATCCGAATACTCTGCTGATAACTGTTATTGTAGGCAAATTCTACCAGATGGAGCTGATCCTTCCAACTTCCTTTGAAGTCTATAACACATGCTCTCAGCATGTCCTCGAGAGTTTGAATTGTCCTTTCAGACTGACCATCTGTCTGAGGATGATAAGCTGTACTGTATTGAAGCTTAGTACCAAGAGCACTCTGCAAGCTCTTCCAAAAAGCAGCAGTAAATCTTGGGTCTCTATCAGATGTTATCGTAACCGGCACTCCATGCATTCGAACCACATGGCGCACATATAGGTCTACGTGCCTATCCAAACTAAGGTCCTTTCAAACTGCAATGAAGTGAGACGACTTTGTCAGTCTATCAATTATCACCCAAATTGAATCATTTCCTCTTTGACTCCTCGGTAGTCCGGTCACGAAGTCCATCGTGATATGTTCCCATTTCCACTCTGGGATCGCTAGAGATTGTAAAAATCCTCCTGGCTTGCAATGCTGAGCTTTTACTTGTTGACAAGTCAAACACTTGGCCACATGCTTGGCGATGTTCGCCTTCATACCTAACCACCAATAATGTTGACGTAGATTCTGATACATTTTAGTACTTCCAGGGTGAACGCTGTAATTACTACGATGTGCTTCAGATAGAATTTCTTCTCTAAGCTTGACATCGTCAGGTACCACCAAACGCCCTTGGAATCTTAATATTCCATCATCAGAAACTTGAAAGTCGACCTTTCTTTTCTCGATGTCCTCTTGAAGAATTCTCTGCACATCAGGGTCTGTTGCTTGGAGATTCTTGATTCTGACCTGAATATCTGGTTCAATTCTGAGGGTGGCCATAAGACTTGAAAGGTGGCCTACCTCAAATTTGAATACCGAATCTCGTGCTTTTTCGATGAGGTTCCATTCCTTTATCAATATTTGAGCTACTGAAGACTTTCAACTCAAAGCGTCGGCGACCTTATTCGCCTTTCCTGGGTGATATAGAATATCACAGTCATAGTCTTTCAGCAATTCCATCCATATGCGCTGTCTCATGTTCAATTCCTTCTGAGAGAATAAATACTTGAGGCTCTGATGATCTGTGAAGATTTGGAACTTTTCTCCACATAGGTAGTGTCTCCAAATCTTCAGGGCGAAGATAATGGCTGTGAGCTCTAAGTCATGAGTCGGATAATTTTGCTCATGAGGTCTCAATTGACGGGAAGTGTATGCAACAACCCTACCATGTTGCATCAACACGCAACCCAACCCCTTGAATGACGCATCACTGTAGATCTCGAATCCTCCAGGTCCAGATGGAATTGTCAGTACAGGTGCAGTAGTCAGCCTTTCCTTTAGCTCTTGAAAACTACTCTCGCACTTGTTTGACCATACAAATTTTTCTTCTTTCTTTAAGACTCTAGTCAAAGGCGAGGCCAATGATGAGAATCCTTCCACAAACCGTCTGTAATAACCAGCCAATCCCAGAAAACTTCTGATCTCTGTCATTGTAGTTGGTCTTGACCATTTGATCACGACTTCTATCTTGCTTGGGTCGACAGAGATTCCTTCTCCGGAAATCACATGACCTAAGAAAGCAACACGAGTCAACCAAAACTCGCATTTGCTAAACTTGGCATACAATTGATGAGCTCTTAAGGTTTGGAGCACTAATCTTAAATGATTCTCGTGCTCTTCATCACTTCTCGAATAGACCAAGATATCATCGATGAACACGATCACAAACTGATCCAAAAATTCCTTAAACACTCTGTTCATCAAATCCATGAAGGTAGCTGGGGCATTTGTCAACCCGAATGGCATCACTGTGAACTCGTAATGACCATATCGAGTACGAAATGCTGACTTAGGAATGTCCTCCTTCCTAATTCTCAGCTGATGATATCTCGTCCTTAAATCAATCTTTGAGAATATTGATGCTCCTTGTAGTTGATCGAACAAGTCATCAATTCTTGGGAGTGGATACTTATTCTTAATTGTCACCTGATTGAGTTGTCTATAATCAATGCATAGACGCAATGATCCATCCTTTTTCTTTACAAACAAAACTGGCGCTCCCCAAGGTGACGCACTAGGACGAATAAATCCTTTGTCCAACAACTCCTGCATCTGTACTTTCAGTTCTTTCAATTCTATTAATGCCATTCTGCACGGTGCTTTCGAGATCGGCTTTGTCCCCGGTGCTAGTTCAATCACGAATTCAATCTCTCTTTCTAGCGGTAAACCTGGCAATTCCTTTGGAAAGACATCTAGAAACTCTTGAACTACCGGAATGTCTTCTACTTTCAACTCCTCAACTGTCATATCCACGACAGTTGCCAGGTAACCTTGGCAACCCTCGTCTAACAGACGAGTTGCCTCGGGTGACGAGATTAAGGAAATCGTGGGTCCTCCACGATTCCCGACAAATTCAAAACTTTTACCCCCTAATGGGTCGAACTAAATCGCCTTGCAATAGCAGTCCATTTTAGCTCTTTGATTGGTGAGCCAGTCCATGCCAATAATTAAATCAAAGTCATACATGGCTAGGACTAACAAGTCAATTTTCCCCACTCGCTCACCAATCTCTAACTTGCACCCCAAACATCCCGAAGCAGCAATAACTTTATCTTTCAACGGTGTAGATATGCAAATTGTCGATTCCAACAATATAGGTTTCAAACCTAACATCTTAACATACTGCTCGGCAATGAAAGAATAACTTGCTCCTGAATCAAATAAAGCATAGGCAGGTTGGTCGTTGAGCGAAACCATACCTGTAATTACGTCAGGCGCAGCCTCCGCCTGACCCTGTGTGATTGCATAGATGGTACCCTGAGCTGGAGGCCTCGGCTGTCCTCCCTGTGGTGCATTCTATGGGGCATGCCCTCTTCTCTGTCTCATCGGTGGTGGTGGCGGTAACTGAGGTTGTCCTCTCAGCTTCGTTGGATAATTTCTTGCAAGGTGACCATGTTGGCCACATTCGAAACATGCCCCTGACCTTGGTGGGCATGGAGCTGACCTGTGTCGCCTTCCACATAAGCGACACCCTCCCATGTTATTAGGCGCCTGCCTATTAAATCCACCTCTCTTGAATGGCGGAGCACGGGGTTTACCTCCAAACATGGGTCTTTTCCCTTGATGGATATTTTCCCTACGAGAGCTAAACCTCGATCCAGATGAGGCAGCTCTGTCGTTCTGGTCCTTCTCAATTTTCTGGGCTCTCCGGTATATGTCATTATAAGTCTTCAAATCTAGAGAGACCAATATACTCCTCAGGTTTGGCCTGAACCCATCCCTAAACCTTCTGACTCGGTTTACTGGATTTTCAATTAACTCAAGAGCATATTGCGAAAGTGCAGCGAATTTTGCCTCATACTCATCAACGGTCAACGAACCCTGGCGAAGGCGTTGGAACTCAACCATTTTTATCTCTCTTGCAGTCTCTGAGAAGTACTTATCATTGAAGGCTTCAAGGAAAGTATTCCAATTCTAAACAGTGCCTTCTGGGAAGATCGTCTCTCGGGTGGTCATCCACCAAGTGTTTGCAACTCCTTCCAGCTGGTAAGTTGCTAACACTACCTTCTCAGTCTCATTGCACATCAGTAGTGCAAATGCTTTCTCAAGTTTCTGAACCCATGAAGATGCAACTTTGGGATCTCCTGTCCCGGTAAACAACAGTGGGTTTAATTTCAGGAACTGCTCCACCAGTTTATGCATTGGTCTTTCTGCGACCACAATCCCTGGCTGTCCTTCAACATTCACTGCAGGTGGAACTATGGCAGGTGCGGCCCTGGCAGGTGCGGCTCCAGCAGGTGCAACAGCAGGTGTAGCCTGAGCAGCGACGGCGACTGCGGCAATAGCGGCGGCCTGAGCGGTGTCTTGAACTGTAGCGGCCCGATCCGAACATGCTGATCCATTCTGGCACCCAAAACTTCCAAGACACGCAAGATCCCATCCACTCTGGGATCATTAGGGGCTGCTACCCCGACATCTACGACAGGTGGATTCACTCCACTCACGCTAGCCTGTGCTGGCGCTCGACCACGTCCGCCTCAGGTCCCGACACGAGTCGGAGCTCTACCCCGAATAACGGCCCTACTGGTCCTCTTTACAGGAGTTCTCGGCTCCTGGTCACTCATGGCTCAGCTTACAACTGACCTGCTCCCAATTCACAATGAATTAGAAACTGAGTGACTCAAACAACAAGCAATTCTAGCACTTAGCTATCACAGACATGCATCAGCTGTGAATTTAAAGGCCTTTCCTACCAACTATCCCAAGCTCAACGCTCCTTATCACTCCAATTTCTAACCATTGCTCTGATACCACAAAAAAGGGATGTCACGCCCTGATCCTCGGGCACGCACACATCCTTCCACTTGGTCGATTTTAAAATGCGATATCCCAGGACTAAGTATCGCCGACCCATTCATTAATTAAGCACATGCGGAAGTAATTATAAAATCCCCAGACAATAAAACAATGGGATAGAAAAGCAAGGCCATATTTTCATACTGAAAACACACAACCAAACTTTTATACATAGCACAAACCAAGTCATTCACAACTATTTACATTCTCCAGGTCTCATTGTATTTACATCTAGATGAGGTTCACAAAAAGGAGGATAAACACTCAATCCTCATCGGGGTCATAATCGGGGTCATCCCGATCCCCTTACGTTCTTCCTCGTCTGGCTCATCCTCATCAAAATCCTCATCTACCGGCTCCTCTTCCACCGGTTCCTCCTCGGCAGGCACCTCCTCAATCTCCTCCCACTCCTCATCCACTCCCTAGTTTTCATCTCCCGCTGGACCTTCTGCCTCTTGATCTGGAATCACTAGTTCTCCTCCATTATGATTGGCATCACCTCCAGAGTGCACCGAAGAGGTATGCTCACCCGCCGATGCAGGATCACAAGCGTCAACCACACCACCGCCCTCGGGATCAGTGGTCCCAGCCCCAAAGGCTTCCTCAAGGACGATGAACGATACCTCCTCTTCTGGTATGGGACCTACCTGCCTCCCATCAGAATAATGGCGATACCAAGCTCTATACTCATAGGGTACCAGATCATCTCTGCACTTGTCAACCCAAACAGTTGTCTCAACCAACACATACTCTAGTTCCTCAGGGTCAGGGTGAATCTGAAAGTGGGAGGTCTTCTCGATGATGTTTTCTGGGATACCAGATTCTTCAGGAGGAGGGATAGGAGGAGGTCCTGGTGCTGCCATTTAAGGGCCTTAAATGGTTTTTATCAACTAATGAGACTATGTCTCAGCGAGTTCTACCCCCTAAGACTCGATTAAGGAACCAATACGCCACAAGATTACCTAAAAGCACAACATGAGTCAAAGGACGTACCTGGGCATTAGTCCCAACCTGCAACTCAAGGTTAAGCACATATGCCTCATATATTGCAACAAATGGCAATCAATTCACATATATAAACCACTGTCTTTAGGACATAGCGTATAACAGGTGGGAATCACAACTCCACCAAGCATATCTCAGTACCCAATGGCTTTACGGTCCCACTCGACCACTTTCAAGATCCAATGGCTTTATGGTCCCACTTGACCTTTTCAAGTTCAATGGCTTTATGGTCCCACTCGACCTTTTCAAATTCAATGACTTTATGGTCCCACTCGACCTTTTCAAGTTAAATGGCTTTATGGTCCCACTCGACCTTTTTAAGTTCAATGGCTTTATGGTCTCACTCGACTTTTTCTCGATAATTAAATCAGCATGAAATAAAGCTCAATTAAATAAACGGACTGCACCACGACAATCAGCACGAAATTCTGGTCACCAGCCATCTCGGTTGAATTCCCGGAAAATAAATAATTAAATAATTAATTTCAAATTTTAAATAAATAAACATAATAAATTCAATTTAGCATAATATAAAGCTCAATTAAATAAACGGTCTGCGCCACCATCATCACCATAAAATTCCGGTCCCTGGCCAACCTTATTGAAATTTCGAGAAATAATAAATTAATTAAATTAATTTCGATAATTAATAATAAATTCCTAAAAATTCATTTTAGGCTCGAATTATTAAATTGACACCCGATAAGGGACGGAAAAAATCCCAAGAAGCATCCAATAATTACTAGGACATGTCTACTAATTAAATGCACAATCAATTTAATTAATAAGCACTAACAAGTCTCTAATTTAATCATTGTAATCTAAACTAACCACCTAATTGCAATTAAATAAATCTAATCAACCCTTAGGCATAATTAGATCACTAAGAAAGCTTTAGTGAGTAAAACTCACTTGCACAACCCGACGACCGAGACACCTCGACGACGACGCAACGACAGCCGAACTCGGGCCGGGCCGAGAGCTTCGCAAGCCCAAAGAAACACTGGGCTTGGGCCAACTTAAAAATCTTGAGCTGCTCTTAAACTTGGGCTGATCTCTTGGGCTTGAAAACACTTAATTGCGGGCTGCTTGATGGGCTGAAATTGGGCTTCAATCTTACGGCTTTGAAGACTGAATTTGGGCAGCGGCTTCGGTGAACTTCGGCGTCTTCAATCCAAGGGCCACGAACTGATGAAGATGCGAAGCTGAAGGCACGAATGAAGGGCGAGACGCGTCCAAAAAGCCACGTGTCGAGGCGGTTAGCATTGCTGGTCAACCGCTACTTCACACGGCGAGGAATTGACCAAGAAGTGCTGGCAGAGAAATGCAGAGAAAAGGCAGCTTCGTGGACTTGCAAATGGCCGACCAAGTCAGGTGGATTTAGGGCTTCAACAGTCAACCAAAACTAGAGAGATTTGCTGAGATTGACCAGAGAGAGATGCGGCTGAGGGGGCTTAATTCACGTCTTCTAGGGCCGACCAACTCTAGTGGATTTGGGGGTGAGACCAAGAGGGAATACACAGGGAGAGACGAAGAGAAATTCCGATGGGGGGGGGGGCGTGAGCAGCTTTTCTTTTGTTTTATTTTTGATTTTCTGGCTTCTTCATTCGTGCCTCCCAGAACTCCCTTAAACGGAGAGAGAGAAATCCTCAATGGTCAGCGTGCGTGAGGAGCCAAGGAGAAGCTGCCGAGATGGATAGGAACGGGAGGGGGAAGATGCACGTGAAAGCTGTCCATGGAGGGCCCCAAACCAGCAACTCTTATCTCTTACATTCAATGCCTTGTCTCCCCATTTATTTTCTTGATTAAAATTTCTCAAATAACCAAGTTTCCAAGCAATTTTGTGCTGCCCAAGAGTCAATTCCGAATTTCATTTATTTTTCTCCGATATCAGATTTTCCGAACAAATCAATTCTGTCGAGGTCCGAAATGAAGTCAGAAAAAGCCCAAACAACTTTCATTCGCCGAATCACACACCCCGGATGTCAACTGTCTCTTCAAAATGGTCAATCTAAGTTTTCGTTCATTTTCCAAATTGTCCGACCCGGTTTTCCGTAAAAATCTCGGGACCTCTAAAAAATCTTCTAAGACTGAGCTGATGTTCCCAAAATAGCTCGTGACATCACAGAAACTTCAATTTTTGAAATCTGACTCAAATTGGCGGTTAATTTCATTCCGGCGCGCTTTTAGCGTGACCTAGACTACCGGGTAGTTTTCAGAACTTTTTAAGACAATTGACTCGTGGTCGATTTTCTTCGAGCCACAATGAACCCACTCGACACATTGGTGACTCTCGATTGTCATGAAAATCTCGAGGGTTCCATTACAGACACAGGGTACCAAAACGATAGAAAAATCAAACTAGTGCTGGTCGATGAGAATTTTCCAATTTAGTGGAGTCACCCACGATCGGTCACACATCTCAGTCGAACCAACCTATTTTTGATCTCACTTCGATTTTTAACTATGCCACAATGACCTCTAAAGATGAACACGGTCGAGAAGCCGATTCCTGGTCGAATTCTCAAGTCTATTGCCTTAAAAGTCTTTAATGGCTTACCCAGCTAGTCTAGTTATCTCAAGAGTGATCAGCTCTGAGAACAACCCTATAGACGCATCAATGAAATGCCTGCTCAATTTAATAGAAAACAGCACTAGAATTTCTGGATGTCACAGCCGACCTGAGGCGATGCCCTGGGTCGCACAACCTAGCTGCTTGGGTCGCGCCGACCTCAGGCGCGACCTTGGGCATCGCCGAAGGTCGCGTTGCCTCAGGTGACACCACCTGAGATTGAGCGACCCATGCGACACCCAAGGTCGCTCGACCTTAGGTGAGGTTTCCCGGCGGCCAGATCTGACCGCTCGTAGCTGAGCGCCGCCCACCACGAAGCTTGGCCGAGCGCCACCCTAGGCGGTGGTCACCAGGGACACATGACCCCCAAGCGATGATGGTGGCTGCCAGAGAAGCCCGACTCTCAAGTAGGGAAGAAGAAGACGAATGACGAAGAAGATGGACGGGGAAGAAGAAGATGAACAGTGACTCGGTAAACAGTGAAATCCCATCTCCAAAATGCCAATGCTCAAAGCAGCCCCTCCCCAGCATTAGGCTTTCAGCATTGGGAATGTTGGTATTGGACAAATGAGCTTTTGAAAATACATGCCAAATGCAAAATATTTTCCTTGAGGGGCTTTGAGGGTCCAAAGGCTCTTGGGAAAGCCGAACCAAATGGGGTCATATACGTAACCTTTGATTGTAGGTAAAAATTCTTGAGTTGTAATTCTTGTACAAATCGCCAGTCGATACATGAACACGTGTTTCATCTTTACTTTCAACATACTTTACTTCTCCACTATGATTTACATGACTAGCGATAGTTATCCCTTGTATTTATACTTTTCGATTCCTTACCATTTACATTCATGTCCAAGAATCAACAAAGGACCTTCACAACCTTTGTGTGTTCGTATCCACCAATCCACACTATGAAAAGTATTTCACATTCTCCAGTGAATTAGATGTCGTTAAATTCTTTTCATCAACATATGGACTCAATCATCAAGTTCTTGTTCCGCACAAGCATTTGTCAATGATGAAGTACATGAACCAATTTTAGTTAGGATATTTGATTGATTAAGGTAGGGTGAGTTTCATTTTCAAGTCAATGATTAAAGATCTGGAGTTCAACATATTCGTGATTGAACAATAGTCAATCAACCCTTGGGGCGCTGTGAAGTTTTGATTTGCATTCACTTGGAATGTGGAAGAATGGAGCTTCTCATACAGTCGGATTCCAAGAAGTTGGCGGTCAAGACGAAAGGGGATAATTATCAAAAAATTCATAAACTTATTGTACGAATATTAATTTAATTATAAACTTTTCAATTTAAACAATTTGTATGAAATATTTTGACAATTTATTAATGTATTCATCCTAACTAATTTTGGCCAGCAATCACTGATGTGAACGTTGGGCGTCATACATTGTATGGTTGACACTGACACAAGCGATTTTTTTTTTTTTTTTAAACATTTTTAAAATTTTTGGATTTTTTTATAAATTTTTCTATTTTTCTTTTTCTTTTTCTTTTCTTTTGTTTTCTTTCCTTCTTCCTCTGCCGGTCACTGGCCATCACCAAGGCTCGATGACCAGCAAAGGAAGAAGAAAAAAAGAATAAAGAATGAAAGAAATAATTTTATATGAAAAATTTAAAATCACCCATATCAACGATAACTGTGTACGATGGTCGACGTCAATGTTAATTTGAAAAGAAACAATTCTGTTGGCTTGGAGCTGAATGATTCCTAGGCGCTCCATCTTGTCCTTGTTTAAGCATCATCTCATGATTTTAATAGAGTTTCCTTTTGGAATCTCAACCTCCTCCAATTTTCTCACAAGGCCTTATTTATTTATTTGTCAGTTCCTTCATTGGGAAGCAGGATTATCTGAGCAGTTGCGTAAACGGTCGGCGGAAATACATGTATCAGTGCTTTATCATTGCACGAATCGCACAACTCATGAGCTATCTCGATGTTATATTCCTAAAAGTTAAAGAACCTTGCCCTCCTTAAATTCGGCAAAATGGTCTTAATAATGAATCCCAAATTCTTGGCACGGGCAGGAAATTATTCAGATCCTAATCAGATGATTGTATGCTATTCGCTTATTATCAATTAGGATTTTTAATAACGTAACTTGAAATTTTGGAAGACGGTGGTCCATCTTATGTTATGAAAACCTTAGAGTTTGTGCATTCACAGCATTGTTTATACACCATATATCAAAGATCAATTACACGAGTTAATAGAATCTCCAATTAAAATTGGAAATCGGAAACTTTTCTTAAGATGCTTGATAAATGTTATGAGGACATGCTTTTCTGACAAATAAATATGAGCATAAGCGAATGAGGGCAATGTTGCACCAACTTTATTTCTATTAAATTATAGTCAACCCAATTAAGTTGGTTGTATGCTAGAACTAATGGAACCCGTTAAAGAGCAAGAAATGGGGTATCGAGGAGGAAGATGCCTTTTGTTTTGATTGGGCAAGTATATTGGGTGGCCTTAAACCTTTCTCACTCTAAAAGTTAATTCAAAGAGTGAGATTTCCTCTCACATTTATAAATTAACTATCAACCCATTTTACAACTGATGTGATATCACCTCAACAAAGTATATAAAACGCGTCATTGTATATTAAGTATTGGCTCTTCATATAAGGGAAAATTTCAAATAAAGACATAAAATAAGGCTGTTTTCTTGAAAGAATCTCCGGATTTTGTTCCAACTCAATCATTCAATCGCTAATTTAATCTTAAAACAATTTCCAACTTAACCGCTAGTCGGCACGTTTATTTCAAGTGATACTCTACGAGCCCTGGCTGGGGGCATTTTCATGTATGGGCTTTTTTTTTTTCTTTTCTTATTTTACCTCCGTTTGTTTCCTTTCTCTATTTCTTTTTCCATTTTTATGGTCACCGGCCGCGGGTGAGCCGGCTTCGCAATTACAAGAAGACGAGGGAGCCAACCTAGCTAGGCTAGCATAGCCAGCTGAAATAGCAGTCGTGCCACGCATGCATTGGAGCGTGGGAAGAGGAGGCTAGTAGCTGTGGAGAGGAGAGCGGAAGTCCTGAGCGGGCTGGGCCCTGGGCATAAAGATCCACACTCTGGAGATTCTTTTGGGAAGATAACTTTACTTGAGAATCTTATTTGAAAATTTCCCCTCATACTAAACAAAATTTCCTCTATTAGACATGGTTTATCGGTATTTCCTTCTTCTTTTTTTTACAAATCCAACCAAGTGCCGACTATTTTTACCTAGTGAGTCATGCGCAATGTTCAACCCAATCAGATCCTTGTCAATATCAATATTTTTTCTCTCTATGCTGCCATTTCTTCTAGCAGGTTTACCGAAACTTTTGGCAATGTCCACCAATCCCCTCCCTCATTTCTTTCATTTCTTGATATATTTATGATTCTTCTCGCCAATAGTGTGCATATCATTCTACGTCACACTGCAAAATAAACAACTAAAGTTCAGACTATTCGTGATTGATTGAACGGCAAATTTCGACGAATGGCCTGTTGAAACATTGTAGAGGCAGCCCCGAGGATGGAATCTTTGCGCATGGAGCTCCAGAACAATGTCCAAATAATATAAATAAAAATAAAAAAGCGTGCTTCCTAGTCCTTTATAAAGAAACTCCATTTGATCTGTCTTCCTTGTTACAACACCAACGCAGCAGTAACAGCAGCAGCAGCAGTCCTCCTCTAGTACGCCTTATGATCCACCGATGGGAGGCTCTTCGTTCATCTCCGCAATCGCCAGAAAGTGACTGACTCCTGCCTGCGTCGTTTCCTTCTTATAATTGGATAAAATCATCCCCCTGCTTCACTAATATATACCGTGCTCTAGTTCCAATGAATACTGGAATGTGACTGATACTCCCCGCCTATCGACAAGATGGCACTAGGGTCCTCCTCCCCAATGATCTAGCGGGTTCGTGGGACAATACTTGACCTACTAGAGGACTTTTATAGTTTGAACCAATATTTTATTGGTAGTTTAAACTGAGGCCCATATATAACTATTAGAGAAAATTGTCTAAAAAATCATAAACTAGTTTTGCCAATTTAGTCCCAAACTTTTCAATCTTGCCGATTGAATCCTAAACCTTTTGTCAGTTTGCCAATTGGTTCCTCTTTTTTTTTTTTTTGGCTTTTCCCTTGCCTTTTCAAGTGCCACCGGCCATAGGCGACGGCCGGCCACAGGCCACAGCCTGCCGGCTGGCCTCGCCCGCCACAGGCGAGGCCCACCCGGGCGACAGCGACGCCAGGCGAAGCTAGCCCTGGCCCCGAGGGCCGGCCTCGCTAGATCTGGCGAGGGGAGCCCTTGCCTAGGCGAGCGCTAGCCTTGCCCCTAGCTAGGCGGTCGACGGCCGGCCACTGGCCACAGGCCGACGCTTGGCCGACCAGGGGCGAGGGCCGGCCTCGCCAGATCTGGTCCAGGCAAGGCCGACGCTCACCTGGGCGAGAGTGAGCCTCGGTGAGGGCTCCCCTCACCATATCTGGCGAGGCTGACCCTTGCCGGGGCCAGGGCTAGCCTCGCTCAGCGTCGTCGCCCGCCCGGGCGAGGGCCGGCCTCGCTAGATCCGGCGAGGGGAGCCCTCGCCTGGGCTCGCCCTCGCCTAGGTGAGCGTCGGCCTCTCCCCTGGCTAGGCGGGCGATGGCTGGCCACCAGTAACAGGCTGACGCCCGGCCAGTCAGGGGCGAGGGCTGGCCTCACCAAATCTGGTCTGGGCAAGGCCGACACTCACCTAGGCGACGGTGTGGCAGGCGAGGCCAGCCCTTGGCCCAGTGAGGGCCGACCTCACTAGGTCTAGCGAGGGGAGCCCTCGCCGAGGCTCGCCCTTGCCCAGACCAGATCTGGCGAGGCTGGCCCTCACCCCTAGTCGGCCGGGCGTCGGCTTGTGGCCGGTGGCCAGCCGTTGCCCGCCCGGCCAGGGGCGAGGCCGACGCTCTCCTGGGCGAGGGCAAACCCCTCCCCTCGCGAGATCTAGCGAGGCCGGCCCTCGCCAAGGCCAGGGCTGGCCTCGCCCGGCGTTGTCGTCACTCGGCCGGGCCTCGCCTGTGGCGAGCGAGGCTAGCCGGCGGGCTGTGGCCGGTGGCCGGCCGTCGCCTGTGGCCGGTGGCTGGCCACCAGAAAAGGCAAGGGAAAAGCAAAAAAAAAAAAAAAAAAAAAAAAAAAAAGAAAAAAAAAAGAGGAAAAAACAGAAATTAAAAAAAACAGAAATTATTAAAAAAAATCAAAAAATATTTAAAAAATTAAAATATTATTAAAAATTGTTCACGTCGGCGCCGGTAGTTTTACGTGACACCGCCGGCGTCCACGTCAGCATTTTCCGGCCAAAATTGGCCGGATGGACTCAATTGGTAAATTGATAAAAGGTTTAGGATTCAATCGGCAAAGTTGAAAGGTTTAGGACTAAATTAGCAAAACTGCAATAGGTTTAGGACTTTTTAGACAATTCTCCCGTAACTATTATGTATGTATAATCTCCTTTTCTTGTAATAGAGAGATGTAACATAAATGTACATAATGTTAATTATAGAAGAATTTTTAGTTGGATGAAATCCTAATTTAAGATAAATCAAGAGAAAATCTCATGTCTCAAATTCTATATAATTTTTTACTCTGTTTCCTTGTTATTTTAGCGCGAATCCTAACCATAAGCGTGTCATACATTTCTTCAAAATTTCTTTAAATTATGTAATGAGACAGGATTCCAGTTAACTACAAAATCAATCAAATCACGCCATAAGCAAGCTTTTTGGCTTCGTATTCACTAAATATGATTTTGCCTATTTATTTGGTAATTCCACTTTTTAGTGAAAAACCAAAGTCTTTGATGTACATATTTATCTCTTTGGAATTGAGTCACTAAGGGCGTGTTTGGTAACAATTCTGTTCCCAGGAACTGATTCTGACAAGAAATGATTAATTTTTATTCTGTTCCGGGAAATTGATTCTAACAAGAAATGATTATTTTTTATTCTGTTCTCGGGAACTGATTCTGAGTAAAAGAACGCGTTTGGTAACTGTCCAAAATTTCTGATTTTGGAATAGAATTGTGTTTGATAACGTATCCATTGATTTTGTTCCAAATTAATTTCTTTTAATTTTTAAATAATTTTTTTACTTTTTTCTTTTCTTTTTTTCCTTTTTTTTTCCTTTTCTTTTTTTTTTTTTTTTCCTTTTCTTTTTTTCCTTTTTCTCCTATTCTTCTTCTTCTTCTTGTGGCCGGTCGCCGTCACCAGAGCATCGCCAACCCTCATCGACCGAGCCTCGTCGGTGGACAGGTAGGCCTCGCCGGGCCTGGGCAAAGCTCGCCTGGCCACCGGCAGGGCTAGGCGAGCCCCGCTGGTGGCTAGGACCGACAGTGGGTGACCGGCGGCGGGCGGCGACGAGCGGCGGTCGCGGGATGGCGGAAGGGAAGAAGAAGAGTTTTATTGTGTTGATTCTTTTTTTGATTCTCGGATGCAGAATCAACTTTTTTTTTTAATTCTCAAATCTTATCCAAAACTGATTCCGGGAACAAATTTGTTCCCGGAAACAAAAATTTTACCAAACACGATTCTCGTCCCAAATTGATTCTGGAAACAAAAAATCAGAATCAGGCACTGTTTGGCACGTTACCAAATAGGGCCTAAACAAGTTTAATTTTTTATGTATTTCTCAAATCTCATAGACTAGAGGGCAAGATTACGCTAATCACCAGAGGAGCCAGTGGGATCACAGATAGAGTCTTTGTGCGCCACAGCGCCAAGGTGGTTATCGCCGACGTGAACGACTCGCTTGGCCAGTCTGTCCAGGACTCCCTTGGCCAGGACACCGCCTCCTATGTCCATTGCGATGTCACTGATGAGTCCCAAATCAAGGCTGCTGTTGCTGAGGCCGTCTCCGCCTATGGCAAGTTGGACATCTTGTTCTACAACGTTGGGATCGCCGACCTGATCAAGGCTCACATCATCGACAACGACAAGGCCGACTTCAAGCACATCCTCGCCGTGAATGTCACCGGCGTCTTCCTTGGGGTAAAGCACACCACACAAGCCATGATCCTGGCACGGCGTGGCTGCATCATCAACACTGCCGGCATCAGCTCCGGCATTGGCAGCTCCACCTTGCACACCTACACGTGCTCAAAGCATGCAATGCTAGGGCTGACGAGGAATGCTGCCATGGAGCTGGGGTAGTTCGGTTCCGGGTCAACTGCCGGTCGCCCCACGCCTACGCGACCCCGCTGGCGACAAAGTTCATGGGCTTGGGCCCAGCGGAGATGGAGGCATTGATAGGCGCGATGGCAAACCTAAAAAGGGGCGACACTGAAGGCAGAGGACGTGGCGAACACCGCTCTGTTCTTGGCGAGTGATGAGGCGAGGTACGTCAGCGGCGACAACCTATTCATCGACGGTGGCGTCACAGTCATTAACCCGTCGTTCCACATGTTCCGGTATCCGCCTGAGGAGGCCTGATTGAGCGGGGTCAGTTCTTACATTCGGCCCATGACCGTGAGCGAGTGACATGATTCCTAGTCGACATAATTCAATCGTGGCCGGATTCTTGGGTCGGGTCGTAGATTTGAAGGTCCAAGGTGACATCGATCGGCTGAAAAAGAAGAGTTCATTTTCATGGGAGGGACACTGGATTCTTTCACCGATGTAGACATCTCATGTGTATAGCACAGTTGTACTCCATCTAATAATTACAAATAATAAGAACGAAACATGCTAGACATTCGAAAAATGCATGCTAAACTAATCTAATTGGAAAATTCGATAAGGGTTTCGTGTCGAACTAACCAAAATCAACGACCCTTAATTCCGGTACTTGCGTTCCAAGGAGCTAAACAAGCACGACGGACGTTTTATTACCACCTCTTTTAGCAAGTGGCTTATGTTACATTCCTAGCACTGTGCATGAGTGCTCAAAGTTGCAAACACAGCTATTCACGTGCTTAGGTAGAAGAAGGCAAATGGCATAAGGTGCTAGGGCTGACAAGGAACGCCGCCGTGGAGCTGGAGCAGTTCAGGATCCAGGTCAACTGCCTGTCGCCCTACACCTGTGTGACGACGCCGGCAACCAAATTCGTTGGCATGGGCCCCTTGGAGCTGGAGGTGGCGATATACGCGGTGTCAAACCTGAAGGGGGTGATGTTGAAGGCAGAGGATGTGGCGAACGCCGCCTGTTCTTGGCGGGCGACGAGGTGAGGTACTTCAACAGCCACAACCTGTTCATTGACGGCGGCTTCAGCGTCATCAACCCTTCGTTCCACATGTTCCAGTATTTCCCCGAGGAGGCTTGATTGGGCCAGGTAGGGTGTCATCCAATTGACCCATTTCAATTATGGCCTCATTTCTCAGGTCGGGCCAGAGATTTATAGGCCCATGGTGATCAGCTGAAAAAAGTGGAAGAGTTCATTTTTCATTTTTCTCGATATTAGACTTCTTACAGGGAAAATTATCCGAAATATCATAAATCTATTACAATTTTGTTAATCCAGTCATAAATTTTTCAACTTTATCAAATGAGTCCTAAACATTTTCACTTTTTACCAATTAAGTCAATTCGATCAATTTTGGCAAAATTTTGTCAACGTGGACATATGGTGTCCTACGTGGCATAACCGGTTGTGGACAAAATTTATTACTTTTAATTTTTTTGAATTTTTTTATAATTTTTTTTTTTGGGTGCTTTTCTCTTCTTCCTCTGCCGGTCGCCCAACCTCCAGCAACCAACCAAAGGCTGCAACTGGCAAGGGTCAACCTTGCTGGCCTTAGGTAAGGTCGCCCTCATCGAGAACTAGCGAGAGGCGAGGCCGACGAGGTTGCCCTTCGCCAATTCCTGATGAGAGCAACCTCACCTGAGGCTGGCAAGGGCGACACTCCCTAGTAGGGGTGAGCACGGTTCCCCGGTAGAATCGTGAACTCGAAGGTCCAGTTATGTCAAGTCTCTATAATGTTGATTTCTTTGTGATTTCAGGTATTAGAATCTTTGAGGATGTTGCTGAGTCCAAGGTATGTGCCCGCTTTCTGCTTTCTTCTTTCATTGTTCTCACGTGTCTCTTATGTTTCTATAGTACTTGAAGGGTTTTTTACTTGATCAGAATTCAAAGATGCCTCTTCTGGTAAAAAGCATAATCAGCATACTTGCCCGTGTTTATGTTGTCGCATTATATAAATTGCTTCTATTAATAGACTGAATGTTTTGGTAAGAGTAATCAAACTTGCTTGATAAATCCAAACTGAAGATATAAAATTTTCTGTCGAATTGGTACCAAACAGTTACAGTGCTTGTTGTGATTTGCAGATGAGAAAAGGTGCTCTTGTGAAGTCTATTGGTGTTGTTGAGAAAAGGTGCTCTTGTGAAGCCTGTTGGTGTTGTTGATGCTAGTGCAAACACTGAATAGATTCGATACTTTCATAAGGTCACTTTGTGATTCCATTTGTCTACCTATACATTTCAGGTCTTGTTGCTAAAGTTTTTGATCGCACAAGAACTATGGCTAATGTTTCTGGTGCTTTCTATGATTTTTCTTGTGTCCTAAAGTCCAAGGTATGAAAGTCAAAGACTAGAATGCATGTATTGCATTCTATTCTCATGGACACATTCTCTTGAAAATGTACTAGACTGTATAACCTACGTGAGACTTGATCTACTGGAAAGAAACTACAAATGTTCCCACTTTGTATGTGTTTGTGTAACTTTGTAGTTGGCTTGCCCAAGACATGGCTAGCAACCAAACAGGCGAATCTTCCCAATGTCTTAGGGTTATTAGACCCCTTGATGTATATCTAGATACTTGTTACTGAGAAAATTAATCCCCCTATTTAGCTCTAGGCAAGTAGAACATAAAACTTTGGGGCGGGCTGGGGTATACTGTGAGAACATGAAATGTTGTCGAATTTGTCCTTTTCTGCTCTTCCACTGCGAGGCAAAGCTTGGTTGATGATCAGTTATTATCACTTTTGACTGCAATAGTCATTGATGCTTTCATTTGTAACCTACTTTGTCCATTTCCTTGCCTTTCACATATGATTCTTTAAATATACAAGTCCGAGACATTGCTCATTAGATAAAGTTTGCCTCCTGTAGGTTGACAAGAATGATCCTAATGCGACAAAAACTTTAAGCATAATTGAGACTATACCGAAGGCTTGCAGAGATTTTGGCGTCCTAGACAAAAGGTTCCTCTCTCTCTCTCTCTCTCTCTCTCTCTCTCTCTCTCTCCCTCCCTCCCTCCCTCCCTCTCTGGCATAGATACTAATTCCGTTCCCTTTACTTATAACAATAACTTACTCGTATTTGTGAATTTTGACAGGAAACCTTACGTCCTTGCATGTGAACCCAGATATAGCTCCTTGTGAGTTTACGAACATTAATCTTGCATTATTTGGCCGGTCTAATGGCAATGTGCCGAGCAGTAACCCAAACAAATGAGAAAGTGCAATTGCACATTATGATCTAATTGCAGGTTGTCGTTTTGCTCATTATTCTAGCAATAATTTTCTCTTAACCCTTTACAAGCAATAACTAATGAGAGTTCTATTAGCATAATACGTTTGACCTATGAGTGATCCAAACTTCTCTTATCATTGTCCAACCATTTTTTTTTTTTTTTCCAGATGGGCTCTATGGGAACACCAGCAAATCATAGAGATTTTTTTTATGCAGATGCATATATCAGTTATGATTTTATATACGTTTGTAGTTTGTCCTTCTACCTCAAATAAAGGAAAATAAGTACAATATCTCACTTTTCTAAAAATTCATTTCAGCTCCAACTTACTAATTCCACATTATGTCGCCCCCTACTCCCGGCAAATCCATCTTTGAGCTGATACTTTTGAATAACTCACAATATAGAATGGATTAGGATCATTAGCAGTTGTACTTGCAACTCCGATTTTGCATTAGTTGTCTGTACATCTACTTCCAGACCTTAGTAAACTCTTGAAACTATGTGCATTAATATCATATCACACCAAATTGCTAAGAGTTTGAGGAAAAAAACAATAGGATTGAAAGATAGAGAAAGAAAAGAAAACTAAGTAGTTCTCATAACCAATTACATGTTGAATTGCTCTATTTGTCATCAAAGGAGCTAACTTCTTCACAAATTGAGCTCCTTACAGATCTGCGCTTGTTTGCACAATGCAGGCTGGATGAGATCTCAAATTCATAAGTTTGTCAATGAGCGGATGCTTTTCATTGGGTGCTCTATTGCTCTTGGTAGGGGTCTAGAGCTTACATTCCTACCATCATATTGCATGATGTCTTCAAAGTTTTTGGTTATCTAATTGCCCTAACATTGCTCGTTATCCTTTCTTGTAGCTCTTGAGTAGTAAAGAATATGAATTGCCAGGTTGCTAGTGCGCTTTTGTTGGATTTCAATGGGTATGGCTAAATTCTTTGTCGTTAGCTTCTTTTTATAGCATTAGTCACTTGCTTGGAGACTGAATTTTTATTGTGGAGTGTGTCCTTATTGGGACTTGGCTTATGCATGTGATGATATCGGGCTCGGTCTTTCCTTGCTCTCCAATGCATACTGTCTCCAGATGGCATACTTCATGAAAATGATTCAAGAAAATACAAGCCAATTGACCTGAGAGCTACTTAGCTTCAAATCAATGTCTAATTTGTCTTGTAAACAAATTAGCAATCATGAAGTTGGAATGAGTCACTGAAAATGAGCTAATGGTACTTCTGGGGAAGAGAATTATGTACACAGATGAGAATAGCCGTGAATCTGTACATGTCATGTTGGACAAAGTGCTGAAAGGCCCGGTCTATTGCTGCTTGCTTGTTTCTGAATTTTGATGTTGAAGTGTAGAAGAAAGGGGCAAATAATTGGAATGGCCATGGTCTGTGACTTTGTCCGACATCCTTATTACAACCAAAAAGCATGGGTCCACTGAAACTTCAAATGCATTAATTGATTCTTTGTTCCGTCAAATCATATTTCTTCTTTTCCGGGTCAAGAAAGATAACCAATTGATGCTGGTATTCTCTTTTATCTAATTGAATTCCTTGTCAAGAATTGCTTTTCTTCTGTTGATAGTTTTCTTCATTTTGTACTCTCTTTGATGAATGACAACCTTGTTTATTATTGTTACGTTCATTTCCCTTTTTTTAAACCAAAAATGCAATTAAAAAAAAAAAAAAGAACCTATCGGAACATGGAATCGACCCTGAAACCTATGACAGGGTAGGTTCTTAGTTCCAACGAGTAGGTTTTAGGTTTCAAAAAACGAAGAACCTGTACCCGAGTTTAGGTTCCAGGTTTCACATGAAACTTGTAAGAAACTTGGAACCGCTTAGGCCTACTCCCCGATCACAACCTCTAGCTAGTCGTCAAAGGCTAGGCGATCGGTAGAGGAAGAAGAGAGAAGAGAAAAATTAAAAATTAAAAACATTAAAAACATTAAAAAATAAAAAATAATAATAAATTTTGTCCATGTTAGCATCGGTCATGTAGGACGGCCGACGTCTATATTAACGAATTCTCATCAAAATAAAAAAGTTTATGACTCAATTAGCAAAATTTAAAAGTTATTGAATAGGCAAAACTACAATAGAATTAAGATTTTTTGGGCAATTTTCCCAACTTCCTATGTGTCTAGCACACTTGTACCCTACCTACTAATACCAATAATTAAAATAATAAAGGCTAACTAAAAGAGGGCATGCTAAATCTTATTCTAATTAGAAAATTCGGTAAGTGTTGATTCCAGGGCTCGGGTTTCAAAGAACTGAACAAACATGACAGTAATTTTATTACTGTATTCTCTAGCAAGTGGCTTATAATACATTTCCAGCACCATGCATTGACACTAACAATTGTATACACGGTTATTCACGTACTTAAGTAGAAGAAGGCAGATAGCGTAAGGTGTGTTAACCATTGTTAAATGCAGCAGATAGGCTTAAAATGATTTAGTATACATGAACAGAGGCAAAAAATATGTTGGTGTACGAAATGCTGATGGACAATGATCGGTTTCTTTTAAACCAACAAAATGTAATCATGTGAACCAGTAGTGCTTTGCAACGACTTTGATGTCAAAAAACTAAAACTACTCTGACTGTATACCGATTATTGTTTTTGAACATGATATTAACTTGGGTCAATGTTAATAAGAATGTGCTAAAATTATTGAGCCGAAGACTAATCTCTAAAGTCAAGCCGTAGTGATAACGCATAGCACTCGACTAAACAAAGGACAACACTAACTTGAGGTCATGTTAACCATCACATGTGATCTAATATTGATTGTGAAAAAACTCAACAGCCAGACTCCAACATCGATTATGAGAAGCCAAAAGATTTAAGTTGATAGGAAGGGAATAGATTCTGCCAATGGATTGATAGCATATCAGTCGATTGGAGAAGCATTGACATTGACTCGCAAGGTTCGGCTGAAATCACATTGATTGCAAAGACATAACTAGCGAAATAATCATTGCAATCAAACTCTTCAATGGGAACGATTACAAGGGATATCAATTAACGGTTACTATGACTTTTTTTATCATTTTTCCCTTAACAAATGTTAGGGGAGCACACACAAATAAAGAAAAGCATAAGCGAAGGTTGGCAGCGACTCCATTCTATTAAATTATAATCACCCCAAATAAGTTGGTCCGACGCATAGAAATAATGGAGCCGATTAAAGAGATGGAGGAGGGATCCATTTCAATTAAGGAAGAGGGAGATGCCTTGACAATCCGACATGCGACCAGACAACATGAGCATGAATATAATGCTTTACCCACATTATCTTCTTCTGATACATGCCCAATCGCTCTTACCAGAAGAATCATTCGTGATATTCGAACTAAACAAAATTAGCGACTGTCACTTCTAGGACTCAGGTTCCGAAGAACTAAACAAACACGACGGTGTTTTGTTACCATATTACTTAGCAAGGGGCTTATAGTGAGTACATTTCTAGCACTGCGCATGAGTACTCGGTTGCATACACAGTTATGTCACGTACTGAGGTAGAAGAAAGCAATGGAATAAGGTGTGTCAGTCATTATTAAATGCTATAGATCAGCTTATGTGGTTATCTTCTGTATGAGTTTTTCTTTTTTTCTCTCTCTTACTTGTGTTTGTTGGTATGACTACCCCATCAGCACCAAATGTTTATCTTGGGTTATTTTGCCTAGTACTAAGTATGAAAATTTAATTGGAGAGACAAATGAGATCTGGAATGATTCGAACTCAGAACTTCCAATTCTAATATCATATTAGATTTTGTGAAATCACTGTCAAGTGTTCTAAAAGTTTTAGGCTGTTAAATGAAACTGTGTTTATTATTTAAATATTTTATCAAGAATTATTTTTCATAAAAATTCAAAAAATCTTATCCTCCCTACATTTGATAAAACCATCCTAACGAATCCCAAATTCATTATTGATCGTCGTCGAAATTTTCATAAGATATCAAGTTGACTGTTTAGCGTTGGTGATGTGTTATTGTCGTGTCATTGTCAGGCTATCTTAATAGATTGTGATTGGGTTATGTTTTGATAATCTTAAAGTTGACCAACATTACAAATTGTCGACGATGCGCAGCACTAGAAGACTAATTTCTAGAGAGTCACTATTATTTGATAACGTTTAAGGAACGTGATAAGCCAAAGAGGGTACTCGCTAGACATATTTAGAAATTGAGTATTCTTCTTTTAACAGGATACCGATCACGGAGAGATCTGCTTTTTCGACATTTGAGGACAAGCACAAGCGAAGTAGGTGGGCGTGCTTATTTTACTCTTATTTCGATCAAGTTGTCGCATCAATCCATAAAAATAATGGAGCCGTTGATGAGGTCGAGATAAAGGGATCTGATCCAATCGGAGCCTTTTTTTAATGGTGAATCAAGTGCTTAATTGTCCTATATAATAAACTCCATTCCATCTCTCTTCATCATCAGATTACCATATGCAGCAATAACAACATCAGCAGCAGCAGTCTTATTCTACACTTTCTGTGCAAGAATGGCGGGCTCTTCATTCATCTCTGCAGCCACTAAAAGGTGAGTAAGTCCTTCAATTTTTTTTTATTCTCTTGTTAATCTCGTTTCGTGGTTCTTCTTTTTTTGGTGGTTTTTCTTCGTTCTGGTAGTTGAATAAATTATCCTCTTGCTTCACTAATTTACCATACTCAGGCTCCATTAGTCATGTTCAACATGCATCTCTTCATGGATTTGAGGTACTAAACAAGTACCATTTTCAATTCATTTTCTGAAATTCCACAGGCTAGAGGGCAAGGTCGCGCTAATCACCGGAGGAGCCAGCGGGATCGGCGAGATCACAGGGCCCACCACGGCGCTGTTGAGATAGGGCGAGCGATCGAACAATAATATAGACAAAAGAAGAAAATAAATCGGATACGGATTTACGTGGTTCAGTCGTAAAGACCTACGTCCACGGGGAGAGCAGCAGCGAATTTCATTATAGATCAAGCGATACAAGGAGATTACAAACTCAAGTCACTCAAACACTCTCTCGGTGTTTCTCAAGTCCCAATTACACCCAAAAACGCACACAGTGTTTAGTCCCAAAATTTCTCACAAAATAATCTCTCAATCTCACGAAGGAATTACACGCAAATCTTACCACAAGATTTGCTTGGCTTGAACACTAAATCTTCTTGGATGTAATTCACGAACAAGAATGACAAAGAAAATCCCTCCCAAGCACTCAACGACGAGACGGCGCTTCAAGACCAATTCTTCATTATCAACGGCGGAACGCCAAGCACTCACGCGGCGCTTCAAGACAATTTGTGATCCACATATACCACCCACGGCCACAGGTCTATATATAAGTGAAACCTGCCAACTTCTCATAGGATTATGTTTCCTATTTTAAACGATTTTATCCAAAATATATCTCTACATATTTTAAACAAAATCCAAATCCAAGTCGAAGTTGAACTTTCCTATTTCAGACGTCCGCAACATATCCAATTCGGAATATTCCGAATTTCACATTGGACTCAAACTCGAGACATATTTCAACAATCTCCACCTTGGCTCGACGTTTGAGCCAAATTACAATCGCTTCGTGAAAATTCAAATTCTGCTGCTACTTTCCTATTGCCCCCGATGGGCTCAACCGCCACAAATATTATTCAAGTCCAAGCCTCGCTTGAACTTCGCCATAACCGAGGACCTCATCAGAATACCAACTCCACATGCACCTTTAACTACTCCATAAGGATTTTCCAATGCAATCTCCTTAACCACAGATAAAGCAAAACCATTGTTGCATCCATATCTCGTCGAGATCGAATACGTACCTTGTTAATTTCAGCAGCTTATAGCAACCATTGGCTCTATAGGCTCCACCTCACTATGAGCACCATCTGTGTCGATTACTTTGCTAGTACTCGTACTCGCTACCTCAGGAGTTTCTGGTCACAACTCCACCTCACGCTGAACACCGTTCAGATCCGTATTAACACTGCCACAAACACTCCTAGCCAGAAGTATCGGAGACTCATCAAGGGTAACTTCTCTGCTGTTAACAGGTGAATTTATATCCGGGCACCACAACTGATCACCCCGCTCACCTTGTGCATAGCCATGGAGTATGCACCTTGCCCTCCCATCGAGCTTACCATCACTCACTCGAAAATAACACGGGCAGCCAAGCATTCTAAAAATAGAATAATCAGCAACGTTACCTGACCATACTTCTTTTGGAGTCCACCTCTCAATAGCAGATGATGGGGATCTATTCACCAGGTAGCTCATCGTACTTAGCACATCAACTAGGAATCTCCTAGCCATACCAGCACTAGAGATAATTTTTCGGGCCATCTCTAGTAATGTTCTGCTCATCAATTCTGCAAATTGTTGTGATTTATTGGCACTAGTGCGGTGTTTCACTATGCCCTCTCTCATGCAGAATTTATTTGTCAGCTCCGAGCAGAACTCCATGCTATTGTCAGTCTGCACATGCTTGATCGACTTACCAGTTTCCGTCTCGATCAAAGCTCTTGACTGCAAGATCCTGACACCAGCATCAAACTTGTGCCTTGGCGCAAACACCCAGGTCTTCTTCGAGCAGTTCATAGACCCTCGAACAAATGCATCTAACGTCTTCGGAGCGAAACCTATCATTGTCTCACCTTGAAGTTTATATAGGTCTCCATGCTTGATTCCTTTCATTATCACCAGGGCACCTCGAACAACCTTCAAAACTCCACCTTTTGAAGAATACCTGCAACCAGCTGAATCTAGGGCACCCAAGGAAATTAAGTTCTTCTTTAACTCTGGAACATGCCTCACTCCAGTCAATGTCCTCACGATACCATCATGCATTCTGATTTTAACATCACCAACACCCACAACATCGCACTCAGCATTGTTCCCTAACTGGACTTTACCACTACCCGTGCACTGATAAGTGATAAACCAGTTTCTATTTGGTGTGACATGAAAAGAACAACCAGAATCCATAATCCATCCATCAAGTGATGAATCATTAGTGACAGACAAGACATAATCGGCATTATCTCGCTACAGCTGCAACATTATCTCGCGTAATCAACTATAATTCCCTTACTCTTCTCATTCTTCAGCTTAAGGCAATCCCTTCTAAGATGCCCCCTCTTGCCACAGCTCCAACAAACAATATTAGCAGTCCTAGACTGATTACGCCTGTTCATATTAGTACTACTATTACCCACACGTGTTCTAGATCTTCCTCTATTTTCACCTACTAAAGAAGCAGATACATGTTCGCCAGATTCTCTTCTACGAATGTCCTCGCTCAGAATCAAATCTCGAACTCCATCAAACGTCAAACTTATTGACCCAGAGGAATTACTAACAGCAATAACAGTAGTATTCCAACTATCAGGCAATGAGGATAACATAATCAAAGCACGTACCTCATCTTCAAAGTCAATCTCAACTGAACTCAATTGACTAACAATCATATTGAATTCATTGATATGATCTGCAACTGATGCACCTTCGCTCATCTTCAAATTAAACAGACGTCGCATCAAATAGACCTTGTTGATCGCAGAGGGCTTCTCGTACATATCCGATGTGGCTTGCATCAAATCAGCAAAGTGGTCTTCTCCTTCAGATGTTAAACGCGACGTTACGAGCCAACGTCAACCGAATAACACCCATAGCTCGTCTATCCAACAAATCCCAATCAGCTTTCTTCATCATCTCTGGTTTCTCCCCAGATAAAGGCAAGTGCAGATTCATCTGATAAAGATAATCTTCAATATGCATCTTCCAAAAACTAAAATCCTTCCCATCAAATTTTTCGATTCTCACTTTCAGTTCTTCTGTCGCCATCGATTCGCTTCAACTTAGCCAAACCCGGCTCTGATACCACTTGTTGAGATAGGGCGAGCGATCGAACAATAATATAGACAAAAGAAGAAAATAAATCGGATACGGATTTACGTGGTTCAGTCGTAAAGACCTACGTCCACGGGGAGAGCAGCAGCGAATTTCACTATAGATCAAGCGATACAAGGAGATTATACACTCAAGTCACTCAAACACTCTCTCGGTGTTTCCCAAGCCCCAATTATACCCAATAACGCACACAGTGTTTAGCCCCAAAATTTCTCACAAAATAATCTCTCAATCTCACGAAGGAATTACACGCAAATCTTACCACAAGATTTGCTTGGCTTGAACACTAAATCTTCTTGGATGTAATTCACGAACAAGAATGACAAAGAAAATCCCTCCCAAGCATTCGACGACGAGACGGCGCTTCAAGACCAATTCTTCATTATCAACGGCGGAACACCAAGCACTCACGCGGCACTTCAAGACAATTTGTGATCCACATATACCACCCACGGCCACAGTCTATATATAAGTGAAACCTGCCAACTTCTCATAGGATTATGTTTCCTATTTTAAACGATTTTATCCAAAATATATCTCTACATATTTTAAACAAAATCCAAATCCAAGTCGAAGTTGAACTTTCCTATTTTAGACGTCCGCAACATATCCAATTCGGAATATTCCGAATTTCACATTGGACTCAAACTCGAGACATATTTCAACAAAGGTGGTCATTGCCGACGTCAACGACTCGCTCGGCCACTCCGTTAGTGACTCCCTCAGCCGAGACACCGCCTCCTTCATCCACTGCGACGTCACTGACGAGTCCCAAATCAAGGCCGTTGTTGCTGAGGTTGTCTCCACCTACGGCAAGCTCGACATCATGTTCAACAACGCCAGGATCACTGGCCCGAACAAGACCCGCATTGTCGACAACGACAAGGCGGACTTCGAGCGCGTCCTTGCCATGAACGTCACCGGCGTCTTCCTTGGGATGAAGCACGCAGCGCAGGCCATGATCCCGGCGCGGCGCGGGTGCATCATCAACACCGCCAGCATCAGCTCTGGCCTTGCCGACATGACCTCGCATGCCTACACGAGCGCGAAGCACGCGGTGCTGGGGCTGACGAGGAACGCTGCCGTGAGCCGGGCCGCTTGGGATCCGGTGAACCGCCCGTCGCCCAACGCCGCGCGGGCCGCCGCTGGCGACTGAGTTCTTTGGCATGGGCCCCACGGAGCTAGAGGCAGCAATAGGCGCGGTGGCGAACCTGAAAGGGGTGACGTTGAAGGTGGAGGACGTGGCGAACGCCGCCCTGTTCCTGGCGGGCGACGAGGCGAGGTATGTCAACGGCCACAACCTGTTCATCGATGGTGGCTTCAGCGTCGTCAACTCTTCGTTCCGCTTGTTCGATTATCCCCCCGAGGAGGCCTGATTGGGCCGGGTCGGGTCTCACGTGATTGCCCCCATTCAACCCGATCCGATTGCGGCCTCATTTTCTCGGGTCGGGCTGGAGATCTTAAGGGCCCACGGCCGCATCGATCGGCTGAAAAAGGAGGAAGAGTTTAATTTTCATTTTTCCCGAATAAGACATCTTACGTGTCTAGCACAATTGTACCCCACACACTGATAATGCCGATTACTATAGTAATCACGAAGGCCAAATAAAAGAGGGATGCATGCTAAATATTAATCTAATTATCAAAATTGGGTGAGTGTTGATTCCCGGACTCGCATTTCGAAAAACTAAGTAAATACGACGGCTTTTTATCACCGTATTCTGTAGCGAGTGACTCATAATACATTTCTCGCACCGGGCATCCGTACTATTTACTTTGGTAGAAGAAGGCAAATACCACATTGGCTCAACAGGATTTGGTATACATTAAAAGAGGGCAAAAATATGTCGATTTACGAAAAGCCGACGGATAACAATGGGTTTCTTTTAACCGATGGAACGTAGTCATGCGAACCATTTGTGCGTTACTGATGATATGCTCCTATTCTGCAAGAATGATTTAGATCCTTTGACAAGAATTCTGCAGCATTTTTGCAGTTCCTTCTTCAGAGGTTCTTCTAGCCTGAAAATCGATCGCTGCAAGACCGATGCATTTACCTCAGGCTGTTGTTTCTGCTCGCTCTTGTCTGTTTTCCATTATATCCCAGCTTTGGATGATGTCGTGTGGTGAAAACCGGCAAAATTTGTGCTCTTGAGAATTGCTGGCTCATGTACGGAGAGTTACAGATTGTTGACATGGGTCGTAGACATTAGGATCACAAACCAAAACCATGCAACTGTGGTTTCTATAAAAGACCGACTTTGATGTCGAAGAGATGAAAGTAATCTATAAGAGTTGGAAGATTAGGCCAAGAATGAGAGAACACTTGTAATTTCTATGTATTTGGTTGTGTATATTTACATTGTATAAGCTCCTATTTATAATACAATGAATGTCTACCTAAGGAAAAGAAAGAGAAGATACATCAAATCAAATCCAATCATATATTGACATAATTAATCAATTATAATCTCCTGCAATCTCGGATTGATCAATCATAATCTTCAATATAATCCTCGCGTATCTCCAACACTTCCCCTTAAGCTGGTGGCTAATATATATTCAAGACGCCAAGCTTGCTTAGTAGATATGCATGTTGTCTTTAACATAATGGTTTAGTGAAAATATCGGAAGTCTATTCTATGGTTCCAATTCCATTTTTCTTGATTACTCCTTCTTGAATCTTATCTCGAGTGTAGTGGCAGTCTACTTCAATGTGTTTCGTTCTCTCATGAAAAATGGGATTTGCTACTAGTTTGATTACTGCATCATTGTCACAAAATAAATTCGTTGGCCCTTTGACTCGTATCTCAAGATCTGAAATTAGGCCTCGTATCCAAAGTATTTCACAAACAATTTTAGCCATGGCTCAATATTCAGCTTCAGCAAATGATAATAATACAATCGGTTGCTTTTTTGTTTTCCATGAAAGCAACGACTTTCTCAGCTTAATACAAAAACCGGTGATTGATCCCCGACTCATGGAGCATGCGGCATAATATGTATCATAATAAGCTGTCATTTCCAAATTGCAATCTCGAGAGAGGAGTATTCCAAGTCTTGGACATTTCTTCAAATATTTTATAACCTTCAAGGTTGCATTCATGTGAGATTCATTCGGGTTATGCATAAATTCACTAAGTGTCTATACTGCATAACATATGTCTGGCTTGGTCATGGTAAGTGTTAAATTAAAATCTCGAGTTTGAATTTGGATAACGATTTGTTAAACCGAATTTTATTGATAAAGATTTCCCAAGTAGAAGAAACTTCGTCGGTCTCTGCGAAGGATTACAAAAGGAGGAAATAAAAAGAAGATACAAATTTCTTCTTTTCTGCAGAAGCTTGCCGAAGGTTGTTATCCAGGTGGAGCCCAAAAGTCAAGACCATGACTTTTGGGCACACGCACACACACAATATTCACGCTTGAGTTTCCTTTTCATCGATGGAAATTAAAAGGTGGCCTCTCCACGTGAAACAGAAGGAGGTGGGCCCAAAGTCAAGACTTTGACTTTTGGGCACACGCATATAAAAGGGATCTGGAGCCCTAGGTAGAAAAAGAAGCCACCGAAACTCTGCGTAAGCAGAGAAAGAAAAAAAAGGAGTCGCAAGTCGCACAAGTCAAGCTTATGAGAACCACACACGTTTTTGTTTCGAGCTTGAACACGCGGTAATTTCTGTGTCGTGAGTTTATGTCCAAGTGAGTTATTTATTCATAAACACTTTGGATTTGGGGTTAAATCTAGGTGTGGGAACACTTTGCTGCTAGCTCTCCCCGTGGACGTAGGTTCCGATACTCGGATCGAACCACGTAAATTTCTAGTGTCCTTATTATTTCGTTTATTTCTTTGGTAATTTTGCGTTGATGTAAATTGCAAGATCATGTCGTTTCCGCATATTATATTCCAACAATTAGTATCAGAAATAGGTTAGGATCAGATTTCTTTAGTGTGATTTGAAGCTTTTGCTTGTCCCTTTTTTATCTGGAAATTTTATTATTGCTATTACGTCTGAGAGGAAATCTGAAATTGAGAAGTTTAATGGGAGTAACAATTTTGTATTATGGAGCATCAAGATGCGGGCATTATTGACAACTCGAGGTTTGGCCAAGGTACTCGATGGTGAAAATGAGTTGCCTATTGTAATGAAAACCTCAGAGATGATAGAGCTAATGGAAAGAGCAAAGAGCACAATCCTATTAAATTTGTCGGATGAGATCTTAATAGAGGTTGCTGAGGAGAAGGATGCCGCAGCATTATAGGCAAAACTTCAAACACTTTATGTGAAGAAAGGTTTGAACAATCGGTTATACATGTTGAAGAATGTCGATAAGATACTTGATGATGGAGAACAAGGCATGATGTTGTTAACCTCTTTACTAGAGTCATGGGAGCACTTTACTGATTTACTATTGCAGGAGCGTACTACAATTACCTCAGAAGAGATAAAGTTCACCTTATTCTCTAAGGAGTGGCAGAGAAAGTTGCGAGATGACGGTTTCGGGGTAGAGAACAACATCGAGGGCCTAGTAGCAGCAGAGGTAAAAGCAAATTGAAATCATGCCATAGAAAGTCCAAGGAACACGTGAAGTGCTTTGAGTGTCACGAGGAGGGGCACATCAGGTTATTGTCCAAAGTAGAGGAATAAGGCTGATAGGCAGAGTGCCACAAGTAGTGTAGCAAATGTTGCCGAGGAAAGCAATAGTGATGCAGAAGCTGTCTTATGTGTGACTACTACTTCGTCAGGAGACGAATGGGTACTAGATTCGGGGTGTTCTTATTATATGACGCCTCATAAGAACTGGTTTACTACTTACCAGACTACGATTATGATAGAGTTCTTTTGGGGAATAATGGTTATGGGGATAGGAACAATTTGGATTCAGATGCACAATGGGGTGGTACGCACATTGACAGATGTGAGGCATGTACCGAAGCTCAAGAAGAACCTTATTTCTCTGAGGACACTTGATGACATCGGGTGTAGGTACACCACTGAAGGTCGAGTACTAAAGATCTCTCGAGATGCCATGATAGTGATGAAGGGAAAGAAAGTGAATAATCTCTATCATCTACTAGGAGAGACCGTGATCGGAACCGCTGCAGTTTCATCAGGTGAGTCAAACTCTAACTTGACTCAATTATGGCATAAGCATTTGGGGCACATGAGTGAGGCAGATATAAAGATGCTGAGTGAAAGGGAGTTGTTGAAGGGTTAAAAGACAGGAAAGCTGGACTTATGTGAGCACTTTATCTTTGGGAAGCAGCACCGAGTTAAGTTTACTATAACTATTCATTCGACCAAGCGACTAGTTGAATATATTCATTCGGACATCTGGGGCCCACCTTTAGTTCATTCGAAAGGAGGTGCTCGATATATACTGACATTTATCGATGACTATTCGAGGAAGGTATGGGTATATACTTTTTAAAGCACAAATATGATGTGTTCAATCGATTCAAGAAATTTAAGGCATTAATTGAGAAGTAGTCAGATAAATAAATCAAGTGCTTGAGGACTGATAATGGCATGGAGTTCTGTGGTAAAGATTTTTTTGAAGTCTGCAAGAAAAAATGTATTGTGAGACATCGCACAGTACCTAGGACACCACAGCAAAATGGCGTGGCAGAACGAAAGAACAAAACTTTGCTTGAACGAGCTCGATGCATGCTTTCGTATGTAAGCCTTGGCAAGGAATTTTGGGCCAAAGTAGTAAACATGGCATGTTACCTGGTTAATCGATCTCCATCATCTACTATCGAGCGGAGGACTCCTGAGGAAATATGGTTGGGGAAACCTGTTGATTACTCCGGATTACGAATATTCGAATGTCCTGCATATGCTCATGCAAGTGATGGTAAGCTTGAGCCAAGGGCAAATAAGTGCATATTTCTAGGTTATGCACATGGGGTGAAAGGCTACCGGCTGTGGTGCACCAATTCCAGACCACCCGGTTTTCTAATCAATAGAGACGTGATCTTCAACAAGATTGCAATGCTTCAACAGAGAATTTTTGAGACACAACCAGTAGAGAAGATAGATCATGGTGTCATTAGTGAGATGGAGCTTCAAGTGGAGACTCCGAAGACCTTGAAGATAACAGAAGTTGAGACTGTAGATGAAGCCACAATTCCTGTAGTTGGTGATAGTGAACAACCAGCAAAGCCGCAGCGCACTATAGCCGCAGATAAATAGAAAAGGCACATTAAATCACCAGTACGTTATATTAATACATATATTGTTTATGCATTGACTGTAGGTGATGAGGTGGAGACAGATGAGCCTTTGTCTTACTCTGAGGCAATCGCTAGTTCAGAGTCGTCGCAATTGCTACGGGCTATGAGTGAAGAGATGGAATCATTCCATCGAAATCAGACATGGGAGCTGGTCAAAGTATCCAAGAGCCAAAAGATTGTCAAAAGTAAATGAGACTTTAAAAGGTAAGAGGGGATTCCCGGTGTCAAGGTAGCGAGGTATAAGGCGAGACTTGTGATGAAGGGATATACACAACGTCAGGGCATTGACTATAATGAGGTATTCTCTCCTGTGGTAAGACATACTAATTCATGTTTTATTTTCCTTAGTTGCTTTGCAGGATCTCAAGTTAGAGCAGTTAGATGTGAAAACTGCGTTTCTTCACGGTGAGTTGGAGGAGCAGATTTACATGAGGCAACTAGAGAGATTTGTTATTCCAAGTAAGGAAGATCATGTTTGCTTGTTAAAGAAATCTTTGTATGGGTTGAAACAGTCTCGTAGGCAGTGGTATAAACGTTTTGATGCTTTCATTGCTAGTCAACACTACACAAAAAGTCAGATGGATAGCTGCGTTTACTATAGGAGATTGGAGAATGGTTTCTTGATTTATCTACTCTTGTATGTTAATGATATGTTGATAGTAGCTAAGAATATGTCTGATATTAATGTGCTGAAGAGGTAGTTAAATGCTGAATTTGAGATAAAGATTTAGGTGCTGTAAAAAAAAATATTGGGTATGGAGATTTTATGTGATAGGACTACAGGAGTTTTATATCTATCTAAGAATAAATATATTGAGAAGATCGTGGCATGTTTTAATATGTAATCGGCAAAATCTGTAAATACACCTTTAGTGAAGCACTTTAAACTTTCAAATAAATTATCATCGTAAACTGAGGAGGAGGAGGAGCATATGTCCCGTGTTCCTTATTCTAATGTTGTAGGTAGTATTATGTATACTTTAGTGTGCACTAGGCCTGATATTTCACAAACTGTGAGCGTGGTTAGTCGCTATATGAAGCGTCCTAATAAAGCTCATTAGGAAGCTGTGAAGTGAATCGTCATATATTTGAAGGGGATAACAGACGTGGTTATAGTGTATCGGAGGGACAACAATGGTAGTAAATCACTGGTTTTGTGGATTCAGATCACGTTGGTGACTTGGATGATCGCAGGTCTTTAGCAGGGTATGTGTTTATGTTAGCAGGTGGTGCAATTAGTTGGAAAGCATCCTTACGGGATCACATTGCATTGTCTTCGACTGAGGCTGAGTACATAGCACTAACCTTTGTAGCGAAGGAGGTGATATGGTTACGAAATTTGCTATCGGACTTTGGGTTAAAACAGAAAAGTGTGGATATACATTGTGATAACCAATATCTAGCGTATAATCCAGTTTATCACGAGCGAATGAAGCATATCAATAGCATATACCACTTCATCCAAGATGTTTTAACTAAGGGTAATGTTATTGTTAAAAAGATTGTTATAGCAGATAACCCGGCAGACATGATAACTAAATCTATTCCTTTAGTGAAGCTCAAACTCTACTTGAGCTTTATTGGCGTTTGTGGAGAGTGAGCGCCCATCGGGGCGCTGGGAGAGCAGCATGGATGATGAGCACTATAACTTGGCTTCAAACATTGAGCCAAGGTGGAGAATTGTTAAATTAATATCTCGCGTTTGAATTCAGATGACGATTTGTTAAACTAAATTTTATTAATAAAGACTTCCTAAGTAGAAGAAACTTCGTCGGTCTCCGCAAAAGATTACAAAAAGAGGAAATAAAAAGAACATACGAATTCCTTCTTTTTTGCGGAAGCTTGTCGAAGGTTGTTATCAAGGTGGGGCCCAAAAGTCAAGACCTTGACTTTTGGGCACACGCACACACATAATATTCACACCTGATTTTCCTTTTCGCCAATGGAAACTAGAGGGTGGCCTCTCCACGTGAAACAAAAGGAGGTGGGCCCAAAAGTCAAGACTTTGACTTTTGGGCACACATATAAAAGGGATGTGGAGCCCTACATAGAAAAAGAAGCCGCCGAAGCTCTACTTAAGCAGAGAAAGAAAAAAAGGAGCCTCAAGCCGCACAAGTCAAGCTGTTGAGAGCCGTGCACGTTTTTATTTATTTTTTGGTAAAAGGTAATAAATATCATAAGCTTTGAACCAACATTTACAAAATCCGACGCCACAAAACTTGCACTCATCAAGAAAATCGTCTAAACGAGTGGAAGGGTGTCAGACGCAAGAGAAACCCGCAAGAGCGGTCAAAGCAAACTAGAGCCTAAAAGGCAACCAGAAACGGGAAGAAAACCACGCAGGGCCCCACGACAAACTCCCAAAACAAAAGATGGAAGTAAAACGAAACTCCAAGGAGAAGCGGAAACCCTCCAACGAACGCATCACAAGCTTGGCCAAGAAGGACCCCGCAACATGTGTCTGAAAGGACGTCAAGTACATCAAGAGTAATGACCTAAGGGTCATGTATGGGTGCAAAGATAGACCCCAATTTCTTTGAAGTCTTCGGTTTGTAGGATTGTCTTCAACATACCTGAAAGTTAAAGCTTTATCCTACACCACTCTCATGAGATGATTCTTGACTGTCGCAGGAGAGACCGCATGATTTCTGAAAAGAGCATCGTTCCTATACTTCCAAATGAGGTAGCACAGGGCAACAAACGAAAAGCGGGCTATAGAACGGTAGAAGTCATTACCGAAAAGGAAGCTCATAGCCCAAAGGAGATTTTCAAGCCAAGTCTTGTTCCTCCAGGGGAGATTACACTTTGCTTCCCAGAAATAAGCCATACTGGCAGTGATAAAGCACCCGAAGAAGAGATGATCTAAGGAGTCCGAAGTAAGCTTACAAAATAGACAAACCTCATACCCAAGTCTACCATAGGACATAAGAAAAGTCTGGGTGGGCAGTCGATTCTTCACAATGAGCTAGAGATTGAATTGATATCTCGGTGTGATAACTCTGCTCCAAACAAAGGAAGCCCAGCTAACTCTGTCCTTTCTCTTTCTGATGATATCCCAAGTAGAAGCAAGAGAGAATAAACCGTCAGGACTATCAGCCCAAGTAAAGTGATCTGGATTTGCAGAGAGGTAAGGGAGAGGAAACTCCCAAGAGTCAATCATTGACCTGAAGTATTGTCCCACTGGAGAGAAAAGATCAGCGACCGTGGCATGGGAGGGGAGGCCAGACTCAAGGATAGCCGTCTCCGAGCATAAAAAGGTTGAGAGGACCTCTTTGATACTAGTGATCAAACCAAAGGGAAGCCGACCGGCCATCCCCAACTTGCCACCAAAAGCGAAGACGAAACTTTGATCTAAGGTGGAGGATTCTCGTCCAAGCCCACAAACAGAAAGCAGGCTACCCTGCTACCCAAAAACTCTTTCTCTTTAAGAAGGTTGTATGAATCCACTTGCACCATAAGGATTCCTTGTCGGTAAAGAGAATCCATATGTGCTTCAGCATTACCGCCTTATTGCAGTCATGCAATCTTCCAATGGCAAGGCCTCCTTCTTCCTTGGGTAAAAAGACAGTGTCCCAAGAGACTTTTGCACCACCCTTCCCAAGATTGGGACCCTTCCAAAGGAATTGCCTAAGAATCTGCTCAATTCGATCCAACACAGCAAGAGGAATAGTGAAGACGCTGGCCCAATATGCTTGGATCGCATGAAGAACTGACCTTATGAGTTGGACTCTTCTAGCAAAGGATAGGAAACGGTGAGTCCAGGATTGCACCCTGGCCGTTATCCTATCAACTAGAGAGAAACAATCCGCCTTCCCAAGCCTGGAAGTGATGATGGGAACTCCCAAATACCGCACCGGCAATGCACCCTCCACGAAGCCAATACTAGCTCTCAACTCATCCGAACCACCTGCAAGAAAGATCTCACTTTGGTTGTTGTTCGGCTTCAGTCCACTCCAAGCCGAGAATGTATCCAACCCCTCCTTAAGGAGAGAGATTGAATTCATGTCAGCTCAACAAAAAAGAAAGACATCATCCGCAAAAAAGAGGTGAGAAAGTCTTGTAGTCTTGCATCTCCAAAAGAAGTTAAAACCAGGTTGAGTCACCCACATACTTAGAATCCCAGATAGGACTTCCATGACCAAGGTGAAAAGATAAGGGGATATAGGGTCCCCTTGTCTAAGACCACGACCACTAGGGAAGAATCCATGCAGATCACCATTCAAGGAAATAGAAAACATAGTCTATTGCTACTTGATTATTTTTGAATTTTGATGTTGACGTGTAGAAGAAAGGGGTAAATAATTGGAATGGCCGTGACTCTATGACTTTGTCCAACATCCTTATAGCCAAAAAGCGTGGGTCCACTGAAACTTCAAATGCATTGATTGATTCTTTGTTCCGTCAAATCATAATTCTTCTTTTCCCGGTCAAGAAAGATAACCGGTCGATGTTGGTATTCCTTTTTATCTAAATGAATTCCTTGTGAAGAATTGCTTTTATTCTATTGATAGTTTTCTTCATTTTGTATTCTCTTTGATGAATGATAAGCTTGTTTATTATTGTTACATTCATTTCCATTTTAAAATAACATAAAAAAAAAAAAAAAAAAACCCGTTGGAACCTAGAGCCGACCCTGGAATCTGTGATAGGGTAGGTTCTAGGTTTTTTGTTCCAACGGGTAGGTTCCGAGTTCCAAAAAATGAGGAACTTGTACCCGAGTTTAGGTTCCAGGTTTCAGGCGGAACTTATAAGGAACCTGGAACCACTCAGGCCTACTCCCCAATCTCAACCTCTGGCTAGTCGTCAAAGGCTAGGTGACCGGTAGAGGAAGAAGAGAGAAGAAAAAAAGAAAAATTAAAAAAAAAAAAAATCGAAAAAAAAAATTTCCATGTTAGCATTGGTCATGTAGGACGGCCGACGTCTATGTTCGCGAATTCCAATTAAAATTGATTGGATAGACTCAATTGACAAAGAGTAAAAAATTTTAAGACTCAATTAGCAAAATTATAAAGTTTAAGACTAAATAAGCAAAACTACAATAAGATTAGGACTTTTTGGACAATTTTCCCAACTTCTTATATGTCTAGCACAATTGTACCCTATCTACTAATACCAATAATTAAAATAATAAAGGCTAACTAAAAGAGGCCATGCTAAATCTTAATCTAATTAGAAAATTCGGTAAGTGTTGATTTCAAGACTCGGGTTTCAAAGAACTGAACAAACATGATAGTAATATTATTATTGTATTCTCTAGCAAGTGGCTTATAATACATTTTCAGCATCGCGCATTGGCACTAACGATTGTATACACGGTTATTCGCATACTTAGGTATAAGAAGGTAGCTAGCGTAAGGTGTATTAGCCATTGTTAAATGCAGCAGATAGGCTTAAAATGATTTAGTATACATGAAGAGAGGGCAAAAAATATGTTGATGTATGAAATGCTGACGGACGATGATCGGCTTCTTTTAAACCAACAAGTGGTAATCATGTGAACCAATAGTGCTTTGCGACGACTTTGATGTCAAAAAGCTAAAATTAATCTGACTGTATACCGACTGTGGTTTTGAATATGATATTAACTTGGGTCAATGTTAATAAGAACATGCTAAAATTATTGAGCTGAAGACTAATCTCTAAAGTCAAGCTATAGTGATAACGCATAGTACTCGACTAAACAAAGGACAAGACTAACTTGAGGTCATGTTAACCATCACATGTGATCTAATATTGATTGTGAAAAAACTCGACGATAAGACTCCAGCATCGATTATGAGAAGCCAAAAGATTAAGTCAACAAGAAGGGAAGATTCCTTCTATTGATTGCTAGCATGTCAATCGATTGAAAAGGCATTATGTACTTAGATGAAAATAGCCGTGAATCTGTACATGTCATGCTGGACAAAGTGTTAAAAGGCCTGGTCTATTGCTGCTTGATTATTTTTGAATTTTGATGTTGACGTGTAGAAGAAAGGGGTAAATAATTGGAATGGCCATGACTCTGTGACTTTGTCCAACATCCTTACAGCCAAAAAGCATGGGTCCACTGAAACTTCAAATGCATTGATTGATTCTTTGTTCCGTCAAATCATAATTCTTCTTTTCCGAGTCAAGAAAGATAACCGGTCAATGTTGGTATTCTTTTTTATCTAAATGAATTCCTTGTGAATAATTGCTTTTATTCTATTGATAGTTTTCTTCATTTTGTATTCTCTTTGATGAATGATAAACTTGTTTATTATTGTTACATTCATTTCCATTTTTTTAAACTAAAAATAAAATAAAATAAAATAAAAAAACCCATTGGAACCTGGAGTCGACCCTGGAATCTGTGATAGGGTAGGTTCTAGGTTTTGCCCAACGAGTAGGTTAGGGTTCCAAAATGAGGAACCTATACCCGAGTTTAGGTTCTAGATTTCAAGCGGAACTTATAAGGAACCTAGAACCGCTCAGGCCTACTCCCCAATCTCAACCTCTGGCTAGTTGTCAAAGGCTAGGCGACCGGTCGAGGAAGAAGAGAGAAGAAAAAAAGAAAAATTAAAAAAAAAAATTCAAAAAAAAAAATTTGTCCATGTTAGCATTGGTCGTGTAGGACGGCCGACGTCTATGTTCGCGAATTCCAATTAAAATTGATTGGATAGACTCAATTGACAAAAAGTAAAAAATTTTAAGACTCAATTAGCAAAATTATAAAGTTTAAGACTGAATAGGCAAAACTACAATAACATTAAGACTTTTTGGACAATTTTCCCAACTTCTTATATGTCTAGCACAATTGTACCCTATCTACTAACACCAATAATTAAAATAATAAAGGCTAACTAAAAGAGGCCATGCTAAATCTTAATCTAATTAGAAAATTCGGTAAGTGTTGATTTCAGGACTCAGGTTTCAAAGAACTGAACAAACATGACAATAATATTATTACTGTATTCTCTAGCAAGTGGCTTATAATACATTTCCAGCACCGCACATTGGCACTAACAATTGTATACACGGTTATTCACATACTTAGGTAGAAGGCAAATAGTGTAAGGTGCATTAGCCATTGTTAAATGCAGCAGATAGGCTTAAAATGATTTAGTATACATGAAGGGAGGGCAGAAAATATGTTGGTGTACGAAATGCCGACAGACAATGATCAGTTTCTTTTAAACCAACAAAATGTAATCATGAGAACCAGTAGTGCTTTGCAATGACTTTGATGTCAAAAAGCTGAAATTAATCTGACTGTATACCGACTGTGGTTTTGAATATGATATTAACTTGGGTCAATGTTAATAAGAACATGCTAAAATTATTGAGCTAAAGACTAATCTCTAAAGTCAAGCCGTAGTGATAACGCATAGCACTCGACTAAACAAAGGACAAGACTAACTTGAGGTCATGTTAACCATCACATGTGATCTAATATTGATTGTGAAAAAATTCGACGGTCAGACTCTAGCATCAATTATGAGAAGCCAAAAGATTTAAGTCGATAAGAAGGGAATAGATTCTGTCTATTGATTGATAGCATGTCAGCCGATTGAAGAGGCATTGACATTGACTCGCAAGGTTCGGCTGAGATCACATTGATTGCAAAGATATAACTAGCGAAATAGTCATTGCAATCAAACTCTTCAGCGGGAACGATTACAAAGGATATAATTAATGGTTATTATGATTTTTTTGATAATTTTTCCCTTGACAAATGTTAGGGGAGCACACTTTCTTTGACAAATAAAGAAGAGCATAAGCGAAGGTTGCCAGTGACTCCATTCTATCAAATATAATCACCCAAAATAAGTTGGTCCGACGCATAGAAATAATGAAGCCGATTAAAGAGATGGAGGAGGGATCCATTTCAATTAAGGAAGAGGGAGATGCCTTGACAATCCGACATGCGACCAGACAACATGAGCATGAATATAGTGCTTTACCTACATTATCTTCTTCTGATACATGCCCAATCGCTTTAACCAGAAGAATCATTCGTGATATTCGAACTAAACAAAATTAGCGACTGTCACTTCTAGGACTCAGGTTCCGAAGAACTAAACAAACAGGACGATGTTTTGTTACCATATTACTTAGCGAGGGGCTTATAGTAAGTACATTTCTAGCAATGCGCTTTAGTACTCGGTTGCATACATAGTTATGTCACGTTCTGAGGTAGAAGAAAGCAATGGAATAAGGTGCGTCGGTCGTTATTAAATGCTATAAATCAGCTTAAGTGGTTATCTTCCGTATGAGTTTTTTTCTTTTTTCTTTTTCTCTTACTTGTGTTTGTTGATATGACTACCCCATCAGCACCATATGTTTATCTTGTATTATTTTGCCTAGTACTAAGTGTAAAAATTTAATTTGAGAGACAAATGGAATCTGAAATTATTCGAACTCAAAACCTTCAGTTCTAATATCATATTAAATTACTATCAACTGTTTTAAAAACTTATACTGTTAACTGAATGTACGTTTATTATTTAAATATTTTATCAAGAATTATTTCTTATAAAAATCCAAAAATCTCATCCTTCCCCACATTTGATAAAACCATCCTAACGAATCCCAAATTCATTATTGCTCCTCGTCGAAATTTTCATAAGATATCAGGTCAATTGTTTAGCGTTGGTCACGTGTCATCGTTAGGCGATCTCAATAAACTGCGATCGGGCTCATGTTTTGATTATCTTAAAGTTGACCAACATTACAAGTTGTCAACGATGAGCGACCCTCGAACACTAATTTCGAGAGTCAATATTACTTGATAACGTTTAAGGAGCGAATAATCTCCACCCTTTCTCTCTCGGCTCTGAGAGTCTTCCTCTACCTCTTGAGGTAGCGTCTCCCCCAAAGCCTTAAATCACCAGCGGAACTCCTTTACCCAACAAACACCAAAACCCGTTTTGAACCATGAAACCCATTACGTAAACCCTACAACCCTCTAGCTTTTTCGCTGCAAGAATGCCACGTCTCGATGCAATGGAACAGTTCGGCTGCTTTTCTCTGGATGGTTAAATGGAGCTTCGACAGCGGACAAGGTTGGATGTCATCTCTTCTCCTTGGATTTCTCTTGGGCTTTCGGATTTTGTTGTTTTGTGAAATGGATCTTGAACGTCAATCCTGATTGGAAAATAGTAACAAGTTAGAAGCAGAATGTTATGCAGCTAGTCGCTGATCTTAACGCTGAGCTTTAGTTTTTGGTAAATACTTGGATTTCTGTTGCGAAAAATGGACGGATCTGGGGAAATGGATACTCGCCTGGCTGTTCTGTGCAAAAAACTGGGTAATTTGAGAACTGAGGTGGAAGCTCCTCCACGAGAAGTTGTGATTTCTGAGGCGATAATGGATGAATGTCAACGTACAGTCTTTGGCAAACTGTACTCGGGAGGAAACATAAACTATCAGGCTTTCCTTACTACAATGAAGAGATCTTGGAAGATAAACTCAGTTACCTTTGCGCAACGTGAACTAGGCATCCTTTCCTTTACCTTTGATTCTGTGATGGACAAAGAATGAGCGTTAGCAAAGAGCCCCTGGTCTTATTCGAGTAACCTGCTCATCCTTAAACCATGGGAGCCTAATAAACCCGCACAATGATATAAGTTTACCAGCTGTGAATTCTGGGTCCAAATACAGGGCCTTCCCATTGAATGGTGCTCTGAGGAGGTAGTAGCCCATATAGCCAAAATCCTGGGAAATGTGAAGGAAGTGAAAGTGGAAAAGAAGGGAGTGACTTTTCAGAAAGTGGGGAAAGCAAGAGTAGAACTAGATTTGGCTACACCCTTAAGTCCGGGAACGTTATATAATTTCGGAGAGGGCAAAGTCTGGTTGGATTTCAAGTATGAGAGGTTACCTCGCTTATGCTGCTCCTGTGGCAAGGTTGGACATTCTGCAACAGACTGTAGAGAAGGTCCTCATGACATTGAGCAATATGAAGACAAGAACTCCCAAAGGTTTGGGCACTGGTTAAAAGCAGAGGTACAGGAGACCAGCCCGTATTGGCAAGTATTTTATGGTGACCGGGTGGATGAAGTAGAGGAGGCCCAAACTGAAAGTAACTCGTCAGATCAAAGCACTCAAATAGTTATTTACACAGGAGAGCAGACAGCAACGAATTTCACAGCCTCAATTCAAGCACAGAACAGGGCAGAAGAGAATGTTATTATACCTGAACACCATGGGGAACAGCATCAGGAAAAAGGGAAAGGCATCATGCATATTGATGAGCCAGAACAGCAGATTTCGTCGGCACCTAAATTGTCATCCTGGACAAAAAAGCAAGGATCAAAAAAAGAGAGCAAAGTGTTAAAAAGCTCTCCAGCAAAGAAGTTAAAAAGGTACACACCATACAACTATCTTCCTTTGGAGCTGGCGAATTTTGATGAAGCAAACCTGCAGGATACTCCTATTAGTTTTTCATAAGGCACGATGGGAGGGGCTTTGTGGCTAGCCCGAATAAGCCACCGGCTTACAAATGAGGATCATATGCTGGAACTGTCAGGGCTTGGGCACACCTCTGACAGTTCAAAACCCGAGAGCCATTGTGGCTCAAGAAAGGCCCAACTTGATTATGTTGCTAGAAACCAAAAACAAAGAAAATGTGATCTTTCGAGTAAGGAGACAGTTGAAATTTAAAAATAGCTTTGTGGTGAACCCGATGGGCATTGCAGGGGGAATGGCGGTTCTATGGAATGAAGGAGTAGCAATAGAGGTGGAGTCTAGTTCACAGGAAATGATAAATTTAATATGTGAAGACCATGAAAGCCGAAACAAAATGAAAGTTACTTGTGTGCATGCTCCAAATCTCTTTCGGGATAGATTAAAATTATGGGATGAATTGAGACAAACCAGTTTTTCTAATAGACTTCCATGGGTTTGCGTGGGAGATTTTAACTAAGTATTGTATTATTGGGAGAAGTTTGGAATGAGGATGGCAGAAAATTACAGAATGCAGACCTTCCAGAATTGCTTAAATGATTGCTCGCTAATGGAAATTGATTGCAAAGGGTGTGCGTTTACCTGGTCCAATAATAGAGCAGGGGCTTATTTGATTAAGGAGAAACTGGATCGGGTTTTTTGTTCTCTAGATTGGAGGCTATCTTTCCCAGAAGCCGAAGCATATGCCCTCCCAGCTGTTGGTTCTGACCATAGTCCTCTCTTACTGATGAGTAATGCTAAACCTGCAAAGAAAAGAAGAGATTTCCAATTTGAGGCGTTCTGGACTGAAGATGAAGAATGTAAGGAAATTGTTAAACGGGCATGGCACATTCCAAGTCATTATGAAGCAAGTTTGGGAGACAAATTAAGGGCGGTTAAACAGGCTTTGACGGAATGGAGTAAAAAGAAGTTTCCAAATAGCCAAAGTCGTATACGAGCACTAAAACAAGAGATCCAATCTTTAACAAACAGCAGAGCTTTGAACCAGGGAGAAAATAAAATGAAGATCTTGAAAGAAGAAATTGAAATCCTGTGGAGGAGAGAAGAGATGTTTTGGGGGCTGAGATCCAGAATTAATTGGTTGCGTTGGGGAGATAAAAACACGAAATATTTTCATGCAGCAACTATTCAAAGGAGGCATAAGAATAAAATAACTATGCTGAAGAACACATCAGAGCAGTGGATAAGGGACAAACGGCAACTTCAGCAACTCATCATATCCTTTTTCAAAGATTTATACACCTCGGAAGGTCCAAGAAATTGCCAACCAATATTAGAGCAATGCCCAAAACTAATTGGAGATGATATAAATGCATGCCTAGTAGCGGAAGTATCCTTGGGAGAAGTATAAAATGCTGTTTTCCAACTTGGTGCACAAAAGGCTCCTGGTCCAGATGGGTTAAATGGAATTTTCTACCAACATCATTGGGATATTATCAGCAATGGTGTTTTCGAGGAAGTTAGGGGTTTTTTTCATTCCGGAAGTTTAGAACCAGCACTCAACAGAACACATATAGCCCTAATTCCCAAGAAACCTCACCCAAACGAATTGACCAATATCGCCCTATTAGCCTCTGCAATTTCTCCTATAAGATAATATCAAAGGTTTTAGCAAATAGACTTAAACGTTGGCTGCCTATGCTGATTTCAGGGGAACAAAGTGCTTTTGTTACTGGGAGGCAAATTCAAGATAATATTTATTTTGTGCAGGAGGTGCTACATCAATTGAGGATGAGGAAACGAAAGAAACTTTTCCAAGCAGTGTTGAAGTTAGACATGCAAAAAACCTATGATCGCATTGAATGGGATTTCCTAGAAGGATGCTTGTTGAAAATGGGTTTCTGTGAAAAATGGGTCAATTGGATTATGCAATGCGTCACTACAGTTACATTCAGCATCAAATTAAATGGTGAATCTCTACCTTTCTTCAAACCTACCAGAGGTATAAGGCAAGGTGACCCCTTATCACCCTATCTTTTCATTTTGGTGGCAAATAGTTTATCTTCGTTAATGGGAAAAGCTCTTCAGGATGGGAGTATCAAGGGGATCAAGCTGAATCGATTCTGCCCTACTTTGACTCACCTTCTATTTGCAGATGATGCCATATTCTTTTTGAAGGGATCTATACTGGAATGTCAAAATGTTGCGTCAGTCCTGAACCAGTATTGCTATGCATCGGGACAAGCTGTCAACCTAAATAAGTCCGGTATTTTCTTTAGTAGAGAGTGTCCCCAGCCACTAAGGGATAATATGAAAAGGGAGTTGAGAGTTCCTAAGCTTAATCGGACTGGAAAATACCTTGGGATTCCTTCTGATTGGGGAACATCAAAAAAACAGGTGTTTGCTTGGATTTTAAATCGAGTAAATATGAAGCTGGAAGGCTGGAAGGAGCAAATTATATCAAAAGCAGGTAAGGAAATCCTACTGAAAACTGTGGTGCAGGCATTACCCCAATATGCAATGTCGGTATTCAAAATTCCAGTTTCAATTTGCAAGACTATAGAGAGGAAAATAGCAAACTTCTGGTGGAAAAATAGCGAGACAAGAGGAGGTTTGCATTGGAAGAGATGGGATATTATGAAAACCAGAAAAGATAAGGGAGGTATGGGCTTTAAAGACTTAACGACTGTCAACAAAGCCCTTTTGGGCAAGCAAGCGTGGAGGTTGGCTAAGAACCTGGATGCTTTGTGGAGCAAACTGTTAAAAGGGCTTTATTTCTGTAACAAAGACTTTTGGCATGCAGATCAAGGCACTAAGCCTTCATGGGGCTGGAAAAGTTTGCTTTCGGGAAGAGAGGCGATCATGGATTCAGTGACATGGTCGATTGGAAATGGGCAAAATGTCAACATCAGAACAGATAAATGGCTGAAGCGGGGTCTAATAGGAGGACCAGCTAACCGAACTGACCCACAGAAAGTATCAGAGTTGATGAATTTTGAAACAGAACAATGGAATGCATCACTGTTGCACAACCTCTTTGACGAACAAACTACTCAGGAGATTCTTGCCACCCCAATTAACCGTCAATTTCCACAAGATGTACTGATCTGGACAGGATCTAAGGACGGGTCATATACAGTTAAAAGTGGGTATAATTTAGTAAGAGAACGAGAGATAGCATCCTGTGCAAAGGAAAACCCATCTTTTTCACACCAAACACCCAGAAAACTATGGACTGCCCTTTGGAAGATGCAAACTAGTCCCAAAATCAGAATTTTCATTTGGAATATATGTCAAAATGCCATCCCATCCAAGGAGAATCTATGGAAACGCAAAATTTTACCTGATCCGATATGTGATCTTTGCCGAGAGAGTATGGAAACAGTGGAACACCTTCATCTACTTTGTCCCTGGACAGCACGGGTATGGAGCCACCCAGAAATCAACCTGCAAGTGGTTGGCCAGGAGGTCACACGAATAGATACATGGCTGGTGAAGTTTATTAAAAAAGACTCGAACCTACCTTCTCTGGAAACAATCTCCAATATCCTCTGGCAGGTGTGGAAGGCGCGCAACAACTATATATTCCGGGGAACCAAGCCGGATGCCTATGACGTGGTAGATCTAGCCCGATTTCAGCTAAAAAGTCAGGAGAAATGGGGTTTTGGACAAGTGCAAGAAAAAAAGAAGAGGAAAATGCGTTTTCTCCTACCTGGAAGGCTCCCGTGGCTGGTTCGTTGAAGCTAAATGTGGATGGATCCATCTGTGAGGGATCGATGGAAGGAGCGGTGGCGTGTATAGTTCGTGACTCATCCGGTAGCCTTGTCGATGGTTTTGCGAAGCAAGTTCGGGCGGTGTCGAGCCTCCACATCGAAACCCTAGCTGTGCTTGAAGCCCTCGAGTATATAAAACAGAGGAAGATGGAAGCTGTTTCAGTGGAATCTGATTGCAGAGGGCTCGTGCACTCCCTCAAGTACAAGACAAACTTCACTTGGGACACACGTGCAAGCTGGTCAAAGTGTTTACACCTTCTGCTGCAACTTCCGAACGTGGACCTGAGCTGCTGTTCACGGGCCGCCAACTCAGTCGCGGATTGGGCCGCGCGACAACAAAGAAGAAACTAGGGCTGAGCATGGTTCCCGGGTTACCCGGGAACCGGAACCGAACCGGAGGAGGGTCCGGTTCGGTTCCCGGTTCCACAGAGACCGGTTCCGGTTCCCGGTTCCTTTTTTTTAGGAACCGGCGTTCCTGGTTCCGATTCCGGTTCCTATGGGAACCGGAACCAACGGAACCGAAACCGGTTAAGCTTTAAAAATAAAAATAAAATAAAATAAAATAAAATAAAACCTAGAAGACCCACGTCAATTCCCCCTTCCCTTTTCTTTTTCCCTCTCTCCCTTTCTTTTCTCCTCTTTTTCCTGTCACGTCACTTCCTGCCCCCTGTACTTTTTTCTTTTCTTCTCTCTCCCTTTTCTTTCCCCTCTCTCGGCCGAAACCCCACCCCTTCTCTTCTTCTTCTTCCTCTTCCTTCCTCTTGTTGGCTGTTGCTTCACCCCCCACCACACCGCCGCCCCATGCCCTACTCACCACCACCTCTTGGCCACCGAACCACCACCACCCACCGCTCGTCCGACGAGCTGTCGCGCCGTCTGCGCCGCCCCTCGCCGCCGTGAGCCACCGCCGCCGTCCCCAAGCCACCATCACCACCTCTTGCCGCCGCTTGCTCGGCCATCCGGGCCATCGTTACTCCGAACCACCACCGCCTCCGCCGAACCGAGCTCTTCCCCTTGGCCGTGGGTTGAGCCGCGACCGCCGCGGCCTTCGCCGCGCCGTCCGTGCCGCCGTTGGTGCCGTCGATTCGTGCTCGCCTCGCCGCTCGCCCATTTACCGTCGACGTCGCCGCTCGTCCCCCGGGAGGCCGCTCGCTTGCCTAGCCGCCCCCAACGCAGCTCGCCGCTCGCCTAGCACCCCAATGAGCCTTTACTCCACACCCTTCACCTCCGCCTCCGCCTCCACCTCCACCTCTAGCTCGGTCGCACCCCACTCTCTCTCTCCTTCCATCTATCCGGTCGGGGCGACGCGGATGCCCTTGAGATTCCGGCGGGGGCCTACCTACCGATCGACGACAAGACGGTAGGTTTTCCTCCACATTTTTGCTCTTTTCGGTTTTAGAATAGCTTTTCCTCCGCATTTTTGCTCAAGTGATAGATTGCTCCTTTGCCTAATTAAGATGAGCAACACCGATGGTTGCTCAAAAATTTGGAAAAAATGAAGATTGCAGAAAGATGCACTATTACTCGGTTCTGCTGGGGTTTACTGGTTCCATTTGGTTGAATAGTTGATTGTCGCTATTTCTTTTGCAAGGCCTCCCGAAGGTAGCGTAAGAATCTTATGCTTCGCATGCACGAACTGCAGTACTTGGCCTTGGCGAACCCGGCCAACGGCGAGCCCGGTTCCGCGCGATGAAGCTCGGGGGCGACGGACTTGAGCTTCTTGAACCGGTCGAAGAAGGCTTGGGGAGTGCACTCCTCGATGGACGACAACTCGTTCACGAGCCCGAGGTTGGGGAAGTTGAAGCCCTCGAAGATCGATCCGCCACGAACGATTCGATGGCGAAGTGCAAAAGAAGCCCCAAATCAGATCTCTCGCTCAGTTCAGTGCTCACAATTTCCCTTCACTCTAATGTGACCTTAGGAAATCTATGTATTTTTTTCTGAAACTCTTTTATGCATGCCAATGAGACTGTTTGAATGATATTTTACTAGATATTATATATACATATATTTTCAACAAGTATGAGTAATTTCATTGGATTTGCTCTCCCGCTTGTTGGAATTTGACCTCGCACTTGTCGATCCCGATCTACACCCTTGATGATAGGATTCTTTGGAGCTCGCTTGGTCCACAGGGGATTACAAGAACGCCTTGATTAAATCCAAATTCCCGTTCCGCTGCATCTAATAACTTGAGAAACGGAGGATGGCTGAGATATCTTAACGCAACAAAGAACTTCCCGGGCTCGCCACGTCCTATCGTGATGACAGGGAAGTATCTCGTCTTTAATTTTGGCCATTCTATCATTTCCCTTGATGGTGTTGCGGTATCTCACGGCCATATGTAGAGATAGAGGAAAACCTTCTGGAGTTGTTTCACCCTTTTTTCTAGACGAGAAAAGAGCTATTTTTCCTCTAAAGCTTTGCTCTCTTCCTTGTGATTGATGAGCATTTTTTTCCCGTCTTTCACCAACCATGTTAGATTTTGGCATTGGTATGTTTGCTAAGATGTGGGAAGTTACTGTAGAGTATGCGTGTACGTTATAATTCAAATCTGAAAAAGGTAAAAAAAAAAAAGAACCTGTTGGAACCTGGAACCAACCCTGGAACCTGTGACAGGGTAGGTTCCAGGTTCTTGATTCTAACGGGTAGGTTCCAGGTTCCTTATTTTGAGGAACCTGTACCCGAGGGTAGGTTCCAGGTTCCGGATAGAACCGAACCGGAACCTGGAACCGCTCACCCCTAGAAGAAACTGCCTCCCTTGCGACTGGATGGTGTCTCCCCCTCAAGCCCTTTGGGCTTTATTATGTAATGACACTCCAAATGTTGGTCTCCGCCCAGTTATGATATAAATAAAATACTACTTTCGACAAAAAAAAAAAAAAAAACGTTTAAGGAGCGGGATAAGCCAAAAAGGGTACTCGCGAGACATATTTGATGACTCAAAAGCTTTCAATTACATGTGTCAAAATCAAACCTAAATAATTAGAAATCGAGTATTCTTCGCTTTACAGGATACCGATCGCGGAGAAATCTGCTTTTTTGACATTTGAGGATAAGAACAAGCGAAGTAGGTGGGCGTGCTTATTTTACTCTTATTTCGATCAAGTCCTGGTCGCCCTGAAGTCGCATCGACGCATAGAAATATTGGAGCCCGTTGATGAGGTAGAGATGGAGGGATATATTCCAATCGGGGAACAAGAAGATGCCTTCTGTTCATGATTGGGCAAGCCTACGAATTCGCAGTGAGATTGGCTCTTGGCTACGACATAGGCTTTCTTTTTTTAAGAAACAAATTGAGTAAAGCCAACAGGCGACCACATGACATAAACATGGTACCTTAACAGAATTTTCTCTCATTTCTTTGATTAATTCCCTAGCTCGTCGTGGCTGGAATAGGTTTTCGACTATACCGCTTGATAAAAACGTGAATTATATCCTAATCACAGCACATATGCGGAGCCCTTTTTCAATGGTGAATCACGTGCTTAATTGTCGTATATAATAAACTCCATTCCATCTCTCTTCATCATCAGATTGCCATATGCAGCAATAACAACATCAGCAGCAGCAGCAGTCAGTCTTATTCTTCACTTTCTGTGCAACAATGGCGGGCTCTTCATTCATCTCCGCAGCCACTAAAAGGTGGGTAATTCCTTCAAGTTTTTTGTTTTTCTCTTTTTAATCTCCTTTTCGGGTTCTTCTTTTTATGGTGGGTTTTCTTCGTTCTGGTAGTTGAATAGATTATCCTCCTGCTTCACTAATTTACCATACTCAAGCTCCACTATTCATGTTCAACATGCATCTCTTCATGGATTTGAGGTACTAAACAAGTACCATTTTCAATTCATTTTCTGAAATTCCACAGGCTAGAGGGCAAGGTCGCACTAATCACCGGAGGAGCCAGCGGGATCGGCGAGATCACAGCCAGGGTCTTTGCCCACCACGGCGCCAAGGTGGTCATCGCGGACATCAACGACTCACTCGGCCACTCCGTCCGCGACTCCCTCAGCCGAGACACCGCCTCCTTCGTCCACTGCGACGTCACTGACGAGTCCCAAATCAAGGCCGCTGTTGCAGAGGCTGTCTCCACCTACGGCAAGCTCGACATCATGTTCAACAACGCCGGGATCACCGGCCCAAACAAGGCCCGCATCGTTGACAACGACAAGGCGGACTTCGAGCGCGTCCTTGCCGTGAACGTCACTGGCGTCTTCCTTGGGATGAAGCACGCGGCGCGGGTGCATCATCAACACCGCCAGCATCAGCTCTGGCCTCGCCGGCATGACCTCGCATGCCTACACGTGCGCAAAGCACGCGGTGCTAGGGTTGACGAGGAACGCTGCCGTGGAGCTGGGGCAGTTCGGGATCCGGGTGAACTGCCTGTCGCCCAACGCCTGCGTGACGCCGCTGGCGACCGAGTTCTTCGGTATGGGCCCCGCGGAGCTGGAGGCAGCGATAGGCGCGGTGGCGAACCTGAAGGGGGTGACGTTGAAGGTGGAGGACGTGGCGAACGCCGCCCTGTTCCTGGCGGGCGACGAGGCGAGGTATGTCAGCGGCCACAACTTGTTCATCGATGGTGGCTTCAGCGTCGTCAACTCTTCGTTCCGCTTGTTCGATTATCCCCCCGAGGAGGCCTGATTGGGCCGGGTCGGGTCTCACGTGATTGCCCCCATTCAACCCGATCCGATTGCGGCCTCATTTTCTCGGGTCGGGCTGGAGATCTGAAGGGCCCACGGCCGCATCGATCGGCTGAAAAAGGAGGAAGAGTTTAATTTTCATTTTTCCCGAATAAGACATCTTACGTGTCTAGCACAATTGTACCCCACCTGATAATGCCGATTACTATAGTAATCACGAAGGCCAAATAAAAGAGGGATGCATGCTAAATATTAATCTAATTATCAAAATTGGGTGAGTGTTGATTCCCGGACTCGCATTTCGAAAAACTAAGTAAATACGACGGCTTTTTATCACCGTATTCTGTAGCGAGTGACTCATAATACATTTCTCGCACCGGGCATCCGTACTATTTACTTTGGCAGAAGAAGGCAAATACCACATTGGCTCAACAGGATTTGGTATACATTAAAAGAGGGCAAAAATATGTCGGTTTACGAAAAGCCGACGGATAACAATGGGATTCTTTTAACCGATGGAACGTAACCATGCAAACCATTTGTGCGTTATTGATGATATGCTCCTATTCTGCAAGAATGATTTAGATCCTTTGACAGGAATTCTGCAGCATTTTTGCAGTTCCTTCTTCAGAGGTTCTTCTGGCCTGAAAATCGATCGCTGCAACACCGATGCATTTACCTCAGGCTGTTGTTTCTGCTCGCTCTTGTCTGTTTTCCATCATAGCCCAGCTTTGGATGATGTCGTGTGGTGAAACCCGGCAAAATTTGTGCTCTTGAGAATTGCTGGCTCATGTACGAAGAGTTACGGATTGTTGACATGGGTCGTAGACATTAGGATCACAAACCAAAACCATGCAACTGTGGTTTCTATAAAAGACCGACTTTGATGTCGAAGAGATGAAAGTAATCTGTCAGAGTAGGAAGATTAGGCCAAGAATGAGAGAACACTTGTAATTTCTATGTATTTGGTTGTGTATATTTACATTGTATAAGCTCCTATTTATAATACAATGAATGTCTACCTAAGGAAAAGAAAGAGAAGATACATCAAATCAAATCCAATCACATATTGACATAATTAATCAATTATAATCTCCTGCAATCTCGAATTGATCAATCATAATCTTCAATCTAATCCTCGCGTATCTCCAACACTTCCCCTTAAGCTGGTGGCTAATATATATTCAAGACGCCAAGCTTGCTTAGTAGATATGCATGTTGTCTTTAACATAATGGTTTAATGAAAATATCGGAAGTCTGTTCTATGGTTCCAATTCCATTTTTCTTGATTACTCCTTCTTGAATCTTATCTCGAGTGTAATGGCAGTCTACTTCAATGTGTTTCGTTCTCTCATGAAAAATGGGATTTGCTACTAGTTTGATTGCTGCATCATTGTCACAAAATAAATTTGTTGGCCCTTTGACTCGTATCTCAATATCTAAAAGCAGGTCTCATATCCACACTATTTCACAAACAATTTTAGCAATGGCTCAATATTCAGCTTCAGCAAATGATAATAATACAATCGGTTGCTTCTTTGTTTTCCACGAAAGCAATGACTTTCTCAGCTTAATACAAAAACCGGTGATTGATCTCCGACTCATGGGGCATGTGGCATAATATGTGTCACAATAAGCTGTCATTTCCAAATTGCAATCTCAAGAGAGGAGTATTCCAAGTCCTGCACATTTCTTCAAATATTTCATAACCTTTAAGGCTGCATTCATGTGAGATTCCTTCAGGTTATGTATAAATTGACTAAGTGTTTATACTGCATAACATATGTCTGGCCTAGTCATGGTGAGTGTTAAATTAAAATTTCGAGTTTGAATTCGGATGATGATTTGTTAAACCGAATTTTATTGATAAAGATTTTCCAAGTAGAAGAAACTTCGTCGGTCTCCACGAAGGATTACAAAAAAGAGGAAATAAACAGAAGATACGAATTTCTTCTTTTCTGCGGAAGCTTGCCAAAGGTTGTTATCCAGGTGGGGCCCAAAAGTCAAGGCCTTGACTTTTGGGCACGGGCACACACACAATATTCACACCTGAGTTTCCTTTTCACCGATGGAAATTAAAAGGTGGCCTCTCCACGTGAAACAGAACGAGGTGGGCCCAAAAGTCAAGACTTTGACTTTTGGGCACACACATATAAAAGGGATGTGGAGCCCTACGTAGAAAAAGAAGTTGCCGAAACTCTACGTAAGTAGAGAAAGAAAAAAAAAAGGAGCCGCAAGCCACACAAATCAAGCTAATGAGAGCCACACGCGTTTTTGTTTCGAGCTTGAATGCGCGGTAATTTATGTGCCGTGAGGTTAAATCTAGGTGTGGGAAAGACTCGAGCGTGTGAGCAATTGTAAACTCTGATTCTTCGATTATAGTGAAATATTTGCTACTGGCTCTTCCCGTGGACGTAGGTTCCAATACTCGGACTGAACCACGTAAATTTCTGGTGTCCTTATTATTTCTCGTTTATTTCTTTGGTAATTTCGCATTGACGTAAATTGCAAGATCATATCGTTTCCACTTATTATATTCCAACAATTAGTATCAGAAACAAGTTGGGATCAGATTTCTTGAGTGTGATTTGGAGCTTTTGCTTGTCCGTTTTTTATCTGGAAATTTTGTTACTACAATTATGTCTGAGAGAAAATTTGAAATTGAGAAGTTTAACGGGAGTAACAACTTTGTATTATGGAGCATCAAGATGCAGGCATTATTGACAACCCGAGGTTTGGGTAAGGCACTGGATGGTGAAAATGAGTTGCCTATTATAATAAGAGCCTCAGAGAAGGTAAAGCTAATAGAAAGAGCAAAGAGCACAATCCTGTTAAATTTGTCGGATGAGATCTTAATAGAAGTTGCTGAGGGGAAGGATGCCACAGCATTATAGACAAAACTTCAAGCACTCTATGTGAAAAAGGTTTGAACAATCGCTTATACATGTTGAAGAACGTCGGTAAGATACTTGATGATGAAGAACAAGGCATGATATTGTTAGCCTCTTTACTAGAGTCATGGGAGCACCTTACTGATTTACTGTTGCAGGAGCGTACTACAATTACCTCAGAAGAGGTAAAGTCCGCCTTATTCTCTAAGGAGTGGTAGAGAAAGTTGCGAGATGACGGTCTAGCGCAAGGAGTAGTGCAAGCACTAACGATTCGGGGTAGAGAACAATATCGAGGGCCTAGTAGCAGCAGAGGTAAAAGAAGATCGAAATCACGCCATAGAATGTCCAAGGGATGCGTGAAGTGCTTTGAGTGTCACAAGAAGGGGCACATCAGAAAATTGTCCAAAGCAAAGGAATAAGGCTGATAGGCAGAATGCCACAAGCAGTGTAGCAAAGGTTACCGAGGAGAGCAATAGTGATATAGAAGCTGTCTTATGTGTGACTACTACTTCATCAGGAGATGAATAGGTGCTAGATTTGGGGTGTTCTTATCATATGACGCCTCATAAGAACTGGTTTACTGCTCACTAGACTACAGATTGTGGTAGAGTTCTTTTGGGGAATAATGTGGTCTATAAGGCTGTGGGGATAGAGACAATTCAAATTCGGATGCACGATGGGGTGGTACGCACATTGACAAATGTGAGGCATGTACCGAAGCTTAAGAAGAACTTTATTTCTCTAGGGACATCGATGACATCTGATGTAGGTACACCACTGAAGGTGGAGTACTAAAGATCTCTCGAGATGCCATGACAGTGATGAAGGGAAAGAAAGTGAATACTCTCCATCATCTCCTAGGAGAGACCATGATTGGAATCGCTGCAGTTTCATCAGGTGAGTCAAACTCTAATTTGACTCAATTATGGCATAAGCATTTGGGGCACATGAGTGAGGTAAATATAACGATGCGGAGTGAAAGGGGGTTGTTGAAGGGTCAAAAGACAGGAAAGTTGGACTTATGTGAGCACTGCATCTTTGGGAAGCAGAACTGAGTTAAGTTTATTATAGCTATTTATTTGACCAAGCGACTAGTTGAATATATTTATTCAGACGTCTAGGGCCCGTCTTTGGTTCCTTCGAAAGGAGGTGCCTGATATATACTGACATTTATCGATGACTATTCGAGGAAGGTATGGTTATACTTTCTGAAGCACAAATATGATGTGTTCGATCGGTTTAAGAAATTTAAGGCATTGATTGAGAAGCAGTCAAATAAACAAATCAAGTGCTTGAGAACTGATAATGGCATGGAATTCTGTGGTAAAGATTTACTGAGTTTTGCGAGAAAAAATGTATTATGAGACACTACACGGTGTTTGGGACACCACAACAGAATGGCGTGGCAAAATGAAAGAATAGAACTTTGCTTGAACGAGCTTGATGCATGCTTTCACATGTAAGATTTGGCAAGGAATTTTGGACCGAAGTAGTAAACATGGCATGTTACCTGGTTAATCGATCTCCATCATCTATTATCGAGTGGAAGACTCCTGAGGAAGTATGGTCGAGGAAACCTGTTGATTACTCCGGATTACAAATAATTGAATGTCCTGCGTATGCTCATGTGAGTGATGGTAAGCTTGAGCCGAGGGCAAAGAAGTGCATATTTCTGGGTTATGCACATGGGATGAAAGGCTACCAGCTATGGTGCACCGATCCCAGATCACCTGGTTTTCTAATCAATAGAGACGTGATCTTCGACGAGACTACAATGCTTCAACAAAGGAGTTCTGAGACACAACCAACAGAAAAGACAGATCATGGTGTCATTAGTGAGGTGGAGCTTCAAGTGGAGACTCCGGAACCTCGAAGGTAATAGAAGTTGAGACTGTAGATGAAGCCGCAGTTCTTGTAGTTGGTGATAGTGAACAACCAGCAAAGCCGCAACACATTATAGTCGCAAATAGACAGAGAAGGCACATTAAATCACCGGTACATTATGGTTATACAGATATTGCTTATGCATTGACTGTAGGTGATGAGGTGGAGACATATGAGCCTTCGTCTTACTCTGAGACAATGGCTAGTTCGGAGTCATCGCAATGACCAGGGGCTATGAGTGAAGAGATGGAATCACTTTATCAAAATCAGACATGGGAGCTGGTCAAAGTACCCAAGAGCCAAAAGATTGTCGTAAGTAAATGAAACTTTCAAAGGAAAGAGGGCATTCCCAATGTCGAGGCAGCGAGGTATAAGGCGAGACTTGTGGCGAAGGAATACACACAATGGAGGGCATTGACTATAATGAGGTGTTCTCTCCTGTGGTAAGACATACTTCAATTCATGTTTCATTTGCCTTAGTTGCTTCACAAGATCTCGAGTTAGAGCAGTTAGATGTGAAAACTGTGTTTCTTCACGGTGAGTTGGAGGAGCATATTTACATGAGGCAACTAGAGGGATTTGCTATTCCGAGTAAGGAAGATCATGTTTGCCTGTTAAAGAAATCTTTGTATGGGCTAAAACAGTCTCCTAGGCAGTGATATAAACGTTTTGATGCTTTCATGGCTAGTCAAGATTACACAAAAAGTCAGATGGATAGCTCCGTTTACTATGGGAGATTGGAGAATGGTTCTTTGATTTATCTACTCTTATATGTTAATGATATGCTGATAGTAGTTAAAAATATGTTTGATATTGATGTGCTGAAGAGGTAGTTAAATACTGAATTTGAGATGAAAAAGTTAGGTACTACAAAGAAAATATTGGGTATGGAGATTTTGCATGATAGGACTACAGGAGTTTTACATTTATCTTAAAAGAAATATATTGAGAAGATCGTGACACGTTTTAATATGCAATCGGCAAAATCTGTAAATATACCTTTAGCGAAGCACTTTAAACTTTCAGATAAATTATTATCGTAAACTGAGGAGGAGGAGCATATGTCCGGTGTTCCTTATTCTAGTGTTGTAGGTAGTATTATGTATGTTATGGTGTGCATTAAGCCTGATATTTCACAAGTTGTAAGCGTGTTTAGTCGCTATATGAAGCGTCCTGATAAAGCTCATTGGGAAGCTGTGAAGTGGATCCTCATATATTTGAAAGGGACAACAGACATGGGTATAGAGTACCGGAGGGATAGCAATGGCGGTAGACCACTGGTTTTGTAGATTTAGATCACGCCGGTGACTTGGATGATCGCAGATCTTTAGCAGGGTATGTGTTTATGCTAGCGAGTGATGCAATTAGTTGGAAAGCGTCCTTATAGGATCACATTGCCTTGTCTTCGACTGAGGCAGAGTACATGGCACTAACCTTTGTAGCGAAGGAGGCGATATGGTTACGAAGTTTGCTACCGGACTTTGGATTAAAACAGAATAGTGTGGATATACATTGTGATAACCAAGGTGCGATATATCTAGCGTATAATCCAGTTTATCACAAGCGAACGAAGTATATCAATAACATGTACCACTTCATCTGAGATGTCTTAACTAAGGATAATATTATTATTAAAAAGATTGCTACAGTAGATAACCCGGCTGACATGATAACTAAATCTATTCCTTTGGCGAAGCTCAAACTTTGCTTAAACTCTATTAGCGTTTGTGGAGAGTGAGCGCCCGTCGGGGCATTGGGAGAGCAGCGTGGATGATGAACATTATAACTTGGCTTCAAACATTGAGCCAAGGGGGAGAATTGTTAAATTAATGTCTCGAGTTTGAATTCGGATAACGATTTGTTAAACCAAATTTTATTAATAAAGATTTCCCAAGTAAAGGAAACTTCGTCGGTCTCCGCAAAGCATTACAAAAAGAGGAAATAAAAAGAAGATACGAGTTTCTTCTTTTCTACGGAAGCTTGTCGAAGGCTGTTATCCAGGTGGGGCCTAAAAGTCAAGATCCTGACTTTTGGGCACACGCACACACATAATATTCATGCTTGAGTTTCCTTTTCGTCGAAGGAAACTAGAGGGTGGCCTCTCCACGTGAAACAGACGGAGGTGGGCCCAAAAGTCAAGACTTTGACTTTTGGGCACATGCACACACATAATATTCACGCTTGAGTTTCCTTTTTGTCGATGGGAACTAGAGGGTGGCCTCTCCACGTGAAACAGACGGAGATGGGCCCAAAAGTCAAGACTTTGACATTTGGGCACGCGCACACACATAATATTCACGCTTGAGTTTCCTTTTCGTCGATGGAAACTAGAGGGTGGCCTCTCCCCGTGAAACAGACGGAGGTGGGCCCAAAAGTCAAGACTTTGACTTTCGGGCACACACATATAAAATGGATGTGGAGCCCTACGTAGAAAAAGAAGCCGCCGAAGCTCTACATAAGCATAGAAAGAAAAAAAGGAGCCATAAGCTACACAAGTCAAGCTGATGAGAGCTGCACACGTTTTTGTTTCAAGCTTGAGCGCACAATAATTTTTGGGTTTGGCGTTAAATCTAGATGTGGGAAACACTTGAGCGTGTAAGCGATTGTAAATTTTGATTCTCTGATTATAATGGATTATTTGCTGCTAGCTCTCCCTGTGATCATAGGTATCGAGACTCGGATCGAATCACGTAAATTTTTGGTATCCTTATTATTTTTCGTTTATTTCTCTGGTGATTTCACATTGACGTCAATTGTAAGATCCTGTCATTTCCGTGTATTATATTCAAACAGTGAGATATATAAGTTTCCCTACAAGCCTTTGATAGCAGAATGGATCTTCAAGTAATGGGTCATTAATCTTAGAAGATGATCCGGTGTTGTAATCAACGGTGGTTAGCTTGATGTTTTGATCGATGGGAATGACAGCCGGTTTACATCCTGATAAACCTGCTTCTAATATGATCGCTAACACAAATTTCAGTTGATTGAGAGAGATTCCTAGATCTAAGCGAGCAATCTCAATACCAAGAAAATACTTGGGAGGTCCCAGATACATAATACGAAAGGTGGAGTGCAAATATTCTTCAAGTTTCTTGATTGCCAATTCACCCTTCCCCATAATAAGTATGTCATTCACATATATCATCAGGTAGATTGATGACGTACCTTTTGTCCATGAGAAGAGGGCGTAGTCATGCTTGGATTGCTTGAAACAAATGGTTGTAAGGGCTATAGTAAACTTTGCATACCATTGACGAGAAGCTTGCTTGAGTCCATAAAAGGACTTATGGAGACGACACACTCGAGACTCCTTCTATTGCTGTAATCCCGGTGGAAGATCCATACATATTTCCTCATCAAGATCTCCATGAAGAAAAGCATTGTCGACATCCATTAGATGTAGTTCCTAGTCTCGAAAAGTAGCAATGGAAAGGAAAGAACGAACGGTGACATCCTTTGCAACAGGAGAGAATGTCTCATGATAGTCAAAACCTTCACGTTGCGTAAAGCCTTTTACCACGAAGCAAGCCTTATAGCATTCAACAAAACCATCAGCCTAGTACTTGATCTTATACACCCATTTGCAGCTAATTGGTTAATGATCAACAGGTAATGGAACTATATCTCATGTGTGATCCTCTATTAAGGCATGCGATTCAGCTTCCATGGCCTTCTGCCACCGTGGATCATGAATGGCTACGCCATAGGATGATGACTCTATTTGCTCTAAGATACGACTAATGCAGCACATCTATTCTGTAGACAGACGATCAAACAAAACATAAGAGGAGATAGAATATGGGCTACCTGATGAGTTGAGAGAGGCACAAACATAGTCTTTCATCCATGTGGGGGACAAGTAATCCATCCTAATCATCGTATGGGAATACGATCAGGTGTAGAAGATGATATCTCTGAAATAGGTTGAGAAGACAATTGTACTGAATCAAAATTCTCTGCAATTTGCACTGTAAAATCTACAATTGAATACTTTGGGGTAGATGGAGAAACTGCAATGGATTCGATCACTAGAGAAAAAGTCATAACATATATATAGTGGGAATTAAGACACAAATCTTCCTCAAATAGAAAAAGTCTGTTCTGATGATTTGAGCTTGGAGGTTCATTTGAAGATGTCTCATCCTGAAAAGGGAAAACGTCTTCATGGAAAACGACGTCTCTACTTATGAAAAAGTTACCTGTTGATGGCTCAAATACACAATAACCCTTCTAGAAAGTTGGATATCCCATAAAAATGCATTGTCGAGTTTGGGGACTCATTTTGTCACGAGGACCTAAGGCAATAACGTAGCATAAGCAACCAAATACTCTCAAGTAATTAACTTTGGGCTTCTTCCCAAATAGAACTTCAAAAGGAGTACGTCTATTGAGAACTCAAGTTGGCATCCGATTGATCAGATAAGCAACTGTGACCACACAATCTCTCCAAAAAATCTCAAGAATGAATGCTTGGAATTTAAGGGCACGTGCGACTTCCAAAAGATGGTAGTGTTTACGCTCAACAACCCCATTTTGGTGAGGTATGTAATTGCATGTGCTTTCATCTAGAATTCCATGAGAGGGGAAAATTGATTGAAAGTCATGACTAGAAAATTATTTCCCATTATCTGTTTGAACATGTTGAACAAATTTTCCAAATTGATTTTTCGTTAGGGTGAAGAGATCTTTTAAGTGGGAAAGAGCTTGACTCTTTGATTGCATAAGAAAAACTCATGTAGCATGAGAACGATCATCTACAATGGTGAGAAAGGAAAGAGACCCAACACGATGTGCGGTGTGATAGGGACCCCAAATATCTACATGAATTAAAGAGAAATTATCTGTAGTTCAAGATTTGCTAGTTTGAAGGGGGCATGTGATTACTTTGCAAGGGGACAAACATTACATTAAGGATGTGGAAAGAAAACACCATGACCCAAACGTTGATGAGAAAGGATAACTTTATCATTGGCAACAATGTTACACAGTGATTTTTTATTCACAAAAATACATGATAAATCAAAAATTTTGGGAAAATTTGTCCAAAGATATAATCCTTGTGAAAGGCTACCCAAGCCCATCAATTTGCCAGTTGAAAGGGCCTGAAAGAAATGAGTGTTAGAGTTGAAGAGAATGCAACATGAATTATCCTCACTGGCATTTGATATTGAGATAAGATTGAATTCAAACTAAGGGACATAAAACACCTTTCGAAGGGTAATAGAGGGACAAAGATGTACTATCCATTTTTTTGTGACATTCATGGTATTTCCATTTGGAAGTTTCACAGTGACAGGGAAAAGATATTAATGGGTATGAGAAAAGAAACTTTCGTTACAGATAATGTGATCACTAGTACCTGAATCAATTATTCATGCATCATGAGAAATAGAGCTGAGGCAATATGAAGTACTTGAGAAGCCCAAAATTTTATCAGAAATTTCCAGCTTAAGGCCCTCATGATTTGTTGATACTAATTTTGAGTAATTGATTAATTGATATTGTGCCCAATGACTTGATTAGCCAAGGATTCCTTCTTTCCTTTCTCCCTAGGTTCACCGTGCAATTCCCAACAGGTTTTCACTGTGTAATGAGGACGTTTGCGATAGTCGCAATACAATTTCCCTTTTCCTTTAGTATTTTCCTTCATGTATGATGTGGCATTACGAGAATCATAGGATCCTTTAAAGGAAGATGCCATCACACCATGTTGTGAGCCATTGGATTTAGCTAAAACCATAGCTGAATAATAGCAGTCAAATTTGGAGCATGGATCTGAGTCGTCCATTCAAAAAGAAATACGGTTTCTTTCTCCTTCCTTGGGTGTTGTGGCCGCTCGTGGAGGTTTCTCTCCATGGATGTTGAGAACCTGTTCGGCCAGAGAGAAGGCATGTGGGAGGCCACTAGTCGGTGAAAGAGGTCTGAGGGCAATGAAGACAACTCCATCTCCGGTTCGTGCATGCCTAACTGTAGCCATCCTCTAGTTCCTCTTGGATCACCAATTGGTAGATCGGCTCGAGTGGTAGTGGCAGCTCCAACGTAAGGATTTGTGACCGAAAATGTAAGTAGCTTTCATTTAAGATTAATAAGAACCGAGTTGCCTTTTCCCTTTCTCGTATGGCCTGATATTGTCGAAGCATTTCCTCAGGTCCCTTGAGCTGCTCTTTAGCAGCCTTGAGTTAATTCCAGAGGGCTGAAAGCCAGTTGAAACACGTTGTAACGGACCGATCCCCTTGTTTCAGTTCAAACACCGCTTGAGTGAGCGAGAATATTTTGGCCCAATCGAGTTTTCCGTACATCTTGTAGATGTTGTCCCATATCGTCTTTGAATCCTCAGTTGGTGGAAGTCCAGCGGCTGCCTCAGGAGCCAAGCAATTGCCGATCCACATCCGCATAAGCTGGTTGCATCTATGTGAATGTCGTCATGAGCGCTCGTCAGACGGGAAGGCCATGGTTCCATCGAGGAACCTATCTTTGTCTTTCGTCAGCAACGCCCGCCAAAGATCTCAAGCCTAGGTATTATAATTTTCCGGTCCGGTCAATTGCAAGGAGATGGGTCGTAGCTCGGGGCCATCGTCTGGCGACATGTAGAGTGGGTCGCGAGCTCCGGCTGACCACTGCTAGCTAGAATGGCAAAGGGCAGGATACCGAGTCCCACGTTTGGGTAGGAATTTACTCCCTGATCCAACGAATAAGACTCAAGTCCTAGGCCTGGGCCCACTTGGCCTATCCCAGCATTAAGAGGAAATTATACTTCTTCAATGGGCTGGGCTCTAGAACTCGATGTGCCATATGAAGCCCATGGCTGATTTGGCCCAACTCCCCACGGGCCCTAAAATTGGAATCACGAGACTAGTGGCCATTGGACTGGGGTGAAAACATTTGCTGGAGTAAGAACCGAATCAACAGTGATTTGGGCCATGGAATGCTTCTCTTCAGTTCGCTCAACAAGGTCCAAATTTATGCTTTGAGGTGATTTTGGGGTTTCTTCTACTGAAGTGTTTCCTTTGGTATTCTTGGCCATGATACATTTAATGGTGAATTCCTACTGTTGGTCGATTTGCTTTGCAGGATTTGATTTGCAAAGACAAAAACAAAAAGAGGGCAAAGGCAATTCGTGGGTTTGTGGAAGCTAGGTTGGAGAGAGTGGCTCTGATACCATGTCAGAGTTGGAAGATTAGGCCAAGAATGAGAGAACGCTTGTAATTTCTATGTATTTGGTCTTGTATATTTATATTGTATAAGCTCCTATTTATAATTCAATGAATGTCTAACTAAGGAAAAGAAAGAGAAGGTGCATCAAATCAAATCCAATCACTAATTGACATAATTAGTTAATTATAATCTCCTATAATATTAGGTTGATCGATCATAATCTTTAGTCCAATCCTCGCATATCTCCAACATAGTCTGACTATATATCGACTATGGTTTTGATATGATACTAACTTGGGTCAATGTTAATGGGAATGTGTTAAGACTATTGAGCCAAAGACTAATCTCTTAAGTCAGGCCTTAGTGATAAAGCATTGTCATCAACTGGACAAAGGTAAAGACTAACTAGAGGCCATATTAACCAATACGTGTGATATGACATCGACTATGAACAAACATAACAGTCAAACTCCAGCATCGACTATGAGAAGCCAAAAGAATTAAGTCAATAAGGAGGGAATAGTCTTCATCCATTGATTGATAGCGAAGTCAATGTCAGTTGAGTTGAGAAGCACTAATATCGACTCACGGGGTTTGGCTGAAATCACATCCATTGCAAGGACATAAGCAGCGAGACAATTATTGCAATCAAACTCTTGGGCAGGAACAACTACTAAGGGTATCGACTAACAGTTACTGTCAAGTAGTTATTGCAATCGAACTCCTAACATGGGAAGAAATGTCGGTATCGAATGTGGAGTGGAAATATGATTTCAATGAGCAAGAACGGTTAGTGGGAGAGGTCAACCGCTCATGCGCTGTAGAAAGGAGCACATTTGAAAAGAAAAAAGGCACATGCAAGAACATGATAAACAAGGTTTTTGCTTCCGTCACTATTCTTTAGTTCCTTTCAATTTGTTCCCAGTCATTTTTAGAAGTGTATTAAGAGTCATTTCAATTTTTCATTTTTTGTTGTGTTAATCAAACACATACTCTTGTTCTTTGGTTAACAATCGTATTTTATTTGTTAACATCAAAAAATTTCAAAGTATTAGGTTGACAACTTGATCAACGGAAGCTTATTAAGAGGGTGACATAAACAGAAGATCGCTGAAGTGTTGAGAATAGTTTGTCGACAAGAATTTGTAGACAAGAAAATTCAATTTTAGTCGATAAAAATGTCAACAAAAAATGGCCAAGCATTGGAGTGAAGAGTTAATAAATAAAGAACCTACTCGGTTGATAGGGAGAAGCGTAGAATGTGACTGTCAAAGAAGTGGAGTTAATGTAACTATTGAATAGTTGAGTCGATAATCTCATAAACTTTGTAGATAAGCCTAGCTGAATTTAGAATTCACGCAGGGCATATTTAATTCTTTAAATAGCCGTATATGTAACTGTTGGTTGTAGATAAAAAAACTCGAATTGTAATTTTTGTAGAGATCCCCAATCAATACAAGAACACATGTTGTTCGTCTTTGCTGTCAACATACTTTACCTTTCCACTACAATTTACATTACTGGCTACAATCTTTTCCTGTATTCGTACTTTTAGATTCCTTTCCATTCACTTCCATGTCCAAAAATCAACAAAGGACCTTCACAATCTTTGTCTGCTCATATCAATCAATCCGCGCTACAAAAGGTATTTTATATTTTCCAGTGAAGCGAGGAAAGAACACGTAGAGTGCCATAACTTGGCACGGGGGGACACTTAAGTGCCATAACTTCAAAATGGTACACTTAAGTGCCAATTTCGAAATTAAATGGAACACTTAAGTGCCATTCCGGCAAAAATCCGACCAAATGGCTGATGTGGCAATTTTGCGACAAGTTTAGTCCAAAACGGCATCGTTTTGCACGCCGACGTGATGAGAAAATGCAAAAACGACGCTGTTTTATGTCTGATGTGTAACTAATAATATAAAAATTAATTAAATTAAATTTAAACTTAATTTTATTTAAAATATTCTAAAATTTTAAAAACTAAAAATTAAAATTAAAATTAAAAAAAGGGGAGGTCGAAGGGGGCGGCTGAGGGCTGAGCTCTCGCCGCCGCCGCCTCCCCGCCGTCACCGGGAGGGGCCGGCGATGGAGGGGGAAGGGTCGGCCGGGGTCGCCGGCCCCGGCCGATCGGCGGTGAGGGCCGCGAGCCCTCGCCGGATCGCGGCGAGGGCTCGCGAGCCCTCACCCGATCTAGGGTGAGGGTCGCAGCCCTCGCCCCCGGATCCGGCGAGGGCCGCGGGCCCTCCTCGCCTCCCCGCCGTCGGCCGGGAAGGGCCGGCGACCCCGCCAACCCTCCCCCTTCCGTCGCCGACCCTTCCCGGCGACGGTGGGGAGGCGGCGGCGGCGAGGGCTCAACCCTCGCCGCCCCCTTCGACCTCCGCCTTTTTTTTTTTTTTTTTTTTTTTTTTATTTTAATTTTATTTTTTAGTTTTTAAATTTTAGAATATTTTAAATAAAATTAAGTTTAAATTTAATTTAATTAATTTTTATATTATTATTTACACATCGACATGAAACGGCATCATTTTTACATTTTCTCGTCACCTTAGCGTACAAAACGACGCCGTTTTGGACCAAACTTGCCGGAAAATTGTCACGTCAACCATTTGGCCGGATTTTTACTGGAATGGCACGTAAGTGTTCCATTTAACTTCGAATTGGCACTTAAGTGTACCATTTTGAAGTTATGGCACTTAAGTGTCCCCCCGTGTCAAGTTATGGCACTTCAGGTGTTCTTTCCTCCCAGTGAAGCAGATGTCATTACATTCTTATCATTAATATAAGAACTCAATCATCAAGTTCTTGTTCCTTTCTTAATGCACAAGCATTTGTCAATAACGAACACATGGACCACGATGCTTAGTTAGGATTGTTGATTGATTAAGGTAGGGAAAGTTTCATTTTCAAGTCAAACGATTAAAGATTTGGAGTTCAATCTATTCGTGATCAAACGACAATCATTCAATCCCTTGGGCCGCTGTGAAGTTTGGATTTGCAATCACTTGGAATGTGGAACAATGGAGCTTCTCGTGCAATCAGATTCCAAGTAATTGGCGCTCAAGACAAAAGGGGATAATTACTAAAAAAAATCATAAATATATTGTAAAGATGTTAATTCAATCATAAATCTTTTAAGTTAAGTAATTTAGTACTAAACATTTTGACAATTTGTCAATGTATTCATTATAACCAATTTTGGCCAATAACCGCTGACATTGACGCTAAGCATCATATATTGGATGACCAACGTTGACTCAAATTATATTTTTTGATGCATTTTTTTATTTTTTGGAATTTTTAATAATTCTTGGAATTTTTTTTTTCTTTTCTCTTCTTTTCTTTCCTTCTTCCTCCACTAATCGTTGGCTATTACCAAGGCTTGGCAACTGGCGGAGGAAGAAGAAAAGAGAAAAAAAATTATATAAAATATTTAAATTATCGCCCACAGCAGCGACTATTGTACCTCATACAATGGTCGGCATCAATGTTAACAATTCTCGGCTTTGAAAAAAAATGATCGCATTGGCTTGGAGCTTAATGATTCTTGGGTGCTCCCTCTTGTCCTTGTTCAAGCATCATCCCATGATTTTAATAGAGTTTCCTTTTGGAATCTCAACCTCCTCCAATTTTTTTGTAAGGCTTTCTTTATAAGGCTATCTCGAAGTTTTCTTCCTAAAAGTTAGAAAATCTTACCCTCCTTAAATTCAATAGAACGGTCTTAGTAATTAATTCCGAATTCTTGGCGTGGGTAGGAAATTATTCAGATCCTAATTGGATGATCTTTTGCTATTCACTTATTATCAATTAGGATTTTTGATAACATAATTTGAGATTATGAGGACCGCGATCTATCTTGGGTTATGAAAACCTTAGAGTTTGTGCATCCACAGCATTATTTATACACCATAGATCAAAATTCTATTACACAAGTTAATAAAAAATCCAATTAAAATAAGAAATCGGAAACTTTTTTGAAGATGCTTAATAAAAGTTATGAGGACATGGCTTATTTGACAAATAAAGATGAGCATAAGCGAATGAGGGCAATGTGGCACCAACTTTATTTCTATGAAATTATAGTCGACCCAATTAAGTTGGTTGGATGCATTGAAATAATGGAATCCTTAAAGAGCAAGAGATGGGCATCTATTTCAATTGAGGAGGAGGAATATGCTTTTTGTTTTGATTAGGCAAGTATATTGGGTGATCTTGGACTTCTCTTACTCTAAAAGCTAGCTCAAAAAATCAGGCTTTCATTCACACGTATAAACCAACCATCAACCCCTTGAGATATCCTCAACGAAGCATAAAAAATGTGCCATTTTATATTAAATATTGGCTCTCCATACAATAAACAATTTCAAATAAGCGCATGAAATATTTTATTTTAAGATTAAATTGGCGCTTCAACGCTTTAGCGCCAATTTAATCTTAAAATAATTTCCAACTTACCCACCGGTCAGTAAGTGTATTTCAAGTGATACTCTACGAGTTAGGGGTGTGCACCGAGAGCCGTCTGAACTGGGAACTGCTCAAACCGGACCGGACTAGACAAGCCAGTTTTGGGCAGTTCCCAAAGAGGACAATCCGGTTCTTGGTTCTCGCTTTTGGAACCGATGGCCGGTCGGTCCAACTCCTAGTTCCAAAGTGGGACCGACTAGACCAAATCGGTTAATTTTATATAGATATATATATATATATATATATTAAAATTTTCTTAAGAAACAAATCTTAATTCCTCCCAATTTCTCCTATTTTTCATTTTATTTTTTGTCCAAAACAACAAATTTACTGATTCCAGAATCAGTCGGTCCAATTCCTGGTCCAAGAATCTAGGAACCGGTCCTCCCGATCCGATATCCTATTCCACCTCGAAACCAAACTGGACTGAGAACCGATCAATCCTACTACAAGCCACGGCTAAGGGCATTTGTCATTGATGGGCATTTTTTTCCTTTTCTTTCTTTGTTTTACCTCAGTTTGTTTCCTTTCCCTATTTCTTTTTCCATTTTTGTGGTAACCGGCTGAGGGTGAGCCAACTTGGTGAGCACAAGAAGATGAGGGAGCCGACCCGGCACAACCAACTGAAAAAGTTGTTGCGCCATGCGTGCATTGGAACGTGAGAAGAAGAGGCTACTAGCTATAGCTATGGAGAGGAGAGTGGAGGCCCTGAGCGAGTTGGTCCTTGGGCATAAACATCCACTTTAGAGATTTTTCTTTGAAAATAATTTCACTTAAGAATCTTATTTAAAATTTTCCCCTTCTACTAAATAGGATTTCTTCTATTAGACATGATTTATCCATATTTCCTCTTTTTAGTACAAATCCAACCGAGTGCCAACATATTTTACCCGGTGAGTCATGCACGATGTTCGACTCAATTAGGTCCTTATCGATATTGATATTTTTTTCTCTCTATGCTGCTATTTCTTCTCGAAGGTTTACCGAAACTTTTGGCAATGTCACGGATCCCCTCCCTCATTTATTTCATTTCTTGATATATTTATGATTCTTCTCGCCAGTAGTATGCATTTTATTGTACATCACACAAGAAAAGTACCAAAAAGTCCTAAGTTTATTGCATTAGTACCAATTCAGTCCTAAATATTTTCATATTTATATCAATTCAGTCCATCTAGCCAATTTTGGCCACCCAATGCTAATGTGGACACCGACTGGTAGCCGAACGTTGACATGGCAATTTTTAATAATTTTTTAAAAAAATTATTATTTTTTTTTCTTTTCTTTTTTTTTTTTTCCTTTTCCTTTTCCTTTTCTTTTCTCTCTTCTTCCTCCTTCAAGTTTCCTCATAGTGGCCAGCGAGCCTCAAGCCAAGTGAGGACCACAAAGTTCTTACTGACCATCGACGAGGGTCACGACCCTTGCCCAGCCTCACCCAGGGCCGCAAGCGAGGCAATTTCACCCAAACCTGGGTGAGGCCAACCTCAGCCTTAACAAGGCCATGGCCCTCACTAGCCACTACAAGGAAAGTCCAAGGAGGAAGAAGAGAGAAAAGAAAAGAAAAAAGAAGAGAAAAAAATTATTAAAAATTATCATCCAGCCATAAGCCGGTGTTCATGTCAACGTCGGCTGGCCAAAAATGGTCGGATAAATTGAATTGATATCAATGTGAAAAAGTTTAAAACTAAATTGATCAAATTAAAAGATTTAGGATTGAATTCGTACAATATAATAAGTTTAAAACTTTTTTGATACTTTTTCCTCCGTCACACTGCTATCAATGTGAAAAAGTTTAAAACTAAATTGATCCAATTAAAGAATTTAGGAAGAATTGATACAATATAATAAGTTTAAAACTTTTCTGATACTTTTTCCTATCACTGCAAAACAAACGACTAAAGTTTAGACTATTCATGATCGATTGAACGTCAAATTTCGACGAATGGCCTCTCGAAACATTGTAGAGGCAGTCTCAAGCATGGGAATCTTCGCTCATGGAGCTCCAGAACAGTGTCCAGATGATGATGAAGGGCTGCTTCCTCGTCCTATATAAAGAAACTCCTTTTGATCTATCTTCCTTATTAGACCACTCACGCAGTAGCAACAGTCCTCCTCTAGGACGCCTTATGGTCCACTGATGGGAGGCTTTTCGTTCATCTCCACGCTTGCCAGAATTTGAGTGATTCCTACCTACTTCATTTCCTTTTTATAATCGAATAAAAGCATCCTCCTGCTTCACTGGTATATATTGTGCTCTAGTTTCAATAAATGTTAGGATGTGAGTCATACTCCCCACCTATCGACAAGATGGCACTGGGTTTCTCCTCCTTGATGAGCTGGCCGGGGTCACAGGGCAGCACCCCTAAGTGTTAGATGACTTTTATAGTTTAAGCTCATGTTTTATTGATAGTTTAGGTTCGGGCACATACATAACTATTGAGTATATATGATCTCTTTCTTTTATAATTGAATGATATAATAGAAAGGTGCAAGATACTAATTATAGGGAAATTTTCAGCTAAATGTAGTTTAAGATGAATTGGAATAAGCACGTCATATATTTCTTCAAAATTTCCTTGAATTATGTAATGATGCAGGATTCTGATTAACTACATAATCAGCCCAATCATGCTAAAAGCAAGCTTTTTGGCTTCATATTCGCTAAATATGATTTTTTATATTTATTTGGTAATTCCACTTTTTAGTGAAAAACCAAAGTCTTTGGCATACATATTTATCTCTTTGGAATTGAGTTACTAAACAAGTTTCATTTTTTATGTGACAAAAGATTAGCTGAAGTGCCAAAACTTGACACGGAAAATATTTAAGTGCCAAAAGTACAAAAGTGACACTTAAATACCAAAATCAAAATAAAATTGATCAGTTAATTGTTAGAGGCAAAAAAATCCAACCAAAATGCTTATGTGGGATGTTCTAACGAGACAAATGCAAAACATCATCTTACACACTAACGTAGCTAGACATGTATAAAAACGATGTTGTTTTGCTGACACAGCTAGATAATTAATATAAATATTAATTAAATTAAATTGAAAAGTAAATTTATTTATATATTAATTTTTATTTTTTTTGAAGATGAAGATTGTAGGTGGCTGAGGGCTGAGCCCTTGCCGCCACCTCCCCACCGTCACCAAAAGGGGAGGTCATTGGCCCCTCGGTGAGAGCTGCGACCCTCGGGATCCGACGAGGGTCACCAACCCTCGCACAATCAGGCCAAGAGCCACTGCCTACGGGAGCGACGCCATCGATTAAGCGGGGTCGTCAGCCCCCCTAGCCAAGGCCCGATAACCCTAGCCGTCCCTCTCCCCTCATTGGCCCTTCCCGACGACGGCGGGGAGATAGTGGGGAGACGGCGGCCCCTTGTGCCATTGTTGACACCTAAATTTTTGGGGCTCATTTTTGCTAATAAATAAATAAATAAATAAATAATGCATGGCATATAGTTTAGGTAGATTTGATTTTTTGATATTTTGTTTTATTTTATTAAAATTTTTATAGATTTAGGAAATATATACTGAAATATGCATTTTACGCAAGAAGGGGAATTTTTGGATAGGATATGCAAAAAATATTTCAGTGATATATTTAGGGGTATCGTGCTTAAGTAAAATTAGAAATAAAATATACCCCAAAGATTTGATTTTTCGGCTTATAAAAAGGGCTCGTGTACGTTAATTGAGGGGGGCTCCTTTTCGAAAAAAAAGGAAAAAGAAAGTCAGAAAAAGTGAAAAGAGAGAGAGAGAGAGAGAGAGAGCTGTCGGAGGGTGAGCTGAGGGAGAGGAAAAAAAAAAAAAATAAAAAATAAAAAAAATAAAAAAGAAGCATCGAAGCCCCCCCATCGTGCGCGTCTGTTCGTCTTCCCCGAGGGGGGGGGGAAGTCCTCGCCGGCCGCCGTCGCCGTCGGCGCCATCGCCGCCGCACCATAGCTCACGCCACCGTTGCCGAACCCCCTCTGTCTGTCTTGCGGCTTGCGCCGCCCCTCCACCGCTCTAGATCCGCCGCTCTCGAAGCCCCTCGCCGCCAAGCCAGTGACGCCGACGCCCTCCGCTCGCGAAGCCCCCGCCGCTGCCGAGCTGTCTTCGCACGCCCCCCGCAACTGAGCCCCGACGTCTTCGGCCCGCGACGCCTCCTGCAACTCCTCGCTCCGCCCTCGAGCCCTCGAGGCCCTCGGCCCGAGACGCCCCTGCTCCAGCCGTGCCGCCCAGACGCCGCGAAAGCCCTTGCCGCTCCGCCTGCGAAGCCTTGACGCCTTGGCGAGCCACCGCAGCCCCCCCGGCCGCGACACCAGCCGCCTTCGATCGTCGACGCCACCGCCGAGCCCCCACCTAGGTCGCCTCGAGCCACGACCCCACCTGTCGTCGCGACCCGTCCCGACTCCTTGTCGAGTCACCCGCGCGCCCCTGACATCGCCAATCTGCCACGCTCGAGACCCCTGGCGTCGCGCCGCCATCGCGCCATCCCCGGAGCTCTGCTAGAAACCTAGCCGGCAACCCTCCTCCCCAAAGCCGACGGCCACTTTCCCCTAAAAAAAAAAAAGCAAAAAAATCAATTAGGTAGATTTTCTTTTATTTATTTACTTTATTTTATTTTTATTGTTTTATTGTTATTGTTTTATTGTTATTCTATTTTTGTTAACAACATTAGGCCTTGATATGTGATTGGAAATTCCAATTTATCCTCAATTTGCAACCGCACCGATTTTTTATTTCGTCTATAAGGCTTTAGACGAAGTAATTAATTATGCGGAAATGAAATTGATATTTTGATCTTTAAGGCTTAAGATCAATTTATCGATTTTACTAGCGAAATATTGTCCCTTGATTTGAACGATGTGCGATGTTTCCGGATAATTTTGGATGGTCTTGATTGCCTTGTTTATATTGAAATATGTCTGAGTTAGAATATTGCATGTTTAGGGTTATTTGCACATTTAAACTAAGCATTCTAGTTATCATGAATTTTCAAAAAAAAAAAATCAATTAATTTAGGTTGCATGTTTAATTATTAGAAATTGTTAATTTCAAAACAAAATCAAAAATCAAAAAATCTTAAACTAGGATTAGTTTTTATTGTCTTGCATACTTAGATTAGGGATTTTAATTAGGTCATGAAAAAAAGAAAAAACAAAAAGAAAGCAAAATTCACTTAGAATGCTAGTCGGATTGCATATCAAATTTTGATTAATAAAAAAACAAATAAAAATCATTAGGCATATTAGAGTAGGATTGCATGTTTAATTTTAAATTTAGATCAATATTTTTGATAGGTGGCATCTTAGGCTAGAAATCGCTGAATTAAAACAATGTCTTAATTTAAATTAGGATGACCTAATTCCTAGTTTAAATATGATAGAATTTAATTTAGTTAGGAATTTCATTCAAATACCTTAGGATAAATTACCTCCACTTTTTTAGGGTAAATTGCATTTTGTAGAAAAATAAAAAATCATAAAATCAAAAAGAAAAAATCAAAATCTTGCATGAGAATGTAGAATTAGAAATATAGATTTAGTAAATAAGCCATTTAGGTTAGTAAATAAGCCATTTAGGTTAGTAAATTAGGTCTTTTTAGAATCACATTTTTAGGATTATACTTTTTTAGAAATCTCTTTTTTTTTAAATAGGTTAGGATTAGATTTAGATAATTTCATTCTTATAAAACTTGGCACCATTTTTTAAAAACAAAAAATAAAACAAAAAATAAAGAAATGGTTTTCTAAGTCAAAATAGGGTTAATTTAAATTAATCCTAAACATGAATTAGAAAGTTATTCGTTTTAGTTAGTTCAATTAGAGCTTTTATTAATTCAAAATTCCAGATAAAAAATCCAAAAAATTAAGTGCATGTTAATCAATTTGCATTTTATGACCATTTAGTTTAAATTTGCATATTAGGTCATTTAAGTTGCAATTATTGCATTTCATGTCATATAATTTAGATCATTTTGCCATGTCATATTAGGTTATTAGCATGCATTGCATTTGGATTAAATTCCATTAAATAAAGTGAAAACAAAAAAAAGAGAAATTTGCGTGTTAATTAGAGACCATATCTAGGATTGTTGATGTGAAATTTAATCTAACGATGTAGATGCTTTCGTTGCTACAAGGTAAGTCCCTTAACCTTATTCATTGTTTTATTGGGTGTTAAATTGGTAGATTGCGCACCAGCATGATCACCTCACATGTTAGGGAGATAAATTAAAATCGATTCAAGCTGCCAGCTAAACATTTTTCAAAATAAAAGAATGGTACCGAAAGGGCATTAGAGAAATCTAGTGTAACCAAGTCCCCGTACCCATAATCTCTGGTTCGTAGGAGTAAAGTAATCTCCCATTACTTTACTTGGGTTTCTAATCGACCCACCAAAAACTGATTAGTGGCGACTCCTTAATAAAAATCATTTGCATGTTAAGAATTCAAACCTAAGTCGCGAATTGGTATGGGCTTGGGAGAGCCCGAGTTAAGTCTAGGCTTAACAATCCATTAGCCAAACCCTAGGTGGTTCACACCCGAAAAATTGGTCGTGACAGCCATATAGGCAAGTTATATTATTAAAAAATTACCTCTTAGGATTTCTGGCTACCTTTACCGGAGTTGGCACTCAAGTGTCTTCTCCTGCATGCAAGCGAAGCACGCAGTGCTAGGGCTTACGAGGAACACCGCTGTGGAGCTGGGGCAGCTCGGGATCCGTGTCAATTGCCTATCTGCGCGACCCTATTGGCGACAAAGTTCATGGGCTTAGGCCCAGCGGAGATGGAGGCATTGAAAGGCATGATGGCGAACCTAAAAGGGGTGACATTGAAGACAGAGGACGTGGCGCACGCCGCTCCGCTCTTGGCGAGCGATGAGGCGAGGTACGTCAGCGGCCACAACCTACTCATCGATGGCGGCGTCACGGTCATTAATCCGTCTTCCACATGTACCGGTATCCGCCCGAGGAGGCCTGATTGGGCGTGCTCGGTTTTTTCGTTCAGCCCATGACCATAAACGAGTGACATGATTCCAAGTCGACATAATTCAATCGTGGCCCAATTCTTGGGTCGGGTCGTAGATTTGAAGGCCCAACGTGACATCAATCAGCTGAATAAGGAGGGAGAGTTCATTTTCATGGGAGGGACATAGGATTCTTTCGCCGATGTAGACATATCGTGTGTATAGCGCAGTTGTACTCTATCTAATAATTGCAAGTGATAAGAACGAAACATGCTAGAAATACGAAAAATGCATGCTAAACTAATCTAATTGGAAAACTCAGTGTGGATTTGGTGTCAAACTAACCAAAATCGGCGAGCCGAAATTCCGAGACTCACTTTTCAAAGAACTAAACAAGTATGACCGATGTTTTTTAACCATATCTTTTAGCAAGTGGTTTATGTTATAGCACGGCGCATGAGTGCTCAAAGTTACAAGCACAGCTACTCGCGTGCTTAGGTAGAAGAGGCAAATAACATAACGCACGAGGAACGTCCTGCGTAACGCCATGGGCGACCAAGTTTGTCGGCATGGGCCCCGCGAAGCTGGAGGCGGTGATGGACACGGTGTCGAACCTGAAGGGGGTGACGTTGAAGGCAGAGGACATGGCAAACGCCGCCCTGTTCTTGGTAGGCGACGAGGCAAGGTGCGTCAGCGGCCACAACCTGTTCATTGACGGCGGCTTCAGCGTCATCAGCCCTTCGTTCCACATGTTGTGGGATCCCTCCGAGGAGGCTTGATTCGGCCATGTCGGGCCTCATCCAATCAACCCGTTTCAATTGTGGCCTCATTTCTCGGCTCGGGCCGGAGATTTATAAGCCCATGATGACATTGACCGGCTGAAAAAGGAGGAAGAGTTCATTTCTCATTTTTCCTGATATTAGACTTATTATGTGTCTAGCACAATTGTACCCTATCCAATAATACCAATTAATACAATCCACGCGCTAAAATCATTTTCTGCCTTTTCAACTTTTTGGCTCTCTCGCTGATGCGAGCGTCTTCTCTACCCTCTGGTAGTGTCTTCTTCCCTAAAACCCTAGATCCCAACCTTACACCCATCGTTTTTCCTTTTCCTTTCCTTTCTTGTTTTTCTTTGTGCCTTTTTACAGTTAAAAACCCAAAAATACAAATGTTCCCTGTCTACTCTCTTCCCGTTTGAGTGGAGCGAGTCTCTGCTTTCCACTGTTTGATCCAAGTTGGCAATGGCTGACAAAGATCGCCCTCAGATCGAACAACCCAGTTCTTTGGCGTCTTGATCTGCGGGAATCAACGCCTTGCTTGATCTTTTACAGTACATCTTTCTTCAAATCGCGATGGTTGCCCTAAATCGAAAACCATGTGCCCAGAACCATGAGGTATTCCCCTTTGGCTGATCGATCTACGATTAATGCAAGGAAAAATCATGTTAAGCTCTCAGTATAAGCATCTTCTTACCTCTGCGAACGAAATAGGTTTATGTTTTGACATTTTTTTGAGAAAGCTTACTGTCGTAGTAGTTGGTACACTCCGATATGCCTCTGCTCAGAAGTCCAAGTCTCGATGGTGATGTCCATCTGAAACAAGTAATCAAAGGGTGAGAATCCATGGCTCGTAAGGAGGATAATGAATTGCAGGTAGCAGCTTTATGCAGGAAATAGGCCATCTTTGGTCCGAAGAGGATGTAGTAGAGGTTAGCTCAGAAATTCCCCAATACAAAAGGGATGAATGTAATAGAACTATTCTCGGGAAACTCTTTTCTAGACCAAATGTCAATTTCACAGCATTTTGGACTACTATGAAAAAAGCTTGGAAAACTGAGGCTGTCTCCGGTGTACAAAAGGAACCAGGCCACTTTACCTTTGTTTTTCAGTCGGCCGAAGTGAGAGAGAGGATTCTGAGGTCAGCTCCTTGGTCCTATTCTAGTAACTTACTCATCCTCAAACCTTGTGACCCAGCAATCCCAAAACACTGCTATGATTTCTCTCGAACATCTTTCTGGGTAAGGATGAAAAGGTATTCCCCCTGGGTGGAAAACTGAGCCTGTTTATTATGATTTGGGTAGCAAACTAGGCCTGGTCCAGGAAATCCAACTGGAAGATGTAGGCACTATTCAGAAGAAAACAGGGCGAGTTAAAGTGGAAATTGACTTATCAAACCCACTAAAATCTGGAGCTATTCTAGATATTGGGGAGAAGTGGCTGTGGGTAGCATACAAGTATGAGCGATTACCTTTCTATTGCTATTCATGTGGCCGGATGGGGCACTATGCACCTGAATGTCCAGTAGTTCCATATGTGGACTCCCCTTGGTCGAAAAACCAAATAGGGCCCTTTGGATCCTGGCTGAAAGCAGAAGCCATCGAACACAATCCATATTGGTAAGCTTTCTATGGAGATATTGAGGAAGAAATTACAGTACCAGAAACTATACCCGTGGCACCCTCTCTTGCTCCTTCGCCACATCCCCGGAGAGAGAAAAGGATCATGAGATGCAAATAGTTGCCTGCAGCAAAAAACGAACAAAAAACCCAATGTTACCTGAGGCAACAACCATAACCTTATCAACCCCGAAGACCTCTAAAGATCGTGGAAAGCATATTATGATCTCTGAAGATACTACCCAACCATCTCTGAAGATAGGCAAGACCAGTAAAAAGAGCATGAAGGTTCAGAAAGCGAAAAAACATAAATGCTTAACTGATCCTATTCCTCTCCTTATTGATGATTCGAACCTGATGGACACTCCAGTAGAGATACTTCCAGAGGATGCAGCATGGGCCTTGTTGGCTGGCCCTAATAAGCCACCTGAAACGAAATGAAACTAATTAGCTAGAATTGTCAGGGTTTGGGCAATCCCCTGACAATCCAGGAACTTAGAGCTTTAAATACTCAAGAAAAGCCCAGTCTTATTTTCCTTATGGAGACGAAGAATAAAGCAACGATGGTAGAGGGTATATGCAGAAAACTACAGTTCAAACAATCATTCCTTGAGAATCCCACAGGTACAGCAGGAGGTTTGGCTTTGATGTGGCATGAATCAGTCCTCATACAGGTGATAAATAGTTCCAGCCAATACATAAATGTGGAATGCACGGATACAAACAACAAGACCAAGATGCAGATTAACTTTGTACATGCCTCCACCGATTTTAATGAAAGGAAACACCTATGGCAGCTATTAAAGGCAATCAAACCTCTGCAATCAATACCATGGATATGCATGGGGGATTTTAATGAGATTTTATACGTATGGGAGAAGATAGGGAAAAGAGAAGCAGATAATACCCGAATTGCAGCTTTTCGACAAATGCTAAATGAAACTGCCTTGATGGATATGGATAGCCACGGTTGTGCTTTCACCTGGACCAACAAGAGAGATGGAGATGAGTTAGTTAAAAAAAGGTTGGATAGAATGCTCTGCACCCTCGAATGGCATACAGCTTTTCCTGATGCAATTATCCATGCGCTACCTCCAATAGGGTCAGATCACAGCCCCCTTATCCTGGGATTATATACTGAACCTAGACACAGAAAAAAGGCTTTTAAAATGGAAGCCTACTGGACTGAAAATGAGGAGTATCACGAACTTGTTCAGTTCATATGGAACCAGTCACATCCAGCTCAGCCTTCCTTTTCTCAGAAACTCCGGGAGACTACTGCAGCACTAATCCGATGGAGTAAAGAGAAGTATGGCCATGCACCTAGAAAGATCAAAGAGTTAACTCAGACTCTCACTGACTTAACCAATTGTACAACCAACTTCAGCAATCGACAACAATTTCAATCCATCATACATCAAATTGACATTCTGAGGAGGCAGGAAGAATAATACTGGGGTTTGAGATCTAGAGTGAAATGGCTGCAATGGGGAGACAAAAACACACGTTTTTTCCATGCCACTACAGTTCAAAGGCGACGCAGAAATAACATCACAATGCTGCAGGTGGCAGAAAACAGATGGAGTCGAGATCCAATGGTACTCAGAACTCACATTCCCTCTTTCTACAGCAACCTTTACAAATCAGAAGGATCTCGATATTACGTACCCGTGTTGAATCAATGCCAATCCCCTATTGATGCAAGAATTAATACAGAGCTGGAGGCACATCCCACAATGGAGGAGGTGAGAACAGCAGTTTTTCAGTTGGGTGCTCTAAAAGCACTAGGCCCGGATGGCTACAATGGTTTATTTTATCAACAATCATAGGAAGTGGTTAAAACTAACCTGTTTCGACTTGTCCAAAGCTTTTTTAACACAGGTAAGTTGGACCCTTTCCTCAACCAAACTCATCTAGTCCTGATACCCAAAACCAAAAATCCTGAAACCATTAGCTAGTTCAGACCAATCAGTCTCTGCAACTTCAGCTACAAGATTATATCAAAAATACTTGCAAACAGATTGAAAAAATGGCTGCCCGAGATAATCGAACCAGAACAGAGTGCCTTTGTACAAGGCAAACAGATTCAAGACAACATTTTACAGTACAAGAAGTATTACATCAGATTCGCACTACCAATAAAAGGAGAACTCATCAGGCAGTGCTCAAACTAGACATGCAGAAGGCGTACGATAGAATTGAATGGGACTTTCTTCGAGACTGTATGCTCAAAATGGATTTTTCAGGCAAATGGGTGAATCTCATCATGCAATGCATAACGACAGTGACATTTAGTGTCAAAGTTAATGGAATACCTACCCCGTTTTTCACCCCCTCTAGGGGGATTAGACAAGGTGATCCCCTGTCTCCATATCTATTCATTTTGATATCAAATGTGTTATCTGGATGATGCATAAAGCAATAAATGAGGGTAGCATACAGGGATTATAGATAAACAAAGCATGTCCAAGAATTTCTCACCTACTATTTGCAGATGATGCCATCTTTTTCCTAAAAGGAACTATAACGGAGTGCCAGAACTTAACCCTTACTCTGAACCAGTATTGTCACGCCACAGGGCAAGCCATCAATCTAAACAAGTCCGGGGTCTCCTTCAGCAAGTACTGTCCAACCCCCTTACGGAGAAACCTGGCTCAGCAGCTGCGTGTACCTGCGGTTGAAAAAACAGGTAAATATTTAGGGCTTCCTACGGAGTGGGGTCAATTAAAAAAGGAAGTCTTCGCTTGGATTTTAACTCGAGTGAATTCCTAGAGGGATGGAAGGAACAACTACTTATCAAAGCCAGGAAGGAAGTGCTGATCAAGAGTGTTGTGCAGGCTATTCCATCCTATGCAATGGCGGTGTTTAAATTGCCGATGTCCATCTGCAAAGCAATCGAAACTAGAATCTCAACTTTCTGGTGGCAAAAAGGGGATCATAAGCGCGGGGTGCACTGGAAAAACTGGGAAATTCTAAAAAGGAGGAAGGACGAAGGAGGACTGGGTTTCAAAGACCCATTAACTTACAATGATGCGATGCTCGGTAAACAGGCCTGGCGTTTACACCATTCACCAACTGCTCCGTGGGCCAGGATATTCAAGGGCATATACTTCCCCTCAGGTGATGTCTGGAAGGCACAGACTGGTCACCGAGCATCCTGGGGTTGGAAAAGCCTCATGCAAGGCCGAGACGCAATAAAAAACAACGTCAGATGGGCAGTGGGTGACAGCAAATCGATCAACATCAGACAAGACAAATGGCTACAGGAGATGATAGAAGGCCAACCTGGACAGAACGAACCTGCGCTGGTAGCTAATTTAATCCAAGATCCCACTCGCAAATGGAATCAACCCCTGATACGACAACTGTTTGAGGAAAAAGTGGCTAATGAAATCTTAGCCACCCCCTTAAGCCCAACCCCGCAACCAGGTCACCTTCTCCGGACAGGCAACAGCACAGGCTCTTTTTCAGTGAAAAGCGGGTATAATAGAGCGAGCATTTCAGCCAGTAGAAAACAACCAGCCTACGCATCGAGCTCATAACTGCCTCCTCGCACTCTCTGGACGCAGATCTGGAGTCTCACGGTCCCGCCGAAAATCCGGACTTTCCTCTGGAGTTTTTGTCAGAATGCGATCTCAACCAAGGAAAACCTACATAGAAGAAAAATCAGCTCTGACCCGTTATGCCCGATTTGTCACACACAAGTTGAATCGATAGAGCATCTATTCTTTCGCTGTCGGTGGACCAAAGGGATTTGGTAAGATCAGAGATTAAAAGCCCTAAATTTACACAGGAACATCACACGCACAGACAAATGGTCGCCGAGCTTTTTCAATCGACGAAGAACGAACCTGAATGAGTGTTTTTTGGGATGCTTCTCTAGCAGATCTGGAAGGCCAGAAATTCTCGGATCTTCAGGGGGCAACAACCACAGCCTTTAACCATCCTCAAGCTCGCACAGAATCAACGTGTTACTACGACGCAACAGATGAAGATCCAGAAGAACACAAGACAAGATCGGCCCTTACCCCCATTCTGGAGACCTCCGGCAGCTCGAGAGATGAAGCTCAACGTGGATGCATCGTGGCTCCCTGGCGAATTCCATGGATCTGTAGCAGGGATCCTGAGGGATGACGCCGGATCTGTAATCGACGACTTTGTGGCTGAAACTAGGGTTTCTTCGGCGGCTCAAGCAGAAGCTGAAGCGTTACTGCACGGGATCTACTTTCTGCAGGACTTGAGTTCGAAGCAAAGTGAAGAGTTGAAGAGTCAAAGGCTTCGGTGGGTGATTGAAAGCGACAACTCGACGGTCGTGGAGTCTGTGCTGGGCAGGGCCGCGCCTCCTTGAAACTTAAAAGAGGTAATTACACGTTGCCGACAAGAGTTAATCAAAAGCCCACATCCCACCATTGGATCGTGTCCTCGCGAAGCTAATCGTGCGGCCGACTGGTTGGCACGTCATCATCGAGAGCAAATGTTGCCATTGAACTGGTTGTCCTCCCTCCCTATCTCTTTCCCAAATATTATATGTTTGGATTGTAAGTCGTCGTTGCGTTATCCGCCTTTATAATATAATATCTATCTTTTGATAAATAAATAAAAAAAGGTTAATACCCTAAAAAACCCCAAACCGGTACACCCGTGACAAATTTACCCCAAACTATTTTTTTGACCACCAAAAACCCCAAATCGGTACATATGTGACAAATCTACCCTCCGTTAGCTTCTGTTCGATTTTGTCGTTAATTTTGCTGACGTGGTTGCTGACGTGGCAAGCCATGTGGAAATTCACAAGTTTAATACCGTTAAAAACCCAAAACGGTATATTTGTGACAAATTTACCCCAAACTAGTATATTTATGATAAATTTACCCCAAGCAAGTATATTTACGATAAATTTACTCTAAATTAATTTTTTTCAATCATAAAAAACCTAAATGGGTGCACGTGCGGCACATTTACCCTCTTTCAATTTTCCCAAATTTGATCGAATTGTGATTACCAATCAATTTTATTTTCCGGATTATTTTCTACGTGGCATTAACCTTACTAAAACATGTAATATAATATTAAAACAATGTCGTTTAGGCTCAAATCCTAATTTTTAACTAACATCTTAATTGAATTAGATCAAAGAAAAGCTATTTTTCCCTAAAAAATAAATAAAATAAAAAGGAAAGGAAAAAAAAAGACAAGGGCTACAGGCCCTTGTTTTGGCGGTAGAAAAAGGGTTGGTGAGGGCTCGGTGAGGATCACAATTGATTAATTTAAATTGAATATCTTACGTGAATAATCCACGCATAGATTTTTTTCCACCGTTCAAATGTATCAAATTAGAAACCAAATTAGCAAATTCCATTAACTTGAATCGATGAAATGATCACATTAAATATTTTCATAATAATATAGAATGAAATTAAGCAACTATCAAAAGTTCATATTGTTTTAATCTTATATTACATGTTTTAGTAAGGTTAATGCCACGTAGAAAATAATCCGGAAAATAAAATTGATTGGTAATCACAACTCGATCAAATTTGGGAAAATTGAAAGAGGGTAAATGTGCCGCACATGCACCCATTTAGGTTCTTTATGATCGAAAAAATTAATTTTGAGTAAATTTCTCGTAAATATACTTGCTTGGGGTAAATTTGTCATAAATATACCAATTTAGGGTAAATTTGTCATAAATATACCAGTTTGGGATTTTTAACGGTATTAAACTTGTGAATTTCCACATGGCTTGCCACGTCAGCAACCACGTCAGCAAAATTAACGGCAAAATTGAACGGAAGCTAACGAAGGGTAAATTTGTCACATATGTACCAATTTGGGGTTTTTGGTGGTCAAAAAAATAGTTTGGGGTAAATTTGTCATAGATGTACCAGTTTGGGATTTTTTAGGGTATTAACCCAAAAAAAAATAATACCAATTTTTAAGATAATAAAGGCTGACTAAAAGAGGCCATGCTAAATCTTAATCTAATTACAAAATTCAGTAAGTGCTGATTCCATGGCTCGGGTTTCGAAGAACCGAACAAACATGATGGTAATTTATTACCGTATTCTCTAGCAAGTGGCTTATAATACATTTCCAGCACCGTGTATCGGTACTCATGGTTGTATACACAGTTATTCACGTACTTAGGTAGAAGAAGGTGAATAGCTTAAGGTGTGTTAGCCATTGTTAAATGCAGGAAATAGGCTTAAAATGATTGGGTATAGATGAAGAGAGGGCAAAAAATATGTTGGTGTACGAAATGCCTACGGAAAATGATTGATTTCTTTTAAACCAACGGAATGTAACCTTGTGAATTATTTTGCTTTGCAACTATAGTTCCGTGCACTTTAAAAAAGATGACTTTGATGTCAAAGAGCTGAAATTAATTTAACTATATATTGATTATGGTTTTGATTATGATATTAACTTGGATCAATGTTGATAAGAACATGTTAAGACTATTGAGCCAAAGACTAATCTCTTAAGTCGGGCCATAATGATAAAGCATAGTCATTGAATGAACAAAGGACAAGACTGACTAAAGGTCATGTTACCCATCACATGTGACTTGATATTGATTACAAATAAACTCGACGGTTAAACTCCAATATCAATTTTGAGAAGCCAAAAGAATTAAGTCGATAAGGACAAAATAAATTCCGTCTATTGATTAATAGCAAAGTCAATGTTAGTCAAGTGAAGACTGAAGGAGCATTGACATTGACTCACGAGGTTCGGCTGAGATTATCTCGATTGTAAAGACGTAGATAGCAAAATAGTCATTGCAATCGAACTCTTGAGCAAAAATGATTACTAAGGGTATCAACTAGTGGTAACTGTCAAGCAGTTATTGCAATCAAACTCCTTACGTGGGAAGGATTGTCATTGTCGAATGTGGAATCGAAATTTGACTTCTATGAGCGAGAACAGTTATTGGGAGAGGTTGACCACTCATCAGCTATAGAAAGAGGAGCGCATTTAAAAAGGAAAAAGGCACATGCAAACACATGAAGAACAAGATTTGTACTTTTGCCAGTGTCCTTCCTTGTAAATGGTTGGCATTCTCGTAAGTAGTTTCCGATCAAAATTAATCAAAAAAATTACATTAGCAAATCATTTAAAAGTTTATGACTAATTTAGTCAAATTAAAATATTTATTACCAAATTGATACTTGCACAATAATTCTGTCGAAGACAAATAGATGTCATGTTAAGCGTATGCAACCTTTTCGGAATATTTGCAATGTTAAATGTTTCGAGACTATAGAGTTTTTAAGGAAGCCACGCATTTGAGTACATACATATTACCCGTAAAGAGGCTTCTTTTTTTCTTTTCTTTTTTTTTCTAAGTTCTCCGCCGCATCAGCTTTGGAGAGAAACGATTCCATTCGCCTGGAGCTGAATGATCCGTGGGTGCTCCACATTGTCCTTGTTCAAGCGTCATCACTTTTTTTTTAAATAGAGTTTCCTCTCGGAATCTCAACCTCCTCCAATTTTTATTTTTATTTCCTTGGGAAAGCCTTCTTTGTTTGTTTGTTTTCATTCACTTGGGTAGCAGGATTATACGAAATTGAGAGTTGGGTTTGTGGAAATACATATATGGTCGACTTATCATTGCAAGAATCGCATGACTTGTGAGTCATCTTGACATTGTCTTTCGATAAAACCGTCTTAATAATGAATCCCGAATTCTTCGTGTTGATAGGAAATTATCTACGATCCTAATCAAATGATTGTATGTTACTCATTTATTATCAATTAGGATTTTTGGTAACGTAGCCTAAGATTCCGCACAACAGTGGTCAATCTGACGTCATGGCAACCTTAGAGTTTGTGCATTATCGAAGATCGATTACATGAGTTAATAGAAAATCCAATTAAAATTAGAAATTGGAAACTTTTTTCTTAGATGTTTAATAAATGTTATGAGGACATGGCTTCTTTGACAAATAAAGATAAGCATAAGCGAATGAGCACAATGCGCACCGACTCTATTTCTACTAAATTATAGTCAACCCGATTACGTAGGTTGGATGCATAGAAATAATGGAACCCATTAAAGAGCAAGAGACGGGGGTATCTATTTCAATTGAGGATGGTAAAGATGCCTTTTGTTTTGATTTGGCAAGCATACAAAATGTGTCATTTTATATTAAGTAATAACCCTTCATACAAGGGACGATTTCAAATAAGGTCTAAGGTTGTTTTCTCAAGGGAGTTTCCAAAGTGGATCTTATTTCAATTAAAGCCTAATTTTAAAGCACTTTCCAGTTTTCCTACCGACGGACATTTGCAGTTCAAGTTATATATATTGTCAATCCTACTCTACTCCTCGAGGGCATTTTCATCGATAGGCATTTTATTCTTTTCTTTCTTATTTTATCTTTATTTATTTTTCCTTCCTCTATTTTCCTTTTCCGTTTTTATGGTCATTGGCCAAGGGTGAGCCAACTTGGCAAGCACAAGAAGGCAAGAGCGCCGACCGGGCACGGCCAGCTGGAAAAGCCATCGCCACGCTTGCATTGGAGCGTGGGAAGAGGAGGGGACTAGCTATGGAGAGGATCATGAAGGTCCTGAGTCGGTTGAGCTGAGAGCATGTTTTGAAATTTGATTAGACACTTAAGAGCTTTATTTAATATAGGATCCACTCTAAAAATTCTTTTGAGAAACTAACTTCACTTAAGGATCCTATTTGAAATTTTCCCCACATGTTAAACAAAATTTCCTCTATTAGATATGATTTATCAGCATTACCTTTTTAAAATACAAACCCAACCAAGTGTCATCATATTTTACTTGGTGAGTCATATGTGATATTGGACTCAATTGGATCCTTATCAATATCATCGTTTTTCTCTCTATATTGCCATCCATTCTTCTTAAGAGGTTTACCGAAACTTTTGGCAATGCCTACTAGTCCCCTCTGTCAAATCTTTAATTTCTTTATATGTTTATGATTAATAGTATGTATTTTATCCTAAATCACACTACATAATATTTTTTGACATAAATTTCTGAGAACTTCCTAATGAACGATTAAAGTTTAGGCAATTTCTGATCGATTGACCGTCAAATTTCAACGAATTGCCTCTCGAAACATTGGAGAGGCGCCTCAAGGAAGGGAATCTTGGCACACGGAGCTACAAAACCGTGTCCAGATAATAAAATCAAACTCCAAAACAGCGTCCAAAACAGGGTGCCATATAAAGAAAACTCCATTTGATCTGTCTTCCTTATTGGACCACCTCTGCAGCAAGCAACAACGACAACAGTCCAGCAATGGCAGGCTCTTCATTCATCTCCGCGCTCACCAGAAGTTGAGTGATTCCTGCCTTGCCTGCATCATTTCCTTTTGATATTGAATAAAATCATCCTCCTGCTTCGCTAATTTAAGTTGTGCTCCAGTTCCAAAACGCACTTCAATACATTTCTTCTAAATTTCTTTTATAATTGGATAATTACTTAAATGACTCCATAAGCAATCTTATTGGCTTTGTAATCACTAAATAAGATTTTGCCGGTACCTTTTAGAGAAAAACCAAGAGTCTTTGAAGAAGATATTTATCTCTTTGGAATTGACTTACTAAACGAGTTTCATTTTATATGCATTTCGAATTTCACAGGCTGGAGGGCAAAGTTGCGCTAATCACCGGAGGAGCCGGCGGAATTGGCGAGATCACGGCTAGAGTCTTTGCGCACCACGGCGCCAAGGTGGTCATCGCCGACGTCAACGACTCGCGTGGCCAATCCGTCCGCGACTCCCTTGGCCAGGACACCGCCTCCTACGTCCACTGCGATGTCACCAATGAGTCCCAAATCAAGGCCGCTGTTGCCGAGGCCGTCTCCGCCTATGGCAAGCTCGACATCATGTTCAACAATGCTGGGATCGCCGACCCGAACAAGGCTCGCATCGTCGACAATGACAAGGCCGACTTCGAGCGGGTCCTAGCCGTGAACGTCACCGGCGTCTTCCTCGGGGTGAAGCACGCGGCGCAAGCCATGATCCCGGCGCCGCGCGGCTGCATCATCAACACCGCCAGCATTAGCTCCGACATTGGCGGTTCCGCCACGCACGCCTACACGTGCGCGAAGCACGCCGTACTGGGGCTGACGAGGAACGCCGCCGTGGAGCTAGGGCAGTTCGGGATCCGGGTCAACTGCTTGTCACCATTCGGCTGCGCGACCCCACTGGCAACGAAGTTCGTGGGCTTGGGCCCGGCGGAGATGGAGGCATTGATAGGCGCTATGGCGAACCTGAAAGGGGTGACACTGAAGGCAGAGGACGTGGCGAACGCCGCTCTGTTCTTGGCAAGCGACGAGGCGAGGTACGTCAGCGGCCACAACCTGTTCATCGACGGTGGCGTCACGGTTGTCAACCCATCGTTCCACATGTTCCAGTATCCGCCCGAGGAGGCCTGATTGGGCCGGGTCGGTTCTTACGTTCAGCCCATGACCGTGACTGAGTGACATGATTCCTGGTTGAGCAATATTCAATCATGGCCTGATTTTTGGGTCGGGTCGCGTAGATTTGAAGGCCCACGGTGACAATGATCAGCGGATGGGAGAATCATAGAATTCTTCCACCGATGTAGACGTTCCATGGGTCTAGCGCAGTTGTACTCTATTTAATAATTACCAATAATAAGAACGAAACATGCTAGACATACAAAGGATGCATGCTAAACTAATCTAATTAGCAAATTCGATAAGGTTTTCATGTCGAACTAACCAAAATAAGCAATCGGTAGTTTTAGGACTCACATTCCAAAGAACTAAACAAGCACAACCGACGTTACATTCCTAACATTGCGCATTAGTACTCAAAATTATATACGTAGCTATTCATGAGCTTAGGTAGAAGAAGGCAAATAGCATAAGGTGTGATAGTCGCTATTAAATGCTATAAGTGGGCTTAAAATGATTTTGGTGTAAATGGGCTTATGAGGATCATAGGACACATGCTAGATAGTATGTTAACTAACAAATAAAAAGTAAATCCTAAATATTGACGAGAGATACACCAAATATTAACAAAACGCTAAGAAAATCTTCGACAGGTCTTCCATAATATTCGCCCTCAATTTGACACATGAAGGTCTCGGACGCCCAACCTGTTGACCAGAAATGGAAACCAATCTCGACTCAACACCTTAGTAAAAATGTTTGGCAATTGAAGTATACTAGATATGTGCTTGATGATGATAGCAATTGCGCAATGGGCATGTGCTGGGTAAAAATGTTTGTAAACCATTCACAGCAGAGTTTCGTATAATAGCAATCGTATGGTGGATATATGTAATTCGATGATGCCATGTTTAAGTACATACAAACTAAGTAACACCAACACTGACACGCGACACAACATGACACGACACGCAGATACGTCGTTTATAAAAAAACAGAGAATTTCGACACGTTGGTACACGTTGTATATTAAATATATATTTTTATATATACATTATAAATTATCTTTTTTATGATTATTTCAATCAAATTAATTTGAATCAAATTCATAAATAAATAATTAAAAAGCCTAGAATGAATATACCCTAAAAACACTAATTTGTCATTTATTAATTTCATTCATTAGTTCAATTTGATAAATTCAATTCTATTTCAATAATTCATAAAACTTAGAGAAAAAATAATCAATTTATATTCTGGACTCGCATGTTGGATATGTTTTTTTGGTCAAAAGTAGAAGTTCTCCATTGATACTAATAGGAGTCTTACAAGAGGAAACAGGACTAATGTCCAAACATAATATGTTCCATAAAGACAACGGGGGGGAAATCCACCAATTAAGAGGGAGGTTGTTTGCGTGATGGGTGCAAGCTAACCAATCCGCAGCCTGATTTTCTTGACGGGGACAGCATTGAATCTGGACATCTTCACATTGTTCCCAAACACGCCTGCACCGAAGCACTCTTTCCTTGAGGTTCCAATGTGGAGCGGCCCGGCCCAGTAGTTGTTCGACTGCAGGGGAACAGTCACACTCGCAAATCCAACGAACAAGTTGACTTCCGAAGTGCCCCATGTGCCTGCTCTTCAGTTCGGTGATATAAAAGAGGCCATGAGAGAGAGCTTCAACTTTGACCTCTTGAACAGATGAAACCCTAGATGAGCACGCGAAGCCATCGAGCACCCTTCCTACTGAATCATGAAAGAGACTTGCAACAGAGCATAAAAATTCGCCTGGCGTCCACGAAGCATCAACATTTAGTTTCAGAACATGTTGATCGGGAGGTCGCCATCTACCTGGTAAGTCGCGATTAGGGTTTGATGTTTCCTGTTGGTGCGATCGTGCATGGTTTTCACGAGATTTGCATATTTCGGGGCTTTGTTGCAAAAAATCCATCCATTTCTTGCCTTCCATGTTGGATATGTATGTTGGATATGTTGGAAAATGAGGAAAAGATTTAAGGAGTGAATTGTGTATCATGAAAAGTGGGAGTCAAAAGAGAAGAGAATACTAAATTTTTTTTCTTTCTTAATTTATAGTTTTTATTATTGTGTTTTATTATTATTATTATTATTATTATTATTATTATTATTATTATTATTATTATTATTATTAACATCTCATTCATTGAATTTTTAAAATTAACATCGATATCGAAATTACGTGTTGAAAACTCATATATCGAATTTCAACTCGAACGTTGGATAGTATCCAAAAAGTTGGTCGATGTCGATTCTTCGACACATATTGACCGAGTGTTAGAGAGCATTCGAGAATGTCAAAAATATTAAACACGTATTGAAATATCCGACACAACACGAAAACTCTTGAAAAATATCAGTATTTCGTGACATACAAATCGTTCCATAGATATACCAAGTACCATCAAATGCAAGGGGTTGATAGAAGTCAAACATCGTGTCAATCATCTCAAAGCTTCATATGCTTCTCTCGAAGGGGACAACGAGGGCGGTGTGAGCAGAAATGAAGGGATGGGGGACGGATATGACCGCTTGATTAATGCTGCTCAACGCTCTCAGGATCTTCCTCGGTTCATTATGATGTGACGACCCCGATTGCATAAGAAAACTACGCCAGCTAATTTCATTAATACGGACAAAATTATCCCAAAAATTCTAATTATATTTTTGTCAATTCATTCCTTAAATTTTCAATTTTATAAATGAAGTTATAAACCTTTCAACATTTTATCAATTTAATCCATTTAACTAATTTTAACCGGAATTTACTAATGTGGACGCCGCCTGTTTCACATGATATGTTTGACACTAATATTAACAAAAATTACTAATTTTTAAGTAATTTTTTAAATTTTTTAAATTTTTTATTTCTTTTTTTTTTTTTTTTCCATTTTCTTTCTTTGACCAATTGCCCACCTCTAGCTAGTCATCAGAGGCTACGACCGATAAGGTCGCCCCTTGCTAGATGCCTTGCTAGATCCCGACAAGGCCAACCCTCGTCGACCATAGCCTTTGGCTAGTTGCCAAATGCTAGACCATCAGCTTCTGGCCAAAATTAGTTTAATGGATTCAATTAGCAAAAAATAAAAATGTTCAAGGCTCAATTGACGAAATTGAATAATTGAAAACTGAATTAATAAAAATATAATAAATTTAGGACTTCTCAAATAATTTTACCCATTAATATAACAACAAAAACAATCTTTCTAAAGGTGCAAAACATGTGAAGTGGACTTTTAGGACTTTGCTTACGTTTGTACTACATTAAATGCTCCGAGATCTAAGTCTTAATTTGGAAGCCATTTTCGGGACGTCAAAAATGATTGATGATATCTGCCGTCCGGCGGGACCGGTGGCTGAAAAATCGGTTCAACTTAACCTGATATGAAAGCCGGAATTGTTAGGTAAGAGTCCACAAAATTTGACTTCCTTCGAAATGTGAAAATTCCCATGTCACAAAAGCAAAAGCCCGAAATTCCGAAATTGCTGTTGCTCCTTTTTTTTTTTTTTTTTTTTTTTTTTTTTTTTTTGAGCAAGGAAATTGCTGTTGCTCCTTTAATCGTTTTAAATTATTACAACTATGTGCGGTGATAATATCATTCAGCAATTGCGAAATTCAAGTCAGGCATAGAACGGCGTTTCCATAAAAGCACCACTATTCGAAATTTTGTATGGCCCGCCATCGTTTGTTGTCTCTGCATTGAAGACTTGTGATTACATAATTTCATCAGTCAACACATGACATTTAAATGCCGGTCTTGCGCGCGTGCGCGCACACATACTTATGCACGAGTTCTATTGCCCCTTTGAGAAACTTGTTAGATCATGTTCAACAAAACCGGCTCGACCAATATAGTGCTTGAAACATACTCGGGCCCGGTCATTACTGGGGTGGCACGATGCCAAGCGTCGCCTAGGATCATCCGACCCTACTAGGCTGGCCAAATTTTGCACACCATCCACAAGTGTCTCCCACATCTTCTCTCTCTCTTAGAGTTTTTTTCTTTAAATTATCCGATATTTAATCCAATTAACGCTTGAAAGTCACATGCAAGCACCAATATATCCGGTGAGCATTAACGTTGCGCTTGTTTGTCAATCTTTGTTATCATTTCTGTTTTTATTTCAATGGAAGGATCAACTCGAAACATATACTTCAAAGATCCAATTGCATGGAAAATTAGTTTCAGGACCCGATCGGGAATAACTCGGGCATCTACGGTGCCTTTGTCCCTAACATGTAACTATTTTCTAGCAAACCCAGAGGCAAATAAAAAACTGCATGGGTGCATTCAAATTTATACTAAGAAAACTAACAGGTATGGATCTGAATCTTTTCTCTGAAAATCTGGCTAACCTCATTAAGAAAAGGTTTTCCAAGAACAGTGATCCCCGTCGCAGATCAATGCGCAAAGGGACTGCGCCACAAGGTTGCAAAGTATTCCTCTTGATCACAAACCGACGACCCACAAGAGCCGTTAAGATTCACAACTCGAACCTCCAAACAAAGGGGGCATCATTCGATTAAACTAAGCTTGCAACTCCATCTTTGCTCTCTCTTTGCCCGGCATGCCCCATTATTCTTTATGAACATCTGCTAAATTTAGCGTACTGTTTCTGTATTTTAGCATGAAACATGTTGCGTGATCCCCTTTTCATTTCGGAGCTCGCATACCCAGAAACCGTAAAGCTGTAGTCGTGATTGTTTGTTTCTCTGTTAGGGTTAAACGGGATCGTCTCGGCACAGTCCGAGGGAAAAGACACTAGGCAGAATATTCAAATGCGTCACCACGTTCACATGCTGGCTCGGTACCAAGAGGAAAGGGGAATTTAATTGTGGGGGGTGGTCATCCCCACCCGGGGCGTGGCAAGTTGGACGCATTTTCTATAGTCGACAAGGCATCTAGATGCTTTGCTTTTTTCTCTGCATCAGAGCATTTATTCTGGACGATTCTTCGTATCTTATTTGGTAGCAGTTGGAGCGTCCTCATTGGCCTTCCTTTACTTCATATTCCCTTCCCATGTTGCAGTAAGTTTCTTTACTTATTTACAAACTTTTTTATTCTTGTTTTCGTATGTGTTCAGATGCTAGTCGGGATTAACTTTCATATTTCAAAGTAAATCCACCTTTTTGATCTTAGTCCAAAATATGTTGTCCCCGACAAGCTCAGTACTCTTGAGAAATCGTGTATGTCTTAATCTTATTCTTTTGAACTGATTTTTCGCTATCACTTTAGCATTTCCACCAGTACAAACCTCAAAAATGTTACCAACAAACAAACTTGGGACGTATCGTATTAATGACGTTTAAAAGAGATGAGTGGATTCTATGTGTTCTTGAGAGTGAAGTTCGATATATGTCCTAGCCCCCTCAGGAAACCTTTCATAGGCCTCCTGGCCACTTTGTGCTGTCTTGCGGCTTGCTTGCCTCATGGATTTTCATCCATATGTGCAATTTTGATCTCACCAGCCATCATAAAGGGAAATTTGTCATGCGACAAGTGGGAGCTACATAGTTCTTGAGCATTTAGTCGGTATGTCACGTCACCAAAATGCATCTGGACTGTCAAATCTGAAAATTTAGATTCATTTCACCCCACATGATGCTCAAAAGCTAGTCATGTATCATTTGAATCCCAATGCTCCCTCTCTTCGCCTATTTTGCCCCATTATTATTCGCTATCCTACTCACTATCTCAACGGCGTGAAAATACCTACATTTTATGGATGCGTTTATTTCACAAAAATTTTATGATATTGAAAAATATTTTTTATGATAATCATTTTTTTAGGAAAATAATTAATTTTTCATTTGTTTGGTAATTTAGAGAAAGTGATTTCATTTTTCTTAGAATCGGAAATAATTTTCCTCTAATTTAAACTTGTTATTTTCAGTCTATGAAAAATGTTTTTCATAGATCGATTAGTTATATGTCATCCAAATATCAAAAAATCAAAACAAGTTTTTGATATTAGTTATCTTTCAAATAAATGAACAATATATTTCACTTAAATCGACATTACGTGATTCACGATTATTATTCACAATTTATGGTCATGTATGGACTTTTGTATACCATTATTGGTAAACATGTTGGATAGTCCGCATTCTCACCTGACACCCCCAGCTGGCGAAAATCAATTATTTACGCCGGTTCGACTATTCCCGGAAATTGCAAAAATCCGCGGCGGCAGATTTATATCCGGAGCTTCCCATGAAAGCCAAAGTCATGACGAGGACAACAACAAGGGTCGTCGGTTCAACATCTTGACCGGTCCAGTGCAATGTTTCGGACCCTATAAAATCAACCCCTTGCAAGAAAGACATCGACACATCAGCTTTTCCCCACAAATCCGAAGAAGCCCAAAAACCTCGCTTCATTCATTAAAGTCTCTCCCAACCAAAGAGAAGAAAGAAAAACAACATGAACGGCTCATCTGAAAAAAATATGAATGGTTCGTCTGCAGCACTTACTCCGAAAAGGTAAGCATGCGTTACTCGACTTCCCTTTGGTCAGTCCATCTTGCATCTCCATTTCTTTTCTTGATGCAGTAATTGTTTGTGACTCGACAAAGTTCCTTTTGCTTCCAGGCTGGAAGGCAAAGTGGCCATCATCACAGGTGGAGCTGGCGGCATCGGGGCGAGCACCGCGCGGTTGTTCGTCCGCCACGGCGCTAAGGTCGTCGTCGCCGACGTCCAGGACAAGCTCGGCCAATCCCTGTGCGAGGAGCTAGGCGCCAAGGGTGCTGTTTCGTACGTCCATTGCGACGTCACGAGGGACGAGGACGTCAAGAATGCCGTGGACTTCGCGGTCGCCAAGCATGGCAAGCTCGACATAATGTACAACAACGCCGGCATCGCTGGGAAGATTTACCCGACCCTCCTCGATGCCGACGGCGAGGACTTCAAGAGGGTCCTCGACATCAACGTCTGCGGCGCGTTCCTCGGGGCCAAGCACGCCGCCAGAGTCATGATCCCGGCGAAGAGGGGGGTCATCCTCTTCACCGCAAGCATCGCCTCGACGTGCGCCGGTGAGTCGCCGCACGCGTACACGACGTCGAAGCACGCGGTGGTCGGGCTGATGAAGAACCTCTGCGTCGAGCTGGGGCAGTACGGGATCAGGGTTAACGCCATATCGCCGTGCGGGATCGCGACGCCGCTTCTCAGGAACGCCGTGGGGCTTGAGAAGAGCAAGCTCGACGAGGTGCTGACCGCGGCGGCAGTACTGAAAGGGCCGGTGCCGGAGACGGAGGACGTGGCGGAGGCGGCGCTGTATCTGAGCGGGGACGAGGCCAAGTTCGTGAGCGGGTTGAACCTCGTGGTCGACGGTGGTTACACCACCACCAACCCGACCTTCAAGATGATGCTAGAGCGTTTGATGTCTTGATCTCCTAAAGGTTGTGTGGTAGCGGCGACTGACCATCTGAATAAAAGAGCATGCACGTAGTGTATTTTGTTGAAATAGAAGCATTTATCATATCTCCTTCCTTACGTTGTCGTTTTGATAAAAAATAACGAAGACCATACTTGTGGTGTGCATTAATTAGATGTATTATTCAAAGCAATCGAGTGTCAAACTTCTCAATTGATGAAATCAAGTCCCGATCAATTACCGCAGAGCGATGTCAAATTTCTTCATTTTCAATTGATGTCAGCTCCAAATTCTACTTGAAAACGCGGCAACTCTTCGCCCTTCATAAACAGACGCAAGTTAAATTCGTCACGATAGTATTACGCAATCATTGTCACAACGAATTGCCGAACGCATTTAAATGTTCATTTCAGAAAAGGTTGGAAACGTGGCTGCATCGATAACAAGATCTAGGATTCGACTTACAGTGAATTTCTCACATCTTTCAGCGAGCGCCATACGTTGTGCGCACGCCGGATTGGAGCAAGCATATTATTTAATCCGGGAAACAAATCGCACAAGCAAAGCGAGCACGATTCAGTGTACGACTTAATTTCGACCGAAATCACGTATGGCCACCATTAACCGAGGATACGTCCGATATTTTTGAAACAGCTCCCACGACGCGAGAAGATAAGAAAATGAGGATGGAGGGTGATTAAATAGGAGAGTTAAGGTGAAGGTGTACGATCCCTATCGCCTGTCAGAGGTGCAGCCTTTTAATTTTCCGGGGGACAAGTTTTTACACAGATCACAGGCATTTTGCAGATCCGTTCGGACATTAAAGAGGGTAGATGAAATCCTGCAGGCCTTGTGACTTCCTCGAATCTCTCTCGTCGAGAAGCTTGACGACTTTGATCGAGAAATTTTCTCCAGTGCTAACGAAAGTACTCTGTTTTTCCCCCATGACAACTCATTTTCACACGTCGTCTTGACCTTGGCATCACTTTTGTATCGGAAGATTGCACCTCCTTTGTACCCTAGGATGATCGTATCTTCAAAGTCGCGGCTTTCATGGCCTGGACATTGAAGTGACGAGCATGGAAATTCAACCAAATTGATTTGTGCAGCGGATTCAAAATCGAAAATCACAGGAATAAGACAATTATTGCCAAGATAAAATGAGCCGCTTTATTTGCCAGGCACTTCTCTGGCTATTCAACGAACTAGGAAGGAGGTGAATTTCCATTTTTTTCTCTAGCAGGGTATGAGAAAACTTTAAGGGCACACATCATCCTAGTCGCTATAAATGTGATTCAATAGATGCATGGACATGCATAGATATCACTCACCTATTGGAAAGAGCAATGTTGCAAGATTTAGTCCATCGATATTTTCATCCCAAGGATGGTCCTCTGATGATTTGCTTGGTCGTGGCGAGAACCGGGATCACCGAAACCTTGCGCAAACTAGTCTATTGCCTGAGACGTTCAAAGATGCAACATCCATGAAAAGCTAGATCAGCCACTAACTTATCCTGCGAACTAGTCCTACAATCTCTTTTTTGAATCGGAATAAGCTAATGGATTGGTGAAGGAGCGGTTCATGCTAATCCTAGCTTCTGGTATTGCTGTTGTGGCGATTTAGGGCAAGTATTCTTGACACAACTACAACAGACTTCCTTTGCACAAAAGATAGAAGTGGGATCCATGAGAGATTTTTATAAGACTAAATATATTTTAGCAATGTTCTTTTATAGGTTAGTTCAACCCCTCAACGACCTTGATGAGTGAAATTTTTTTCTACAACCCCACAATATCTGAATTAGCATAGCGAACCTAGAATGAAGAGTCCATTCTGGCGATGCCAGAGATGCGCTTTCAAAAGCTGGATGAAAATTAGTGGCCATAGCATCTTCACGGTGAAGTTTTTAGCCCGTATAGGAAAGGAAGTATAAACAGCGATAACAGGAGAAGCAGACAGTATACACATGTACCTCAAGCCTTCTCATTACTCACTAGAATTAGCGAGACCGACCATGTTAAGCATATGGCGATCCTCCTTGAACCTCTCCAGAATGGTCCCTTTTACAGCATCCTCCTTTTCTAGATGCTTCTTTTGGACAACTCCCCAACACTCGATCACTTCTGGGAGAATTCGGCTGGCTGTCGAAAGGCAGGGGCTACCAAACGTTGTGCATGCAAACGTCTGCCCCTGGTCGAAGCTTGCTGAAATGAAGAGGCCAAAGTGATTCACTCGCCCTCCAAAACCGATCCCATTTGGGATATCCTCCGATGTGAAGTTTACTGCACACTGCAGAGAAACAAAACATGTTCAGGTCAATGGAACAAACAGCAAGCAAAGAAACGAAAGGTAAATTGCAAACTACCAACATTAGTAGAGTAAGTAGTTTACCACCTCAAGGGGAAGATATGGGTGTTTTAGGCTGACAAATCCTGCAACTTTTTGAGGTGATAAAAGCATCCGTCAAAATTTTGGGAAAACTTATCTTCTAAAGTTATGTTACAATGATTTGCAAAGAAATGTGGCAAGAATCATTCTGGCTCTCTATTACTCTTTTGAGCAGGATTCAAATAACCAAGATGCTAAATCCAGGTAGATGCGATCCGAAGAAAGCTGTTCATTATGGGATGTCGTACAAAACAGGAACAGCTACTTTGCAGAGAGCTTTTCCCTTCCTAAAGCAAGGAGGGACATCTGTTTAATCCAATTCTACTTGCATGGGAGCTGCAATTTCCAAGGATAGAAATAATCCATGTTTCATGGAGAGCTCGGTGTTTAAGGCCCACAACAAAATATACTTCCATGCATGTCACTAAAAATAAGAATTTTTAAGAATTTTTACAATAAAGAATGAAGAACAGCCAAAGAATTAGATTATTTTTCTGCTAAAGAATAATTATCAATTTTAAGAATACAAGCTCAAGGAGAAGTGGCTTACCCATTGTACATTTCTGTTTGCTCCAGTAGGTCTATATATGGATGCATGAGGATAAAGCTGGAAAAGGAAAGACTTCATATCTCCATAGAATTCACTGTGCCTCTCCCAAGGCTGAGAAGCGTAGCCTCCATATATGTGGCCTTCTCTGTCCTTAATTATCAAGATGGTTGGCCCTTCACTGTTGCTGCAATTCCAAGCACAAACATTGGTCATTACTCTCCCATTCAAAATTTCCAATCTCTGTGAGAAAAACAAGACTGGAGAGAAATTTGCCATGTCAGAAGAATATTTATTATCTAGCACTAGGGAGACAAGTACAAAATACTCATAGATTGACACATGTCATAAAAGCTGGGTGCAGTCTTTTCATTGCCACTTTCGCTTCTTGTGCTTGCTCAGAAAACTAAACCAAAAATTATAAGGAAACTTATCTGATCAGTAGTATCAGAAGCCATAAAATTCTCAACAACTAAAAAAGCTACTAGATATTTAGTATCTAAAAAAATCAAACAGAGAAGGACATTAAAGCAGCAGTCATCTATTAGGTCCTAAATTACAGTTTAGTTGACCACACATTTTATATGGGAAAGAACAAGGGCAAAATTAGGCATGAATGACAAACAGAGGCCCTCCGCTAACACCTCAAGTAAGGTCGGCACTTGAATCTCATAGTCTCAACAGAGAGATCTTTAAAGCAATGCAGCTTTCTAAGTCTATAAAGGAAAAGCAAGCAACTTGAATGCTCAACACCAGCATACCATGGACTGATGCACCTCAGCAGAGGCAGCATCTCTACAATTCTATATTTATCATTTGTTGGTGCATGTAAAATCTGAAGTTGGAACTTGAAATTAACTGCATAGTATATGTCATGCCATGCTCATGTCTTCAAAGAGTGGATAACACTTCATGTCATGAGCAACAACCATTCATGAATGTGGGTATGTTTTTTTACATGCCAATGACATCTGTGCTGAAATCTAGGCTGGTCTCCCCACAGTATACTTTATGCCTGCTCAAATCTGGGATAGCTAAGAAACTAGAAGATCAAACCTAATAACCCAATATACGTTAAAATAAAGAGAGAGAAGCAACTGCATGACACGAAAACAGAAGACAAGCGTGATTAAACAATAGCCGCGAAATCACAATTGGAATAAAGAATTACTTGATGCTCCCCAAAAATGTGTTGAAACTGAGGCCACTGAGAGAACTGTGGTACAAAAGCTTCCAATGCTCGAGCTCTCCTTCTGAGAGAACACCTCCTATATGCCAAGCATACTCTTCGTTTAAAATGATCTCACCAGAATCAACGTTATTCCAACATGATAGACGAGGAACTTGAGAACCCGGTCTTCCTAATCATAAAAGATTGGAGTCAAATCATAAAATATTGGAGTCAAACTTCAAAAGCTCTGTACCATTGAAATAAGACATTTCAGATAGGAAATTAAACAGTGGATTGATATCTCCCTCCCTCCCTCCCTCTCTCTGAAAATTATACGTTTAAACAAATCATTAGAAGATGTCCTTTTCTATTATTGATGTCAAGCAACCCTATTTCCTATTTGTCACTAAAGCTACAAGCCTGGTTGAGAAAATCATATCGAATCACTGCCCATTAGACTTTGCCCTCGTATAATGTGGAAAGTTTAACCCTCATAAAGAGCTCACACATTCATCTTCATCTATTAAGATATGTTGCCATACAGGAGTTTCCAAAGAAACTATTAATAGAAAGATTAAGGTCAAGCTGGATTTTCATTTTAAAGAAGAAATGAATAAGTGAGCATTTTGATTTTGATTTGAGAGTAACACGTTGCAAAGTGCAATGGAGGAGTCTTTCTTAACAGCTAACCAAAAGTATTTTGACCAGCCAACGTAATGCCCTCTTAGATCATTTTAGTCTTTATAAAGAGCCTACTTTGGCCAAAAAACCACAAGAGTCTCTTCTTTAAAAAATAACAGTACATATACATGTATAAAAAGCCAACTGCATTAGAGAGAAAATGTCACAATTTAACCAACTTGTTTTGACACAGATTTAAGCCTGGGGAAAATGAACCTGAATCGGCAGGCACCAACAAGCTTCCAAGGAACTTCCTAACTGACGGCACAAGTGCAAACCATCTTCTTAAATCCTCTAATGACATACGTCGGTCACCATGTCCTTGCACAGTCTCTGAGAAATTTGCAGAATCGAGAAAAATGTAAAGATCCTCTTGTTTTGGACTCCCTGCAGTTTGAACCCTCTTGGGACTAAATACACTGTCAAAAACTGTGACCATAACAGATTCCAGATCAGACCTGTCGTTGCATTCATAAAGCCATGCCATCAGCACAGAAAAATAAGCGACAAGCCAAACGAAAACCGGAAATCAGAACTTTAGCATAAGCTGAAACAACATAACGTTACTCCCTCTCCCCGATGAATGAAAATGGCACACCACACGCTAGAGCAAGCAAGATATCGACATAGCCTTGACTACCATGCCTTTTAAAGAATAATGAGCAGCCTACTGCAAAGGTCTCTTTTTCTAGTTGACACTCCATACCATTTAATGGGTAGGGACATAACTTCCTCATCCAAACAATTTAAGCCGTTAAATTCTTCCAATAATGCAATCCAAAAGATACTCCACCGAGGAATGAATCGGTATTTCCATGCAAAAACATTATTTTTCAGACAGACAAACATATGGGTTCTTACCTTGTCACATTTCCATCATCACCCACATCCAGTAACTGATAGATGAACTCCTCGATCTCATCTGTGGTCCCCTTTTCATAAGTAGCCTGCGCCACGCAAAACCGAAGCACGACCATGTCATCCACTACCCATGTCCAGTACACAGCACCTGGGTAAGCGCGAAATTAGATGGCGGAAAGTTCTCACCTTGGCAATGACGAGGTCTTCAAAGATAAGCTTCCCGTCTTTCCTCTTCTGGGTAATCAAATCGAACAGCCTCTCGCCCAGAGGGCCACGGACCCGGAAGTACGCCTGTGCGAGAGCACCCCACCAATCGTTAGTGCATGAGAGAGAGAGAGAGAGAGAGAGAGAGAGAGAGACCTGGAAAACAGGGAGGGAGACGTGACGGCCATTGGCCTGGGACTGGGCGGCCAGAGAGACGAACAGCGATCGGAGATCTTCCAATTCCTTCTGAGAGAAAGCTCTGCGCACGGGACCAAAAAAGCAGAGGAAAAAGTCGGCATCTTTGAGCCACGATTGCGCGCGATCGAAGCCTCGCGAAGCCGAAGAAGGGGGAGAGATCGATGGAACCTGGAGGCAGAAGCGAGGCGAGGATGGGCGGGTGGCGACTGCGATTGCGAGTTGCCCATCGATTGCCGCTCTCCCCAAAATCGCAGAGCTGATTCTCCTCCTTCTTCCCCGACAGGTGGCGCCCGTGCGAAGATCGGGAAAGCGGCAAAAAACACAGGACGCGTCGCAGGTACGATGTCACGGCTCCGCCGTGGGAGGCCACGTGGATGATTGGATCGGCAAATCACCGGTGGGTGCTTTTCGTGTCCGTCGGATGACCTCCGCTTGGACTCGATGGAATGATTCCCCGATTTTTTTGTCGCATTTGTAATCCCAACTTTTACACGTATCTCCAGGATCGGACAGATAACCATCACCAGAAGAGTAAAACAACTAAATATAATCCTAAATTCTCAATAAATGTTTAATATTATCCTTCTATTTACTCTTCTATCCATCTACTTTATAGGAAAAAACATGTTAGGGCATTATTGTTATATTGTTATTTGAAATTGCTATTTTATTCGAAATCCATGTGAATTTTTTCTTTATGTCCACCATTCAAACCAAATTAGAGGTGGTGTTTAGTTATGATAAAAAAATAAAGATGTTGTCTGGTCAAACTTAATATGTTCCTCAATAGATAATAAGACTAAACAATAGAAATCACTCAAGCGGATTTTGGGATATTGAGTAACTAGAGCTCCTTGTTTATATGATCTTATTATTTCCACTTAAGAAAATTTAAACACGAGAGGGAACGTGGTCTCGAAATTGGCCGGGCCAAAAATAAAAACACCTCTTAAGCACTACACAAGGTTGCTTGTCATAAAATTCTTATATAGAAATAGTTGGATCGAGCCAGCCTTTCTCAATAAATGCTCTAATTCTTGCCCAAATTAGAAGTAATCGATGCCCAAATAGTTGGACCGAGTTGGACTAATTCTCAAAATTCAGAACCAAGGACTACACCGTTTGGTTCTAGGATCAACACCGGTCACTTCTTTTTTTGCTATTACTTTTTTTTTTTGCATTGCTTAGAATCGGACAAAAATAGTGTTTAGTTCATATTTTACTAATTTTTTTTAAAATAATAATAAAATAAAAAAGTATATTTAATCAGTCCAATCCGGTTAGTCGGATCCAATCCAGTTACCCTATAGAATTGGGAATTGAACCGTCCGGACATCGATTTTACTTTTAAAAATCGAGAGTCGAATCAACACTCTCAAGAATCAGATCAAATCGACTAGTCCAATTTGGGTCGGATGATTTGTTCTGCACACCCCCGATCTAAATTCACCAAAAATGACTTTCGGACATTTTGACTTGATGAGAGTTGAGAGAGTTTTTTTTTTTTTTTTTGGTAACCCAAGAAACCCCGAAAGTCGACAGCCGGCGGGAAGAACCTGGGGCTGATACAATCTGGCCATCACACTTACGCCAGCGGTTAAGTCACAAAGTAACGCAGCTGGGATTCGAACTTGGTACCTTTCGTGGGAGGCACAAAGCTCAAGTCAATTGCACCACCACAGTGGGTGGATGAGAGTTGAGAGAGTTGTTGGACTATTAAGCCCATGATTGGTTGGGCATTAGTAATTTTCAACTTCTTAACTAAAATTCAGCTATTCAAATCTTGCTTTTACATACAAACCATTATAGTTTGCCAACTATGTACAAAATAGGTGCCGGAATCTACAGAACATATCTTCCTCTCGTGTACTTGGACGCAAGCCATATGGTCTCATTCACAAGTCCAACTGATGTCCCAATTTCATGGTGTTAAAAGAATCAACGCTTGGCTAGCAGAATTACTAGAGAATAGGTATGCCATACATGATTTGGAAACCGTGGGTTCTATTTTGTGGCAGATTTGGAAGAGCCGCAACAACTTTGTCTTCCACCAGCAAAGACCAAATCCCAAACAGGCTGTACAATCAGCTCTTGCAAATGCCAGATCCACCCGATGCTACAACAGGGTGTCGTTGTCGTTGAAACAGGGGCTGCAACCACTAGATCTCACTTAGATATGGCATCCACCGGCGCCTAGAATTATCAAAATCAATATAGACGAAGCTTACCCAACATCTATGTAGCATGGACACTCTCCGGAAGCCTTCGTGTCGTGTCCGACACTCTGACACGTGTCCGACACGCTTCGACACGTCCCAACACGCTCCGACACGCGGTCAATGAGTGTCGAAAAATCCGACACGTGGTCAACTCTTTCCGACACGCTCCAACACGCGAGTCCAAAATTTCGACACGCGATTCCGACACGCACGGGGTCAATTTTAAAATTTTCTAATATTTGAGGGGTCAAAATATAAATATACATAAAAGAAGTAATAAAATTGCTATAAATATTCATGCACGGGGTCAATTTTTTTTTTTTTTTTCAGTTTTGTTTTTTATATATTTTTTTTTATTTTTTAAAAGTCTTTTACTATGAAAGAAGTAATAAAAAATGCTATATATGATAAATAAATAAATTTAAAAATATCATTTCAGCATTTTTCTTTAAACAATGTTTTTTTTCCTTTAAGTTTTGTGTATTATTGTAACAAATTAAAATAATGAATGATATTATTTAATATTTTTCGTGCAAATTAATTCTAGGTTATTTTTATTATTATTTATTTATGTATTTATATATAAAAATATATTTAATATATAACATGTCGGAACGTGTCGAAAAATTCTATTTTTAAGAAATGACGTGTCGTGTCGTATCGTGTCGCGTGTCACGTGTTTGTGTCGGTCTTCATGCCCAACGTCCCACAACGAAGGCGCAATGGCTTGTGTGTGCCGTGACTCTGTTGGCCATTTGCTCGATGGTTTTACTAGCAGCATCACTGCTTTCTCGGCACTGGAAACAAAGGCATAGGCTTTCAATTTTACCCTTAAGTTTCTACTGCAGAAAGGGAAGACTCAGGATCACATCCTGCTAGAATCTGACTGCTCGATGCTTGTGGATGCTGTACGAAACCCTAATTTGATTCCTTGGAAACATAGAGCTTTGTTTGCTGAAGCTATGGCGTATGAAAAAAGAAGAAGCACGTGGTGATTAATGGAAGAATAGTTTTAAATGAAAAAAGAAAACGGTAAACTCAGGGTAGAGAAAAGCAATCACAGAGCCTCAATTTATGGTCACAAACTCAAGAAAATGTAATTAATTAAAGTGTCGGACGTTAGGCTAATGTCACGGTACCAAAAGTCTAGTTTTTTCTCATCTTATAGTAAAGACGATTGAGGAAGTGTTTCTTTCTCAATACTTTTTTCTTTTTTCACATTCCGTGATGTGTTGTGGGAATTATTTTATTGTATTGTATATCTTTAGTAGGGACAGAGTACCTTAGCCAAACAAAACACATCAATAACATCCGAAATTTAATTTTTCTACAATACCGAGCACTATTAATCTTTAAAAGCATTCTATTTATCACCTAAAATAAGCAAGTTCTTACTGATCGTAAATAACTTTTTTTGTCACCTAATACAAGCCAAACCAAATTTAAACAACCCTTAATTATTTTCCTATTCTTGATAAAATAAAATAAAATAAAAGGACCAATTGCAAAGGCCTGACTTGAGCAGAAGAGGGCCTAAGTGCCTTTTCTGCTATTTTGGGCTTATTAATTAAAGGTAGGCCCAACGATTTTGGGCTGGTTAAATGAAGAAAGAACTACTAGGTAAGAAGATTGGAGCTCATTTGTAGTGATCTTTTTTTTTTTTTTTTTTTTTTTTTGTCTCTCTTTATAGAAATTTTCTAACTTGTAGAAAATGTCTCCACGCAAAGAACACACCGCTTGTACTTGAGTCTGACTGTTTGGAGCTAGTAAGTGCAATATCCAACTCATCCATGAGACAATTTGACTAGGAGGCAGTGTGTATTTGGAAAAGATTCGAGAGTTGTTCATGGATTTCTTAAAATTAGATGTCATTTATTGTGCAAGAAAAGTGAACCAGGCCGTATACTAGGGTGCCAAAACTTAGCATCACTCTAGCCTTCATTCGAATTGGATTTTTTTCTCCACCTTCGGCCTTGTGGACCATACTATATTTTGATATTTTGTCTCTGAAATTGGGCTCAGTTCCCTTATAATTAACGAAACTAATTTTCATGACTAGAAAAAATTTCTCACGAAATCATGTGGCAAACATAACATCCATTTGAAAAAAAAAGTCAAAAGAGTAGCTCTCTCATAGTCCGTCTCAAGAGTCCTAGATCAAGCTATGTTGCGAGTCCACTTGCCAAGATAATCAACTGTATTTTCTAGTTTGTGAATAGAGGAAACTAATACTTTTGCATGTGAGATACTAACAATTCCGAATCATAAGGACTTTTCTTATGTCTGCCTTCTCATCTCATCGAGCGATAAACAGTCGACGTTACTCCGTCCCATGTCGAGACCCCCAAGTTCCAATTTATATCTCAGTAGCCACGAGCTCTGTCCAAGGATGAACAGGGCATGTGCAGTCTCAATTCCTTTCAATGCCTCTTAATCAATATCCTGCGCCGTGTCATCTGTCAATTGCATAGTTCCCACCTCCTCTTTCTTAATTTTGCCTTAGAACCGTCAGTCATAGCAGCTAACACGTTGCTTTCAAGAACTTCAACAATGACATCTCTAACTTTTCATGTTTATGTACTTTTGAATTAAATGAGGCCCCTCTGATGACATTCAATTCTGGGTCTAATCGATATCGTCCCCGTATTTTTTAGCGCTGATGTAGAACGAGACGAGCAGGTACGGTTGGGCCCCGTTATTGGGCTTCTAGATCGTTGCGCTTGGAGGCCTAAAATTAGACGCTCGGCCCATTTCAGCCTTGTTTCCCATGAAACTCTAAGCAGTGATGGCCGGTCCTCCGGTCATTGAATTTGAGGGTCCATTTAAAGTGACCTTTTACTTTTGGGATTTTATTTTGTTAGCATTCTTTTTATTTTACTTAGGAAAGATTTTCACCTTTTCTCCATGTAAAGCTTTCTAATCAAGCCGCTCTACTTAGACAAATCGCTTGATCAAGTTTTTCTAATATTAAATCCAGCTGCCGCAACTGTCGGAACGCACTGAAATAATTTACATGATTTGTCACTCTCAACGTCTTTTCCACTTTTCATTTATTCTTGATCTGCTCCACATAGCTCATTCGCTTGTCCTTGTCGCATAATGTCAAAAAAATCTTTAATTAAAAAGCCGATCTCTCTTATTTATAGAAAGGCGACTGCGATCTTAAATTGATGAAACAGGGCATTGAAGGATCTCATAGGAAAGTGCATCTAGAGTTACTTCACGCCCCCCCGCTGGCCTCCCTTCAATTCGATTGCACTCCCCCTCAGGTTTCTTTTCACAAGAATGGATACCCTAATTTATTCTGCCATTAATATGTTGCAAATACCATAAATAAAATATAAAAATAAAAATAAATTCCGAAGGTCCTCTACTGTTCGAAATCTTGAATGTCCTTAATGGCTGCCATTACAGCTCCTCAGAGGTTCTTGGCGGTGCTGGGTCGGCACATGAATTGGATCCGTTAATGGCGTTTCAATAAAAGAGAGGAGAGGGGAAGCGAATTGACTAAACCCTAGAAATCTTTTATGGCTGCTGCCACCCTCAACCTTAAATGCCCCTCTCTCGCATCGTCCATTTCGATGAGGAGGGGAGGTTGGGGAGGTTGAGAGAGTTGGATCGATTTGTGTTTTCATGAACTGGATCATGATACAATAATAAATGAACACCGGTAATGTTGATTTGGCATTTGTTTGTTTCATAGAACAATGATTTAAAAAATATTTTTCCTAAAACTTATTGATTGTATCGCTTAAGATAATTAATCGATAAGAAATATCTTGACTCCCAATAGCAATTTATGTCTTAATGTCTTCGCGAGAGATGGACATATTTTTCATTCATTTATTTTTGTAAGTGATAGAAGCGATTATTTAACCATTCATTTTTGGCAAAACATATAGAGCTTTGATTCATGTTAAAATATTATTTATGAACCTATAAATTGAAGGCAGCTAGGAAGGAGGCTCTTTGTGATTACTAGTATAAACCCTATATTATGCGGGAAAACAACTCGGTTTAGATCGAGATTTCATAGATACCTAATTTGACAAAGAATAATGCATCCCTTTTTTTGCGACCGGACCCATGATCCAACTCTCACGGAACCCGACCACAAAATGAGGTTTGGTTTGAGTCGAGTTGTGTTGGGTCGTGCCATTTTTTGTTTTTGTTATTTGGTTTACTAGTAAAATATTCTTTTATCTATTATTCTTTTTAGAGGATTTATTTTATATTTTGGGTGGTCAACTCATTGATAATGAAGGAATCTAACCCCATTACCTTGTTGCAACCTAAAGCTCGTGTGGGTAATAAGATATTGGCTGTTGAATTGAGGATGGTCTACTGGTAGATTCTCCTTACGATGTCTTGTGTTTCTTCGACACTTGTCTAGGTACTTTATTAATCACGCACCTCCTGCTCATCATTGATATTATCGATCTTATCTGAAATCGATCGCATGATTTCAACCGTTCAGGAAGAGCCAACATAGTGCACGACTCCCTTCGGTAGTCAAAAGTCGTCCTTGCTAGCTACACTAATCACGGCGCAGCCAAAGAGAGCTCTTGTTTATCCCCACCTCAAAATAAAATTTATTTTTATGCAGTAGGCGCATGTGGGCTAATTCCAATTCCAATCAAGTTGATCCCAAGTTTCATGTGAGACCTATACCTTTTGATGGCTGAGATAAAGTCGGCTCACATGATTCGAACACATGTAAAACTTGCTCGTTCAAAAGGATGGGGCTATACTCACACGGTTTTAATCCATAAACAGGCCATGTAATAAGCTAAAAAAATTGTCTGCATATCCATCATTTTGATTTCTACAGTGGGTTCATGTACCTCATTAAGATTTGGATGAATTCTAAGCCATGTAGATTGTAGATCATGACGAGCATCAAACTCAAAAGTTCATTATTTTTAATTCAAGATGAACTAATCAAGCAAGTTCTACCAAAGAAGGGCAAGAAACGGTGGCTTGATTACCTTATATTGTATTTTTTTTTTTTTTTTTTTGGTGACCCAGGGAACCCTGTGCGTCACTTCGCGGCGGAGTAAACCCTGGGGGGAAATAGAGTCACCACCACCCTTACTCCCCAGGTAAGTCAGCACGACGCAACTGTGATTCGAACGCTGAAACTTTTGCGAGAGGAACAAATGCTTGAGCCAACTGCGCCACAACGCTGAGTGGTACCTTATATTATGTTTGTAGAGCCACAATACCCTAAGAAACTAAAATTTACATTTTTTAGCAAGCAGAGAAAAAAAAATTCAATCATGGAATTTTCCTGTAGCATATTCTAAGACTTAGAGTTGACTATGTACAAGAAAAGGCAACAACCGGGAAAATCTACATTACAATGACAATAAAGGATCTTTTGTTTCAACCAGATCAAGTCTATAGTAGTCCCTGTACTCAACATGCTTTCATGTTTGTTTAGAAGTTCAAGCGGCATGATGTTGTAACTCATTACTTTCTTTTAAAAGCATGCTAGGTCTCATGAGAAATTCTTACAAGTACGTAGCGAAAGAAAGATGTTATGCTGTAATCGACACGATAGAAATAAATAATTGATCACTTGTATTATGAGGATCCTTTTACTACAAGAAGTTCTCTGCCAATCCCTACTCACTTTCCCCCATATACGCACAACTACTTGAAGTTCCCCTCGTGCATCGACATTGAACTCAATAATTGACCTCAACGCATAAGGTCTAAGAAGGGTGACGCCGGAAACAGTACCAAAAAAATCTTAAATATATGACATTAATACAAATTCAGTCATAAATCTTTTTTATATTGATACCAATTCATTTTATCTGGCGAAACTTGATTGGCTAGCACTGACATGGACACTGATCGGCAAACGAACGCTAATGTGGCAATTTTTAATAATTTTTTTTGAAATGTTTTTGAATTTTTCCTTTTCTTTTTTCTCTTCTTCCTCATTGGATTCCTTGCAATGGGCAACGAGCCTGTGGCGAAGGCTGCCAAGCCCTCGCCCAAGTTCGCGGGTGAGGCCCAACAAACGCCGCCATGGCCTCGACAGCCGTGGGCAAGGCTACCTTCGCCCACGGCAAGGCTGGCCTCACCTAAATTTGGACGAAGTTGCCTCGCTCGTGGCCCTTGGTGAGGATCAAGAAGCCCTCGCCAGCAGCAAGCAAGAGATGTGACCCTCGCCGAGGCCGGCGAGCGGTCGAGGGCTTGCTACCGGCCACTACCGAAGAAGAAGGCCAAGAGGAAGAAGAGGAAAAAGAAAAAAGAAAGTAGAAAATGAAAAAAATTCAAAAAAATAATAATAAAGAAATTATTTTTAATTGCCACGTTAGTATTCATTGGCTAATCGATGTCCACGTTAGCGCCGGCCAGTCAAATTTAACTAGATGGACTAAATTGATACAAATATGAAAAGATTCATGACTGAATTCAATTAAAAAGCTTATAACTGAATTGATGCTAATGTTATAAATTTAAGACTTGTTGGTACTTTTCCCGAATGATATCTATAGACTCACATGAACCTTATTCAAACCCTACATAAGCTTTGGCCCAAGCAAACGAAAACCAGCATAAGTACATCCGTTTAACCTTAGGCAACCCTACCGACCAAAAAAAAAAACCTTAGGCAACCCTAGTTTCCACGACTCTTGTCAATAAGGGTCTCTCAACTAATCAAAGCGCCATCTTAATAGCCATTGGGGGATGGGATATGAGGTGGGCTTCGGCTTCAATAATTCTCTCTCTTGCTTTCTTATAGAAACATTAATTTCCCGGTTGATAATTGCACCGAACTGGCATCGGAAACATCATGCGAAGTTAGATGCGAAGACATCGTGGGTGTGAATACCACATTCAATGGCCATATTCAAGTCCACCTTCAATTCTTCGTACCCTCTAATTCAATCTGTCTTAATTACATTCGTATTCAACCGGGACTCTCCTCTCCTCGTAATGTGGACACCACGTTGTACGACCTTTCCTGGAAGATAAAAGAAAGTTTTGAAAGGACTTTCGTTTTGAGGATTGACTTGCTCAATGCATTTCGATGTTGCTGAGAGAGATCATTAGGTCAAGAAACAATATTAGTCAAGGGTAAAAGTGTAAATTAGCGCGATGCTCGATGGCTAAATGAGATGCATTATACGACAAGTTTGTAAGGCTTTTTAGGTGTTTAGGATTAAGCAAAAGTAAAAGGTTCTTATTTTATTTTCCGACCAAAAGTTGAAATATTATCCAAATCTCCAATAACTACGGGAAATTAACTGTGAATTTACATGTCAATATTCATATATATTGAAAATTTCGGGTCATAAAAAAGATTCAAAGTGTGTCTTTCCTAAAATATGGATGAGAACTCTTTTGCACAAGGGTCTTTAATCTCATAGTTCGTGTTAAACGAACCAATTAGGGTAACTTATTCACTTCGACTTCGAGTTACTTGATTTGTAACTTTGTAGCCTAGTACTAACCTTGCTAACACAGACTAGTTTGATTGTTCAACAATTTCTTTAGAAAATTTAGTGTTAATATACGTTTTGTGAAAATGTTTATTTGCGGGTGAGAGATGTGGTGCATTTGTAAGAGTTAGGATTTTGAGAGTTTGTTACTTTTGTGAGAATTCTGAATAACGAAATTCTGCTTCTTCTTTTTGTCGACATAGCTTAATGATCGGACATCGTCAATATCTTGTATCGTTTTTTCTTTCTTTCTTTCTTTCTTTTTTTTTTTGCACTCTTGTTCGTCTACCTCTTTTTACTACATTATAGAATATCTCGATCGTGTAATTTGTATAAATTAGTTATATCTATGATGAGATCGATGGTGCTTTTATATTGCGTAAGCATGAAGCAAACAAAAATGGTGGATGGAAAATCATATATGAATGAACTCATTCTACTTTTACTAACTCCTCTTACGGTAACTTTCTTTGAATACATTGCATTTTATTTTAAACAATTTTTTTTCTACTATGGATCCTGTAAAAAAATAATAATAATTCACTTTTGGTGGTCTTAGCCGCTTAAAAATGTTTAAGAATATTAAATGGCTGGGCACGCCAGGATCGTACGACCAGCAAAAATAAGGATTTTTTTCCCTCGTTGCTTAAATCATGCATTAACAAAACCTACCCCGCTTGCGCATTTATATAATTGCAATGCATAGCTTCGAGGTGTTAAATAATGGGCATTCCGTACCAGGCCCAGCATGCAACCCCATAAATATACAAATACTGTTAGATTTCTCGTCGATTGTTTCGTTGCGCGCAAAAAGTGTTTTTTATTCATTTATTTATTTATGCTGACTTTGATGTGATGAAATATAAGAAAATTCCACCAAAGATCTTGAACATTTAGCCCAACCTGCAATTAAATCTTTGAGGTAATTGCTCAATCAATATCATTAACATGACATGCTAAGTCCGAAGCATGGCGTTTTTAAACAAACTTTTAACATATGCAGCCTTGATTTGGCACTGCATGGAAAATAATAAAAATAGACAAAAAAAATTCAAAAGCCAAAAAAAAAAAATAAAGGCAAAATTTTCTTTTTAAAAGAGTAATAAAAAAAATAAAAGGTAGAGATCAAGAGAGGGGCATTGTTCCCTAGTCTCTACTAAGGGCATGCGAGCCCACACCAACCCTTACCAACAGCCCTTACCAACAGTGACATTGAAGTCCTCAATCTTTAAATCCTCACAAATGATCTTTAAATTTTGATTTAATATCTAGTACAGTCCATAAATTTTTAAATTGTTCAACGTTGTTCCTGAATTATAACTAACTGTGTAATATTGTCCTATAACTTTTAAATTGTTCGATGAGATTCCTAAATTTTTAATATATGTTTAATTTAGTTCTCGAATTATATGAAAACATTTAATATTGTTTCGGAACTTGAACAATGGAAGGATAGTATTGAACATTTTCATATAATTCATGAATTAAATTGAACATGTAATAAAAGCTTAGGGATCAAATTAAAAATTGCAAGGATCACGTTACATATTCTACCAAAATTTATGGATCATTTATGTTATTATCCCCTCTTTTTTTTAACATTTGGATTGCACATAAGGCAAGACATTTAGGACTTATTCATGCAATGTTTCTAATAAAAGATCTTTATATATATGCTGCTTTCATAAATGGAGATCTTTGTTTCTCTAGCATATTTCCACGTTTATCAGTTTAATCATAAATAGACACATTCTTTAATCAACTAGAAGAGTAGAAAAGGGCGACCAACATTAGCGACCCCCTTTATGGTTATAGAGTTTCCACACGCACAATTGAATATTCATATTAAACCAAAATTACTACTTATTTTGAGCAAGTAGTAACGTGACCTCATTGTGATGCTCGTAGGAATAGAACCAAGGTTACCCTACATTATGGTGCAATCAAACCTGCTTCGTATTCACTGACCAAAAAAAAAAAAACCTGCTTCGTATTCAAATCAAAACACTTCAAGATCGAAGAGCGATAGAGATTCTAAATTTGGGATTAGAGGCTCAAAATCACTTGGGAGATTAAGCCATGCACCACTAGACCAACCCTTTTGGTTAAATAGACATTACTCAACCATTAATGAAGGAGTTGGCAAAAGAGAAATAAAGGAGCTCTTCAAGAAAAAAATAAACTCGAAACATTTTATCGAAGCGAGTTCAATTGACCTTTTCTCTTTATTATTTTCAGTTGACATGCTCGAAGTAGTGGAACACCACTTGCATAGTTGGCGACAACTAGCTGCGAACATGATGAGAGAGGGGCGATATAAAGGAGTCTATCTTGGGTTCTCTGTACTTTGTATCTGTCCTCTTTAATTTCAATTGAACTTTATGTTTTCTACTTCAGTGGTGACTTTTGCTAAATTTAACAGGAGCTGTGACTTCGGATGCATCGACATTGCACTTCTACCCAAGTAAAGGATTAAAAACTCAGGTTCCATTTATTTTGCGAAAGATAAATGATTCATAAAATATTTTTCTAAAAATGATCGTTTTATATCGCTTACAGAAGTAAAAATATTTTTCATATTTTCATCATTTATGAAAATATTTAAACATAACTTATTGTTGATAATGAAAATGCCATCGACTAATTATTTCGAGCAATTATTTTTTTTAAAAATATTTTTCAAACAAAATAAACAAAGCCTTACGTATATTATCATGATTGAAGGGTCTCATATACCACTAGTTGCACATCTTAAACAGAGTTTTCAGGGAAAAAAAATCATGTTGATCTTAATGGCAAAATTTGAGGCACAATTCAAAATCTAGCAAGCTCAAATTTTAGTAATAATCCTTTTCTCTTTTCAAATTGGACTTTTCCTTAGATTTGAAAAGTCTACAATTAAAAGTAGAAAGGGAGGACCGTGTCTCTTTTTTTGCCATAAGATGAAGAAGCTGAAGAAACTAATATCCCTTGGGACACGTGATTTGGATTCAATCATTTCATTTAAATAGTCATGTATATACAATGGGTATATTTTTGTAACTTATTGAAAAAATGCATCTCGTATTATTGATATCTAAATATGGCCAATATATGTATTGGCTATCTTGAGAGAGACATCGATTTTATAAGGTATTTACTGTATTAAGCAAGATGACGGCTATATAATTATATGATGTGATGCAAATTATACCTTAGGTACACGTGGCACATGTAATTGGGTAAAATGGCTTATGTAAGATTGGTATTGGTCACCGTTGGTGCAAAAATTTGAAATGTTTCACTGGTACCGAAAAGGAAAACAAAGATTAGTATTTCGGAAGCGGTACACATGGCACCTGCACTATGATTAGTGGTTGGCAAACACATGGCAGAAACAAGTAGCAAACACGTGGCACAGATGGCTAGCATACATGTGCCAAAATTTATTAGCATAACGTCAAATCAGTTGAAAGTTCAATGAATGTGCCCAAACAATTATATTCTTGTCAAATATTATCCCTAAAAAACAAGGGTGATGGAAATCGCGGTCAGACGCATGGCAAAAGCTAATTAGCATACATGATTTACTAGAAATTGAAACCACCAACGTCCAAAACGTGGGGAGCACGTCCAAGATGTAGAGAGTGTTGGTCTTTGTTTTGATAAACAGGCGTACGTGCATAAGTAATTTAAGATCAAAATCTAATCGTAACAGAAAAAACATTTATATATATTTCCAAAGTATTTTCGTGCATTTTAACGAAAGCACATAAAAGAGATAAATGGACTAGTCATATTAACCTTATACTGTGCTCCAAAATTTAGTTCTGGCGTTCTTTGGGTTCTGAGTACAAGCGTTCAATGTCCTCACAGCAGTGATTCTGACATTCTTCAAACTCTGACCACTAAAGTCTGACGCCTTCTAGTAACACCGGTCATGACGTTCTTGGAATTTTGACCACACGAATGTCTGATGTCTTTTGGTAACACTCGTCCTGACGTTCTTCAGATGCGGAATGTCTAATCTCTTCGTACTATAGGTTCTACCGTTCTTCAAATCTAGCCCACAAGTGTCAAGCATTTCATTCAGACACACCACCAATTCTCACATTGAACGGAAGAGAGAAATTGAGAGATCTTACAACTACAATTGTGATAACAATTGCTCTCATGTGTGAATGATATAGTTTATCATTAGCAACACTCTCAATTATCAGTTGTTAATTATCGATCATCCTGCGATATGCTCTGATCTTTAACTTAGCCATTAAGTATAAAACCATTTCAGATCATTAATTTGGCTATTGATTCTAAACTCATTTTAGATCATTAATGCAATTATTAATTCCAAACTCATTTCAAATTTGGTCTTTGAATCTAAATATACTTCAGATGTTTGATTCAACCATAAAGTCCGAAACTCGCTTTAGACTTTGTAAAGTCTAAAACTCGCTTTAGACTTTATGAAGTTTCAAGCCCCTTTTTCAAATCTTTTATCTTTTAGCCCGGCTCTACTTGGCTCAACTTGCAAACATATTTGCAGTGTTCTCTCTTTAGTTCAAACTTATTCTAATTGGTTATGGTATATGAAATCCCTAGGTTCATCACTAAGCTAGCAGTAGGACTTGTACTAATACATTAGCACAACCAAGATAATTGATTGTTCAAATCAATCTCCTACTCCTGCAAACCCTGAGTAACATCTAGCAATATATCATGGCTACCCAAACAGTGTAAAATGTTTTAAGAATATAATGAACCTATCAATTTTGGCGATCGTGTAATTCGATCATTCTGTCTCATCATGTCCTGATCGAACAAAGGTCATAAAATTATTGGTCAAGCCACCAATTCGATCATATGTCCAAATCTAATTAAAAGGTATTATATGAGACGTGCACTATTCATTCTCGATTATAACCATGACCGAAGATTTCAATATAATGTCATCATTAGATCACATAGGACATCAATCTTGTATATCTATATATAACAAGAAGACAGATTCCATATTACACACACACGTGCTTTTGTATGTGAATAAACTATGTCCATCAAATACAGAGACAATTCGATGAAGTGTCAATATGTGCACTTATAAACCATAGCCATCCAACATACAAGTTAGCATTGTGCCTCAAGTTTAAGGATCTTACATTTGACCAAAGCATGGATGATCAAACATCACAAATCATTCTATACATGTCATGTTTAGTGAACTTGTCCAAGATGAACACTTGTGTTCTAGTTCAGATATTACAATACCCAATGACTTGTGACTTATCATCCCTTCAAGTATCCAATATAGGATCATTGATATATTCGCAATGATCAATTGACCGATAACTGTTTAAAGATTCAACATAACTGTAAACCTATCAAACATATTTTTAACACCTTAAGATTATGTTCAGTCGTAACTGATCCTATGGACTCATTCATATAATTAGGACAATAAATGAATATTTATTTGTCATTAAATAATCCCTAACATCTAATTATTATATGGTTGCTTTAGGGCATATAACTAATAAAAAGTACTTCCACAACTTAAAGAACAAGTCTTAGAATGTGGAATTCAATCCCAAAGACTCATGACATATGATCAAATTCGATACCATCCGATGGGGCTCGTGTCCCAAAAACCTGGGGAGTACATACAAAACTTGAGGAACATATCTTAGACTTTGAAGTAAAATCTCACTTGCTCATGACCACAAAAAGAACGTCTTAAGCGTAAAGAAGGACAAAAATGGTCAACCAAATCGCAAAGTTTTATTTGGGCTTGTGCCGTCGGTTTTTAGCTATAAGTCATACATAAAGTTAGTTCGTGTTCCTTTCTAAGTTGTAAATTGTTTAATCAATAATACATAAACTAGGTGTTTTTCCATTTGCCAATCTTGAGTTTGGCCGTCGTTGGGGCGGGACTCATTCGACAAATTTTGGGAGAAATACATTCTCGAGAGCCTGCTATACTCATGTGGCGAATTTTAGTGTGGACTGCCCAACATGATCTATGGTAAGAAATAGAAAAAGCTTCAATGACGTGAATTGGCATGAAGAGATCTCCAGAAAGTAGGGTCAACTCTCGACGTTGTGCTCGTGCAAGGCATAAAGATCCGATTTTCAGAGTAATCCGTGACATCCAAATCGATGTCGGCCCTACCTTGACACGAAACAGATATAAGTCAAAAGATTATATCAGATTTCACGTAAAAAAAAATATATATATATATATATATATTTAATTCCGCCTTGATTGTCGCTAAGGATATGCCAAATTACTGGTTGGATTCTAATCTATAATTACTTCTCCAAATAAATTATTTAGCACGATTGCATTTTTCATTTCGTTACTGCATTTTTCTTCAGAATCTCTACGTGCAGCGCACATCACAAATGTTCATTTCGCAGTCCAATGACGACCCTGTTTCATATTCTTTAAAATTTTAGCGAGGGGGCGCGCGCGCGCGCGCACGGCGGCGCTTGATGTTTGTGCTTACTCCAAGATCGACCTAGTTCATGTCACATTTCCTCTAAAAATTTCTAGTTTTAGGATAAGCTTTGGTGGCTATCGTATTGTCATTGCCCGTATGCAAATGCTGTAGAATCTAGTCTTGATTTTCTTTTCTGCTTGTTTAATAGTAGAAATTAAGATAGTCTTTTGATTCTTGTCATGCATGACCATAAAAAAAAGTTCATATTGATCCAACTCAAATGTGATCGGATGCAACATGTTTGCACTTCAATCAGATACAATGTTCGTTGCAATTTTTTTTTTGTTGCTGTATTCCTAGATCCGACAATTCCTCGCTTCTTTGATGAAAGCAGATATATTTATTTTTTTTAACCTTTAGGACTAACTACATTGCAACAACAATCTTTGCTCGCACCAATTAGGATGCGTTTGGTAACCATTCTGTTCGAGGAACAATTTTTAATGAGAAATAATTTTTCTAATTCTATTCTCGGGAAAAATTTATGAGCAAAAGAACACGTTTGGTAACTTCCCAAAATTTCTATTTCCGGGATAGAAATACAATTGGTAGGATCTTAGTTTTTTTTATTTCTTTTAATTTTTTAATTCTTTTATTATATTTTCTTTTTTTTTTTCATTTTTTCTTTTCCTTTTTCTTTTTCTCTTTGGCCCGTCGTGGCCGGTGATTGACTAGGTGAGGTCCGGCAAGCTCGCTAGAGGCCAACTCAACCACAGTGAGCCTCGGCCTTGCCCAGGCGACGCGAGGTCAGCCTCGTCCTAGCCTGGCGAGGCCCAGCTTCGCCGTGGCTTAGTGTATCCGGGAGCCTACGACACTCTGATGAGGTTGCCGGCCAAAAAGAAGAAGAAGGAGAAGAAAAGAAAGAGAAGAAGAAAATAGGAGAAAAAAGAAGAGAGAGAAAAATAGATTCTTGAAACTATTGCCAAGAACAAAAGTTTTACCAAATGGATTTTTATTCTTTTTTCGTTCCCCGGAACAAAATAATAGAAATAGTTATCCCAGAGAGCAGAAATAGATTTTATCAAACAGAGCCTTACAGTCCAACCATGTGGAAAATATTTTATGGTTAGTAGATGGCCCTTCCACCTTTACTTCTTCTTATTCAATGTTAGCATTTTATTTTCCAATGCCAGTCATCATCTAAAACTATGAGATAGGCTAATGTAATGAGGCAAGGGAAGATTATTCTTTCTATGAAGACAACAACAATCAAAAGTCCGTCCCCGCGCCTTACTCTTCCTTCTATAATAGGAAAACCCCAGCTAATAATGAAATAGATTACTAACCTCACAATTCTATGTAAAACGGGAGTCTAAAACCTAGATTGAAGGGGGAAAAAACACAAAAAAATTGATTGTATCTTATTAAAAGGTAATCCCACGTGGCTTGATCATTGTTTTAACTGAATCTATATTAATATAGTTTTAATCCATCTAATAGTTCATACTTTTGGGTTAGATTTCCAACATGATAATAACGTCAGGCTTGTATATCCTTTATATTTAGATTTTCATTTCATATACATCCATCTAATAACTTAAACTTTAGCATATGAACTATCCACCATATTTGTTTGCCAAAAAGTGCTCCGAAACTGTGACAAGGCTATTGAGACCGGCTTTTTCAAAGAGTTTAAATCAATCCATCAAGTGAATAGATGAAGCATATATAAAATAAAAGGGAAAAAGTCACGAAAAATCTCAAACTTTTCCCCAAGTGACACATTTACCCCAAACTTTTTTTTGTACCGTGAAAAACCCCAAACTTTCCAAACCGTAACACATTTACCCCATAAGGGCATTTTTGTCTTTTTAGTTTCTGTTTCTTCTTTTTCTTTTTCTTTTTCTTCTTCTTCTTCCCTCCGCTACCCGGCGGAGGGAAGCCGGCGTGGGGTAAATGTGTCACACTTGAAAAGTTCGAGATTTTTGGTGTCGCAAAAAAAAGTTTGGGGTAAATGTGTCACGGTTTGGAAAGTTTGGGGTAAATGTGTCACTCGGAGCAAAGTTTGAAGTTTTTTGTAGCTTTTTCCTAAAATAAAAAGAGAGAGAACTTTTTTGAATAGATTGTGTGCAAATCCAGATTGACCAAAGGGGGAAAAGTTTTTCCGGCATTCACAAGCCATTAGATTAGACACGAGTTTGGTGGCTTTTTAACTTAAATTAACAAAGACTTTGCTTGCTGACAATCCCAACTTCAACGAAAGAGCCCCAAATGAATTTATCACGATGATATGAATTCACACTTATCCCATGGCCGACTGAATAAAAGACAACGAACAATTAAAAAAAAAAAAAAAAGAGCAATAATGAAGAAGCTCCCAAGCAGTTCTTTTGGCCTTTGCTGGGCTCCAAATTAAATTCCACATTAACTGAAAAAGCAGCTTACTATTAAATTATTTCACCAGATGACGACCTCCCCAATTAATTCCCTCCATTTTCTTTTTTTTTCTTTTTTCTTGTTTTTCCCCTCAGTCGAGGCAAAGTGGCCTTCTTGGACGGAAGATAACGCAATTCCCTTAAAAGAAGGTTCAGTCCGTCCCCTTCTAGACCATGCCCGAATTCCTGGCTCTAAATTATCGAAGCATTTGCCAACCCTTCCTTAATTGCGATGTCTGATTTTCAACGCCTTGAAGGCAAAGCAAACTTGAACATATCAAGTCCGCTTTCGGTCCGTGCAGGTCTCTATATCTCGTTTTTGGTTTTCATTAGATTAATTTTGGGAGAAAAAACTTTGCCGATTGGGGAAAGCGGAATTGATGCATTAATAAATGCGGCGAATGATGTGATTATGGTATGCCGGTATGGACCGATAAAAGGATTTGGTGAACCCTGTCCACACTATTTCCTGTATTCCAGTATAGGAAAGTTTGCACGAAAAAATAGGCTATTGCCGGATTTTGGAAAAAATTAACTCGACCGTTGTAAAATGAATACACCCAATTCGAATTAGCAAGTGTGGTAAGAAAATTGAAAGAATATTCATTCTAGTGATAGAAATGGCTATTCATTAAAATTTTGAAGGGAAAGTTCGAGATTAAACATTTGGGTTACTTCATATAGAGGAAGGCTAGCAAAAAAAAAAAAAAAAAAAGAACACGGATATGTTTGGAACAATAAGAAAATTATAAAGGATTAATAATCTGAAAAACCTCAAACTGGTACACTTGCGACAAATTTGCCCCAAACTATTTTTTTTACCACTAAAAACCCTAAACTTGTATACCTTTGATAAATTTATCTCAAACTGGTATACTTATAACAAATTTACCCTCTGTTAGTTTTTATTAAATTTTATTATTAAATTATTAAGTTAAATAACAAGTAACAGTTGATTGATATACCAATTTGGGATTTTACGCTTCATTGATTTTTTTGTAGTATTAATCCAATTTAGCATAGGGTCTATTTATTACAAATTTATTAATTTGGAGTTTTTTGTGGTCAAATAAATTAGTTTGTGGTAAATTTGTCATAAATGTATTAGTTTATGGTTTTCTATTGTTAGTTGGAGTACATATGTCACAAGTGTAACAGTTTTGGGTTTTTCATTATCAAAAAAATAGTTTAGGGTAAATTTGTCACAGGTATACTAGTTTGGGGTTTTTCAAGATATTAATCCAATTATAAATGAGCAAAAAGGGAGTGATTTAGATTTTTTTTTTTATAAAAAAATTGAATTGAATTGTTGTTAGATGAATACATTTTATTAGTTTTTAGAGTTTATAGGAAATTTATAAGATCAAATGAGATTATGATTTCAACGTCTATTAGTGGGAAATATAAGGTTATTGCTAATCTTAAATTAGTCATGGACATTGTTGGAAATTAAAAATGAAAACATTTTCTTAGGCTCTTGTCAAATGGACCCAATTGAAAATACTTTTGAGTATGATACTTAATACAGAGGTAGAGATTAGTTTGAAGATTGAATTCCACTTTGATTTTCTATTTTACTCGTTGGCTAAAAAAGTTCAATCGGAGTTGATTAATTTTTCATTTTGATTCTCAAACATATCTTTAACTTCTGCTTCTATTTATGTACGTTGTAAAGATGGAGCTCGGCAAAGGATATTCTGAATAATTATTTAAAGCAACCACTGCTCATCACGAATATCAGCAATGATCATCGTACTTTCTGAGTTTTTTTCTCCTTTTTAAAAAAAAAAAAAATTTCGTACATGGTTTGGAATTCTTATGTTAAAAATCTCGAACGAGAGTAAGTTATGTCGCTTACCTAAGACATCGATGTTTCTGGACTCTGCATGTCTGATGAGAAACCCTAGAGGTCTTCACTGTTTAGATTGATGCTCTTATTAATATACACTTCACGAACAATTGACTAATCCAAGCTCAGGCATGAATAGTTTAGTCACGATAAACACGGTGGTCATGCATAAAATCTTTTTAATGAGGTCAGGTCCCACTCATCAAGAAGAAGCAATTAGCTATGCCCTTCACCAAATAAGACAGTTTCTCATGTTTAGTCATGGAATCAATGTGCAAATTAATTGATGTGTTTAGATCAAGAATGCTATCGAGGGTCAAATTCATTTCCCTCCTACTAAGAGAAAAAAAGAAGAGAAAAAGTATACTTTGCCGTTCTAAAATTACACTATTCAATGGTATAAATTGGCGTCAAATGATAAATATTGTGCAGTTTTAATTGTCGAATTCTAGTGCAAGAATGACAAGTGAATTTCAGCGGGTTTAAGAGCACGTTCACCTGAATTAGGCCTGGAGAAATTTATCGATTTTCAATTAAAATATACTAATTTCTAACATTCAAAGTATATTTTATTTTTCTGAGAGCAAAGAGAGTGAAGAAAATGAGGATGGACCCAGTTCGTTTGCTGTGAAGACAAGACTCCAGTTACAGGTGCTAAAAACTGCAATGAGATGACAGGTGAATTGTTCCTAGAATTTCAAATATCTGAGGAACCATTGCAGCCTGCTTATGGTGAGATGAATAATTGGGTCATTCTTTATTTTATTTTTTTAAATAACTAGGTCTTCGTCCTAGAGTTGATCAAGGAGTAATCGACTTCATCTTGTTAATTAATTTATGACTTTGTGCCATAAAATTATGCATTTTCTCTGGAGATTACTCTTAAAAAAATAAAAATTATTTGTGTACTCCGAGTATTTTTCAATAGGCATGAAATAAAGAAACTAATAACCTGCATTAACAGTAGATATCAATGGGTCACACTAAGAGTTCTGAATGTTCATTTATCTAGAGAATTAAAAATAAATAAATAGAACAAGAGGGTCTCTCTATTTTTTTTTTTTAATCTCCTAAAATAAAACTGATTTTTTTTTTATCGAGGAAAAAATTAAGAAAATACAAGAAAGCACAATCGGACAAACTATGTATGGCCAGCAGAGACAAAAACGGAAAATATACCGTCTGGCCATTAATATGATGAACATTTTTCTTTTTCATAACTTTTTCCTTTCTTTTCTAATTTTTTATCTCTCGAATATTTTTCCGGCACGTCGAATATCATATTTCGATCTCCCAAATTTTTTTATTTAATATCCTTGTTGAAATTAATTGATACCAATCAAAACAAAACGACCATAAATGCAAGTTAATTAGCTACTTGGTAGATGGAGTCCTCGCTCTTTATTTAAATGAGGAGGAAAATTCATATTCTTGCCGATGCTTAGAAAGCATAGTCAACCCCACTACTTGCAAGTTGCATCCCCATGCAATTCGTTGCTGATTAGTTCTCCCGCTAGAGGTTCTTGTAGTACTAAAAACCCTAAATGTCACCCATTTAATATTTCAGCACCGCATCAGTAAATTACTATATATCAAGCGCTCATCTAGGGCATGATCAGATGATGCATTTCTTGAATTTTTTTCGCCCTACAGCTTCTGCCATATTAAACTGCAACTAGCAGTCCTCTCGCATTCGGTGGTTGCTTTCCATCATTGAGTATCATCTGTTAAAAATAAAACGAATAAATGCTCTGACATGGCAATATATATTGCATCTTAGGATGTCATTATTAAAAACGCATTACGCATCCGACCATTTTCTAAATTCTCCATCTTCGTATACAAGTACGTTTGCGATGATATCCCACGTAGGCGCCAAAGATCCTCATTAAACTGAAACATCGTGCTGCCTGTTCTTGATCCGACATGTTTTTAGTAGCTTCCTCTGTGCTCTTGAGGCGCCTTGTTAGGGCTCTTCCGGTGGGGAACAATATAAAAAGAAAAAACACGAGTACAACGTAGAAGGAGTCCAAAGATCAAGACCGGCCACTAAGTTTTATTACTCCCACAAATCAAGAATAGAATCTTGTTTCATGCATGCACGTCGATGCTGTGCGCAGTAATTGCTTGCTTAGAATAAGTTTAATGGAGAACGTTCGTAGCATGACATCGCCTCAGCTGTAGGCCTTTAAAGACCAGGATCAGTTAATTAATTCCAGCTAGAAAATGCTTTCCTCGAGAAATTTCTTTATGTGAAACTAAGTCATTGTATATGACATCTTAAGGGTTTTCTTGACATGTGATGACAGAAGCACGTTTACCGACCGGCGGCAAGTAGTAGTAGCATTGGCGGCAAAGGCACAAGCATCATCGACTGCTCAACCTTAGGCAGTAACTATCGGGATCAATTGGGTCATAGTAAGTACAATACAAGTCGTTTTGTTGGTGATGGTGGTTGGAAGCGGATTAAATGTAAATGAATTAATGGAAAAGGAGACTTCCGCTTATGCATTTTTCCATTGACCATGACATATTTTCCATTGACCGGTTTTTCTTGACCACGCCAAACCCTGTAAAACGGGCAAAACCTTTTCCGACGGTTACGTTTTCCATTGAAATATCAAACATCTTTTCGCCACAGAAACTTAGAGCGAAATGACTCCAATGGGTAGAAAGATATCGCCAATACTTTGCATGGAAATGTGCATTGATTAGTCCTTTAAAAAATGAAATAAGAACAAGAAGGAGAAAGATAAAATAAAATAAAATAAAATAAAATAAAATAATAATAATAATAATAATAATAATAATAATAATAATAATAATAATAATAATAATAATAATAATAATAATAATAATAATAAATGAATGATGAACAAAGCCAAGGGAGAGTTTAACCGTGGCGCTTATAATGAGCGATTCTAATAAATGGGATTTGGAAGTTGGTGGTGTAGAAATTAGTTTGAGGAGATGGTACATTTCCCTTTCTTTGGTTGCCATTTAATAATATTGGGCGATTTTCATTAAAATTTTAGGTGCGGTTGAGGCCCTTAAATTCATATTTTATTTTTTTTGCCTTCTCTTTTATGCTTAGCTTTAATTTTAATTTGATTTTTTCAAATTTGATTCTTAGCTTTAAAAGCCCTGTTGGCGTGCATGTGTTTTGTGCTGTTCCCTTCTCATCCTCTTAATTTGCCAATTGAATGAAAGAGAGCTCCCTTCCTCTCTGCGCTTTGTAATTGCACTTAATACTTTCTCCCAAAGTTTTCCCCTTTCTGCAGCACCATCTTGGGATTTTTCCAAAACAATAAATACATTTCCTGGCCTCAATTTATGCTCATCTTCTACCAGGAATTCAATTCCATTCAATCTCTCTCTCTCTCCCCCTCCCCACTATACCCCGCCACCTCTCCCCCATAATTAAATTAAGCTTTTAAAGTAAACCCATCTCTCTCTCTCTCTCTCTCTCTTCTGGCTTTATATATAATGGCCTTACAGGTCCAATTCAGACCACATCAAGACCATGTTGTTGATGGTGCACCACCAGCTAGAAGGGACGGTTCTTGCATTCCTTCAAGCCTAGCCGCCGCCCTCCAACGACCCGCTGCCCTGGCCCCGATCGCCCTCGATCTCTCGCTTGCTTGCTAATCAGCTCTCCCCTGCCGTATTGAGCCAGAAGAGCCCTGTCCTCTACCCTCTTGGTCGGCAAAAGTTCCTCGATCTTAAGGTAGCTTCGACATTCGACGGCGCTTTTGTATCTGCCGGCTTCTTGAATTCATTTCATTTTGGTTGCCATCATCCACGAACACGCCGCAATTCAATTGCTTTCTGAAAATCTTGTGGTAGTGAACAAGTTTTTCTTTTTCCAGCAGAGAGGAGAGGTGTCCTATTTGGACTGCACACCGAATAACATGAGTCGCCGGAACGGCAACGGCCCCAAGCTCGACCTGAAGCTGAACCTGTCCCCACCGAGGCCCGGCCCGAGGGTGGAGTCCCCAGCCCGCTCAGCGACAGTGTCGCCCACCTCCCCGCCGAGCTCGTGTGTGTCATCGGAGCTCAACCAGGACGAGGCCGCCCTGCGCTACTCCAACAGCCCGGAGGCCACGTCGATGGTGCTCGTGGGGTGCCCGAGATGCCTGATGTACGTGATGCTCTCGGAGGACGACCCCAAGTGCCCCAAGTGCAAGAGCACCGTCTTGCTGGACTTCCTCCATGACAACGTCAACACCAACCACACCAGGAGGACCAGGAAAAGCTAGAAACAGAGGACACAGAGCTTCTTTTTTGCCCCTCTCAGGAAATTCTGTTATTACTAGGAGTTAATGTTTAGCGTTTTTCTAGTCTAGCCCCTCCTTTTGATCTCCTGTTTCAGTCTCTCTGGAAAAGATAGTGCTATCTGCGCTCCATTTTTAGGTTCGTTTTTCATTTCCATGTGCCTAAACTAGGAAAAACAGAGGTGTAAACAGGGCATGTATGTGGATGGAAAAGGCACGCATCAAGAACAGAGAAAAAGTGAAGCGCTATCTCTTGCTTTTTTCCGATCTTTTCTTTTCCTAGGCATTAGAAGGAGGTTTTAGTGGGACTACCAGAGCAAAATCCTGAGCTCAGCCTTTTTCTCTTCCCTCTTTTGGCAACAGGCAATGTAAATCTGGTTAACTGCAGCGGCCCAGATTTTCTTATCATAGGGTGATGTTAGATTGCGCTCGACTGGATTGTCTTCGATTTCTCTCACTTTTAAGCACCCTGTCGTGCCCAGCCACAGCATCTAACAAAGTCGTCTTCGCACGAGGGCTGTTCTGCTCCATTATGTGAAAAGAAGTTAAGTTTCAGCGGGTTTTACTGAATTCTTTTCTAGCTGGTGACAAACGGTGTAATGTAAAACCGGTGGGTCAAGACAAGGAGTACCGATTTTTTCTTATCTTGTACTTGGAAGCAGGTCGACTTTTATCTTGAGCAGTAAGAATTTTGTAGGCTTTCCGGGCCCATCCAGTCATATGGCCTTTTCCCCTATGGCTCCCTCAAAGGCTTAGGTGACCTTGAGATGGCCAATGTACTTCACCTGGAACTGGGGTTGGGTGGGGCTCCACCATGGGATCTAGCAGAATGTCAAAAGATCCCGAGAACTGCGAATCCACCCACGAACCAAGAATCTAGCTGAAGCCCCCCCGATAGCCGAGCAGTTAGCACAAACAGAGCAACTGCTAAAGAACATCACTGTCCATAGCACATTTGATCTAGGCACATGCATCACTTTCCGCCTACAGACGCTTTGCTCAGCTCAATTATTCTTGACCCCTTTGTTTTCTCTTTCGCATTATTGCTGTTTTATCCCGGTTAAAACATCTGCAGCAAAATATGATACCGACCCAGAAAATTGACCAGGCTAGATTGCACAGAACAGAGCATAATTCGTGCAAAACGGTAGGCTATCGGCAAAGGGTCGCGACAGCAAAGATAAAGCGCACGCATGAACGCAACCAACCCGCAATTAACGAAATAGCGACGAGTCACATGAGGGGTTTAAATGATGCCAAGGGCTGATTTGGTAAAATGAAGGGAGGAGGGGGGTGGGGTTTGGGTGGTTCGAGCATTGAAATGGGGGAGGAAGAGGAGGAGGACTATATTTAGTTCGGAAGAGTGAGGCCATTAAAAACCCGAAATTGAATGCAATGAGTAATTGAGGACGGTTGAGAATAATGAGAGGTATTACGTCAGATGATAAATACAAATTGAATACCAACCCCTCTCGCTCTTATCTAGCCTTTTCTTTTCTCTTCTTTTCTTCTTTGTATTTTTCTGTTTGCTGCTCTCACACTAGATGCCAGCTTTCTGTTGTCATTCTCTATTTTGGTAAAGACCTTCCCCTTCTCTTTCTCCATGTCCTCCCTCTATTCAATTCGGTTTTTACTCCTCCCCAACCTCCTCAAATAACTCTTTCCACATGACCATCCTTCATCAACATCATCGTCTTCTCTCTCTCTCTCTCTCTCTATCTCTCTAGCTTATCTGGTGGTTGCAGTTGAATTCACACTGATGAGCACAATAGGAGCCCCAAAGAAAGGGGAGAAAAGGAAGGAGAACCGCAAGGGCTTCCTAGGATAGAACTCGGGTGGAACTCTGTTCCTCAACGTGCGATCTCAAACCTTGGAACTGAATCCAACAGGGCTCGATCAAGATTAGAGGAATACAGAAAATGCTGCAGGAGGAAGAGAGAGAGAGAGAGAGAGAGATGGACCCCGCTTAATAGATGAAATCCAGTACCCGACCGTAGCATGAAGCCGGACTTCTAACCATAAGAGGAGGGGTCCATTAAAGTATCGGACACGGGCTAGGGATGATCTTTCATCGATAGGAGTCGCCATCTCATGGTAAAGAAGAAGCATGGTCAGACACTTCTAGGGCTTCACCGCATGATGCACGCACCATGTGAAATAAAGGCGCTAGTCAAACGTAACTTCACGGAAGTTCTCCCTCTAAATGTCCCTAATAAAGCAGAGCTCAAATCCTTCCGGAAAGCAGCAGCGGATATCTTCGTACAGACACGCCAAATAAAAGGGCAGACAAAACATAAGCAAAACTCGGCACATCGTCCCCGAAGGATGAAATGCAATTCCAAGTTTCTGCATTAGCCAAGGACCGAATCTATAAACCAATGTTCTCCCACAGAGGAGGAGGAGGAGGAGAAGACAGTAGAAAGTCGACAAAAGGATTAGGTCGATCCCAGAAAACCCAAGAAGATGGCCAGAGAAAGCAACCAATCATGACTTCCACTGTGATTTTACCATATGCCAGCAAATTCCCTGCTATTGGAGTCCACAACAGGGCAGATCTTTCTAGCCAAGGTCACCTATTTTAGGTTGCACGAGTCTCCCTTTTCTCCTCACTTTCACTTAGAGCTGAACAAGAGCCATTCAGTACCATATATGAACAGCATGTGGAGCGGCTTAACATTCTTTTACGTGTAACCTACACGTGAATGTGCCGAGATTATAAATCAGGTCCCACAAAAATGCTCTTGAAAATGTAAGAGGATTGAATGTGACGGAAAGCGTGCAAAGTGATCATCGAATGTGGTCTTGTATGAGTACAATTGAAAAGGTGCCCGCATCCAAAGCGGGGTCCGTCCTTACCGTGATCCAAGAGTTCTTGAATTCCATTCTTATCTTCCTCGTTCACACCAGAAAAGACTTAGACTTAAGGACAGCAGAGTTAATTGGATCTACGCCCAACCGAGAAGCATGAAGACTGCATTCCCGTGACCTTCTCGGCACGAGCCTCAAGATGGCTTGAAAGATTGTTAGGCGGGCATGCATAGTCTTCTCTGGAGATGGTAATTACGCTTCGTACAGACTCTCCGAAGTCTTACTGGCCGCTTTTAATGTAAGAATCCATCCCTTACGCCATCTGCAAAACAAAGATTAGTAAGTACACTCAACATCTTCTGCCCGTAGGACCGTACGACAAAGCCATCAGTGACGTACCTGGAATTTTAAGGGTCAATAAAAAAACACAAAGAAAATTTTCTTAAAAGAGATTGTTAGGCCCAAGTCCTTTATGGATGTTAAGCTAGTCCCCATTGAAGTAGCTAAGCTGTTGCAAAGCTGAGCGGGATGGTTTAATGGATTGCTAGACTGGCGCTAATAGTCCTCTCACAGTGGGAGGCCTACACTTCATACAAATTCTCACAAGTTTTACTTCTTAAGCATCAGCAGTTAAATGTGACTAGTGCCGGCACTAACCTATTATAGGCCGATTAGGAGATGAGTAAGGTAAGGAAGCTCGCCAGATTTTCAGGGCTAGACTCTCAGTTCATTTGGACCGACTTCAGATCCATACTATTTGGGGCATTTTCCTAGGTTAGTGACAACAATCCATCCTTTTTACATGGGTTACTGATTATAACCCGGTTATGATGGTGGTTCTTGTGCATAGGATATCAATAAAATGGTCTCGGTCTTCCGTAATCTTTATTTGCCCATATAATTCTATGGCGTATTTTGTTGTCGAATGAATCATATCTGGCATTTAAAGTTCTTCAAGTCAATGCAACAAGTATGCCCACATGTTTTTAGGGCGTGAACAACGACAAGGTCATCTTTTTATTGGAGTGTAGATGGCATATATGCGTGTGTTCCGCATGCATCAATAATTGCTATCATGTGGGCATCTTAATGTATAAATTGCTCCTAAAGTTCTCTTTGCCACGAAATAGTCCAAATATTGCATGTCGAAATATGTGATTGACTAGGCTGGTGTATTCAGTAAGAGGTAAGAAACTGACGCATTTCCTTCTTTTCTGGACTATTGGCCAAGTGCTTTGTACCAATAAAAATTTGCCACATTAGGGTTTCACAAATTTCCTTCTTTTCTGGACTATTGGCTGAGTGCTTTGTACCAATAAAAAGTTGCCATATCAAGGTTTCACAAATCGGGAGCAAATTGAGGCAAGATGGAAAGAGAGGGAGAGGGTTCTTCCGTTCTAGTACCTGAGAAAGCCAAAAATTCCTGGGTTGCTTTCACAAGAGTGACAATGGAAGCAACTTGGACAACTTGTCATGGCTGAGTTCTCAAATTTTTAAAAAGCGTAGTCAAATCTTATAACTTATCACGAAATTATAATCGAATTCTAAAAATTTCAAAATATACAAATAAGTTCTGAAACTTGTCAAATTAATGAAATCAAATCTCTCCATTGATTACATTTTTTTTGTAAGTTTTAAAACTCGATTGTACTTTTTTTTAGAAATTTTAGGATTTTTAATGCACTTATCAATTTCTTTAATTATGCATGCTGGGTTGGCATATGAAGCTAGAAATTATAATAAAACTTTTTATAGATTTTGATTTCCATCAAGATAAGTTCAAGTTGTTCAATTTTCACTTAGATATGTCAGAAAAAGGAGTAGAAGGCCGAACAAGAGAAATGCCCAAGGTTTTCTGTATTGTCGTATATCTAATTTACACTGTATGACACTTTGTTTATAGTACATTAAATGTCTATCTAAGGAAAAAGAAAGTACAAATATTCATCAAATCAAATCCAATCACAGATTGACATAATTAAATGATCACAATCTCTTGCAATCTTGGATTGATTGATTGTAAATCCACAGCACGATCTTCGCATATCTCCAACACTCCCCATCAAGCTGGCGGCTGGTATAAGCTTGCTCAGTAGATATGCGTGTTGTCTTTGACATAATGGCTTGGTGAAAATATCAGCAGGCTGTTCCGCTGTTCCAATTCCATTTGTCTTGATTACCCCTTCTTAGATTTTGTCTCGAGTATAGTGACAGTCAACTTTAATGTGCTTTGTTCTTTCGTGAAAAATGGGATTTGCTGCAAGTTTGAGTGCTGCATCATTGTCACAATATAGATTTGCTGGCCCTCTGACTCGTATCCCAAGATCTGAAAGTAAGTCTCGTATCCAAACTATTTCACAAACGGTTTTAGCATAGCTCTATACTCAGCTTCAACAGATGAAAGAGATACCGTGGATTGCTTCTTCGTTTTCCATGCAAGTAACGATTTTCCCAGTTTGATACAAAATCCAGTGACTGATCTCCTACTCATAGGACATGTGGCATAATCTGTGTCACAATAGGCTGCCATCTCGGGATTGCAATCTCGTGAAAGAAGTAATCCAAGTCCTGGACATTTCTTCAAATACTTGACAACCTTTAAGGCGGCATTCATGTGAGATTCCTTCGGGCTATGCATGAATTGACTAAGTGTCTGGACTGCAAAACATATGTTCGGTCTAGTCATAGTGAGATATATAAGTTTCCCTACAAGCCTTTGATAGCACGATGGATCTTCAAGTGGAGGATCATCAATCTTAGATGATGATGTTGCATCATACTCAACAATAGTCAATTTGATGTTCTGATCAATAGGAATGACAGCTGGTTTACATCCTGATAAGCCTGCTTCTGATATGATTTCCAACACAAATTTCCGTTGACTAAGAGCAATTCCTAGCTCCGATCTAGCAATTTCAATGCCAAGGAAATATTTGGGAGGTCCCAAATCTTTAATACGAAAGCTAGAATGCAAATGTTCTTTAAGTCTCTTGATGCTCAGCTCATCATTTCCCATAATAAGTATGTCATCAACATATATCATCAGGTAGATTGAAGACGTACCTTTAGTCCAAGAAAATAGGGCAAAATCATGCTTGGATTGCTTGAAACCAAAGGCTGTAAGAGTTGAAGTAAACTTGGCATACCATTGGCGAGAAGCCTGTTTGAGTCCATAAAGGGACTTACGGAGACGACATACTCCAGACTCCCCCTGTCGCCGTAATCCCGGTGGAAGATCCATGTATATTTCTTCATCAAGATCTCCACGAAGAAAAGCGTTGTGAACATCCATTTGATGTAGTTCCCAGTTCCGGAAAGCAGCAACAGAGAGAAAGGAACGAACCGTGACAATTTGGCAAGTGGAGAGAAAGTTTCATGATAGTCAAAGCCTTCACGTTACGTAAAGCCCTTTGCTACTAGGCGAGCCTTATAACGTTCCACTGATCCATCAACCTTGTATTTGATTTTGTATACCCATTTGCAGCCAATTGGCTTTCGGCCAAGTGGTAGTGGCACTATATCCCATGTATGATTTTCCACTAAGGCTTGTAACTCAGCTTCCATAGCCTTTTGCTAGCGTGGATCACGAACGGCCACATCATAAGAGGATGGTTCTACTTCTTCAGAGATACGACTAATGCAACACATATGCTCCGCAGATAGACAATCAAGCGAGACATAAAATGAAATTGGATATTTAGTACCTGACGAATTAAGGGATGCACAGACATAATCCTTCGTCCAAGTTGGTGGACGAGTTATTCGTCCTGATCGTCTTGGGGGAATATCATCAGGTGTGGAAACCTCAGAAATAGATTGGGAAGATAATTCTTCTGAATTAGATGTCTCTGCAATCGATGCTGTAGAATCGGGAGCTGAGTATTCTGAAGCAGGCAAAGATGCTGCATTTGTTTCGATCACGGGAGAAGAAGTCGGAACACATATATATTGTGAATTGAGTGGTAAATCTTCCTCAAACAAAAAATTTCTGTTTTGTTGATGTGAGCTTGATGACTCATTTGAAGATACTTCATCCTGAAAAGGGAACACATCCTCATGGAAAACCACATCTCTACTTACGAAGAAATCACCTGTCGATGGCTCAAAAACACGATATCCCTTTTGGAAGGTTGGATAACCCATAAAAATGCATCGTCTGGCTCGGGGACTCATCTTGTCACGAGGACCCAGGGCAGTAGCATAACATAAGCAGCCAAAAACTCTCAAATGATCTACTTCAGGTTTCTTTCCAAACAAAATCTCAAACGAGGTACGTCCATTAAGAACACAGGTTTGCATGCAATTGATCAGGTAGGCTGCTGTGACCACACAATCTCCCCAGAAAGCTTCAGGAATGAAAGCTTGAAATTTGAGTGCACGCACTACTTCTAGGAGATGGCGGTGTTTCCGCTCAACAACCCCATTTTGTTGAGGTGTATAAGTGCATGTACTCTCATGTAAAACTCCATTCGAGGAAAATAAGGATTGACAGTCATGGCTAAAGAATTATTTCCCGTTATCTATTCGAATGTGTTGAACAGATTTTCCAAATTGATTTTTTGTCAAAGTAAAAAAATCTTTCAAATGGGAAAGGGCGTGACTCTTTGACTGCATAAGAAAGACCCATGTAGCACGAGAATGATCGTCAACAATAGTGAGGAAAAAACGAGATCCATCACGATGTGGTGTATGATAGTGTCTCCAAATGTCTACATGAATCAAAGAAAAATTTTCTGTAGTCTGGGATTTACTTGTGGAAAAAGGGGCACGTGCTTGTTTTGCGAGAGGACAGATATCACATTTAGGATGTGGAAAGAAAGCACTGTGACCAAAATGTCAATGAGAAATGATAGTTTTATCATTGGTAGCAACATTACACAATGATTTCTTATTCACATAGAAACACGATAAATCCACATTTTTGGGAAAATTTGTCCAAAAATATAACCCTTGTGAAAGACTACTCAAGCCCATCAGTTTGCCAGTCGAAAGGGCCTGAAAAAGACAGATGTCAGAGTTGAAGAGGATTCAACATGAATTATCCTCACAGGCTTTCGATATTGAGATAAGATTGAATTCAAATTGGGGAATATAGAGCACATTCTTAAGAGTAATGGAAGAGCTAAGATGTACTGTCCCTATTTTTGTGACTTTTGTGACATTCTCGTTTGGAAGTTTCACAGTGACTGGGAAAATATATGAATGAGTATAAGAAAAAAATCTCTCATCACAGATGATGTGGTCACTAGCACCTGAATCAATAATCCATGCATTATGAGAAATGGAACTTAGGCAAAATGCGGTACCTGAGAAGCCTGTCCTTTTTTCAGAAATTTCCAATTGTTTTAGGGCCTTCATTATTTGCTGATACTGATCTTGTGAAATGGACTAATTGATATTGTGCCCAGTGACTTGATTAACTGATGATTCCTTCTTCCCTTTATCCCCAGGTTTGCCGTGTAACTTCCAACACGTTTCTACCGTATGATGAGGTCGTTTGCAGTAGCTGCAATACAATTTCCCTTTTCCTTTGATATTTTCTTTTGAGAAATTTTTTGGGCCGTAGGATCCTTTAAAGGAACCATTGGATTCGGCCAAAGCACCGGCAGAATAATGGCCATCAGATCTAAAGAGCTGATCTGGGCCGTCCATCCGCTTGGCTAAATACTAGCCGTCGGATCTGAGGATTTGATCTGGGCCGTCCATCCGCCAATTAGGGTTTCTGTCCTCCTTCTTCCTCTCATTTGCTCGAGAGAAATTCTCTCCATGGAAACTGAAGATCTGCTCCGCCGGAGAGGAGGCGTACGAGAGGTTCCCGCCTGCCGTGAGACCAGATCCAGGAACGGCGAACGCGGCTGATGGGTTGCGGGTCGTCGACGGCCCTGATCCAAGAGCGGCCTTTGCCGCTCCTTCTCTGGTTTGCGTGAGCCCAGCCGCTGCGATCCTCTGGCTTTCTTCCTGAACTGCCAGCTGGTAGATCTGCCGGAACGATGGCGGCGGCTCCATAGCCAGCACTTGCGACCTGAAATTTGAGTAAGTTTCGTTTAAGATCAGCAAAAACCGAGTGGATTTTTCTCTTTCCCGTATAGCCCTATATTGTTTTAGGGTTTCCTCCGGTCCCTCGAGCTTCTCCTCAGCAGCCTCGAGTTCGTTTTAGAGGGCAGAGAGCCGATTGAAACACGTTGTGATGGGCTGATTTCCTTGTTTCAGGTCCGACACGGCTTGGGTGAGCGAGAAGAGCTTGGCTCGATCAAGCTTCCCGTACATTTCACGGATCGCGTCCCAAATCGCCTTCGAGTCCTCGGTTGGTGGGAGTCCAGCGGCCACCTCAGGGGCCAAACAGTTGTCAATCCACGTCCGCACGAGCTGATTGCACCTACGCCAGTGCCGCTACGAGCGTTCGTCGGTTGGGAAGGGCACGCTTCCATTGATGAAGCCCTCTTTCTCCTTGGTAACCAGCGCCCGACGGAAATCTCGAGCCCAGGTAATGTAATTTTCAGGTCCAGTAAGTTGCAAGGAAGCCGTAGCTCGGGGCCATCACCCGGCGACGTGTAGAATGGGTCGCCGGGTTCCGGCGGTTGCTGGTGGCTGGAAAGATGAACGGCAGATACCTAGGTCCTACATTCGGGTAGGGATGCCCTCCCTAACCTGTCAAGGATGTCTCGGGTCCCGAGCCTGTGCCCGTTTGGCCTGCGCCAGAGCTCAAAAATCCTTCTCCAAATGTGCCGTATGGAACCCAAGACTGAGTTGATCCAATTCCCCACGAGCCCTGAAAGGGAAACCACGAGATTGGTGGCCATTGGGCTGCACCGAATACATTTGCTGAAGTAAGTGTCGGGTTGGTAGAGTGCTGTGCCGTCGAATGCACATCCTCAGATGGGTCGACTGACCCTGGATTCCTGTTTTGAGGTGAGTTTGGACTTTCCTCAACTGGGATTTCACCTTGAGCGTTCTTGGCCATGACGAGTTCCTCTGCTTCTCTGTAGGATCTAGTTTGTAAGGCAGGGAAACAGAGGCAAATCGAAGGATTTTTTGCGGAAGCGAATTTGAAGGACAAGGCTCTGATACCATGTTAGAAAAAAGAGTAGAAGGCCGAACGAGAGAAATGCCCAAGGTTTTCTGTATTGTCGTATATCTAATTTACACTGTATGACACTTTGTTTATAGTACATTAAATGTCTATCTAAGGAAAAAGAAAGAACAAATATTCATCAAATCAAATTCAATCACAGATTGACATAATTAAATGATCACAATCTCTTGCAATCTTGGATTGATTGATTGTAAATCCATAGCACGATCTTCGCATATCTCCAACAAGATAAACTTGAACTTTGGAAGCATTGTACTGGTGCTCAATGCTTGGGCTGAATTAATCTAAAGCTTGATTATTACCTCACTTCTTTTGAGAAGAAAATGGAAAAAATAAATAATGACGTGCTGGTCCATGTCACTTTTTTGTTCGAGAAAATATTCGGTAGAGTTTTGAGTCTAGCATGTCAAAATCCTAGTTCATTCATCTGGCAACATGTGTCTCTTGATCCCAAAAGTCCTCTCCCTCCTCACCGTCTTGCCTCTCTCTTTCCTCTCTCTTCTTTTTTTTTTTTTTTCCTTTTTTTTTTTTTCTTCTTCCCTTTCACTCCGATGGGGACAACAGCAAACGTTTGTCCCTTCCTCCACCACCACCACCCCACCACCGTCTCAATCCACCATCTCGCTGCCATTTTAGTCCATTGTCACTGAAGTCGAGCTCAACCAACGAACTTGGGCCTTGGATTTTGGATCTAAGGTCAAGCGAGCCCTCGATTTGTGATCTAGAGCTCTAATCAACCTCGAATTTGAGTTGATTCGAGGTCAACCGGGGTCAACTTTGACAACGAACAAGATGGAGGCAGCAGCGTGGTTCACTGACATGGTGTAGGGCCTCGACCTCTTGGCCAACGTGGGTGCATATGTAGAGGGCCCTAGAGGAGTTGGACAAGAGGCGGCAACACTGGAGATCAGAGAAGAAATGGGCAAAGATGGAGGTAGAGATGGAGACGACGTGTCGGAGGCGACAACTGCAATGGCAAGTCTAAGATCAGGCTCGAGATTAAGGTCAAAGAAAGGAAAATGGGGTAGTAAAGGAGAGACAGAAAGAGGAAGACCATGAAGAGCGAGAAGAGAAGAGAGATGCGAGACAAAGAGGGAAGGTGGGCCATGACTGATGGGTGAACTGACATACGACACATGTCCTAAGGTGAATGGACTAGTTTTATTTTGAATTAGACTCGGAGTTGTACCTGATATTTTCTCATCTTGTCTAGATATTGCTACCTTTGCTAAGTTGGCATAACTTGTCAACATAAAAACACTTGACATGGCACTTAGGCCCTATTTGTTAATGTTCTTTATTTCTATTTTTTTGTTTCAGGGAACAAAAAAATAACCAAAAAAGAACAGATCGCATTTATTTGCGTTTTTGTTCCAAATCTATTTTTTTTTCCCAAAAACAAGAAACAAGGAAATCTTGTTTCTTGTTCTTGGAATAAAATTTAAGAATAGATTTTCTCTCTCCTCTATTTTCTTCTCTCTATTTTCTTCTTCTTTTTCTTTCTTTTTTTTTTGGCCGTCGCCGGCCTCGGCCATGGCCGGCGATCCGGCCGTCGAGGGCCGACGACCTCACCAGAGCGTCATCGGCCCCCGGCGAGGCCGAGCCTTGCCAGGTCACCACCAAGGGACGCCAACCTAGCGATGGCCCGGCGACTCTGAGCCTCACCAGCCGTTGGGTGAGCTCGGCCTCACCGAATCTAGGCGAGCTCGAGCTCTCCCAGCCAAGGCGTGGCTAGGTGAGGCCACCGGTCCTCGTTGGTTGGTCACCGACCATGGCCGAGGCCGGCGACCGGCCAAAAGAAGAAAAAAAGAAAAAAAGAAAAAAATAAGAAAATAAGAAAGAAAATAGGAAAAATAAAATAAAAGTATTAAAAATTAAAAGAAATAAAAAAAAATTATATAAATTACCAAACGTGTTTCTGTTCTTTTTATATTTCTAGAATAAATTTACCAAACGCGTTTTTTTGTTCAAAAATCGTTCCCCGGAGTGGAAATACTTTTTTCTATTTCTGTTCTCAGAAGAAATTTTTGAACAGAAACATTACCAAACGCACCATTAATTAACAAAGGTGCTAGTTGAACCGAATTTAAAAAACTTAGATACGCAATTTAACAAATGAAAAGCTCATATACTTGATTAAAAAATTGGTAAATATTCAGGTATTTTCCATCTTGTCACCTTCAAATTTGCAGATCGACTCTAATATACAAAGTAAAGATCTAATATCACCTTAACCACCATTTTTTTTTTCATCCACTCACCGTGAACTGAGTACATTAAGACTGATTAATCAGGAAAATTGTCCAAAAAAAGCATAAACCTATTGTACACCAGCCAAATCAATTCTAAGCATATCAATTATACCAATTTAATTATAAGCCTTTTGAAAATTAATTAATTTAGTGCTAAACATTTTGATGATTTGCCAATTTAAATCTAAATTTTTTAGCGATTTGACCTTATGTTGTATAATCGGTATCAATAAAGATAATTTTTTAAATTTTATGAATTTTTTATTTCTTTTTTCTTTTTTCCTCCATTGGCCATCGTCAAGCCTCGTCAATGGTTGGCAACTTCCGCCAACCTCAGGCAAGGGTGGCCCTCACCAACCTAGGTGCAAGCATCCCTCACTCAAGGTCAATGAGGGTGGCTCTTGCTTGAAGCCGATGGAAGGAAAAGGAAAAAAGAAATAAAAATTGCAAAAATTATCAGAGGTAGTGATTTTCGATCATAATGGATTGGAATGACTAAATTGGCAAATTGCTAAAAAATTTAAAATTAAATTAGCAAATCACTAAAAGGTTTATAACTAAATCAACAAATTATTGAAATATTTAGAACTAAATTAGTACATTTCAAAACTAATCTCACAATAATTTTTTATGACAATTTCCCCCAACTTGTCTAAATACTATTACATTACGTGAGGAATTCTCTGGAGTTAACATCCAAAGCCAATATCCTAGATATACATCTACCCAAAATAAAATCATATTTTATATGATGGATTATATATATATATATATATATATATATATATATATATATTGGTAGATTATCACCTATAAGAAAAAGAAAAAAGTTTCCCTCTTTGGCCAAAATTGAATTCCCAAGTTTTGCAAAAAATAGAAAAACGTACCTATTATGAACTAAGAAAATATTGCATACCCTCAAAGGACCACATCATTTGTGCTCTGAACGATTTGACACATGTCCGTGTATCAGTCCACATCATCCCACTTCTCCATTTCAAACCAATGCGCGGGAGGTTCTCTCTGTGCTCTCTCTTCCATAAGCCCTGGCCCACCTCTCTGCACGCTCTAATACTCTCCCTCCTCTACTCTCCTCTCTGTCTCTCTCCCCGATCTCCGTTCCATTGGGGGGAGAACAAAATTGCGGAGGGTTCAGAGGAAAACATAAAGTCTGTTATGCTCTCTCTCTCTCCCCCCCTCCGTGAAGTCGTGCCTCTCTTCCAGCGAAACGTGACGCTGACGGCCCTCCGCCTCCGCCGGTTGCCTCCGTCGCCCCCGATGCCGACGCAGCCTCCACCTCCCTCTCGCAACCTCTAGTCCGCTCTCTCTCTCTCTTTTTCACCTTGAAGTCGCGCCTCTCTTCCAGCAAACCGTGACGCCAACACCCCCCCGCCGGTTCCCTCCGTCGCCCCCAACTCCGACGCCAACTTCAGTGACTGCCATTTATCAAACTAATTGCAGCTGACAACACTCCCTATTCTCCCATTAATTGTCCATACTTGGGAACCAATGACATAATGAACTGTTAGACTGAACCCATATCATAGGTACAGGTAGTTTCCACGTATAAAATCCAAGCCACATGCTGCCAGACGCCCAGGAACAGTTATGATATTAGTGGACAAATGAAGAGGAAACTATGCTAGGCAAGGGACATGATTACTTAAAGCAGACATTCGAAGACAGCCAGGTAACATCGTTTAGGTAGACCTACAGACATAACTTAAGAGAAAATGGCATCGTGATTCGTTGTTTCATTGTCAGTAATATCAAGCAGTAGGCCATAAGGAAAAAAGCAGAGCAATTATCATTAGTTCTGATTCACTAATGCAGTTAACAGCAATAGATTCGATGTAGAAGGAGAGTTACTCTTGAATTACTCAATCATCCAAAACATCTTGACCCTGCTTTTTCCACACATCTAAGTGTTGATCTTGAAAATAGCTCGAGAACTAACTAGTTCTATATTTAAAAAGAAATATTGTGAAATTCCAAGGGGAAATTTTGCGTAAGAATACACGAATCTCTCATCAGTAAGGAGAAGGAAACGGCAGGAAATTTTTTTGTCCACTTTTGAGATTAAATTATCATTCCTAGCTTCACATCATATTCCGTAAGCACATAACTGACATAAATAAGGCATGTAAGGAACTGGAGAAATTTGATGAAAACAGACCATCGTACCATCAGTTGTCGATCTAACACCACTTCCTCACTCACTGAAGAGTAAAGTGCGCTCATCAGTGTAGCACAAATTGTGGCATCTGGACACATGCATTCACCAGATGGAAGGCAGAGCATTGCAGATGCGTGCAACCCTAGGAAAATAGGTTCCACTGCCTAATACACGTTCTCTTCATGAGAAGTCAACCAAGGATGTTCTTTCCCTGCAGACAAATTGGGAAGTTCAAAGAATCAAACACAAATCAACTGTCTTAAATTGTGTCTGCTTTTTGCATAAAGCATAATTACAGTAGTTGAACCCACTTACTCAGTAATAATGAACGTGCTGACTGTAGGGCTTCTCTAGCTGCAGCAGAAGCTCTTTCCTTCTCCTCCCGCGAGAGTGTTACTGCAGAAACTTCGGCATTCTCTTGTTCGATTTTAAGCCGTTTACGATAAGTTGCATCACATGAGTAGTACTCACTCTGACAAATGAATGATACATAACCATCATAAGGAATATATCGATGGAACAAAAATCTATGAATCATGCCTACAAAACTTACCCAGTCTTCGAATTCACTTAAATCCTCTGAGATGTCATAATTCTCAAGAGCCCCAAGATTCTCCGACAGCTGCTTCAGAGGTTCAGCAAGGAAGCTACGTAACTTATGAGCACCTATGGGCATTGCAGGCACTCTCCACAGGGAAATCAAAGCGAATTCCCTGAATAATATATTGCTACAAAAGAAAAAGAAAAATTAAACAAGAGTATCAAGAAACAGGAGAAACGAGACAATGATGAATAAGCCAAGCAACTGTGGTGACAATTCAAGTAAGACAGAAGGGTTCAACAGATGAATATATAAAAAAGAGGAAATGCAAAAGATGAAACAGTGTGCGGAAATATCTAAAATATAAAAGGAAAGAAAACAAGAACATTTGATTTAAAGTTACAAATACAACAAAATGTAAGTGATGAAAATCAAGCTATACTAACTTTTGATCATCGTGTACATCAGAACAAAGAAAAACCAGGCTCAAAAGGATATTACCTATGCATTAGAGCACGAAGCAGCAGCTTGACACTAACAACCTCAACGTCTGTAATGGTGGATGGTGGTGTGAAGCAGAGCCACTGAATGACCATAGCCTTTTGAAGGCTTTGAAGGCGATGCTGCTCAGCAACGTCCAATGTATTATCATTCTTTCTAACTTTGGTTTCTCTTGAACTTGACAGAACCCTATTCAAGTCAAAAGTTCATCAAATTTCCAGTTATCAGCATAGAACCAGAAAGCAGCAGAATGAAATTAGTACCTCTCAATTATTTCTTCGAAACTTCCCTTTGAAACATTGCTAGGAGAAAAAGGCAAGTACTCTATAGCAGAAAGGAAGATCTTATACTTCACATGTACGCTGCAGGAAAATAAAGGAAATCAAACTCATAAACACGTAAACCGAAGCAGCTGACAAACATATGAATATGGTCATCTTCACGAGAAAATATTGGGTCACACTCAGCACTGTACAACTGATGGAAGGACACTGCAATGGCATGAAGGAAGTGATCATTAAAGCATACTCTCTACAATTATCAGAAATTACTTCGGGTGTAAAACATTTACGAACTTTTTTTTTTTTGCAGAAATTACTTATTATTTGCGACTGAGCTTACTTGTTAATCGTGAATAAATATCTATTTTTCCCATTTAAGAAAGACATGGAAACTTAACATTTTCAATGTGTGAAATTATCAATCACAATGTAAAAGTTACTTTCTATTGAATTATCGCCCTTTGGTCCGAAAGGAGCAAGGCATGATAAGCATGTTCAACACGTCTCCTCTAGGCTAGAACGCCTTCCTCTTCATGCCCATTTATATTCTCTCCCCAACTTCCCCTTGAAGGCCCCGTCCCAATCCAACCCCATTTCCCCATCTCCTTCCTCTCTTCCAAGATCATGGATGACTTTGCATCGAGGTTTCGAGCTGTCGAGACAGGCCAGAAGCTTGAGAGCCATGGCTATGGTAGCAGAGATATCACCACCCGGATGCATACCACCCAGATGCAGTGGCATGCGGGGACAGATCTGCCTCAACCGAGCAGGGTCACCCCATCAAGTTCACCGTGGAACCAGTGCAGCAATGCGAGGGATAAAGCTTCGTCTTCATCGTGATCATGGGGTCTCAGCGACGCCGAATCTAAGAGGCAGAAAAGAGTGATCAGGTACAAGGCGTATGGCGCAGAGGGGAAGATCAAGGCTTCAATAAGGAGCAGCCTTCGATGGGTCAAGAACAAGTACTCCGAGCTCGTGCATGGTAACTAGCAAGAATTGATCGATTCTACCGCTAATGCCGTTCCGCGAATGCATGAATGCCCAGTCGCGATGAGCACCTCTTCATCATTTTCTTATGGCGGTTCCCTTTGCAATTTCTGTCTCTCCTCCCTTGCACATTTTCAAGCAACAACAAACAAGAATCGGACATTGATGAATTCGATTCGGGATGAAAACGGTTTATTCATGTCAAGGGGGTTCTCGTTAGGCTAGAAAATTTTGATTAAGGTTTCAAGCTTTGATTTTGCAGCAGAAACAAGTTAATATTATGTATCTCAATCATTACTCTGAATAGAATATAAGGCAGCTTTTCTCTAGTACTCCTCATCCAGGGCGACTCGCACGGCCGAGCTTTGCCCTGTACATGAACCAGGTAATCCCTCGGGATCATCATCAATCAATTAATTGATACTAAAGAAGCTGATATGATAGTCACAGTACAATGACAAGCTTTTTGCCTTTTGTGAACTCTTTCTTTGGTCATTGAAATTATACAAGGGCTAAACTTATAGAGAAGTTCTATGATCTGATGATGAGCCATTAACTAACAGCACTACCAAAAAAAAATCCAAGTAGGCGGACACAGATTTAGATTGACCGGACACGCCTGGCGCATGTGCGCTATATGTGTGCCTACACATTCAAACCAGGTGGATCTCACATGACCACATCAAATTAATTCCTCTCTTGACAAAGTTCTTTCCCTCTGCAACACCTTCAACTCTGTTTTTCACCCCTTGGATCTTTGTAAATTCTCCACCAATATTAGATCTCAGTCTTGCATAATTACCCATAGCACCTGACACAGGAATACCTTATCAGCACTTAAGGGACTTCGCAAAGTGAGCAGCGTATAACAAGCTGGATGGCGAAGTCTTGTGCAAATAATCACAACATTTAGCTTGGACTACAGATAGGACCAAGAATAAATGGAGATTGGTTCACCTGTCCCATGAGAGCTATTGTCCAAGTGGGTTAAATAAATTTCAAATGCTTCCGCACAGCATCGCAAATTATGTTGATACAACATGCAGCACTCAATGGATAGTTGGAAACTGTTACAAAGCACAAGGCAAAGTAAGATATGCAATAAGCAAAAGATGGCAAGACTCGTATAGATAACATCAATTGCAGCAAAGATATGTTGCTGAAGGAAGACAGCATCACCACACTGTCAATCAAGCAATACAATTTCTCTGCATAATTTCTAAAAAGAAAAAAAAAGAACAAAACAAAAGCATCCCCGACTTCCCCTTATTCTACATTTTGCATCCTCTACTTCTAAACTATCCATAAAGCCTATGATCCACACCGTTTACAAAATTCTATACAGTAAAAGATGCAACATGTAATTTTCTGTTTTTTGGGAAATATGGGAGTCCAGGAAAGAGAAACTAAAGGATGCAAACTATAGGTTTAAAAAGTGAAGGATGAAAAACTATTTTGTAATATCCCCAGTAACTGGTAATCTAACTTTCACCTTTAGCAAGGGCAGTGACCATTTTAAGGGGAAGTAAATTGTCAATGCACCAGCAATTGGCAGTAACAATCAACAGGGGTTTAATCTTTGACAAAAATCACCGCAGTGAAGCGATCTTGTACCATACTGCTAACCCAACATGATATGATACTAGGAAACGATTAGAATTTCTCGCTAAATTTGACAGACGGATAAAAAATATGATCTACTCACTTGAAATAAAATCATCCGTATACTCCGTTTCAATTTTCCCGTGGGCCATTGCACCAACCTGAATGTGAATACTGTAAGGCATTCTGCTGAAAGATATAATATATTGTTACACAAACTAATACAAACTCACCACAAACACTAGAGGGGTATCATCACCGATAGCAGCCACATAGTCCTGCATTTCAACCAGCTTTTCTGAGCTGTGAGAAAATCCTGAGATACAGAAAGAAAGCAACAGATTTGTTTAATTCACTCAACATTTGACTTGCTTTTTTTTTTTTTTTTTTTTTTGGGGGGGTGTATGATACCCAGTTCTTACCAATTCTTCTGGCATTGACAGGAAGATATTGTGTCACGGGGTTTTTGATCACCCGTAAAAGTTTCTCACGCTTGCCAGCAGCTGTTATACTCAATTTTTGCAGTAATTGCACTGTCAAAGACAAAAAATTATTAAAAAATGCCTTAATTGGCTGATGACAGTAACATGCTATTAGATAAAAACAATATGTACGTACACATTATGCCTGCGAAGCGCTTGTATGTCCTGGGGATACGGACATGAGGCTTGACTTCAAAGAGCACACCCTTTTCAGTCCTCACATAGACAGCTCGAACCTTTCCTGCCTTATTAAGTGGGCTGTCTAGGATCGATAAAAGAGACTGAAAGCAAAGTCAAGAGTTAAGTGAATTGGTGCAACAAGCAGACACAACAGAAAGCCAACTATTGACACGTAAAAAAAAAAAAAAAAAACCAGTCAAATGTTAATTTGGTTGTTTACTAAATGTATCTGCTGATTGAGATGCCATTTGCCCATGAATCGGCATCAAAACCTATCTCTATGTCACCACCTGAGAATTCCTTATAGAAGCATGACCAACAGTTTCCATGGTAGGTCATAAAAGTAAAGATCATATGACTAGTTAAGTTATCATGAGCTATCAAATAAACTAGTAATAGGGAGCACTCAAATTTAGGGACTATGAAACCCAAGAATGCAAAAATACAGCCCTTCAGTAAAACTTTGTCTGTAAGTCTTCAAGAAAAGCACAAAATCCACAGCAGTGAAGTTCACAAACCTGGTGAACGATGTCGGGTCTATAATCAGCTGGATTTCTACCATTCCTCTTCAAAAAGTTGGTATGATCATCTGAATTCAAGATCTGATAGGTCTGCAGATGTAACTAAGTCGCTTTTAGTTTAATGAGAAGCAAGAAGACGACAACCAAGAACGACAAGGATACAGACATACACTTTTTATTCCATATGTATAACCGTATCAAAAACCGATAAGTATCAGAAATACACAGATCTCTCGTACCACTGCAATGGACATTGCTTCTTTTAAAGAGAAATTTTACATTGTGCAAGTGAAGATTAAGTTGAGATCTGTAAGCATCAGAGTCACGAGTCACACGGTTCTGACAAACAGATGGAACTGTACAATGGATAAAACTGATGGAGAAGGGGGAAAATAAGAAAGACGGATGATTGGCAGCCTAAGTTCAAAACCAATGCGCACTAATATTAGAGCAGGGAAAGACCTTTCCAACTTTAGCGACTTCTAATGAAGCCCTCTCGAGAACAAAGGTAACCCCGACACTCTTGGGGCCTTGACTCTGGACCGGTCCAAGCGGTATGCCTTGGAGTTGATGAACCACATCATCATCCTCTGCTTCTTCCGATTGCTGCCTCTCCTGATTTCCCGCCTCTTCTTCTCTCGATACATCATCCGTTCTTAGTTGCTTCGGCTGTGGTTCTTGCTCCTGTTCCCCTTCCCCTTCCTCAACATGCTCATCATACTTCTCCTTCCGCTTTTTGTTCCCCCGTTTGACTCCAAAAGGCCTCGGCATCTTTCGAACGAAGCTCAGCCGGAGAATTGGTTCCCGTCCCTGCGAACAGAAAAAGGCGAGATACCGCGACTTCCGTAGAGAGAGAGAAGTGACAACCCAGCCGGGGAAGTGAGCGAGGCGGCGGCGGCGGCGGCGGCGATGGGAGGATGAGCTGCGGGACAGGCGCGTCGGGTCGGGCGGAGGGAGGGGAGGGAGGAAGGAGCTCGCGTCTCTCGCTCTCGTTTCTCTTTCGATTATTTTGGAAGCACTCCCTGCATCTTTTCGCAGGCGACGGTGCCTACTTGCTGTGTGGGCCGCGCTCCCGGCCATCGGTGCGGCCCAATGGGCCCTCTCGTCGGGCCCATGCTAGGGTCAGTTCCGGGCTTGCTTTGGTGAAGACCAGACGTCTCCTCACGCGCCAATGAGTCGCGACATTAACGTGTAATTATCACGTGATCAATTTAACCTAATTGAGTTCTTAGAAAAATCCGTCTCGTGCCGACCAAGTGACTTCTGACCTAATTAAGTTTTTGTATAAACCGAGTATTAAGTTCTCCAACGGAAAAGACCTACCCATCGATCCCTCTCGATCCTTTGTTATTGAAGTCGAGCTCAATCAACGAACTTGGGCCTTGAATTTTGGATATAAGGTCAAGCGAGCCCTAGATTTGTGATCTAGAGCTTAGTTCAACCACGAATTTGAGTTGATTCGAGGTCAACCAGGGTCAACTTTGACAACGAACAAGATGGAGGCAACAGCGTGGTTCATTGACATGGTGTAGGGCCTTGACCTCTTGGGTGACGTGGGTGCAGATGCAGAGGGTCCTGGAGGAGTTGGACAAGAGGCAGCTACACTGGAGATCAGAGAAGAAATGGGCAAAGATGGAGGTAGAGATGGAGACGACGTGTCGGAGGCGACAACGGCGATGGCAAGTCTAGGATCAGGCTTGAGATTGAGGTCAAAGAAAGGAAAATGGGGCAGTAAAGGAGAGAGAGAAAGAGGAAGACCGTGAAGAGAGAGAATAGAGGGAAGGAGAGACCGTGAATGATAAGTGAATCGACTTACGGCACATGTCCTAAGGTGAATGGACTAGTTTTATTTTGAATTAGACTCGAAGTTGTACCTAATATTTTCTTGTCTTGTCTAAACACTGCTAAGTTGACATAACATGTCGGCATAAAGAACTTAGATACCCAATTTAACAAATGAAAAGCTCAAATACTTGATTAAAAAATTGGTAAATATTCAGATATTTTCCATCTTGTCACTTTCAAATTTGCAGACTAACTCTAATATACAAAATAAAGATCTAATATCACCTTCACCATCATTTTTTTTTCATCCACTCATGGTGAATTGAGTACGTTAAGATTGATTAATTGGGAAAATTGTCCAAAAAAAATGAACCTATTGTACACCGGCCAATTCAGTTCTAAACATATTAATTATACCAATTTAATCATGAGCCTTTTGAAAATTTATTAATTTAATCTTAAACATTTTGATGATTTCTCAATTTAGTCTTAAATTTTTTAGCGATTTGACCTTATGTGGTATGATTGATATTAATAAAGATAATTTTTTAAATTTTATGAATTTTTTATTTTCTTTCTTTCTTCCTCCATTGGCCATCATCAAGCCTCGTCGATGGTTGGTGAAAGTTGCCGACCTCAGGCAAGAGTGGCCCTCACCAACCTAGGTGCGAGCATTCGTCACTCAAGGCTAGGGGTGTGCAATTGAACTGAATATACCTTAGAACCGAACCGGACCAGTCCATTAAGAAAATAGAGTCGAAAACTAGTTCCCGTTGAAACCGATCTGAGAACCGATTCCCAAAATTCAAAAATGATTTAAACAGGTCCGAGAACCGGGTCTGATTAATTACCCACCCAGGAACCAATTCCTAGATCGATTTTGTAAGTATAGGGTCAAAAATCCTATATTTCCTCCTTATTTCTATTCTTACTATCACAATCACATGGCGTTTTTACTCTTAGTTTTCTCAAACACGCACGGCACTCCTCTTTCATCGTTCCTCTTCCTCACTTGCTTCCCTCCCTCATTGACTCCCTCTCGTACCGTCCGATGGACGGATGGTGTTCATCACCGTCAAATTCTTGTGTACCACATGGATTGACTAGCCTAATTTTTCTGTTGTAGTAGGAGTTATACTTGTATAAATGAGTAACTTCATATAATAATTGTGGAAATAAGACTAATATTGAACCTATGTTTGTTGCTAATCCCATGGATCCTTAATTTTTCATTTAGTTAAAAAATTCATGTAGGTATTTATTACAAATGCTTAATGTTTTGATACAAATTAAAAGAGTTGCATTATTTTCTCGCATATTAGTATAAAATTTGAAATCGTATAAAATATTAGGAGATTGCAAAACAAATTCCAGTGAAAACAAGGTTGACCCTGAAACCAGACTAGAAAAATAGGGTGGGACAGGTACAGGATCCAATATAAACAGGGTTGAGTACAACCGGTTATAACATGATCGGGTACTGGATCTAGATCTAAACCTTACCCACCCTGAACCCGATCGCCCCTACTCAAGGCTGATGAGAGTGTCTCTCGCCCGAAACCGCTAGAAGGAAAAGGGAAAAAGAAGAAAAGGAAATAAAAAATGCAAAAACTATCAACGTCGGTGATTTTTGACCATAACGAACCAAAAAGACTAAACTGGGAAATTACTAAAAAGGATTAAAACTAAATTGACAAATCACTAAAAAGTTTAAAACTAAATCAACAAATCATTAAAATATATAGAACTAAATTAGTACATTTCAAAACTAATCTCACAATAATTTTTCTATGACAATTTCCCCTGATTTGTCAATATACTATTACATTACGTGAGGAATTCTCCGGAGTTAACATCCAAAGCCAATATCCTAGATATACATCTACTCAAAATAAACTCATATTTTATACGATGGATTATATATATATATAGGTAGATCATCACCTATGAGAAAAAGAAAAAAAAAATTCCCTGTTTGGCCAAAATTGAATTCCCAAGTTCTGCAGAAAATAGGAAGACGTGCCTATTATGAACTTCACTAATATATACACCCTCCACCTCTCTCTCTCTCTCTCTCTCTCTCAAAACCGCCTTTCCTCTTTCCTCTTCTTCTCCCTTCCTTTCCTTGACCACGTCCTCCTCCTCCTCTCCTCCGCGTCGCAAAATCCGAGCCCTAGGCCGCGCAGCGAACCGCCCGGAAATCCGTCGCCCGCGGAGGTCGCCGCCGCCGTACATGCTTATTTATCGCGCCGCCCCGCCGCCCATCGAATTCTCCTTCGATCGGGCCCTATGAGCCGCGCGCAATCGAAGCCGATCGCGATCCGGGCCGTCTTCTCCGCCAACCTCGAGACCGAGTTCGCGCTGATCCGGTCCGTCGTCGACCGGTTCCCGATCATCTCCATGGACACCGAGTTCCCCGGCACCGTGATCCGCCCCGGCCCCGGCGGGGGCGGCGGGGGCCGAGCCCTGCCGCCGCCGGAGAGCAACTACGGCCTCCTCAAGGCGAACGTCGACCAGGATGCACATGATCCAGATCGGGCTCACGCTGTCGGACGGCGAGGGCAACCTCCCCGACTTTGGCACCAAGTGCGCGTACATCTGGGAGTTCAATTTTAGGGATTTCGACGCGGCGCGCGACGTGCAGAACCCGGACTCGGTGGCGTTGCTCCGGAAGCAGGGGATCGATTTCGAGATGAACAGGCAGAGGGGCGCCGACTCGGCCCGGTTCGGCGAGCTGCTGATGTCGTCCGGGCTCGTCTGCAACGACGAGGTGAGTTGGGTCACCTTCCACTGCGCGTACGATTTCGGTTATCTGGTCAAGACGTTGACGCAGCGAGACTTGCCGGACAGGCTGGAGGATTTCTTGAAGCTGGTTAGGATGTATTTCGGGCCTAAGGTGTTTGATGTTAAGCATTTGATTAGGTTTTGCGAGAACTTGTATGGAGGGTTGGATAGGGTGTGTACAGCGCTTGGGGTGGAGAGGATTGTAGGGCAGTCGCACCAGGCCGGTTCAGATAGCTTGTTGACTCTGCACGCTTTTCATAAGATTAGAAAAGTTCACTTTAGTGATGTCGCTCGGCTTGAGAAGTATGCAAATGTTTTGCATGGCCTGGATGTATCTTCTAAATCTTGAGTAGTACATGTTTTGATGTTTCTTTACGTTTCTATGTTTTCACATTTGGGTTATATAAAATGGTAGATCATTTCGTTTACTTGAAATCTTTCTTCGTCGCGCAGAATACTTGCTGTGTAGATGCTGCTTGCAGATATAACTGATACTGTCCTCTATCTACTAGTATTCTTGTTTAGTCTTCCCACGGTTGCTGAGGTTGCTGGAAGTATGGGGAGTTCATAGCTTTTTGCTTATTCAATTTGTAAAATTTTTTAAATGTGGCCAAAATACATTAAGAATAAACGTTCCTGTCTCTTTTACGTGTTTCAATGGATTACATGATTCCTGCTATGCTGCAGCGTGGAAAGATACCTGCATATGCTTTTAAAAGTTCATCAAACACAGTGGCAGAAACGACTGCCATAAAGCACTATTCAATATGAATGGAAATCCCATATCGAGCTATATATTGTGAGAGAACAGAGGAATTTAGTTGTGCTGAATAGTCTTGCAAAGTCCTATGGATATAACGATCTGACAGACATCATTCCACAAGCTTAATTATTTCAACAATGAATATTTGTTCTTTATAGGTCAAATTTGAGACATTTTGGTTTCAACCGGTACTTGAGATGGAGAATGGAAGTGCTTTGTCCCCCAAAGAAGTAGCAAAACCCTTAGGCATTCTGGGAGAACAGAAGCTTCCGTCCTGGAGAAGCTAACTAATGTGCATATATAGGCTTTGTTATAATTGAAGAACGCTCGATCAATTCAAGTTCTCAAATCACTCCAAGTCATGTTTGAAAGGCCCTTAGCATGCTGTACAAACTATTTATTTGTAGATAAGTCCGCTAGCGCATGCCTGGATCCTCTTCAAAAAGACGAAGTGACTTTCTTAGTCATTCAACAATGCTCCATAAAGTTTTTTTTTTCCCCTCAACTTCTCCATATATTGATCTCTTTCCCTTAGGAAGTGTGCATTATGTGTCAGAAGACTATACTTTCACAAATTAGAAGATATTATTGTGAAGCTGCTTGTCTCTGGACAGCAAGCTTTGAACCTGCTTAGTAGTAATGCAATATCGTGATTGTTGTTTGACTTTTCCTGTCAAAGGTTCTTAGCAAAGTGGAAATTGGTTTACGGTGTTATTCCGTGATTAAATTTATGGATATTCTTGTGGTAAATGATCCAATGTAGAGATTGTAATTAATGGGCATTTGGCCGAAATGATGTCTTTTGGAAATGAAAGCATTGTGAAATTCCCATTGAAATCCTTCCCCAAGACAGATAGTGATTGTGCATATCAACACAGAGAAGTCTTCCCTGGTCATGTGGTACTTTGTCAACTTGAAATCTGAATGTTTGTGCACTTTCTTTAATTTCAAATTGATTGGGAATTCGACTGGCATTATCATCTTCTTATCTTTGAGCCATTTAATTCTGCTGTACGTATATGGCAGAACATTGAAAATTCTCAGGTCATCACCAGGATGGTAGTTGTTTTTTTCTGCTCTGTATTTTGCGAGTACTGTTCATTTTACTAGTAAGTTTGAGTTAAGAGTTTACGTATAAGATGCTGAAGTTAGTCAGTTGTTGGTCCTTGCAACTGTCAAATAGTTGAGGAAAGAAGGGGGGTGTAAGAATAAGTACAGTATACCTTCGTATTTGGGGTATCTCTTTTGCAAAGTGTTACTTTTAGCTGTGGTCCTACAGTTTCCTTGTTCTAATAATGAAATATATGTTCCAGCGCCTAGGTGTTTCATTTGCCTGAAGTGACATTCGCAAGTTTGCAATGGATAACTACTATGTTGATATCCAAAGTCAAAGTTTAGCAAATATATGAGAATTAATCCATGTCATCAACCTCTTTCTGGCAAAAACTTTCGTGCAGTCAGAGTTACAACTCTTGTTTTGTGTATCATAATTTGAGAATTATTAGCATTTTTGAATTAGTCAACCATGTTCTTTTCTAGCTTATGGAGGAGATTTTTAATTTTATCGTCAATTTAATATGCTTTGCTCATGTAAAATTGGAGTTGGTCAGGTGAACTGAATTGATGGTTGAAGATTTATTGGGATGTTCTGGACCTGGTAAATTCAGCTTTATCCAAAGAGAATTCTTTTTGAAAATCTTGCAATGCCTCTCATTAAATTCTTGGAAATTTGTATATTGTGGATTTTAGGTCCCACAGCTCCACTAACTTTTATGTGTTAAACATAGTTTCCTTCTCCCTCATTTGTTTGGTTGCTGCATGATAGAAGTCCAGCAGTGTGTTTATTGGCGACTGTCGACAGTTGTGTGGCCTTCCCTGTAAATTTGATTTATGAAGCTGATGATAAGGAACAGCTTCTGAAGTTCTTCATCTTTTTGTTTTCGCCTATCATATTGCTAGGATTATCTTCAGAATATCCTGAGGGAGGACAATCTGCTAGCTAAGTAATTTTCTTATGTTTGGCTACCTCAATACTTAATGCTGTTTCCGCTGCTTGGACCTTGGTTATTTCATTTTTGCATTTTATCAACTTTTATTGTCCAAATAATTCCTTTTACTATTTTAACGATTTACTGCCATTGTTTCAGGTCATCCTTTTTCTTGGTTGTTCATGCTTTCCTGTTGATTGATTAACCTCTGTCGAAAGTTTTTTATTTTCCTGTTGAAACATAAGTGTCCTTATGAAGAAGTTATATGAATATTTTCCACATTTTTTTTACAATATTGTTCAGGTTGGTTTAAAAAGATATGTGGATCATTGTGTACTGGGATGCAGCTAAGTGTTTAGTCATGTGAGAGCAACAAAATTGGTTTGGGTCCAATTATGGGACCAACTCATAAGGAGGCATTCGATCTGTACATTTCTCTTTTCTCATTTTTAGCAAGACTATCTTGATTTTTCTTTTATTGAATCTGTACCGATATGAAGTAGCTCAAAGTGGTCTATTGATGAAGTTAATTAATGTTTAATTTGACTTGGGGAAATCTGTTTGCCTGAATAGCAGTCTATTTTGAATCTTAATAGCAGCAGAATAATGGAACTTTCAGATAATGATATGTTTCGGCTCTTTATTCTTTTAAATATTCAGAGTTTAATAGCGGGCTTTTGCTGAACAGCTTCAGTTGGTTCTTCATGATATCCGGTATGGAAGAAGAATTTTAGAGCCTATTCCTAAAGCATAGGAGAGCATCTTGTAATTGTTCAAGCGTTCATCCTTGTAAACAAGTTTATAACAGGTCAAAGTTTCTTTATCAATCCGTTGTCCCCTCTAGATTCTACTATTTGTTGGGGAAGTTCTTGGTGAAGAATTGTCAAATTATGATCTGCACCTAGTAGTCATTCTCTCCGCCCCAATTCTGTTCAACTGAAATGCATCGACTGACCCACTGTGAAGTACTAGACAAAATATATTGGTACAGACGGTTCATTTAGCTGGCAATATTAAATGCCTCAGACTTTAGTGGGTCAATATTAATTAACTGTACTCATGATGTTGAGTATTTGGACTTCCTTACAAATTAATCTAGGAGGATGCTACTATGGAAAGAACTATGATGAACAACAGTAGCAGAGGAATATTTTGACAATTCATGTTGTATTATCTGTATAGGTTTCCATATTCTCTCATGAGCTTGTATTTTCGGTCAACTTACATGCTTTTGTACTAGGGTGTTGTCATATGTTGGTCTTTTTAGGATGAAGGCAAGACAAGCATCTCCAGATGGCTGGATTGTTACGGTTGAATCATGTGGAAGTTGCTCGCTTGCAGATGATTTTCCTTTTGTATGATGACAGTGTTAGGACAGTGGGGACAAGTCTTTACATGTTTCTGTCCGTGCAAGGTCAGTCCTCTTCTATTAAACAAAATGTTTAGGAGATTTACGCCCCGGGGGGGGAAAAAGGAGGGAAAACATGAGGTGCCATTGAGAACTCAAGTAGCGGTTTCTTGTTGTGTAGGGATGTGTCTCCTACGGTGACCATGAGATGGGACTAGGGGTGAGCATCGGTCCAGAGTCACCAGGATTGACCCTGGACCGATCCTGAACCGGTCCAATCCTACCAATCCTAGTTCGGTTGCCAGGGAGATTGGGTCGGTCCTTGGTCATAAAATTCTTGGACTAACACTATGCGGGTTGATCATCGGTCCTGAAAGTTTCGAGTCGGTCCAACTCGAACCAATCCTGACTATATATAATATATTACTTATAATTTTTTTATATAAAAAAAATTAAAATAAACGGCGTCAACAATATTGAACAGCCTTTAGCGAGAAATTCAAGTAATTTTACATTGTTCTTTAATAACTTAGATTTTTAATGTCTTTTACGGCGTTAATAATCATAATTTATGAAAGAGGAAAATGCTTTTGTGAAGAGTGTCTAAAAAGGCATAAATAACTCCTTATGGCATCATTTTCTAGTATTCGTTCTCTTTTATCTTATTTGTTTTTCTAGTTTTCAATTTGCCAAGATTGAATCTCCACTCACCACTTGACACTCGCCTCATTTGTTTTGGGTCACTCATGCCGTACGTCGCTCGATGCTCGCTTGGCTTGTTACTTCCCACTCAACATCCGATGCTCATTCTTTTCGATGCTTACATCACTTAACCTCGCCGCTTGTCTTTCTTAGCTGACCTCGCTCATCAACGAACCCATTGGAATTGGTATAGTCCTTAATTGCCATTTTAAAGAGTACAGATTAAAAAATTATTAATTGGTATTGAGTTGATCCTGAAACCCGACCAAACCCATTGGGTTAGTTTGGTCCTTAATCGTTTTTTTAAGGAAGTACAAAAAATAAGATAAAAAATTATTGATTGATCCTGGGTTGACCCTGAAACCAGACCGAATTCATTGGATTAGGTCGATCCTCAATTGCTTTTTTAAGAAATGCAAAAAATGAAATAAAAAAATTATCGATTGGTCTTGAGTTAACCTTGGAATCGGACCCAACCTATTAGGTCGGTTTGGTCCTCGGTCCCAAGCTTAATAGGGTCGGTCCTCGGTCTCAAAAATTGAAAACCAGTATTATGCGAGTTGGTTCTATGGTTAGGGGGCGGAGAGGCCCAACCCGGGCCATGCACACCCCTAATGGGAACTGCATCAGCTCTTGGTGCTGACTTTGGCAACTTTAGTTTAACAAAAAACATGGCTTGCCCACTTTAGTTTAATGTCAAAATAGAAAGTTCCACCTCATATTTTCTACGTGTAAATATATAAAATGGTTAATACCTTAAAAAAAAAAACCCTAAAATGGTACATTTACAATAAATTTATCCCAACTGATCATAAAAAATCCCAAACTAGTATGCTTGTGACAAATTTACCTCAAATTAATTTATTCGATTTCCAAAAATCTTAAATTAGTACATTTGTGACAAATATAACATCTATTAAATTGGATTAATACTACAAAAATTACAAAAATTGTATAATTGTGACAAACAGTGAGTAAAATCTCAAATCGATACACTAATTAACTGTCATGTGTCATTTAACTTAATAATTTGACAGTAAAATTTAACGGAAACCAATAGATGGTAAATTTATCACAAATATACCAATTTGGATAAAATTGTCAAAGAATCAAAGATGTACTAATTTGGAGTTTTTGGTAGTCAAAAAATTAATTTGAAGTAAATTTGTCATAAGTATACTAGTTTTGGGTTTTTCAAGACATTAACCCTATATAAAATTATAGTGCATCGCATTTTCTGCGTGTGCTAGCTGACTAAATCAGAAATCCAAATGATTGATAGATCAACGAACTGCTGTTCTACTACCGAGAATTTCACCCGGTTCCCCACGTTATTCAGATGGGCTCGGGTCTAGAAATTATTCTAGCTGAGCCTGGTTGAGTCGGTCACCTGTTAAGGCCAGCAGGCGGGCGTGTGTTGTGCTCGTCAGTGGCCTCGATCCAGGCACCAGGGACCATTGGACCAGACCATGCCTGTCAGGTTAAACAGCGTTGTCATGCTATTGGAGGAAAGAAAGAAAAGGAGTTCGAAGACGTCCTGGGGGAAAGATCGCAACAGATGATTCCAATGTATGATACACGAAATCAGACATGGTCACGGTTGTGGGGGCAGATTCCCATCTGTACTTTGTATTTTGGTTGAGTGGTTCTTAGCCAATCCTGCCCCAATATTTCCGAAGAATCTAAGACTGATGTATTTTGTAGCATCTGTATGGTATGGCCGATGACGATGGAACATGTATATTGCTATTATTAGACCATAATGGGGGACCACCCTTCCCTTCCGAGAAACTAAAAATCAGGTAAGAGGAGGCCATTGGTCCCAATATTTGCGTACGTGATATTGATAAGAATCCTGATGTCATCATTAGAATCCAAATAGATAGCGCATTCTCCTCCGTGTTATTCAGTTTGTACTGCAGTACAACATGGAGCAGCGACCACTGCCCGGCAAGGCCGGGCCGGGCCGGACCCATTTTGAGAAGGGTATGTGCCAGGCACGGCCGCTTCTCGCCCGGGCTCTAGCCCAGCCCTGGCACGGCATGGCCGCTTTGAGTGAGGGGTCGTCCCCGTGCCATGTTTGGCCCCACGCATAAATGTGCCAAGCCTTCACGAGCTGTGCCGGGGCGGCCTAAGCAATGGCCGTGGCCATTGCTAATAACATGGACCCTGCTCTCCCTGCCGGGGCCAAGACCTCCTCTTATGATTTGCATATGCTGTTCATCGACTTGAATTCATGCGGTTACTAACCCTCCTCCAGATTTGTTCGTCATTCACGATTGTCCTTGAAAATCTGGTCCGTATTGGTTTTACCGTGTGGATTTCAGAGGGACCGCACGATCCTGACAATCAAGGACAGTCATTGCTAGGCGAACGGGGGTAAAATATGGTGGTTTGCGCCTAAAATTTTAGACGGTATGGACGAGAAGCTAGGAGGGAGACAAAAAGTCAGCCTACCTCTACATGATCCCTCCATTCTCTTGTTGACACCTATCCATAATGAACAGTAATTCGCATCTCGCAGGGCCAGCAGTCCATCTTCATCGATTTTTGGAGCGACCAGCGCTAATCGAACGACAACAGCAATCTTCTGACAACCCTCTCCTCCTCTCTTAAGTCTCAAATATCACATGCTTGGCCTTAAATCCGTGAACTGTTTGATCGCGGGTTGTAGAGTTGGTGGTGGTGTCGCCCAGTTGAGCGGTGAGGCCGCATTGATTTCACCTAGGACAGATAGGAGAGAGAGGGAGATACGATTAGATTGTTTTGAGGTGGGGTGCATGTACACTCCTGCAATCTCAGTTTGATTCTTTTTTAGCGAGTAAATTGGTGGCCAAGTCAACTTTACCGTGTCTCAATTAGTCCACGTCTTTAGGTATCTCATTGGTCAATTTGTTTTAATTTCTTACCCACCAATAATAACAGCTCTTTAAAGAGATGACATACTTTTCAATATTATATTATATCTTCCATTATCTCAAGATCTCGGTCATAATATATAGAATAATCAATTAATATCCTAAAACAACCTAAATTAATACACATATAATAAATTTATCATAAATTATTTTTTGATCATTAAAAATGTTAAATTAGTATATTGGTGATAAAATTATCTTAAATAACCACACAAAAAAAATCAAACCGATATATTCATGACCTTCAAATTAAATTTTTGAATGTCAAAAATAAATATATCCTTCATTAAATTAAATTAATACCATAAAAAAACTACAAAATTTGTACAACTGTGATCAATAGAGAGTAAAATCTCAAATTGATAGATCAGTCAACTATTACATATCAATAAATTTAGCAATTTGATTGTAAAATTTAACGGAAACTAACATTAATAAATTTGTCTTTAGTATATCACTTTTGGGTTAATTTGTCGAAAATGTGCCAATTTAGAGTTTTTGCTGATCAAAAACTTAATTATGAGTAAATTCGTTACAAATGTGTCAGTTTTGGCATTTTTACAGTATTAACATAGAATAATAACATCATCATATGCGACGCATGCTCTTACAATCCCATAATAGCTAAATAGTCTATCGTTGTTTTACTAAAAAATCGATTGATAGTTTGTTGAGTGAAATGAGTTTCAATTTACTAAAGAATCAGGTCGATAGTCTGCGCTGAGTGAAATGAGTTTCAATTTACTAAAGAATCAGGTCGATAGTTCATTGAGTGAAACGAGTTTCAAGAGACATCTCATCCAACCCGAACATCCAACACGTTAAGGGAATGCAGAACATGTAATGAAGGATTATAGGCTTGATGGGCGTGATGATCTTGTAAAGATGGTCAATTCTTTCTAGCGAAAAAATATACACCGTCCCGGACATCAAACGTTTGACCATTGATCAAGCTGTGCAAACATGAATGACGCTGCGTGAGCTGTGATTGCTTATTTGTAATTAGAAACCACCATACAAGACGGAGCAAACCCTAGATGTCTCATCTAAACGCTAGCTTGTGCACATGACCACTCAATGATTGCCCGTTCTCTCTCTCTCGTGGGGTTTTCGCTTGACAGCTAGATGGAGAGGGCACATGGAGCGGTGGTACTTCTCAAGATTCTAACACAATAATTTCATCCCCACACTTCACCACGATTTTCATTCGATCCCCACATCCCCCTCCCCTCCATCGCTTTCGGATTTTTCTCGAGCCTTCAGTCGAGATGTTTGCTCGATCCCCCTTTTTATCCGATCGATTTACCAATGCGATGTTATTTCTCGTGGTGATGACCGCCCGTTTCCCAGATAGGAAAAGATCGTATTTTCTACTGCGTGTCCAAATAGGAAATCGATGGTGGAAAGAGAGTAGCAACCGTCATCCCAAAATCCCAGATATGAATTGAACGAGGTGACAAGGCGAGCGTAATTTCATTCGTTTTTATATGAGTTAGGATTACGTGGAGGCTGGAAGACTCAGAGAAGCACTGAAAGTGGACAAGAATCTTGTCCTACCTTATATAGAAACCATTAGGCATTCAGTTTTTGTTCTCTCTCTCTCCATGAACATAAGAAGCAAGTCTAGTTTTCTTTGACACGTATGGTCTCCCGAGACCACAAACATACATAGTAGGAAATAGAAAGGCCAATGAGATAAGCTACTATTTAGAGAGCACGAAAAGAGACGACCCTTGTGGCAATTATCGCAACTACATTCAATCAAATTGATTTTGTCCACAGTCGGCAATAAGTTGAATGACCCGACAAGATTAAGTGTTTATATTATGATCAATCAAATTTCTTGGATCAAAGGGTATCTCCAATCACTGATGCTTGTCCTATATAGCCCTATATGCAAGGTCGTTGTCTTTGTGGGCTGATAAGGTGCGCCTAACTAGGGGTTAAATTGACAGTTGGGATTTTCACTAAATTGAAAACATCTCAACTTTTTTTGCTCTTTAGACTTAGGCGCGAGTCAAGAAAAACCTTTATGATGTTTGACATTTTCCCATCACGGAAAAAGTACAGAATTCACATTATTAGAGGCTAGTAAAATATAGGTAGATATGTACGGTACAGAGGCTCTACGATTGTTTTGTAGACCTCGGATGGTCAAGGGAAACCGGTCCATTTTGGGGGGCGTACCCCAGGCCCGCAAGCCGTGCCGCAGGACGGGGTTTGAACCGTATAAGCATCTTCCCCGACGGAGAGAAACCCATCAATAATGGCTGGTATACAAGGAGAGTCTACAAGGGTTGGTTTATGAAATAATGTGGCAACAACTTCAAGTGCTTGCTCATAAAGAAAGCAGAGTTGACCGCCACAATATGATTGACTCAATGGTTTAGGAATGTCACAAAAAGCTTAACTAAAATTTACCACCTAGAACGTGTTATGGATTATTAAAATGTTAATTGCACTAAAGCTTATCTAAAATTATAATATATCTCGACCTCTTACTAGTGGCGATCGTATGATGCCGATTGAAGTTGTTAAAAATCAAACTGACTGAAATAAATGTTCTCACTTTGCTCGTTTTCTAACGATATCGAGATTGAGTTAATTTCATATGTTCTAAACTTACTTAAGACCGTGCTTAAGGTCAGTTCGTTGTCCATATATTATCAGACCAACTTGATTTTGGTAATTCATACAAAGATTTCGTTGCATGGGAAAAGGAAGAAACAAGGGGCACGGAGGATGTATTCGGTGCAGCTCATGTGGAGCTCACCTAATTGACGACTAAAGATGCAGGAACTAAATGCATCGATAACTGGTCATAAAGGTATGGTCGCTTCTCTCCCCGGGAAAGGAAACCCCCTGGCATCAAAATTGAGGCATCATTTAAAAGGGTACTGTGTAGGTAGTGTACATAGTTGAATTGACCAAAATAGATCATGGACAGCCTATGTTATGAAGCAAGATCAATGAATTTTTATTTTCACGCTATATATTTTGTTCTATGTTCGAGCTATCAAGAAGGCTTTATCATGGACCTAACCCTGATTTAAATTATACAAAAGTTGATGACTAAACTGCTTTCAAGATCGTCGAGGATTTTATCAGAGCAGTGTTCCAGGTTGATTGCGATGCTATAGGCAAATGCCTCTATTCACGTTCGAAACCAACTTCCGAAACCCTCTACTTCTTCCTCTCATGGAAGTAACCTTCGCCATCATTTCAACCGGTAACTAACAAAGACATGTCATCGCCAAACACCGGATTTCCCGTGATCAATTTCAGTCGTGCTGCGTTGCTAGGACCATATAACCATTCATGCTTGTGCTCCCTCGTGTCCTTATGCAATCAAAAACGACAGGAGAAGCCATGCTGGGTCCCGGAGCACCTCATCCGAGTCCCCCAATTAGGGTTATTAAAGCCTACCCCTAAGATCGCGACCGTACGACCGTGGCCTGGGCAGATACCTTGGTCTCAACCGCCCACCAATGGCGATCTCGCGACTCCAATTGAAGCTGTTCCCAGACAGACAGAAAGCAAAAAACAAAGCTCGTGCCCTGTTCCTTCTCTAATGGCGTCGAAATCGAGTCGATTTCATACGTACTGAGCTCACCTAAAAGACCATATGCTCAAGGTCAATTTCTCTGTTCACGTATCGTGGTGTCCTCTTGATTTCTGATCATACTATGAGCGGGAGAGATGTATTTATTACTCGACATTTACACTAGTGAAGACAACAATACAATTCTATGTGAGCAGTATTCAAACGGGATTTGCATTTCCAAAAATAAAGGACCCCACCAGTCCCCCTCCACCTCCCATCGCTCCAAAACTTCACCCAAATCTCCCCAACTTGTCTCCTCTCTTTAAAATCTCTCCTTCATTTCTCTCTCTTTCTCTTTCTCCCTGCTACTCGCCATTAATGCCTGCATCACATGAAGTGGAAGAAGGCAGATCCACAGCACCCTCCAAAGCCATCTGAATCCAAATCCAAATCCAAATCCAACTTCAAACCCCGACTCCACCCGGCAAAGATGAAACTCCTCCCTCTCTCTTCCAAGAACAATAACCGCCACGACACGGTACCCGACACGGCGACGTCGGCATGGCCGTGGCCCTACTGCCACCAGCCCCGCACCCTCTCCTTCCGGGACGCCGACCCCATCTTCAAGACCATCAACTCCGCCTTCGTCCTCGACTCCCCCGCCGACGACCCCTCCGAACCCTCCTCCTTCCCGATCGCCGCCGCCGCCGCCCCCTCGGAAGCGTCCCCTAGCTTCTCCACCGCCCCTTCCGAGCTGCCCGACGACGGCGGCGACGAGGAGGCCGACGACGTCGAGTCCCTCATCCGCGGCGCCCGCTCCCAGGGCCGGCTCTTCGTCGAGCCGAGACGGGGCGACACCAGCTCCATCCTCGCCGCCCGGCCCTCCCGGTCAACTGCGGAAGCAAATGAAGATGCTCGCGAGGCGAACGCGGAGGAGGAGGAGGAGGAGAACGACGACGACGACGTGGCTTTTAAGAAGGAGAACGTGACGTTGCTGGCGATGGAGTCGAGAGACCCGTACGAGGACTTCAGGAAGTCGATGGAGGAAATGGTGGAGGCTCACGGCGTCAAGGGCGACGACTGGGACTGCCTCGAGGAGCTCCTCTGCTGGTACCTGCGGGTCAACGACCGGGACAACCACGGCTACATCTACGGCGCCTTCGTGGACTTGATCGTCGACAGCGATCGCCGCCGCAGCGGTCGACGTCATCAATGCCGTCTCCCCGGCCACCAGTCTCCTTCCTCCCCGCTGTCCCTGTACAACACCTCCTCGTCCTCGCTGTCGTCCGCTTCGTCGTCCTCCCTGTCCGCCCGCTGCGTCTCCATCTCGGAAGCGGAGGAAACCATTACCGTGAGCACGCCCTGCTCCTCGTCGGGAGCCTTGCTGGAAGTGGTGGAAGATGAAGGACAATTCTCTTCATCGGTCGTTTGATTGATAAAATCGGTAGAAAAATCAATGTACGTAATCCTGCAGTAGGTCGCGGGCTAAATTTAATGATAGCCAAAAGGGGTTTTGATTAGTCCCATCTGCCACGATGACCATCTGTCTCCCTCTCTCTCTCTCTCTCTCTCATTGTCCCATATTGACACGATTGATTCGCTTCATCGTTAGATTAGTGCGTAATGAAATGTGATTAAGTGCATTTTGGAAGTTCCTGTTACCATCTTTTTCCATTGCTGATCATCTTCTTGAGAATGCAGTATTTCTTCTCCACGCTCATCAAACGAACAACTAACATGGGCCAACTATAGCTGGTGGTCCAAGCGGCATCAGTGCGTCTCTGTATACGTTTCTGGTTTCCGTAATCTTAAAAAAAACAAAAACACACACATGTTCCGATGGATTGCATCCGGTCCGAACGTTAGGGTAAATGATGTCTGGAAAAGATCCAGATAAGAGTCGTCCGGATCATGCAAATGGGTCTTCCCCCTGAAAGTTCATTCCGTACAAGGAGCAGGCTCAATCTATTTCCAGTTAAAAAAAGAGAAAGGCACACCAGCAAAATTTCACCGGGCGCTTGCATGGTCGATGTGATGTGTTGCTTTCACCGCACGGCCATCATCGCTAAAATCTTTGTAAAAAAATATTGGAAGGGAGGGAAAAGAGGAGAGGGAGAGAGTGAAATAGATGGTCCAAATCTCTGACACTCTTTACAAAGATTTTTATTATATATTTGGTTGGTCCTTTTGCTTCAACGGCATCGCCACATATTTATTACGCACTGATGAGAAAATTTACTGAGCTCTCTTTCTCCCCCCCTCCCTGAGTCTTCAGCTAACCTGCCAGGCCTGGGATTATAAATATTTAATGATCGCTAGCTGTGCCACAGGGGGGGTGCCAATCTTTCGTGCACCGCCGATCACGGACGTGCACGTGTACCCGCCCCCGGAAGAGTCGTGTCCACCCTTGGATCCGCGCTCGGGGAACGGGTACGACCGAGCCACTTTTGCCCACATTAAAATCCAGGAGACCGAAATCCGATCGTGCGGCGGAGGGGAGCCGAGACGTGGGATCGGGCGGGAGATCGGGGCCGTTGAATTTGAAAATGGTTCGTTGTCGACGTCGGGGAGGGTGAAAGCAACAGGCCAGCGCAGAGCTTTGGCGCGGTCCCGCCCGGGGAGCTCGGACCGCCACCCCCTTATTCACTCCACCCCCCCTGGCAAGCTGCAGATGCAGAGATGAATTGGAGGGGTGCGGTGAGGAAAAAATGTCTCTACTCGACAACTTGGGGGGTTGTCGTGATGGCGAAATATGAAGGTGGGGTACTTTCAGAAATACATGAGAAGTTCCGTCGATTTCATCGAGCGGGGATCTCGTTGAGATCAAGTTTGAAATGTGTACTCATTTCGATTAAGGAGGGTCAGGAAAAGAACTGGTTTGACGATGGATCGTACGACGCAATTTGAAGATCGAACCGCCTTGTGTCAGCTGCTTTCGAGACGTGATTGAAAACTAAGATCGACTCTGATGGATTAATTTTATAGTTACAAGTATTTCGAGAGCGGTTCCATGATTAGTCTATGGTTGGTCCACTTAGACCTTTTTGGTGTCGCTACATGAGCAGCACAAGAGTCGGGTGCGTTGTTTAGCATAAACTACGGCCAAAATGGCATATTAGGCATAGAATATAGGCTCTTATAAGGAAAAAAATTGCTTAAAAAATCATAAATCTATTGTATGACGATTAATACAGTCTTAAAATTTTCAATTTTGACTATAATTTGCCAATGTAATCCTTATGGCCAACGTAGGCAAATAGGGGAAAAAAGTCAAAAGGAAAAAGGAAAGAAAAGGGAAGGTAAAAAAAATCAAAAAATTATAAAAAATTATAAATACCATCCACATTAGCGCTGATTGTATCATATATGGCATTTAGTATTCACCTCAGTGATTTCTGCTCAAAATTGACTGAAAATATCATAGTGATATCTCGTCAAAAGATTTAGGATTAAATTTGTCTAATTGAAAATTTTAAGACCTATCCACCATGCAACAAATGTTAGACAATTTGGACAATTATCAACACCCTATGCCTTATCAAAGAATATTAAACCCGAAATTTTTGAATCTTCTGTTTCCATGGAGGGTTTCCCTACCCATGATATGTCACTATAACTCCATACGAATCACGTAGAACACAATCCAAATTCCCGGTGAGTGGTCCGAACATAGGAAACGCCTTTCTCTACTAATCTCTGACTATTATTGCTGAGACGCAGCAGTACAAATGTAGATGATGGTCAACATGTAGTTCCACGAGGTAAAGTCGAACTCGAATAATCAAAGCATAAGAGGAGGTGGGACGCGCTTCGAGCTCCCATTCGGCCTTTGCTATGGCTGCTGAAAGACATCTAGATAAAAACATGGGTATTATGTCTGAGTATTTTCTACTTCTTTTTCAATTTAGGGTCGCGTTCCTTTCGCTGTCATTGCTTGGTGTTCCTCCATTTGGACCTTAATTTTTCATGAGAAAGGCCGGGGGGGACCTTCTCCAAGATGGTCCTCATCACCTCCTCTCTCTCTCTCTCTCTCTCAGGCAGACACGAGCACGAGCACGAGAACGAGATGACGTTCGGATAGATTAAGAGAGAAGGACGTTTTCTCAGTAGAGGAGGAGAATGTCGCTGCCAGCAATTTATTACAGTGGGCGCGAAGAGAGCGAGGCCTTTCTTTGTATTCGACCTGTCTTTTGATCCCTGTCTTTGGCGCCCTCGCCGAAAAGGGTTAAAAACGCGAAGCTTTCACTCACTGTCGAATCTCCCGATCCTCTCTCTCTCTCTCTCTCTCTCTCCATCCTGTCATTAGTCGTGAGAGCGAGGGAGATTAGTCGAGAGCACTTTCGAATGGAAAACGATGAACCATGTCCTGATCTGCTTAGGGACTTGTCAGGCGCCGTCCGTTCTTTGCAAATCACAAGAGGGAGACCTTGAAGTAGACAAGGGTCTCTCCACTAAAGGGCATTTGTTTCCTTTTTATCATCTTTGAAATAGCATTGCATCACCAAATGGGAAGATAACGAAAGTGGGGAAAAGATTCGATTACGACTGTGTCGAATAGTGTTTCATGAATACCGGGTAATCGATATTCTGGATATTGAAAATTTATTTTTAATAATATACTTAATAAGTACCTTGAAATATTATTTAATGTAATCCGTTGTTTCAACATTCAACAAAGTCTCCTAAAATAATGGGCATGATCATGTGAATTGCCGAAACATTAATTGTCAACGAGAGCTCTCCCTCCAAGACAAATTATTATATGAGAAGATTAATTTATATAATATCTGAGCTAATGAGATTCTGGTCAAAATCGGCGAAGCTTCTAAACCTTGTGCCCCGGCGCATTTTCCTAATCTCATCACCTTAATCAATGCAAATCCCAAGTTTAATACAATTTGCTTGTTGGGCTGATTTGCCAATTATTTAAATCTACCGTACTATAAAAATGGTGTTTTTTTGTTTTTAGCTTCCCGGTTCCTGCAGACATTAATTGTCGTTTCTGACATTGAAGATAGTTCATATTTTTTTACGTATTTGTGACTTTTCATGGGTTTTAGCAGTTCGATAATTAATGATCTTGAGGGCTCAGAAATTCTTGCCATGTTTTGCTATGTGGGGAGATATGCTTTAGGGTTAGGTTAAAAAACCTCACTTAAAACACTACCAAGATCAAAGTCAGAGAACTCCAAATGGTGCAGTTTTGAAGCTCGACCAATTCTAGGGATGATGAAGATTGGTTTTCTAATTTGATTTACTGAGAATCAGCTTTCAATTTATTATTAAATTGCACGTTCAAGCATTCAAACAAAGTATTTCACAATATTTAATAAATATTTGTATTTTCATATATTCCATTCCAAAAGTCCTCGACGTGATTCTAAACCTTTCATGTCCATCTCAATTTGTCATGGGATATTTAGTGACCAATTGAATTTGATACTAGAAGTTTAGTGTCATTTATATAATCATCACCTATTTTTCTTGGAAAAACAGTGAATTGGATCATACCCTTTTTGAGATACCTATTTAAAAATAAAGATGTTTCTTTGTAATATGAAATGGAAATATGACATTGAACAACATTTGAATATATTGAAAGAAATCTAAACTTGAGTGTGGTTGATTGATTTGAGAGTTGCAACTTTATATATTTCAAGTCATTCATAACATGAAAGAGTACGTCTATCACATAAAAAAGACAATGACATAACCATGGAATTTGAAGACACGGTAGTGCTTGATATCTCTACACCTATAGACCACAAAAAGTATATTCAAATTTTTTTTAGTGTAAAACTTTATATTTCATATAGTGAAATTCATTTAAACCAATCATTTTTGTTCCTCAATATTGTAAGTTCAAAAACGATGAGTACCTCTAGTAATTTGCTGATTGAACAGATGGCTCGCCTGTTTAGGATTCGAACATGGGATTAGGGGAAAAAAAGACATCCTTAATATCCCCATTGGTCCTGTTGTGCCTCAGCTCAGACAGACAAACCGGCATTGGAGACAATTAATCTCCGGGCTATAGCTTGTCAAAACCTGGGAAGACCCAATCACATTTAAATCGTCCTTTTCGCAATTAAGTGGCTATTAACCCAAGACCCTGTTGTCCCCATTAATAAGCTCTTCAGTTACCGAGAAACATCGAGAAAACCCATGTTAAAATTTGATGTGCGACAAAACGGCATCGGGCTCGGTGTGACCTGCTTTTCTCTAAGCAACAGTGTCTGATTAAGCATTAATTACGCCTCTCTAAAGGCCCGTAAATACGACATGATCCGGAGCAGTAATCTCAATGAGATGAACATGTGCCGTCCTCGGTTTTGATTTGCAAATCCGGAGGCAGTTGATAGATGTAATAGAGGGTTTAGGCTAGTCTTCACATTCGGTGAAATGAATGACGAATTTGCATCTGATGTGAGCTTATTTGACAAATGAGAAGACCAAGTTAGGGTGTATTTGTTTAGCGGAAAATTCAATAATAAAGAAAAATACTTTTCGGAAAAGCATTTTTTAAGAATACGGTTTGTTTTCCTTTATTTGGCAATATATAATTGAAAATGTTTTCTGTCGTTTTGATCCCATTAAAAAATAATCACACTTTATCACAGGAAAAAAAATGAAGAAGCAAAAACTCACCTTGTGGCCAATGACAGGTGAAGAAGAAGTAAAAAGAAAAAGGAAGAAAAAGAAAAAGAAGCAAATTCGAAATTTTTATTTTATTCTAAAAATATTTTCCAAATTTTAATTTTTTTTTAAAAAAAAAAAAATTCAATTTTTTTAAAGATTTATTTTTATAAAAATAATTGTTTGTAAACCAAGTATCAAATCTAAGTTTTGATAGATTCGAAAAACGTTTTCCGGTCATTTCAAAGAGGAAATCATTTTCCTAAATTTAAGTTTTGCTAGGAAAACATTTTCCGTTGATTAGGAAAACGTTTTCCGTTGACTCATTTTCTTGAGCGACCCAAACGCCGGAAAACGAGAAAAATGTTTTCCCCAAAAATATATTTCATAAAACAAACGCACCCTTAGTGTGCTTTTCCCCCTTTTGGACAGAGCAGTGCTTGACGTGGGTACAATTGAATACGTGTGAATCTAGAAGAAAATGTCTTTCCTATTAGAATGATAAGGATTCCAAACCGTCATAATCCCAAGATCTGGTTGGATTATGCAATAATTGTAGCTACCAAATTAATGGCTATAATTCATTGCATTGCTCGTATAATGAATTCTCCTAAAAGATAACAAGATGAATTGGGAATTTTTTTAACAAAAGAAAAAAAAGGAATTGGGGATTTACCACTGTGAAGGTAGGTTTCCAAGGGATCACTCCGTTGATCGTTTGAGCCACATTTACCAATGGGTATTTCCTCTTCTCTTCTTTTATCTCTCTTTTTTGCATGATTATTATTAAAATATGGTATCGGAGCAAAACATGATCTTAAGGTCGGCTCCGTTGTCAATGCTTCCTCTTGTTTGTTGGTGACTGAGAATCCAAGTTCTTCACTGTTGTCGCAATAACACACTACTAGAAGTCTGTTGTAAATTATTTTTCCGCAATTTTATTCTTCGGACTGATCTCTTTTGGTGATTCCTATAGCCTATGATGTGTTCTACACCATATGAATTTGCTTTTTTCTTATTTTATCAATATTTAGAACAGACACGAATTTCCTTAAGATGATGCAAAATTAGCTTATGACATGTTCCGCACCATCTGGAATTTTTTTGTTCTTTTTTTGGGTGTAATCAATGTTTAGAATGAATACTGATTTCCTTAGGACGGTGCAAAACACATTTTATGTCTTTAGGATGATGGTGCAAAACATATCATAGGCTATAGTAACCACTAAGAGAGATTGCTTCGAAGATTAAAATTGCAAATTAAAAAAAAAAAAAAAAAAATTCACAACGGGCTGCTGGCAATGCATTATTGCAACAACAATGAAAAATTTAGATTCTTAGTTACCAACAAACAAGTGCAAGCATTGACAATGAAGCCAACCTTAGGATAGTATTTCACTAGGATACATGTTTTAATTATGATCACGTTTAGACGAGAGATAAAAGAAAAGAAGAGGAATATCTGATGCTTAACATGGTTTAGACAACAATCAAGAGAATAATCCCTTGGAAGCTTACCTCCACGGTGGTAAATGCCTGATTCATCCTACTACCTTTGGGAGGATTCGTTATTCTTTAATAGAGAGCAATACAACGGGTTACGGTCATTGATTTGGTAGCTACAGGTATCGGCAACCCAATCAGATTTCCTACCGTGTTAGGATTAGGACGATCTGGCATCCTTATCGTTCCAACACGTCTGTGAAAGGGGAAGAAAGGCTTGGATCCGAGGGCTTTACATTGGGACCTAGGAAGATCACGCTCCACTGCCCAAAACAGAACAAAAAGTTGGCCCCTGGATTGGGCTCGCGAACATTCGCGTAGAGGTTCAGGTGCTGCTCGACAATCAGAATGGCATTAGAGGCCATTTGACCTTGATCTTGATCTTGATCTACTTGTGATATAGAAGCTCCTAGTACATTTAACAGCGGCCGCCGTGCTCAACTCGACCTCGTCGACATTTCAGTCCCTGTCTAGCGCACCAGGATGACCTTGTCTGGTCACGGCAGTTCGCCGTTTTGACGCAATTAGCTAATTGCCAGAGCTCGAGATAACTCGGTAGCTAAGCCGTAGTTAGATGTCGAGTTTTTAACTAATTAGGCTAATCCTCTTTGGGTTACGGTTGTTGGTACACTACTTCAACTATGGAGGAGTATATTCATAGTAAGAATGAGCAACGCGGAGAGACTTAACCAAGAACCACCTAAACCAAGCCGGACCTAGTGGTTCTGGACAGTTCTTAAGAACATTGGTTCGGTTACTGATTTCAAAAAATTGAAACTAGTGATTTTTGGTTCAATCTCGATTTTGAGGGGATCGGACCAATTATTTTTTTATTTTTTGCTTTTTCATTTCTCATGCAAAATTCTTCCCCTTCTCTTCTCATGTGTCTTGCTCTTCTCTTTCGTCCTTTCCTGACTTCAAAGGAATATTATTCGTAAATCAACTAAATTTATTGGACAGCTTGAAAATCGGATATGATTTTAGGAACAGACGGTTCGACCTTTCGTTTCAAAAATTGAAAATCAATCCTTTTGATCAAGTGTCCAAATTCCTGAGTGAGTCAGACCGCATCGGGATTCGATCCTGCTACTACGTCCCTCCCGTGGTTTCAATTTTGTTTCTAATATGGAGGCGTCTTCGCTTCAATCCATAGAGGGGGCTAGGAACAGTGCCGACCGTACCGACCTCTGCTGCGGCATTAAGGCCATGCGTGCGGATGCTGCAGGATCGCGGCAGCAACCGCAGTAAACTCGGCCCGATTCGGCCGAGGAGACCGAGACAAGCCCTATCTTTTTCAGCTCAAACAAGTGAGACAAAATTCATTTAAGTCCCACGTCATCATGACTCCGCCCGTCGCACGATGCGCGCACAGCCTCCTGAACTTTTAAATTCTCAGACGGCCGATCATCAATATTTTCTCGACGAGTCGTGAGATCTTGGCTCATCGAGTGCCCTCTGTAGCGATCTGATTCTGACGTCTAGCTATTTAAAGCCAGGGACCAATCCCACGTTAATTGAATTCGACGGCCACTTGCGTATCCCATCGTGAAGAACTTTCAATGTGGATCTGCTTTGCTTCTAAATCTCCCTCTCTCTCTCTCTCTCTCTCTGGGGCTAGACTTTACTAGTCCCTATTGATCTTGAGTTACATCGGGCCAGTCGATCTCTGTTGAGGAATTGCGTGTTGCTGTGAGGATGCTCGATAGTTGCTCTCGGGGTAATTCCTGGACATGCGAAATAAATGGCTCTTGGACTTTGGTTTTTCTGCAGTCCGTAAGTACTACATGATTCCTGAAAGTAATTTCTATCCTATGCTTTATCGGGCATTGTTCTTTGCTCGCAGGGAGAGAGTTCTAGACCTCTTCTAGGCCCAGGACAATTCGCCTAATATATGGGCCGGTTACGACGAGTCGGACAGGAAGTTCGGCCCACAAGGGAAAAAGGACTTGGACGTTTCAAACGAGTCTTGTTAATAAATGCTCAGGATACTTGCTAAAAATAGTTATTAAAGCAATGTTTTGATTTTCAATGCTCCAATTACTCATATCACGAGATAAATAGTGCATCGCAACTGAAATTTGTTTGCTTATTAGAGATCTTTGATAAGTATGAGAGAGCACATATTAACAAAATCCTTGCTCAAATACCCAATAAAAGATCCACCAACATTCGATGAACCAAATCTTGCTACCTTCAATCATTGCGTATACATGTCCTCTTGAGAAATAATCCAATCAATACCACAAACTCGAAAGCTCCGATATTCATGCAATCTGCACGATGCTGCAAGTACGTACCATTTGGCACGGTCAGGTAATTAGAGTGCTCCCAGGAATTCATTTAGGAGAAAGAAAGAGCTTCCATGTCACTCTACAAGACATATGCACGGCTTTCCAATATGCACCGGGACACGGAGTCCATGACAACAAAATGACCGCAAAACACTCTCGATTGGGCTTATCTTGCCGAGTGTCCTTTCGTGCCGGTGTTTATACTAATGTCCCGATAATATTTATCTAAATTTCTGAAACAAGCCACATTCACATGGACTGATGAATGGAGACACGGACAGAGAAAGAAGCTCATCCTACCTTGTCACTAATGAACTGGTAGCGCGGGGGCCAATCTCAAAGCCTTAGGCCATGGAGGAGTTCGCATCCTTGTCTAGGGGACAAAGGCATGATAAGAGCCTTTTGACTGACCCCTCGAGTCAAAAAGAAAACTTCTCTGAAATTCATGGCTTAGAAGGGCTCAGAGCTTATTCTACTTCCTCCGACCGCCGGCCGCCGGGACCACGCGGAGGTTGGCGTTTAGGTTCCGCGAGTGCTCTAGGGTTCGCTTAGGTTGGTACGGCGAACGAGACCGGACGACAGATGCGGCTCGATTCTCAAACGAACATAGAATGCTTTACGGAAAAGAAGAGGAGCGCTGCAGTCTCTTATGATTACCTGTTGTCTTGATTTGGTCCTTTTGAGGTCGTCCTTTAGGGACGGGGCCGGGATCTATTCTTTGTGCGGATTTTAGAGTATCTTCGTCCTTAGAGAGAAAGTAAAGATGTGGGGCGGTTTTGCTTTTTGGACTTTAGCCTTTTAGTGGTCCTTTCTGATCTCTTCTTAATAAGATTGCTTTTTGGCTTTTTTATCCTTATTAGTACAAAAGATGGTCGAAAAAGACTAATTAATGGCTCCCACGTTGAAGGTAATCGGATGAATCAGGTCGTTAATCACAACTTTTCATAACGTGGATCTCTCGAAAATTTAGGATTATAGCCGCACATGGCCTGTGGATCATGGTCTACATGCGTATTTTCCCTTGACGTGGCAATGGAGCCCTAGGATGTACAATTTTCCGTGGAGGGCTGCTCTTTAAGCACTTCTACACACGTATCGTGCCTTCCTTCTCGCTAAATGACTCCTATACCATGAGGAGAAAATGTTAGACAAAAACGAGCAATTCTGATCATGTATTGAAGAATAAAATCCAAGCACAAATTAGAATCATATGCAAAAAATAGGATCAAAAATAAATCTGACCTCTAGCCATTGCTCGAGTTTGTTTTCATAGGAAATTCACGAAAATTTGACAATGATTTGATGACGATTATTGGCGCACTCCACTAATCCAATCCCCTTGCGTACTAATGGTGTATTTCTAAATAAGAGAGTTTGGCTTAGACCCTATGATACCCTTACAAAACGATCAATCTCTATAAATTTCATTCCATCAAAATGGTTTTTAAATGGACGGTTGACACAAAAAAATATGAACATGAAAACTCTATAGTAAAATAAACGTTCCTCAAAAGTGAAATATGGGTCAATATCAATGCATAAGTTTTTACTTTAAAAATTATATCCCTAAAAATGTGGGGTTACCTTATAGATAACAAAAAATGCAATCGAACATGCTTTTTGTGAGATTGAAACACTAAAGTACTCCTATCGGGTATTTCAACCCGAGAATACCCTGACAAGAAAAAAAAATAAAAAATCAAGATGATTATAATAATAATAATAATTATTATTATTATTATTATTATATTATTATTATTATTATTTTATCGTGAACCAAAATGGCTCTCCAAATTAATTCTATCACATGGTTTGCAATAATAACCTTGTAATATCGACTCCCATTTGTAAAGTGTAAACTACTCAAAAATACAAAAAATCAACAAAAATCTTTTACACAAAAAGGGTACTTTTGGATCAAAATGACTTAAGTTAATAAAAAAACACTTAATCGAAATTCACGTCTATTTTGTCTTTTTTTCGTCTGGCCGTCCTTTCATTCCGCTGTTGCTACTTCATTATTTTCTTTGCTCTTTCGCTTTGTTCACAAAGATGCCGACCACTACACACACAAAAGCTAGGGGAGGGAGGGAGAGAGAGAGAGAGAGAGAGAGAGAGTAAAGTGGACGATAAAGCTTCTTTTACTGGGAGCAGTAAACGAGAACTCAGGAAGCCATCGTGTTCAGTAGATTTAGATTTTGTGCCCAGAAACTGGTCCCGACTAAAGAACAAGTTGACATAATTCTCGTCTTTTGTCGTACCAATAAACCAGAAGCGGAGTTTTCATTTTTCTTTTGACTGCGTTTATGTGCATTGGCTTTTGCAGCTCGCTGCCACATTTCCATAATTGCTCAGGGAGAGAGGGAGAGAGAGAGAGTCACTGTTCTCCTTCTTCAATGGGCTTAAATGAAAGGGGCTCTCTCTCTCTCTCTCTCTCCCCTCCACTAAACTATCATGAAGATTCCCTGCGCTTCATTTGACTAACGCTCGAAACTAGACAGCAAATGCATTTAATTTATTACCAGACAACTGCATTATAAGTGCTGTAATGATACAAGGGTTTTGTCCACAAGCGTGGGAGGCAATAGTTGGACACATGATTAACGATACTTTGTCATTTTCGATATGTTATCACTCCTTAATATGTATGGTAAGTTTATTGGAAATATCCTTTTAACTAACATGTTTAATCAATATCTAGAAAATACTAGTTAACAAGATCCATCATGTAACACTAAGAATAGAAGGTCAGTGGATGGGGTTTTACTTGATGTATGTGGGCAGAGCGAATTTTATATGCATTAATAGAATATGTGGAGGAAAAACATGAGTAACTTTATTTTTGAGGAAAATCAAAAGGAAAAAGAAGAAGATGGGCGTTCTTTTGGGTAACTTTATTAACAAGCGCATCAAAAGACTTCTATAAAGTTAAGTCTATGCGCTCCTCCTAGGGCAAAAAAAAGTTAGTCCTTACATTTTTCAGTGCCTTATGAAAAGTGATAAAAGTGCACGTATTTTTACTCACTCTAATGTCTTGATCAGCGTGTGTTGAGAACAGTTGTTAGTCAAGCTCCTTTCTGCTAAGCACACTTTAATTAATGGACAAAGGCTCTTGTTTAAAGCAGTCGATGCAGCGATTTTGTCCTTTTTCTTAAGCACGCATGGTGGGGGGATTAAAGTATTGTCGAATGCTGGGTTGGACCGCTTGGAAAATCCCCTAGGGATTTAGAGTACACTCCTTAAAGTAACACGGAAATGACAGAAGCTTTGGCGCTCAAAGCTAATTCTCATGAATGAAGCCAGTGGAGGATCCGCCCGTTTTCTTAATCTATTATTTGGAAAGTTCTATTACCTGACAAGAGATGCCATTTCTTCTCTTTTTAATCGAGTTCACGCACAACTAGGAAGCCCATAATCATCGTCTGCAACGTTGCTTATTTACTCGATTACCCCTGAATTAAAAAGTCGGATGTAGTTGGCCTACGAACTCTACATCACGTGTGATCTTTTCTAAAAACAACAAATTGAAATGATCTATTCAAATTCTACCAACTGCGCATGAACTGCTCAAAGTCGAGCCAAATGGACGCATCGTCTCATTCGGCTTGGTATTTCATGAGCCTACAGACAATTATTTCAACGAATGCACCTAAAATGCTAATGGCTTTTAGGATTTCATGTTTAATTGCAAATGACGATAAGCTGCAGCACAAGGACAAATTGCATTGCAGTTGTGGCAGTAGTATTGTCGTTTTTTTATTTTATTTTTTGAGGTCGTCTCCAATGCATCTAATGCAACGGTGACAGCGTTGGAAAATGCAGAGCCAGTCCCCAAATGCATGACATCGTCATTTAAGGGCATTCAAATCGATTGTCTCTTGCAAGCACCATTCAAATCCCGATGCCTAGCTTTTCCCATAGGACGTTCACTTCGAAGCAAGCATCGTCTTTGCCATGGCGTTTGACCAGCCCCACCTTGGGCTCCTACAGTCCAGACCAACCCTCGCCGGTTGGCATCTGCCCGGCATGTTTATTTACATCTTTGAGATTATAGGTTTTCATGTAGTAGAATATCTAAGGTCAATCCGATACACTAATATTTACGAACTACAGTAAAAAGCTCATAATTTTTACTCGATGGGTATTTGTTGTATTTATATGTGATACTTTAGAATATCTCTGGTATTGCTCTAATACCAAATTAAGAATAATGCGAAAAAGTGACATTTTGTATATTTCGATGTTTGTTCTTCAAAATTAGTAGCCGAAGAGTCTCGAACAGTAATTGAAATTGCAGACTTGGGGGGTAAACTGGAGTGGCGCGGCGGATGCAGCTGGTGTCTTGATGACCATGATGGAGAAACTCGACTGGTGTTACTATATAGATGGCTTTGATATAATGTCGAGAATTGGGATGATAGAAAAATATAATATTCTATTTATTTGTAGGTGAAGATTACAAGAGTAAAGAGGCTCTTTTTCTTCTTCTTTTTTTATTTTATTTTATTGGATCAAAGTGTAAATAGGCTTTACTAAAGTAATAAAATAAGTACAATAAAATTGGGAGCAATCAAGTAAAATATATAGAATTACTGAATATCCTAAACAAGGTATATATTGGCAAATTTGGGAGGGCTGACCTTGCCAACTTTAAGCGAGGAAGCAATCAAGAGAAATATATAAAATCACGGAATATCCTAAATAAGGTCTATATTGGCAACCACCCTTGGATCTGGGAGGGTTGACCTTGCCAACTTCAAGCTTGGGAGCAATTAAGAGAAATATGTAGAATCACCGAATTTCCTAAATAAGGTCTATATTGGCAATCGCCCTTGAATCTGAAGGAATGACCGTGCCAGCTTCTAGCGAGGTCAACTAGCGAGGCTCGACCTCATTGTAATCTAGTAATTAGCGAGGTTGACCTTGCCAGCCCTCACTTGTGGCCGGCCATCGAGGACTAAATTAGTGAAACTAAATGGTTTCATAATTAAATTGGTGTTTCTCTAATAGGTTTATGATTATTTTGATAATATTCGCTCTCTTTTTCTATAATTACTTCTATGTAGTAAAAGTGTAAATGAACTTATCGATGTAAGTTACAAGGTCTATATTGGCAACCACCCTTAGATATAGAAGGCTAACCTTGCCGGCTTCAAGTGAGGCCAATTGTCAAGGCTCAACCTTGCTGTAATCTAGCAATTGGCGAGGTTGACCTTTGCCGACTGTCGCTTGTGGCTGGCCATAGAGGACTAAATTAGCCAAACTATGTGTTTTTTTCATTAAATTGGTGTTTTTCTAATAGATTTATGTCTATATTGGTAATATTCGCTCTCTTTTTCTATAATTACTTGTATGTAGTAAAAGTGTAAATGAACTTATCGACATAATTACAAGTCTTTATTGGCAACTACCCTTGGATTTGGAGGGCTAACCTTGTTGGCTTCAAGCGAGGTCATCCGGCAAGGCTCGACCTCGCTATAATCTAGCAATTGGTGAGGTTGACCCTCGCTAGCCCTTGCTCGTAGGCGGCCATCAACGACTAAATTAGCCAAACTAAATGATTTCATGACTAAATCGATGTTTGTCTAATAGGTCTATGATTATTTTAATAATATTCGCTCAATTTCTCTGTAATTACTTGTACTTAGTAAAAGCGTGAGTGTACTCATTGACGTAAGCGTACTCGGTTGCCAGGGCAACCGGAGCAGTCACGGAGCTCTCGAGTGTTGATTCCTAGAACCCTTGAGAACCAAACTCCAGATCGGATGCATCCAACCTGACTACAGTTTCGAATCTTTCTAAAACCGTATCAGACGAATGACTCTTCGACCCACATGGTACCCGTTCGAACGCCATCGTACAAGGATCACGCGCAGCGCACTCGGGCCTCTCAGATAGTCGCCCGACCATAAAGTCCCATTAATGCAGGAAAACAAAAGGGGGGAAAGACGTCTAACCATCTCTCCCCCACATCTCATTTCATTTCCTTTCCAACAAAAAACCAGAAGGAAAAACGAAGGTCGGCTTTAATGGCCGGCCTCCCGCAACACGCAGCTGACCATTTTCGGCGCTGTAATAATCACATTTGCATGCCAAACACAACACAAAGACCTCAAAATCCTAGAAAAGGAAAAAGGGGAAAAGTTACAACAAAAACTAGTTCTACCTTACACATACAGACGTACCTAACTTCGAGGTCAAACTAAAGCATCTTCCGCTAACGCTGTTAAACAGTTAACACACAGTTACACGGCGAGGCTGGTTTACAGAGCAACGCGACGGACTATCTCGTCGCTTTTTGCTGGGTAAACCGGTCTCGACGTACCGACGACGTCGCGTCGACCCGGCTGCTAATACTCCCAGGACTTGTAAGCGAACTGCAGGAGGGGGGAGTGGTGACCGGCGGCGGGGCGGGCGCAGAAGACGCCGTTCCAGATCTCCGTGAAGGCGCGGACGATGACGCCGTGGTAGTGTGGGGAGTTGAGCTGGAGGAAGCAGTTGAGGAGCTCCCGGAGGTCGTCCTTGGTGTAGATTTGGTTCTCCAGGATCATCTGCAGCATGGAGTGCCGGAAGTCCAGGTAGGGGTCGTGCGAATCCTTCTCGACCGCCACCCCCTCGTCGTCGATCCTCCCGAACCCCGCACCGCCTTCGCCGACCGCGCCACGTCCGCCTCCGCGTCCAGCAGGTACTGCAGGGAGTGGTCGGCGGCGGCGGCGGCGGCGGCGGCCGGGGGGGAGTCGGCGGCGGTGAAGGAGGAGTGGGAGTGGGAGCGGGTGAGGAAGCGCCTGTGGTGGTTGGCGGAGGAGGAGGAGGTAGACGAGGAGGAGGAGGGCTTGGACTTCGAGCCGGGCTTGAGGAGGGAGTGGAAAAAGAGCCTGGGCTTCCGGCAGCTGCAGCCGACGTCGACGGCGACGGTGTTGAGGAGGAGCCTCCTCCGGCTGCTGCTGCCGCCACCGCTTGACATTGTCGTAGCAGTCAGAGAGCGAGAGAGAGAGAGATTGGGAGGAGTTTTGGGAGTCGGGAAAGGATGGATGAAAGAGAGAGAGGGAGTGTGCGAGTGAGTGTCGCATAAATAATCAGCCTGCTGCCTGCTGCATGTGAGGACAGGGGAGATGGAGGGGGTCCCACTCTCTCTCTCTCTCTCTCTCTCTCTCGGGTGCTATGATGACAGGGCTGTCGTTGTTCATCATGAAAGTTCTATCTCGACTTCCCCTCCCCGACTCGCCACTTGATGATTTCGACCCTCTTTTGTGGAATTCGAGAACTGGAGCCACCAACGTACCATTTCTCTACCCTCGACCACGTTATAATAATTTCATAATTTACTTCAAGATTGGAATTATAACTCCACAAATTTCCTAAAGAGGTTACCCCTTAGCTTGAGGCTTCCTTGGATTCTTGGGTTTGGTTTAAGGAGTTACCTCATCAAGAAAAGAAGCTTTCACTCTTACCAAGGTTTCCGCGGCCGGTTCATTCCACATTTTTATGTACTAGTGCTCACATAACTTGCATTCCCAATTCTCCTTATATATTTGTCCTCCCTACAGAGAGGAGTAATACCCTTTCTTTGTTTTACATTCCCACGATTTCGAGATCCAGACGAGGACCAAAATAAAATCTTTTAAAAGAAATGTTTATGTCTAATTTGAGTTATAACTCGTTAATTTCCTAAGGAGTCCTTTGGGTTATACTCTCTTCCCAAAGGGATCCGACCATGCGGATACATTCCTAAATGGGTTCTAACTTGAACCTTCTCAAGAATAGCCAAAAGCCTCAATCACTTATAGGCGACTTCGATAATGAGTTATGACAGTCTTATGAGAAAATAGGATTTGGCTTGTGTAATGGTAACTACAATTAGCTAGATTTTGTATTGATGACTACATCATGGACCCACTTAAAATAACTACATCGGGAGCAAGAGCTAGGTAGCAAATAGTCAAGTAGTAGATCTTAAAATGGATCGAAAGTCCTAAGTCTTGTTTACAAAATAGGCAAAACATTTTTTTCATGGAAGTGCAATTAAACCTTTCATTGAATAGTACTTATTGCCTACAGTAGAAATTGCATTCACGGCATCTTTAATTTGCATTTTCATAACCACTGAGGTTTGTCCCAGTAACTATCCTTTCAACATGGAAGGGGGAGGTGAGGGATTCAAATCTTCACTTTCACAGGGGGGATTGGGGTAGGGACGAGTAACTGGGTTTCAACTCCCACGCCCTGCACGAGGCAGGGCAAAAGTCTAAGAGTGAGTGTTAGAGTAGGAATAAAGTAGGACTAATAAAAAAAAAAAAAAAACTTGCACTTTCGTGATATAATTTCGAGGATTTAATTGCATCTTCAAATAAAGGTATAGGACGCAATTGAATCATTTGAAAGGTCTAAACATTAACTGCACTCTTCGCTAAAGGTTTATGAGTTTGATCAAACCATTTCGTTGATATTTTGGACTTGATTCCATTCCTTACTCAAGAGTTGTGCAATTTTCTCAACCATAGCTAAATATTATTTCAGGAAAAAAAAAAATGTTATTTCCACCTAGATGATGCAGCACGATCCGAGTAACTCTTTTTTCCTATATGATGATTTTATTTGTTTCATTAACCACCTATATACTTTTAATCTTAATACACGAGAGAATCACATACATGTTTTTTTTTTTTTTCTAAATAAAAAATAGTATTTTAAATTTTAACATGAGAATCAATAAGGCTGCGTTTAGTAGTCAAGCAAAATTCAGGATATACTAAAATTTATTATATCCTGCATTTGGTACCTATTCAAGATTGAATAAAGTTGGATATAAGGAAATATAGACCATATAAAATTATCACATAAAGGATGTAAGATAAATGTGAATAGAATTTCTAACATTTATGATATAAAAGTTATTTTCCTCGAATAACAAATTTCTTAAATTAACAAAATTAAAGTTATAGTTAAATATAAAAGAATATTTAAATTCTAATATAATACATTCGAAATAAAAATTAGCAATTGAGTTATTTTATTTTAATTTAATTTTATTTATATATTCGAATTTAATTATATTTTATAATATAAATTTAATATATTAATATATATTACATATTTTAGGTATTTTAGTATTTTAGGTATATCAATATAGTTTAATATTTAATAAATTTTATTAAATAATGATGGAATAGAAAAAAAATAAAAAAATCAATTGAAAATAAATGAAAATAAAATGCAAGAGTGTCATGAGAAATTTTTACTATTTTCATTTATAATTTTTTTTTGTTTATTTATATTAATGTGTCTTTATACAAAACAATATACATGATATGATATGAATATATCCGGTTTTATTACTGCAATTATCAAACGGTGGATAGAATATAACAAAACCCTTAGATTTCATATATAATCCTATCCTGATTAAAAATCTGGATGACCAAATATAACCTAAAAGAAAGCGGTTAGAAACAGCGCAATCTTTTCCATCTTTGCCTTAGCCTTTGACTTTTTCCTTTTTGTTTATCATAGAATCTTTTTGAAAGAGTATTGTAGAGTTCAATTAAAAAAAAAAAAAGAAGTAATTTAGGCATGCGTGAAGATCATTAACAAAGAAAGGACAAGTTCATGTATCCTTTCTTTGTCTGCCTTTAGACTTAGGTGGTTGCCTAACCTGCGGAGGCCGCCTATGGTAGACCCCTGGTGGGGTGCCCTGCCAGGTTGCATTACTTATTTTAACATACCGATGCCTGCATACCTTCCAACCCTTGTTAATAGGTGAATAATTTCCTTCCCCACCAACTAGGGAATATGGTGCACTTTTAAGTTACTCACGAAACTATGCATATGGAATAAAGAATTCAAAATTCGTTAAATATGTTTTATAAGTACCCTTAATTATTCAATAACATGACTTTGGATAATAATCGCTTTTTGCTGTTCAGGAATGACTTTAATCATGAATTTTTGGAATACCCATATATACATACATACATACATATATATATATATATGTATATCAATATTTACATATTCAAAAAAATTGGCCCAGTAAAAGGAAGAAATAAAAAAAAAAAAGATAAAAGTAGAGTAGATCTCCTTAGAGCTCCTTATGAGGAGGAGCAAATCGCATGGCTGTCATCTACGCTTGTTGACTTGAAATTCCACATGGCAAAGCTTCTCATTATATTCGCATATCCATATCTTCCCGTCATATAATATACATATATCTAGATACGTCTTCTGATAAAAATGAATCATCAGCTGGTTGCCATAGTTATAAAATACACGAGAAGAATTTTAGAAGCAGCTAAGAAACTGACGCGTCAGTGGAATGATCTGGGGATGCAGGAAATCGCATTATATGCATTTTTTAATGAGACGATCCGTTAAATCAGCATGGGCAGCTCACTTCAAATTTTGGGCCAACCCGTGATCCTTACAGGTGATGAGTCTTCCGTGCACGTTCCCGCTTCGATAATCTGGGCTTCTCCCGAAGTAAACGGGCTACATTCATTTCTCCCCTTTCTTGTCGTCATCATCCTGCAAAGGGGCGTTGAATTCACCCACAAAACCGTAATAATTTGGGAGAGACGTATATTATGCGTACAAGTATATATAGAATCACTTCGACTAATGAGCTTTTCTCTTTTTTTTTTTTTTTTGGAACTTCGATGTGATGGAGGACGCTCCAAAAAAGGCCGGCCTTTGGATTTTGACTGAACGATGCTTGTTTTCGTTTCCTCATGTCCATCTCTTCGAAATTATTGTCCTTGCAAGGTTTAGCAAGCGAGTACCAGATACAGCATTTTCAGGACAAAAATCGGCAGGCTCAACTTGCACTCCCGACCAAATAAAAAAAAAAAACTTGCACTTCCGACCTGATACACAAAAGCCAGACAAAGAGAGAGAGAGAGAGATGGCATGTTGGAGCCGAAAGACGATTCATTCGTACCCGCAGGCCTTTTCATTTGACATCTAATTGTACTGTTCCTCATGTGCATAAACATTCCATTACACACTCCATTGGTTTTCTCTTTTTGGCGGGCGATATGTCCCCCAAGAACTAAGCTATAATTGAGGTTGTTAAGCAAGATGTCGGGCAGGTATAGAAATCTAGAATGTCACGGGGCAGAACAAGCCAACACAATGAGCTCGTCCTCCGTCTCTTTCTGTGATATGATGTCATTATATGCTGCTAAATTTTGATCTTCTATTTTGTCACTGTAAAGCTCACACGATTAGATATTACCAACAAACTCCATTGTTCTGATACCAGTCGATGGAACTACTCTGACTTGCGTATATGAAGATATTCTTGCACGAAACTCTTGACTTTGTTTTCAGAGAGAAACCCAAACCCGTGAATCGGCAAATTCAGCACAAATAGTCAAATGATGCTTCTTATTCGTACTTTAATGTTGTGGATATCAGAGAACAAAACTTCTATTTGAGCAGAGAATCTTTAGCTTTCGCAGGGAAAGAATGAAACTGTTGTTTTGTCGAATTTGTCATGTCTATCTACGTACTAAAACAGCACAAGAATGGAGTGAAGGCAAAGCTTAATAGTAATTGCTGTAAATTGGTAAGGAAGGATAACCAGAAAGGCCTGTTTGGAAGCACATGATCTGAAAGTTGATCACAGTAAAGAAATTATATGAAGATTTCTATTTCTTCTTTTTTCTAACAGTAGACCAGGTAAATGCAATAGCAGTTCAATTACTTGAGACACCATGTGCCAACACAAGGGCATCGAACCGGCACATCAAGCCATTTCGGCATGTACAGGTATTGGAGTTGAGGGGCGTAGACACAATTTAATGGCCCAACCCACTTGCATATATCCCTTGACAAAGATAAAAAGTCAGTCCCAGAAAGTAAGGCCCCGTTTGATAACGTGCCAAACAGTGTTTGATTCTTATTTTTTGTTTCCAGAATCAATTTGGGACGAGAATCGCGTTTGGTAAAATTTTTGTTCCCATGAACAAATTTGTTCCCGGAATCAGTTTGAGACAAGATTTGAGGAAAAAAAAAGTTGATTCTGTGTCCGAGAATTAAAAAAAAAAAATCAACATAATAAAACTTTCTTCTTCTCTTCCGCCATCCCGCAACTGCCGCCTACCACCGTTCGTCGCCGCCCGCCACCGGTCGCCGGAGGCAAGCCCAGCCACCGGCGAGCCTCGCCGGGCCGGGCGAGGCCTGCCTAGCCATCGGCGGGGCTCGCTGGGGCGGGAGGCCCGCCTGTCCACCGGCGAGGCTCGGCCTCGCCGAGGGTCGGCGACCTCACCGGAGCTCGCCAACCCTCGTTCAGCCGGTCGCCGGTCCGGCGACCAGCCACAAGAAGAAGAAGAAGAATAGGAGAAAAAGGAAAAAAAAAAAGAAAATAAAATAAAAGTAAAAAAAGAAAAGAAAAAAAGTAAAAAAGTAAAAAAAATTATTTAAAAATTAAAAGAAATTAATTTGAAACAGAATCAATAAACACGTTATCAAACGCGATTCTATTCCGAATAACAAATTTTGGACAATTACCAAACGCGTTTTTTTTACTCGAATCGGTTTAGGAACAAAATAAAAAATAATAATTCTTGTCGAAATCGGTTCAGAGAACGTAATCGTTACTCAAACGCGTCCTAAATTAACAAATGAAACAGTGACTCGAACCCGCATAAAGTGCCTTCTCTACAACGATGAACTCCCATCCCAAGTTCCATGAAATCACAGTGAAATTGGTTTTACTGGCAAGGGTGTCTTTAATTATCTGCCAAACCAATTAAATGGTTAGCAGAACCTTAAAGAGCTAATTTACCGAATCTTTCCATGTCATTGCATAATTTGCATTATGCCTAGTCCCATATTCTCTACAATATAAGTGCATTATGCCCAGTCCCATATTCTCTGTAGTATCTGTGAACTTAAAGTGGTCCTTGAACAGTCATCGATGCCTCCTATGATCACTTTCCCTTCCCATGTCAAGGGGCTGGAGATGCTTACAAACCAAAATCTTGATAAATGAAGTCAATAGCAGGGAAAAAGAATTGTGGTGTACCCTCTTTTCTTTTCATGCGGAGGGGGTGGAGAACCAATGTCTTGCACACTGAAGTCAATATAGCATGCAAAAAATTTGTAGGGATATAAACAGCCAAATCCTCCAATCCGTGTGTACATAGCCTAGACATGATGAAACTAAAGTAAACTAGCAATGTGAAACTTAAGTAACAATACAGACGGACAAGAATTCACATTCTCAGACTTGAACTTCTGTACCACACGCAACCATTGACCAACTGGTGGCATGGCGAAGCAATTTGAGTTGGATACTGTCAATAATAAAATGTTCAACTCGAATATATGGCAAACGCTATGGGAGTCAGAATTTAGACAGAAAGATCACTTTACATGTCTAGTAACGACTCCTCCCCCCCTGTACATATTATTCAAGAAGGTACTATGAAACTCAACTCACCGGATCCAGGTCTTTTTGTTGAAACTTAGATCCGTTGGTTCGAAGTCAATATCCTGGCTTTGATCAAGCTCACAATATGCTCAGCTACCCAAACTGATCCAGCCTCTGTGCAGCAGAAAGAATGAGCATGGCCCTCCCTTTCAATTGCTAAAGTAATTTCAGGGATCTTCTTGGATATCTACAATGAAAAAAATAAAAAAAAGTGAGAATTGCCATTGATTACATCAAAGCACAGGGGAATGCTCATGAATCACTTTAGCCACCAACAAATAGTTTGAGAATAGCTCCATAGCATTAGAATAACAAACAACCACGAGATCATAAATTCTTCAAGCATGAAATTATAATCATGAGTGATGACATGAAGCTATGATCATTCACTGTTAAAGACATTTAATAGTGAAAAAGCTATTGTGAGAGTAACTCTGCCCGTACACATATCCACCACGTAAGTCCTGGTCCATTATGAGATCTTTTGAGAATTACCTCTTCAAGCACTTGCAGCGGGCCCCAGTGATCATCAAGGCCAAACAGAAATGCAATTTTTTCCCTGTTTGCTCTCAGAAATGCCCAATCTGGTACTTCTGGAAGCTGTCATGGACTACAATGGTCAGCACGGGCTTTCATTTCATTGTCTCTCTATGCAAGGAAATACCACGAGTAGCCCAATATCTAATAGAGAAACAAGAGGCAATTCTCTTTAAATGATTGGGTGAAATTAGCTTAAAAAAATCCCACCAACATGATTATCATATGCATACTGCCACTACTTTCCCACATAAGCTAGAACTATAGATGATTCCTTCTTACTGTCTAAATGAATAAGCTTCACAAGGCACCTGAGAAATGTGTGGAAACCCCAAAAGTTCAATCAATGACGAGAAACATTTGAGCCAAATGAGTCGATATTTTTTCTGTGGACAGTGGAAATAGAAAAAGGTGAACTGTCTTATAAGAATTAATAGACCAGGTTAACCAGCTGCAGAAATTTAAGAAAACATTACTTAGTTAAACTGAGACTTCCAAAATGTTTCAGTCAGACATTATGAGTGTAAGAGGATTATCTATCTTTGAAGCGACTCTATAACCAGAAGCCTAGGCCTCTCAGTTTAGCTACAAAGATGATTTACCTCTTTTATTTGATGCTGCAGAAAGCAAAGCCAGATCTATATAGTTTCAATGTAGTATAGAACAAATTATCAAAGAGAGAAAAATGGGGTGGAACAACTTTGGGGTGCACTAGAGTGACTGCGAAGCTTTAGGCAACTAGGATTGGTATCTAAGTTCCGTGAAGGGAGAAAATCTTTTGCAAGGATCAATAATGCTTCCAGAAGGTGAAGTGGAAACACTGTTCGTGGCTTCATTAAGGAAAAGCACAGTTGGCAAAGCCTAAGCTTGAATATCAGAAAAATGACTACACTGTTTTTTAAGAAAGAAATAGCAAAACTTTACTTCTCCAACCTGATGGAATGCTGAAATTATTGGTACTTGCATTGATCTTGCTTTTGAGTTAGGAAATGTGATTATGGAACACTAACCTGTTTAAACTCCGTCATTGCCATGAAGAGCACATTCCGCATTGTATGATACTGTAAAAATGAAGTAAACTATCAGTAAGTACAAACAGCATGCCATTACGGTGAATTTGATATTCGACAATAAATTGTGACGATTTCCGCCAACAGGGATTCAGAGAGGGTAATACTTTAAGTCGAGAAGAGCTAACATCACCTGCAGCAAATGAGTGCATGTAGCCTCAATAGCCAATGGAGACCACGATTTTCCAAGGGAGTTTGCAACAATAAACCTGGAAAATCTGCTTGGCAATGAACCCAATGACGCTATGATAAGGCTCACAGCTGCACAGATGATGGAGGACCTGAAACTCAAGACTGTGCAACATCAGACCCACTGACTGAATCAGTAATGGTCTTACCAAAAATAAAAACATGGAGGATTTTGTTCCTAGCAGCACTGGATAAAGCAAAGAAAGGATGCAGGACTTGCCCTGGCAAAATTACTTAAACAGTTAATCATTAGGATTACAGAGCAATACAGTTCGTACATATATTAAAGAGCTGAAGGAGAACTGCAAACTAACCCCAGGCCTTTGGCAAATATAGAATAGCAAAAATCATGTACATAAATATTTGTGCTATGATGCAAAGAATTCACTTAGTAGTAAAGACTCAAGAGTACTGGAAGAAGGTAAGGCAATGAAGACATCCACCACTTTCTGTAGAAAACAAATGACAGAATATATGTTGCTTATGACAAGGAAAGAGCTTTACGCTGAAATGTTCTTAATCATAGACTGCTTCATGGACCCTGGGTTCAATGTCAGAAATGGATATAGTCCAATACAATATGTGACCTAGCAAAGCCAAAGAAGTCAGGAGCCTGCCTCTTCAAATTAAAAGCATTATGAGAAACTTAATAGGTTGCAAATCATCAAGTGACAGTAAATTCACCTTCTCAGGGCACTTCCGGAGGATCTCCATAGAGATATATGAACCAATTGAGTGCCCAACCTTCAAGTACGAATTATGAGTAACATAACATGCCACTGATTAGAGGTCAGAAGAGAGCAAAAGATCTTTCCTCATTTTTTCAGGGAATCAATCCACTTCAGAATATCTCTCTTTATAATAAAGCAAACCCAAAAACAACATTCAACCTCAAAACTTTCTCCACAAAATTCTGCGAAAAGCCCACACTTGCTGTAAGATTAATAACAAAAAAAATGCACAAAATGATAAATTAAGTTGATCAACACATAATCATGTTGCCCTGTAAATCTTTCATGGATTCCAAACCCTAATTAATCTTCCTCCTTCTGCAAAACTGAAATCTCAAAATTTCTTCCTTTATTAAAACTGTTTTTCACTATCAAAACACATGCATGTGCATGTGCCATTTTTTTCACTATGAAGAATAAGTATCCAGAATTTGTTTCAATATAAAATAGCCAATAACATGTGCCATACATAGTTACAGATAGGAATTGATCCATAACATTATGTAATACTTTATTGGTCGAAAATGAAAGCAACAAAGTATGAATGTTGAGACATCAGAATTTTGTCCTTGTCGCTCATATATCATTCTTGAAATGCTTGCATGTCATAAGAGAATATCATGGTGCTGATAGCTATCAGAACAAAAATGATCAAGAAAGGGCCTCCTATCACCAATAATTCTCACAACGCTAAAACTTGGTAATAAACAAAAGCCGTGTAATTGAATCAACTTTAAATGTCCTAGATCTCAAATAACTGAGAGCCTATCCGGCAACGATCCACACTGTTAATTCAAACAAGACAAGGAAAATAAAGTTCTATGGTACAAATGAAGTTCCTCATATTCCAGAATACACTAAACTTTGTAGACCATTTGAGCTTTTGAATCTACACTGCGGTTGTCTGCTTGAGAAACTCAAGCTTCAAAGTACAATTATGTATGTTTTACCATGAAGAGAAGAAGCTTAAACTAAACCAGATTAATGTACGCCGGAAATCCTTCACACTTGTAGAAAGTATGACACATGCTCAACTCCAGGCAGTTCCACTACTCTATTGATTTCACAAATACTGATCGCAATAACTCTATTATAACACTGCTGAAAGTAATGGTGAAACTCTCCTTGGTGATAGAAAAAATTATGCAGACCATTTTTATAGGTATATCTGTTCCGTTCTTCTGTTGACGCACAAATTAAAAATTTTACCGCAGAATTCCCTTCAAGGCAATAACATTTGATAAATTCATTTGAATCCGATGCCAAACAAGCTTGTTTTATGAAAAGAATTACAAAGGGAACACTTCCTGAAGGAAGGTAGACAGAATGATTACTAAATTCTGGATGGACTTTATGAATAGTAACTAATTAAACTAACATGGTAGCTTTACTTTTGCAACACCTTTCAGCCAAAAGTATAATACCAGTAAATTTGCACATGAAGGCCCTAATATTGTTATGGACTGAGATTTCTTCTCATGCTCCTTATTAAGGAACTATCAGGAGGCTCGTTATGTTTATAGCAACAAGCTTTCGATTGTTCCTTGCACATTTTGCAATTTAGTAATGTATGGGCTGAGAAACTGAGAAAGTAAGCCTTATCAATTAACCAAGATAGCCCTACCAGTAATAAAGGAGCTCTGGAAGTTTGCATTTCCTGTCTCATGAATTCCACCTGTAGAACGATTAAATGAAAATAACATCATGAACAATTATCCTAAGACATAAGAAAGGTAAAGTGGATAAGTACCAAGCTTTCAGTTGAAATAATCCAAAGTTAGGGAAAAGGTACTTTGCCACAGAATAGATAAATAAGAAGGTACTGTTAGAATCAGGATTGCCATTCCAGAGAGAGTTTCTAAGATGCGAAACTTCCTAGACTAATAATAGGCCAAAAAGACCAGACTGCTTGAAAGATTCAAAGGTAAAGATTGCAAGTCTCGCAGCCCACTAAGAGGAACCGGGCATGTCAACATGAATTTTTCAAGTTATAGTTTCTATCCTTTCTAGCTAATGTTTTAAAGTTTAAAAATGCCATAACTCTCTCCTAGTGGTCTAATACATGCTTAAACTCAATTAATAAAGCAAAAACCTACCTTATGATCGATTTGCTCCTGTAATGAGAAGAACCTTCCATTCTCCCAGTCCTATTGTGAAAAATTAATTAATTATCACCATTTGCAAAGTGAAGCGAGGATATAAATTAAATTAGAGGTATTGCAGAAAATAGAAACTTGCTTGTTAGGTCATGCAGTATTAATAACCAAACGGAATTGCAACATCTACTGTTCAAAATGTGCAAATGTTGATTCAATAATAACTAAGAACACTCTAGTAGGAACCAAGAACTGATAGCAGCAGAGATATGGCGAAGTTCCAAATTAAAAATAAGGTGCCAAAGCAGAGAGCTTGAAGATGCATCATAAACAGTGCAAAAAGTACCTTTTTGGAATGGGATATGTGGCCAACAGCTGAAGATCAAGCACACGAAAATCAATAAGAACAGAGACCACACAAAACATATGCACATAAGAAAATTAAAAAAAAAAAAAAGCTTTAAGGGACCCAAAAAAAAGAAAAAGAAAAAATTCCTTGCCCGTAACAGATGCACTTCCTCCCAACTGATCATACAGCGACTCAACAAAGTCCTTGTAATATGTTATAATACCTATCACAGCCACCAAGCCAGAGCGCCAATTCCCATGAGCAAACACAAATCAAGAACTACAAACAACGGTAAACCAGAACCACAACAAAAGGGGGAATTTGCCTGGATTCCCAGGAATGAACAGAACATGCAATGCAGGATCTTCCGATCGAACTTCGAGCAATTCGGTGGCACAGCTGAAGATGGAAACGACAAGATCAGCGAACAGAGCTCCTGCCATCAAATGGGGTCATCAATCGCCGGGCGGCTCTACGTACCCGGACACGTTGCAGATTCGAAAATTAGCGGCTTTCGCAGTGAGGGATTCACGACCCATGACTCCAAACTCACATTTGAAACCGAATCTCGTCCTGAACAATCGAACAACGGACCGCGAGCGGCGAGCAAGGGAGCCATGCAAAACATCACCGATTAAGCTCATTCAGCCAGCAATTTGGGAACAAACGGCAGAAAGAAATGACCAAGAAATACAGACAGGCGTCGCCATCGAGTGGAACCTCGACAAAGACGACGGCGACGGCGACGGCGACGGCGACGTACCCGCAACGACGGAAGAGGGGGAGTGGTCGGACGGCGACTGCTAGGCAGGGAGGACGAAGTAGCATTTATTTTTCCTTTTTCCCCCTTTCGGATTTTCTTTGTTTCAGACCTGAAATATTATTTTATCTCTGCCCTAAAAAATAATAAATGCAGGCCTTAAAATTTTAGTTGATGTTAGACCTGGCCGTTTGGGATATGGGTGAGCAACGGTTTAGGGTCGGCCCTGGATCGGCCCCCGGGCCGCCCAACCCTGCCTGGCCTTAAATCCGATTTCTAAGGGACCGAGTCGATCCTGATCCTCGAAATCTGCGGGCCAACACCGCACATGCGGGTTGGTCCTCGGCCCTAGAGTTTTAGTCGGTCAACCACGTGGGCCAACCTTGTATATATTATATTATATTATATTATATTATATCATATTATTTATATTTCTTTTATATATTTAAACCTAAGTAAAATGTTTGTATTGAGATGTTCTATCAATAGCACTAATAGTAATTTCAATTTAAAACTTTTGTTGAGTATTAATCATGTGTCGTTTGTTTTGTTTTCGGATGTTTAGAAGTTCAAGTGAATTAACAAGATATGAAGTTATATATTCATGGTTTATATTAAGTATTTTGAACTTTTTATGGTTTAATTGTATTTTACTAATGAATTTCAAATTTGCACTTTGCTTTTCAATTTGTGTCAAATGGTAGAAGTTTTCGAAGAGTAGAATAGTACTACAGTTGCTACGGTGATTTGCTTGTCAAGTGGTGTAAAGGTCATTTTTTGATTGAGTGGACTCTACATGATCAAATGCTAGTCAAGTGGTGTGAAGCTCAGTTTTTGGTTGAGTGGACTCTAGTGATCAAATGCAAGAAAACGCTTTTGTATATGGTGTTATGAATATTAAAGATAGATGATTACAAGAACTTTCCATCTTGTCCCATATCTCCATGAGCAGTTAGCAGGTACAAAATTTTTATTATTATATCATCTTAAATTTGCTAAATATGTATTGGTATATATAATTTAGTTGCACAATGTCACATTGTCGATGGATGTGTAATTTTAATTTATGGGTTTTCTTTTTTAGGGAGAATAAAAAATAAGACAAAAAAAAAAATTATCGATCGGTTTTGGGTTGACCCTGGAACAGGACCGAACCCATTGGGTCGGTCCGGTCCTTAGTCCTAGGCTCAATAGGGTTGGTCCTCGGTCCTAAAAATTGAGGACCAACATTGTACGGGTTGGTCCTAGGGTTAGGGGGTGGCCCGGACAACCCGGACCATGCTTACCCCTAGTTTGGGATAGGTAGATACCTTTGGGGTTGTAGAATATTCGATTTTAACGGTTTTGATCTATTGTATTTTTTGATCTGATGGTTGATGATCTCTCGAGAGATTGTAAAAATTGGGGCAATTCGATCCAATTTTAAACCCTTTTTTCCCTTATCTACTTAGTTTGAATATCTCTTTGAATATCTCTTTTTAAGTGACATCTGATCGATACTTACGCAACCAATGATTGTTGATTACTATAAAGGGTCTTATCAAATAGTGCTTTTCGAATACTAATTAATCATGTTTAATTAATAAAGTCTCGATTTTCATTTCATTAATTATATTCAACACGGGAAAGACAACATATAGAAATTACGAAACCTTTTTTAGTGAGTGTTTATTCAATGTCATTAGATTATACTTATATTATATTATTCGTAATTTTCAACAAATAGAAAATAAGGAATTTTGTACTTATTGATTGCCAAATGAGGAAAACTCGAAAATGGTAAGTTTTTTTCTCCTAGGCATTTTAAAGAACCTGACAATTTTTTGATCGTGCGGAGTCATCGTTTCGTTAATGGATTGTCGAAAACATAATTTACTGTTTGTTTTCTTCTTTTCTGTCGATTCTTGCCAATTTAGGGACAAGTCCTTGACTTTTAAAATTCTTTTCAACGAGTATACATACACCTACAATACAAGACCGTATAGAAGTTGAACCAGAAAGACAGTGCCGCCATAGCACGGCCGGATTCCACCATCCATTTCTTTTCAAAGGATGAAGCAGCACCAGCGCATGCGAATTTCGCGCCTCCCACGCTTTTACCACGGCGGTTTGACGGATTTGCCACCTGAAAAGGAAGACACTATACAGACCGGGAAGGGAAAAATAACCGCCCCAACAGACACTTCGAAGAATCCGTAGATTTCCTCTCTGGTCGTACCGGTTTGGATTTGCTAAATTCGTGATTTTGTCTTCGTCTATTTTTATGTCTCTCTCTCTCTCTCTCTCTTTTTTCTCCGCCCGTGTGGAAGAAATGCCCTTCGTCTGTTTTTTCGTCCTTCATTGGCTATTTAGCAACATGAATTTGCGAAACGAGTCATTTTGCCGGACGCCATTTTGCCCCGTGTAAATCTAATCGCTCGAATTTTACTGAATCGTTGTCATGTATAGATAAACGAACCCCTACTTCCTCGCCCCGCGCAGCAATCGAAGAGATCCTTAATCTCCCTACGCTTCCCAAGCATCTCCAGCCCGTTTTCACCGTCTTAACTTTGGCTGCGATAAGCCTCTCTCTCTCTCTCTCTCTCTCTCTTTCTGGTATGCACGGTCTGCTTTCGTTTCTTTTTTGCCGCTTTTTCTCGTCTCGGAAGCATTTGACATTCTTGGTTTCCTCCAACAAGCTTGCCCCCGCGGCTTAAATTTCAATTGTCTTTTGTGCCTTTTTTCCCAAGTCATTCTTTTTCTTTGCCTGCGAAACGGGACGATGCGGTGGTGATTGAGATTCTTGTCTGCAATGCAGAAAGCTTCGGCGGGGCGCCAGACGACCCGCGTGCATTGATCTGAGAATGCTGGGGAATTTCATCACCCGATGCCTTTTGTATGCCCACCATCTTTTCCTGTAAAATCGCTTCTTTATGTCACCACTTTTCCACCTCCTTTTGGTAAGGTAAAAGAAGAGGGTAGAAAATGTTTTTTCTTTGGAATTTGATTGGCTTTCTCGTGTTGGGTTTTCATCGATATGGCAGATTGGTTTTCGGGTATGCGTACCCAGCATTCCAGTGTTACAAAACGGTGGAGAAGAACAGGGTGCAGATTGAGGAACTCAGGCATTGGTGTCAATACTGGTGAGGGAAATAACCCTCCTTTGATCCTCAACGCCTTTGAATTATTTACTTATCTTGTAACGAGAATGCTCGAATTACATTGAACCATGTCGCATATAGGAGTTGATGACTCCTTGCAATTCTTTTTTTACTGCAATTCAATGAATCCGGCATATAGGATCCTAGTTCTGGTTCGAGGACATTGCTTTGATGATGATTGCTTCGACTATATTGAGTCGATTTTCCTTGTTCTGCTTTCCTCTGTCTCCATGTTCCCAATCCTTCTCGAGGAAGCGCAGGGTAATGTTAATCTGTGCGAGTATCGAATGCTTGCAGGATCATCCTGGCGATGTTCACGGTCCTGGAAAGGATTGCCGATGTGTTGATCTCATGGTAAGCAGAACCATTTTCCATCAGAGCCTTCCATGACTTTTATGTACCCCCTATACCTACAAACGTTTCCTTCTTGTTGCCTTTCTTCTTTCGGTTGAAGGCTTCCGATGTATTGGGAACTGAAGCTCGGTTTCATCATCTACTTGTGGCATCCAAAAACCAAGGTAAAAACCCCACCCACCAAGCCCTCGAATTGTCCAAAGAAGGCTGTTTCTTTCTGACGACAACATAAGATTTTGCTTCCTTTGCAAAAAGGAGGTGAATTCAATCTGATTTCTTCTTGCATTTTTCTGCTCTTGAAAATGGTAGGGAACGGGGTATGTGTACGAGGCGGTGCTGCATCCGTTCATGGCGAGGCACGAGAGGGAAATCGACATGAAGCTGGTGGAGTGGGAGGCGAGGGCGTGGGACTTTGCGTCTTTCTACTGGCAATACACCTCGGAATCCGCGCAGGTCGCCTTCTCTCGAGCCATGGAGTACCTGGCCTCACAGTCTAAGAATCTTAAGTTCAAGGTACAGAAATTTTCCTTGCTCAGGACAACTATCTTCCCGCTTTCATTGTGTCATCATTAGAGCGAGGTTCGAGATTGTCGAGTGCGTCGTCTCACCAATCTCGAGTAGCATGTGCAATCGATGCTTTGACGATCGAGCATTGCCCCTCAGGCATATGCTCATTGCTCGGTAAGAAACTTAGGGGTAGAAAGAAGGTGTCGAGCTTATCAAATTGATAATGAGCGTAAACGCGGTGGAAAGAAGACGCATTTTCTGATGAGATATAGCGGGTGGTCTCTGCAGGAGGGAAAGAGCCACGGCTCGATCAACCGATCGGTGTCGGGGACGACCAGATCCGAGTCGGGGGAGACGAACCCTGGCTCCAACACGGAGTACGTCTACGTCGAGGACGAGGCCGAGCAACAGGAAGTGCTGGATCACGGAGGCGCGTCTCCGGAGGAGGACGACAAGCCCCGCGCGTCCACCGGCCACAGGCTGAGGCGCTCCCTTCACAACCACCGCGCCGCCGATCACCACATCGATTGATTAAAATTTCACAAAATATTAAATCTCTCTCTCTCCTTCTCTCTATCGTGTATAGCACAAAGTCCAGATACCTTTATTTTTTCCGAAATTGAATAAATACGGAGTCTCTTTCCTCCTAATTCGATCCGTTTGGAATTATGGGTATGCACATATTTTGGGCAAGAACAATGCACAAGAGTAATTCAGTAAAAATCCCAGCTTGTAAAAAATAGAAAAGATAGATTACAACTGATGTTATGGAAATTAGAATTGATATTAAAGGGCGAATACGACTGAGTGTATTATGACATTAATTTGGGATAAAAAGGATAAAAATTAAGACGCCCAAAAAATATATTTATACGAACCGGAGTATGGTTGTGGGGAGCCATGTTTGTGACGTCAGCCATGAGGAAAAAAAAAAAAAGCCACGCCGTCGACGTCACGAGGGGGGGCCGCGGCTATCTCCCGGAGCAGACCGGCAGGAAGAAGCGGGCGATCCGGCCGAGGGCCCGGTAGACGAACCCGAGGCAGGCAGAGAGGCCGAGCCAGAGGCGGCGGACGAGGTGGGGCCCGTCGGATCCGGGGGAGGCCGACGTCGGCCGGAGGTAGGCCCAGGCGGCCGGTTCACCAGGCGGTTGCGGATCGATATCTCGTAGGACGAGCATGCCGCGGCGGTCGGGGAGCGGGCGGCGGCGGCGGGGGAGGAGGCGGTGGGGGAGGGGGGAGGAGGTCCCTGAGGGAGGTGTAGGAGGGGAAAGCGTGGCCGGAGAGGTCGGAGAGGTCGAGCGGGGGAGGAAGGGGAGGGTGGGCGGCGGTGCCGTTGGGGAAGCTGAGGGATTGGGCGGGGGGTTTGACGGCGGCGGGGACGACGGGGGTGGAGGTGGCGATCGAGTTCCGGCGGCGGAGGGCTGTGGGTAGCGGAGGCGACGGCTCGAGCCTGAGCCGGAGCTTGCGCTCGAGGTGGACTGCCCCGCCGTTCTCTGCCATGGCTGGATGAGAGAGAGAGAGAGAGAGAGAGAGAGAGAGAGAGAGAGAATCAGAACCCGAGGGGAGGCAGAACAGGACAGGACAGGACAGAACAGAACAGAGCAGAGGTCGTCTCTTCTCTGTCCGTCTCTGCTGCTGCTGCTGTACAACGTGATGATCTGGTCTGGAGTGGTGCGTGATTCCGAGTCAGAACTCGGGGGAAGTGGCGGCTTTGAATTCCCTCTGGTTTTTTGTTCCAGTGGTTGGAAAATGCTTTTTGGGTCCTTTTCTTTCCGGGAGCAGGCGCGTGGGCGTGGGGGGAAAATAGCCCTTTTCCAGATGGGGCCATTGCCGCTCGTACCTGTGCTCCGGCCATTTATCCGCTTTCTTTTTGACCTTTTTTTATTAATTTATTATTACGCCCACGAATGTTCTTGCGGATCTAGGTCTCGACTAACGGAGCGCCACGATCGCCCTAGGCGCCGGTGAAGCGCGCACTCGAATGTGGGGCACTGCACTTCGAACCGATTGATTGGAACCCGAGAATGAGGTCGGCTCGATCCGGCCCTACCGGTCCGCTTCATCCATGATTCGATATGGTTAGTTCCTATTAGGAATCTCCCGTTATTGGATGAACGCCTTCTCTTTTCTTTTCTTTTTTTAACTGAAGTATGTGTTGCAAAACGAACCTCGTCTTTTTGTTTTTTAAATTGGAGCATAAGTTCCTCCCCCCGGTGCTATGCTAACGAGACACTTAAAAGAGAGGCCAAAGGGTCGTGGAGACCATTTTATGTTGGGGGAAAAAGCAAGGAAAAAATGCACCCTTTTTGCTATTCCTACGTGGCTCCTTTTTACACAAGAGGGGACGGGAGGAGGCTCCTCTTGATGGGTGCCCACAAAGTTTGACCCCCCCACGATCGTCCCTGCCTCTCTCGCGGAGGCTTCGTGGGAGGTGAATTGGAAATTCCTTTTCTATATCAGAGTGTGAACGTGATAGACTAATGTCGGTGTGTTCATACAAACATTTATCATGAGATTCCGATACTCAATTAATTACTCAATTCATCATTATATGTACGGTTCCATCGCCGGAGCGTGCCAAATGTCAAGTATAATTTAATGGTTATTGCTCGAGTTTGGGACAAATTTTTATTTTGATGAAAGAATAAAAGAATACACCTTACCACATGTCGAAATCAAACATCACGCCTAGGAATTGCTAGGCTTTCTTCCATTCCTGTGTTTTTTTTTTCTCCGGAACAAAATAAATAAATAAATAAATAAAAATACTAAATTTTCTATTACTCAAAATAAAAAAGTAATTGGGAAATAGATTTGGAACAGAAATAAGAATTAGAAAAGATAACTTATTATTCCCGTGAACAATTTCTAAAAATAAGTATTTTTTTCTTTTTTCTTTTTTCCTTTTCTTCTTCCTCCTTGTCACTCGCCACTCGCCGTTGCTACCATTAATCAACGGCTAGAGGAGGAGCAAGAAGAAGAGAAGGAAAAAGAAAAATCTAAAAAATAAAAAGAAATTCCACGTTACCCAAAAAAAAAAAAAATTGTAGGTCTCCTGATCTTTTCTATTTCGAAAATAAAAATTTTATGTAATTACCAAATACGTTTTTTTACTCAGAAATTATTCAAGTGAATAGAAATAGAAAAAAAATATTTCTGAAAAGAAATTGCTCCAAGAATAGATTTGGAACTATTGATTTACGTAATTGGAAGTAACCAATTAAATTCCAAACCTATTCCCCAATCATTTTTTTTTATTTCGGAGAATAAAAATTAATTGACATTACTAATTTCTGTTCTTTTTCTATTTGTGAGGAGCAAAAGAACAAAAAAAAAAGAAAAAGAAATAGAAGCATTGCCAAATGGAGCCTTAGGGTATGTTTGGCCAACGTCCAAATAGTACCCACTTATATTTTCTTATTCTTGGGAACTAAAGAAGAACATAAATCCGTTTAGTAAATTTTTTACTCCGGAGAAAAAATAAATTTGGAACAAAATGAATAAAAAAAAAGTTATTTTTTGTTCCCGCAAACAATTTCAGAACTAAGCCAATCTAAATTTCCATTTTTTTTTCTTTTCTTCTTTTTCAACTGCCACCACCGCCATCCACTACCATTAGCCGTCGTTGATCGCTGAAGGCCTGGCTAGCCATCGATGAGGCTGAGCCTCATCGAAGGCTTGGCCAGCCATCGGTGAGGCTCAACCTCACCAAATCTGGGCAAGTTTAAGTCTTGCCGATGGCCAGGAGAGCCTCCCCCGACAATCGGCAAGCCTCGCCTAGCCAAGCGAGGCTCGCACAACCACTAACAAGGCTCAACCTTGTGGTGGCTTAGCGAGGTCAAGCCCCACCGACGGCCGGGCAAGCTCAACCTCGCTCGGGCTGACGATGCTTTGGCAAGGCTGCTGGCTCTTGTCTGGCTGATTGTAGTCATCTGAAGGCTGCCGACTAGCCAAAGCTTGAAAAAGGAGAGAAAAAAAAAAAAAAAAAGAAAAGTAATAAATTTATTTTTAAAAAAATAAAAGAAAATGGTTGTGGTGGTGCCAAAGGCCATTCTATTCCAAGAATAGAAATTTCAGTTAATTACTAATCGCATTTAAATACTTAGAAATTTATCCGGTTAATAGAATAAAAAATAATAATTTCTTTTTAAAAATTATTTTCGAAAACATAATGATTATCGAATGGGCTTTTACCATGCAAAGCCTAACCACAAAGGTCATATATATTTTTGATAGAATTAAAAGTTCCAAGTTAAAATTTAAAACACATGAAGGGGGGCCTGACAAATGCTTTGACAATGCTTTGCCAAAGCTTTCCAGGGTTCTAAATGCCATTAAGCAAACGTAAATGATGTTTGATGAATTTTTTTGAAGAGTTTTGGGAGAAATAATTCCTTTTTTAAAACTCTTGGAAAGTTCTGACAAGTAACATTTTAAGAATGCATTCGGCTCTGATTTAATGAAAATGTCAATTTCCCATCCCACCCTCATTTATCATTCGTGACTTCTCAATTGTCTCTTCGCTCACAACATATCTCTACGTTTCCTTGCACTCCTCTCCTTACTCAAGAGGCAACTTCACCTTTCTTCCCTCACGCCGACCATCGAGCTCTTTGCTCTTGAGCTCTCTTCCTTGATGCCGTGCTTGCGCCTCTTCCCAGGTAAAATTTCTCCATTCGTGTTGCGCATGAAGGTTCTTCAAGAAATGTGTTAGTGATTGTGTATCTGGTTTATTTCTTGCTGCGTAGGTTCATTCGCGCTTTTGTGATGTCACTTTGATTTGTGGTTTTTACAATTTCTGGTCAACTTGTTATGCTGGTTCTGTTGGGATATAATACGCGGAAACGACAGGATCTTGCAATTTAAGTCAACGAGAAATCGCCAGAGAAAATAAACGAGAAAAATAAGAACACTAGGAATTTACGTGGTTCGGTCCGAGTATCGGTACCTACGTCCACGGGGACAGAAGAAGAAATAATCCACTCTAATCGGAGTATCAGAGTTTACAATCGCTCAATCGCTCAAGTGTTTCCCACACCTAGATTTAACCCCAAACCCAAAGTGTCTATAAATAAACAACTTACTTGGGATATAAACTCACGGCGCAAAATAACGCGCGATCAAGCTCTGGTACAATATGCGCTACGTATGGCTTCGCGTATCTCTTCAAAGCTTTGCGCGACTTGCGGCTTCAAGAATCACGGACGTGCGGCTTCGAAGGTTTCTTTTCTTCTTGATCGCGCTTCAACGACGTGCGGCTCCTTTCTCTGCTTTTTCGTGTACGTGCAGCAAACCCTGCCGAAAAAGGAACACCTCCATTGACCGCCCACCTTTTTATATGTGTGCGCCACTTTCCTTTTATTTTATTAGCTTCACGTGTGTGTGTGTGCGCCTAGGTCAAAACTGTGACCTAGGGGCCCACCTTCTATCAATCTTCACGTGTAGGGAACTTCGGCGTGCAGAGAGATTCCTCTTTTATAGCGAAAAACTCGAGGCATAAACAACAATTCTCCACCTTGGCTCGATGTTTGAAGCCAAGTTATAGTGCTCATCATCCATGCCGCTTTCCCCCAACGCCCCGATGGGCGCTCACTCTCCACAGACACCAATAGAGCTCAAGCGAGCTTGAGCTTCGCCAAAGGAACAGATTTAGTCATCATGTCTCCGGGTTATCTCGTCGTAGCAATCTTTTTTAACAAAGTGACAATACCCTTAGCTAAGACATCTCGGATGAAGTGGTACCTGATGTTGATATGCTTCGTTCGCTCGTGATAAACTGGATTATATGCCAAATATATCGCACCTTGGTTATCACAAGGTGTATATCCACACTTTTTGTTCTAACCCAAAGTCCAAGAGCAAACCTTTTAGCCATATCGCCTCCTTCGCTACAAAGGTTAGTGCCATGTACTCGCCTCGCCGAAGACAAGGCAATGTGATCCCGTAAGGATGCTTTCCAACTAACCGCACCACCGCTAGCGTAAACACGTACCACGCTAAAGATCTACGATCATCCAAGTCACCGGTGTGATCCGAATCCACAAAACCAAAGGTCTCACCGCCATTGCTTCATTCCTCCGGTATACTATACCCACGTCTCATTGTCCCCTTCAAATATCGAGGATCCACTTCACGGCTTCCCAATGAGCTTTACTTGGATGCTTCATATAGCGACTAACCATGCTCACAGCTTGTGAAATATCAGGCCTAGTGCACACCATAGCATACATAATACTACCTACGACACTAGAATAAGGAACATGGGACATATGCTCCTCCTCCTCCTCAATCTGCGGTGATAATTTATCTAAAAGTTGAAAGTGCTTCGCTAAAGGTGTACTTACAAATTTTGCCGATCGCATATTAAAACGTGCTACGATCTTCTCAATATATTTCTTTTGAGATAGACGTAAAACTCCTGCAGCCCTGTCACGCAAAATCTCCATACCCAATATTTTCTTTGCAGCACTTAAATCTTTCATCTCAAATTCAGCATTTAATTGCCTTGTCAGCACATCAATATCAGACATATTCTTAGCTGCTATCAACATATCATCAACATATAAGAGTAGATAAATCAAAGAACCATCCTCCAATCTCCTATAGTAAACACAACTGTCCATCTGGCTTTTTGTATAGTCTTGACTAGCCATGAATGCATCAAAACGTTTATACCGCTGCCTAGGAGATTGTTTCAGCCCATACAAAGATTTCTTTAACAAGCAAACATGATCTTCCTTACCCGGAATAGCAAATCCCTCTGGTTGCCTCATGTAAATCTGCTCCTCCAACTCACCGTGAAGAAACACAGTTTTCACATCTAATTGCTCTAACTCGAGATCCCGCGAAGCAACCGAGGCAAGTAAAACACGAATAGAAGTATGTCTTACCACGGGAGAGAACACCTCGTTGTAGTCAATGCCCTCACGCTGTGTATATCCCTTCGCCACAAGTCTCGCCTTATACCTCACTGTCTCGACACCGGGAATGCCCTCTTTCCGTTTGAAGACCCATTTACTTCCGACAATCTTTTGGCTCTTAGGTACTTTGACTAGCTCCCATGTCTGATTTCGATGGAGTGATTCCATCTCTTCACTCATAGCCCCTAGCCACTGCGACGACTTCGAACTAGCCATCGCCTCAGAGTAAGACGAAGGCTCATCTATCTCCACCTCATCACCTACAGTCAATGCATAAGCAATATCTGTATAACCATAACGTACCGGTGGTTTAGTTTGCCTTCTCTGTCTATCTGCGGCTATAGTTTGTTGCGGCTTTGCTGGTTGTTCACTATCACCGACTTCAGGAACTGCGGCTTCATCTGCAGTCTCAACTTCTGTTACCTTCGAGGTCTCCGAGTCTCCACCGAAGCTCCACCTCACTTGTGACACCATGATCTGTCTTCTCTGGTGGTGTGTCTCGGAACTCCTCCGTTGAAGCATTGCGCCTCGTCGAAGATCACATCTCTCGCGATTAGAAAACCGGGTGATCTCGGGATCGGTGCACCACAGCCGGTAGCCTTTCACCCCTTGTGCATAACCCGAAATATGCACTTCTTTGCCCTCGGCTCAAGCTTACCATCACTCGCATGAGCATACGCAGACATCCGAATATACGTAATCCGGAGTAATCAACGCTTTCCCGACCATACTTCCTCGGAGTCTTCCACTCGATAGCAGACGATAGAGATCTATTAACTAGGTAACACGACATGTTAACTGCTTTGGCTCAAAATTCCTTGCCAAGTCCTGCATGTGAGAGCATGCATCGAGCTCGCTCAAGCAAAATTCTGTTCTTCCGTTCTGCCACGCCATTCTGCTGTGGTGTCCCAGGTACTGTGCGGTGTCTTACAATACCTTCTTTCTCGCAAAACTCGATAAAATCTTTACCACAGAATTCCATGCCATTATCGGTTCTCAGGCACTTGATCTGTTTATCTGACTGCTTCTCAATCAATGCCTTAAATTTCTTGAACCGATCAAACACATCATATTTGTGTTTCAGAAAGTAAACCCATACCTTCCTCGAATAATCGTCGATAAATGTCAGCATATATCGGGCACCTCCTTTCGAAGGAACCGAAGACGGGCCCCGACGTCGAATGAATATATTCAACCGGTCGTTTGGTCGAATGGATAGCATGTTGTAAACTTAACTCGGTCTGCTTCCCATAGATGCAAGGTGCTCACATAAGTCCAAAACTTCCCCGTCTTCGACCATTCAACAACCCATTTTCACTCGGATCGTCATACCTACCTCACTCATGTTCCCCAAATGCATATGCCATAACTGAGTCAAGTTAGAGTCTGACTCACCTGATGAAACTGCAGCGGTTCCGATCACGGTCTCTCCCAGTAGATGATAGAGAGTATTCAATTTCTTCCCTTTCATCACCGTCATAGCACCTCGAGAGATCTTCGCACTCCACCTTCGCGGTGTACCTACACCCGATATCATCGAGTGTCCCCCAGAGAAATAATGTTCTTCTTGAGCTCCGGTACATGCCTCACATCTGTCAATGTGCGCACCACCCCATCGTGCATCCGGATCCGAATTGTCCCTATCCCCACAGCCTTACAAACAGCATTATTCCCCAAAAGAACCCTACCACCATCTGCAGCTTGGTAAGTAGTAAACCAGTTCTTATGAGGTGTCATATGATAAGAACACCCCGAATCTAGCACCCATTCGTCTCGACGAAGTACCGCCGCACATAAGACAACACGCATCCTTATTGCTCCCTTCGGCAACGTTTGCCACACTTTGCTCGTGGCATTCTCGCCTATCAACTTTATTTCTCCGCTTTGGACAATCTCTCCGATGTGCCCCTCCTCGTGACACTCAAAGCACTTCACGCGTCCCTTGGACTTTCTATGGCGTGATTTTGATCTCGCTTTTACCTCTGCTTTGCTACTAGGCCCTCGATGTTGTTCTCTACCTCGAATCGTCAGTGCTTGCGCTACTCCTTGTGCTAGACTGTCATCTCGCAACTTTCTCTGCCACTCCTTAGAAAATAAGGCGGACTTTACCTCCTCTGAGGTAATCGTAGTACGCCCCCAAAGATGAGTCGATAAAGTGCTCCCATGACTCGTAAAGAGGCTAACAACATCATGCCATATTCTTCATCATCAAGAATCTTACCGACGTTCTTCGATCCATCATGAGTTTATTAAATTCATCTAGGTGGGTTCGATAGACGTACCTTCGATATCTAAATTGAAACATCTTCTTCAAAGATATACAAGCGATTGTTCAAACATTTCTTCACATAGAGTGCATGGAGTTTTGCCCATAATGCTTTGCGGCATCCCGCTCCTCGGCAACCTCTATTAAGACTTCATCCGACAAATTCAACAGATCATACTCTTTGCTTTTTCCATTAGCTCGCCCTCTCGGAGGCTTTCATGATAATAGGCATCTCATCCTCACCATCCAGTGCCTTGGCCAAATTTTGTGTTGTCAACAAAGCTCGCATCTTGATGCTCCATAACACAAAGTTGTTGTTCCCGTTGAACTTCTCAATCTCAGATTTCCTCTCAGACATAATTGCAATAATAGAATTTCCAAATATAATCGTACAAGCAAAAGCTCCAAATCAATCAAGAAATCCAACCTCAAGCTCGATACCAATTGTTGGGATATAATACGCGGAAACGACAGGGATCTTGCAATTTAAGTCAACGAGAAATCGCCGAAAAAATAAACGAGAAAATAAAGAACACCGGGAATTTACGTGGTTCGGTCCAAGTATCGGTACCTACGTCCACGGGAAAGCCAGCGAACAAATAATCCACTATAATCGGAGTATCGAGTTTACAATCGCTCAATCGCTCAAGTGTTTCCCACACCTGATTTAACCCCAAACCCAAAGTGCCTATAAATAAACAACTCACTTGGGATATAAACTCACGGCGCAAAATAACGCGCGATCAAGCTCCGGTACAATACGCGCTACGTATGGCTTCGCGTATCTCTTCAAAGCTTTGCGCGACTTGCGGCTTCAAGAATCACGGACGTGCGGCTTCGAAGGTTTCTTTTCTTCTTGATCGCGCTTCAACAACGTGCGGCTCCTTTCTCTGCTTTTTCGTGTACGTGCAGCAAACCCTGCCGAAAAAGGAACACCTCCATTGACCGCCCACCTTTTATATGTGTGCACCACTTTCCTTTTATTTTATTAGCTTCACGTGTGTGTGTGCGCCCAGGTCAAAACTTTGACCTAGGGGCCCACCTTCTATCAATCTTCACGTGCAGGGAACTTCGGCGTGCAGAGAGATTCCTCTTTTATAGCGAAAAACTCGAGGCATAAACAACAGGTTCGTGCTTTAACAAGCTCTGGTCGTCTTGATCTGTGGTCAATTTATTTTGTGGTTTCTAGGTTTGCTAGTACCAGCCTCAATGTAAATAGGAAAAAGGGTGTCTAGAAAGCGCATGCGTTAAAGAAACAGTATTAAAGCGAGAGGGATCGTATTCAATTGCTTGAGGTTGGAGGCTTGAGAAGTGATGACGTATTGCCTATTCTGCACGCCTGAGCTGATGAACTGAGGACGCGAGACTTTCTTTGATGAAAGATTCGAAGCCTTATTATGTTTGGATGTATTCGCATTATTTGTACTTTTCCTCGTTGAAATCACCCTCTTTTGTAAGTCACTGCTTCTGGTTTGAGAAGATAAGGAAACAAACAATGAGATGATAGTACTGTACAGCTGCTTGTACTCCCGCGTAAAGTAAACATTTGTTATAGAATTAGAGTACGTTTGGTAACAATTCTATTCTCGAGAATAAATTCTGATCATAAATGATTCTTTTTTATTTTATTCTCAAAAACGATTCTAAGCATTTTAAGTCATTTGTTAACTGTTCAAAATTTCTGATTCTGGAATAGAATTGTATTTGATATCGTGCTCAAAATTTCTACTGAAAATCATTTCCTTTTTAATTTTTAAATATTTTTTCTTTTTTCCTTTTTTTTCTTTTCTTTTTTTCCTTTCTCTCTCTTATTCTTTTTCTTCAAGTGGCCGGTCGTTGGTCCGGCTAGACGAGGGCCGGCCACCTCATCGGAGCATTGCCGGCTCGACCAAGCCTTGCTAGTGGCTAGGCAAGCCTCGCCGGGGTTGAGCGAGGCCCTCTTGGCCACCGGCGGGGTTAGGCAAGGCCGACCTAGCCACCGGCAATGCTCACCTAGCCTCGCCAAGGCTCGACCTCTTTGGTGGCTGGGCTTGTCTTCGGCGAGCTCGCGGAACCTCGCCTTGGCTTGGCAAGCCTCTTGTGAGCTCGCCGGACCGGTTGCCGGCAACCGGCGGTGGGGGGCAGCGGATGGTGACGGACAATAATCGCGACATGGCAGTAGATGAAGAAGAAGAAAATAAAAGTGAAGAATAAGATAAATATGGTCTTGATTCTTAGATTTGTCCCAAAGAACAAGAATCATTTTTTTTTTTTAAATTTTTGATTCTGTTCCAAATTTATTTCCGGAAAAAAAAAATAGAAATTTGTTCCTGGGAACAAAAATTTTACCAAACGCGATTCTATTCCCAAACTACTCCCGTGAGCAAAAAATTAGAATCAGACATTATTTGAATGGTTAACAAACGGGCCTTTAGTTGTTCCCTAAGTACAGAATCGTTGCTCGTCCCATGACCAACCATTGATGTTTTGCTGCATGTTTGTAAGTTAGCAACGGGGAGCATGGTATTGAAGTAATCGAATTAAAGTTACTCCTCCATGTATTTGCTTAATTTATCATATGGGTTGTCGATGTGCCAACATGAGTTCAATGTCGAGGGAAATCAGGAAAAGCACGGGTCCCATCTATACATGGCTTCTAGATAAGTGGGAAGTGGTGTCACAAATTCTAGGACTTGCAAGGACCAATGATGCATCCATCCACAGATAGTTGTGATGGTTGGGCTTTATTAACTTATCACCGAGAGAACGAGTTCGAATTTCCAAATGTTCGCAATTTAAGTGAGGGTCCCAAGGGAGGTTTACTGGCCAGCTCCCTGAGAATTTATGTCTAAATAACGTCTTGCGATGAGACCCCATCGGTGTTACCGAGCACCGGAGGTTCGCGTGATTGTCGAAGGGTGATCTCCGGCGATCCCTCGGTCATCATAAAAAAAAAAAAAAAAAAAATGATGCATCTCATTCATGCAGCCGGTCTTCTCATATTAGCATTTGTACAACTGGTTTGTTAGACTTTTGATTATGTCGATGGCCATGCAATAAGTAAGTGTTTGTCCAATGTCGTCTTCAGTGTTTGCACGTATTTACGATACTTTTATCTGATCAGGACCAAATGACGCTTTTAATTAAAGCTAAAACTTACCTAAGACGTACTCTACTGGCCAAGCAAGGGAAGGCCTACTTACAGTTGGCCTCGTGTTGCACGTAGATTTGTCTTGAGCAACTGTCATTCCAACCTTTTGGGGGTAGATAAGTTGCCTTCTCTAGACTCTTTAGTGATGGCGGGCGAGTCTTCCGGTTCCACATTTTCAGAACAATGGTTGAAAATAAATGCTCTGTAAATGTTCATGCCAAACTCTCAATATTCACTTTTTTAAGGTACAGTTTGTTTCGATAAAATAAATAATTTAAAAAATATTTTCTTGAAAATGATTATTTATATTACTTAAAATAATTAATCAATATAAAATATTTTCATCATCTATAACAATTTGTGTCTAAACATTTTTGTAAACGGTGAAAATATTTTTCGTTTATTAATTTTTGTTAACGATTTAAGCAATTATTTTTAGAGAAATGTTTTTTAAATCATTCATTTTTCGCGTAACAAACAAAATTTAGATCTCTATTAGTTTTCCACGGGAAAATTACCAAAAAAAAAATCCTAAACTTATTATAATTTTATCAATTCAGTCATAAATCTTTTTTTTTTTATCAATTCAATCATCAATCTTTTGCATTTATGTTAATTAAATCCATCTAGCTAAATTCGGCCAACTAGTGTCGAGTGTCCGACCGATGCTAACGTGGTAATTTTTAATAATATTTCATTATTATTTTTTAATTTTTTCTTTTCCTTTTATTTTTTCTTTTCTTCCTATTCTTCTTCTTCTTCCCCCACCACCCATAGTGGCCAACAAGGGTTGTGGGTGAGGCAGCCTCGCCATGGCCTCACCGGTAGGGGGCAAAGGCGATCTTGCTCGCGGCTACAAGGCCATGGCCACCTTCACCTTAGTCTCCAAGCCTTTGTGAGGCACAACTGCCTTTAGATCGAAGTTAAAGTGCGACGGCAAGGCTAAATTGGGCCCAATGACCATTGTTAGAGAGAAATTTTGTGCCTGAGACAGAGGGGGAGAACCATGAGGTACCTCGTGAAGGCCTAGGGGACACAAGGGCTTCGCTGGTCGTGAGTGTTGGTGGCCTTGGCCTCGAAATAGCAGGCAAGGTTACTTTTGCCTGCAAGTGACAAGGCCATGGCGAGCCTACGCTCTCCCAGATTTGGGCGAGGCCGCCTGGCCCAAGGCCCCCAACCTCACTTGAATCTAGGCGAGGGCTTGCAACCCTCACTAGCGACTAGTGAGGACTTCGTGATCCTTGCCTAGTGGCCAAAGAGACTCATCGGAGCCTCAGTAGCCATTGTGGGGGGTGGGGGAATAAGAAGAATAGTAGGAAGAAAAGAAAAAAAAATTAAAAGTTAATAAAAATTCAAAAAAATATTATTAAGAAATTGTTGCATTAGCATCAGCCAAACGGTTAGTGCCAACCATCATCCATATTAGCACCGACTGAGAAATTTAAGATAAAAGATTTAAGACTGAATTAGCAAAAAAAAAAAAAAATGACTGAATTGGCACAATTACAATAGGTTTTAAATTTTATTTGATGATTTTCTCATTTTCCATGATGCTTTTTCACCTAATGTTCACTTCGGCTTACTAAACATGTGAATAATAAGGGAATTCTCAATAAACGTAGCCTAAGTGAACATTAATGGAATTCTTAATAAGATGGTTCAAAAGACTCTACTGAGTAAAGATTAAGGGTATTCTCAATTCTAAACTAACGAGGGTTAACCTAGGAAACATTGACACTCTCTAGAAATCTTTGTGTCGTGTGGGACTTTCTCCGACACTCAATTAACACGTGACGGAAAATTCGACATTTGGTTAATTTTTTCGCACTCTTTAACACTTAAGTTGGAATTCTGATATACGAGTTTCTGACACATGATTCCGACATGTAATGTCAATTTTAAAAATTCTCAATAAATGAAGGATCAAAATATATATATGTGAGGAAAATGAAAATCAACAACAACAACAACAATAATAATAATAATAATAATAATAATAATAATAATAATAATAATAATAATAAATTAGGAAAGAAGAAAAACTTAATATTTTCTTCTATTCTCTTTTGACTCTCACTTTTCATGATATATAATTTACCCTCAACTTTTTTTCTTTTTTTCTTTCAACATGTTTGACATGCAAGTCTAGAATGACCTTTTTTTTTTTTTCTTTGGATTTATTGAAATGGAGTTGAATTTGTCAAATTGAAACAATAAAGGATATTAATAAATGGTGGATTAATATTTTTAGTGTAAATTTATCATAGGATTTTATTATTATTTTTTTATTTGTGAATTTGAATCATATTAATTTGTAAAAATAATAATTTATTATTTATATATAAAATATACATTTAATATGTAATGAGTCCCAATATGTCAGAATTCTCTATTTTTTTATAAACAACATGTCGACATGTCGTGTCATATATCGTGTGTCGGTGTCAGTGCTATTGAGGGGTCAACATGCAAGCATTATGCCTGACTTTGTAACACATCACCCAAAATATACATGTTTTCAATTATTGACATCGGATCGAACAACTTTTTCTTTTCTTTTTTGCTTGAAGGTTGATCGATTTTAATTGTCGAGATAGATAATTGAATTTGCCATTAAAAAAAATCTATTGATAACAAAGGTATAGAACTAAAATGCTTTGACAACGCTAGATATTAACAAAAACGTCTAGAAAGCATTGATATGACGGTGTTGGACAATAAGGATAACAACTAGTAGACATTGCTCTTAGATGGATATGAGGACACAATGTCAGAATCTAATCAATGACGCTGGATAATGATAACAACACCTAGTACACACTACTCCTAGATCAGTTTGAGGACACGACGACTTGGACAATGGTAATATCACCTAGCAAATATTGCTTCGAAATGAGTATAAGGACACGACATTGGAATTTAATCAACAACGCTAGACAATAGGTTAGCATCAAAATCTAGTCAACAGTACTACCTAGGATATGGACACTTGCCAGAATTGAATCTACAATGAGAATCTTAAGCTATAGCTAAGCTAGACTAAGGCTAAAAGCAAGATAAAGTAGTTTTGTGTGTTGTTCGGAGAGCTCTTTGTTAGATTGCCTATTTATAGGCCAATTTGGTAACCGTCAATGGTCGGTTACTTCCTCCTCATGAATCGCTCCATGTTTTATATTGAACCGCCTTATCCATATCCGGTTCCTAACTTGTTCAACAACATTCACATGGCTTGTCTAGCAAGAATTAACTGCTCTTTTTGAGTTTGGCGCCCTTTTAACTATTCCCTCCTAAATTCACCGTCAATGTTGTTTCTTCAACAGCATCCCTTAGCTTGGATGTGTCTTTTATTTTTTATTTTTTCCCGACACGTGACAACCAATTGCTTCATCATGGAATTATATGTTTTTGCTTGTATATCCATGGAAATTCAGCCTAAGGATTCTCGAAATCTTTGGCTATCCTTTGTTTTCATAACCATTTATGGGCTAAGCCAATGTAAATTACAACCCACATATGACAACGAGGGTGATTTTAGAACTTTTTGCCCCTCCTAACCAGCACGTGCGTGCAAAAGTATTATTGGGTGTCAACAGAAACATTTGTTGAACAATACACCAAGTTTCTCGACACAATTAGCTACCGTTACATGTTTACATCAGGTTCAGGTCTACTTTTGAGATAAACTAAAACGACAAGCATTATTGATCATGAGATGATGCTACAGATTCAGGACCTCAAATTCTACTGGCTGCAAATAATTTAACATATCAATGATTTCGTCATTATTTACTGTTAGTGTTGTGTACATGTTCACTCTGGACAAATTGAGGGAAGAGATGGAGGAACGGGAGGAGGAGGCGTGTTATGCAATGGTTATGACAAGTTAAAAACTTGACCATTTGTCAGGACACTGGAAATTATGCATCACAGAAATTTCTTATCTCGATCCCCGCTCTTCTCTTCCTTCACAAGCCACCAAAAACAAAAAAAAACATGTAATCAGGTAAAGAACTTACCAGCTTCAATTTGTTATCAATGACCAATATGGGATTCAATGTATCCATGGCATGCAGTACAGAAAATATTCGGTGATAAACAATCTGACTCGATGAGCGGCAATGAAAATAAGTTTCCATTGAGGAACCAAAAAAGAAGCAAACGGTCAAGGGAAAAATTCTTCCCACTCAAAAGGAGACAGCCAATCTAAAACTATGAGACAGTGTTAAAGGACAAATGAACCTGCTAGCATGTTTGGTTGTTGGAGAGTGTTTCAAATGACTTTTAAAATAGTAGAATATCAACAGTAGAAAGGGCATACTTATGCCAAGCAATAGCATGTTCCGTCTATTGCAGGTTCAAGCGTACTGTCTATCAAATGATTCCTGTATTATAGACCATGGACCTCACTGTGCACGACTCGTGAGCAACAGAATGGAACTGAACTAATCTGATACATCAGTCAAATACAATGCAGTAAATGAAACTTAATGATTTCTTCTTGTGTGAAAACGAAATTAGGGCAAGACAGAGAATGCATCTAATACAAGTCGGCGTTAGGGCAAGACAGACACATCTTTGATAACAGATTATAATTTATCATTTGGTCAGAAGCCCTTACATCATGTATCTGTAACTACATATATATAACCCGGCTAGAGAAGACGACACAAAAAGAATATTGTTATCCAGAGTAGATTACATTGATAAGAGATGCGGAAACAAACTACACTGCACAAGACTCTGCAGATTCAGGATTTTTTTCTTTTGCCTGCTCTGCAGTTGTACTCCTCATTTTCAGTGTTGCTAATTTAGAATCACAAATTGTTTGAACCATACCTATATTTAGTATGGTTGCAAGAGAAACAAAATTGCTTATAATCTATTCAATGACCAACCAAGGAAGTTGCTTTATAATTAATTGATTCATGCTCACCGAATGAAATGAAAAAGAAGGCCCCAAAGGCCCGTAACAAGTAAAAACTCATCAAAGACTACATTTGTTCAAGCCGAAGGGGTCATAATACATGAAGAACTGTTTCACTGATGGAAAGATGCAGCAGAAAGTATGATCAACCGTTCTCAGTTTTCATCAATGCCAGAATTTGAAAGTAAAGAGGACCATGGGAGAAAAGAAGAGAGCTGAGAATGCCTAAAGGACCCTCACTGACCTAAGAAACATATCATACAATCTTTTGCGCAATGCTCAGAACCGACAATTGAAACCTAAAATGACGAAAACAACCAACAGCATTTGAATTATCGAAGTCCGGTATGAATCGGTGGGGTATCGGACAATGGTCAGCAAATCTTGCAATACATGTGATGGCCCCTGTAAGTTTGCTCGATAGAGTGAAGACCCAGAGGGGTGGTCATAGTGTACGTCCTTCGTTGACTTGCGGCCGTTTTCTGTCTTCAAGCACAATGACACTTGCTAGTTTTCTTAATCAGATGGCCATCTTTTCTTTGTGTGTTCTCAATTGCGGCTGCATATCAATTGTGTCTCCCCCAAAACTTTGCCGTTGTTGATCACAACCAGGCGAGGAGTGAAGGCTACTACTTTGTCATCGGGGAGGATCGTGGCTAAATTGGTCGTCGTCAATGTAGCAGATGATCGGCTGCAGAGTCAGCGTCAAGGCGTGGCCACGAACTTGGCAAAGTCACGGCTGTGAAGAGGTTTCAACTGTGACTCGCTCAGCTCTCTCTTTGCTCTCTCTCAAGTGTGTCTCTCTATTGTGTGCTCTGAGAAAGAATTTGCCGACCTCTAATTTCGGAGGCATAACGCTCTATTTATAATACAAACCTAAGTTAACTTCAATACCATGGGCTTAACTTAAGTCTTTTCTATTGTGATGGGCTCTAATAACCTAAGGATTTTCTCTAATAAAACTCTCAACGGACTAAATTAAATTTAAATTAGGCCAATTAAAGTCCTTTTCATGTGATTTTCAGCCACCTAGCCTCATAGCCTTAGCCAAATTTTGGCCTTATTTCACGGGCTTCACTAACGAAATTTTAAGCTCAAAATCAACCACCGCAGTCCAACCCCAATGCACATAATGAAAATATAAGTTATGTAATAAATGCTCCTAAAATTATATGCAATGCAATTTAATTTTAACATTTTAATTTAGGGGTTAAAGCTTATCCCTAATTTTTTATTCAATAAATAAATGATTCGGTCATCAAATATAGATGTCAACAAGCATGACACTTGCATGGAGACTATCATTAGACATATAGGGAGCAGAGACCGCAGAGAAAGGTAGCCATTGACATAGGACCCAAGAGAGGCCCACAAAAAAAGAGTTCGACTTCTTCACAACGAAGCACAATGGCAGAAAGCAGACTTCCTTTCTCGTCCCATGATAAGAAAGTATACTTCCTTGATCATAAGTCTAATAATCAACTTTCAAAGCAAGTCTGGATTAACTTTTACTTTCTAATTTAATCTAAATCCTGTGGTGCACGTACTTTTGTCCTCGATGCATGAAACGTTCGCATCACATAACTATTGGCAAGTAGATTTGCATATATTTTTTTCGCAACTTTTTCAGCTTGCGTAACATTTTAAATTTTGGTGTGTAAGCATAAAATTTACTTTTTCACTTATGCAGAATGCAAGACCAAGAAGCTTTCAATCCTCTTGATTGCCTAAAAGTACGTAACTCTTGATCGAAAGACAGCGGGTAGGCAGCCAATGATGAAAGCATTAAACGTAGAATTTCGGTAAACGCTCTTTTGACATTTTGTTCCAGTTTGCAATGGACACTGCTTTAATAATTACCAATGAAACAATACAACTCCCCTCGCCTCTAAAAAGACATAATAAATTTGCTTTGACAGATCCTTTTACGCAAGCCAGAAAACTAAAGTGAATGGAATCCCTCATGCTTTTAAAGACATAAGATTGTCTTATCAAATTAAAGATTGCTCATTGTCGCCATGATCCATGGATATGAGATGAATTTAAATCAAAGGAGGCTCACCCTCTTCGGTAAGAGCAATACATGCTCCTATTGTCTCTCGTAATGCCCAATCTGCACCAAGGAAAGCATAAGTTAAAAACAACTAAATTCAAGTCCACGTGAAATCTCACCAATTACATGAAAATACTTTAGTAAAATCATGTACATTTTTACATTTCATGTAATACTCTCCACGCATAACTACAAAATGGATTTAGAGCAAAGATAAAATTAACAATTTACTCAGAAATAGAGCAAAAGAAGACTTCCGGAGAGAGGGACGAATAATAACAAAGATGCGATATCCATGAAGCTGAATGTTTTCTCGATAAGATTTCCACTAGCAAATTTCAATACAGTTGTGGCTGGGATAATCAAGGTAATACCAACACTAAGTCCAACTCTTTCATTGAGGTCATGTAATCATGTAATAAAGATATGCATATGACAGCACACGGCTGTGGTTGCAAAGAAAGTCTTCATCTCAGGAGGAAACGCGCCACACGTGTGACTTGAAACAAACTGATGTAAACTATTATTGGGTAGAATCTAGAAGAAAAGGTAACAAACAACTGAACACCATAAAAAATAAAATCTTTCGAGCAAATATTGCATTCCACAAAAAGAGAACGTATTTTTACATCTACTAGTTCTGCTAAAAATATATATGTACATATAAACTTCCCATTGAACACACATTAACATAGATGAATCAGACACTGAGACTGCGGCACATCCACATCCAGATCACATTAACATAATACAAGCACTGCAATCACGTTGAAAAGACAACATGACATCCTCATAATTCACAGCTCTAGGTCTCTCTCTTGGCTTCGAACACACTTCACCACAAAATTAGACACATAAGTCACTAAACGAAGTTAGTACTTAGATTCATTTTTATTTTGGGACAAATTTTTATTTTGACAAAAAAAGAGTACCCTTTATCGCATGTCGAAATCAAACTTCGGGCGCAGGAATTGCTACGTTTTTTTCCAATTTTCCGGGACGGGAAGGGGACCCCGCGACAGGGGGAGGGTGGGTTGTTTTTTCACGTTATCGGTCGGCCCCAGCTCCACGTAAATCTGACAATCAGCCCTATAATTTGTTGGGGATTGTACTGTATTCGACACTACCTTTCCCACGTGGGAATATTTATAGTCCGGGCTTAATTTTTAGGCCAAATTGCAGTTAAAAGTTCATAATCTCTCATGGTAATCTTTCATCATTGGATTGATATGAAACATGCTTTGACCACTAAACGAATCTCAGTCCGAGCGTTTGTAATATTTTAACAATTTTTCGATTTAGTAGTGAAAATCTATGGAAATAATGTATCAAAAATTGGCTCAATTGATCGCCGGCAAGTACGCCGTAAGCATGTTAGGTGTAGTGAAACTATATCAAAACCATATGAATGATCTAATTTGGACATCATTGCGATCATTTAGAAAGGGACGATTCAAATATGGTCCAATACGAGTGAAACATTCACACTACAACTACCCATCTGAGCGTGCGGCATCCATGGCCACTCGCCTTCCCGGCAATTTATGTCAACATGTGCGACAAAACAGATGAGTTACGTCGAAGGTCACGAGTGACCCATGTACTTCCCTTTGGAACATTCAACTCTTCGTCTTCGTCTCCGTCGCATTTTCACGTGACTGTTTTTTAATTGCACCTTTTTACGTCCTTAAACGTCATAGTGCCCGTACAAGGACCATGCCGTGGCGACTTTTATTTCATTGCGAGGACGTTTCGCCGGGTTGTGTGACACGGATTGTACCTGTTGACACCAAAAAGAAAAGAGAATTGGGTCATTATCTACAGGTGACAAACGTAATCGATGTGATCAAAGTTTGGTGAAAACAAAAATCACCAATGAATTCATAATAGACGATTCGAAGGAAATCAGCAACTTATCAGTAAAGTTATTGATAATTGATATCGTGTATTACTGTAAAAATAACAATTTATTATAAATCTCAAATTCTTGAATAATTAGATTCTAAATTATTTATAATTATTTATTATTCGATTTTCTATGGTCCAAAATAGACTGTTACTTTTATAATAGATTAAAAACTATTACCTTTCTCCCGTGGAAAATTTATAGGCCATATTTCCTTAAAAAAGAAAAAACTATAATTTGATTACCCTTTGCTCTTTTTTAAGCGTTATCTATATACAAGATTCCATCAAGTCCATATTTCCTTAAAAGAACCTACATTTTCATTTTCCACTTAAAAAAATAACTCGAATAAATTATAGCAAATTGAGATTACTAGTGCATAGCCGCATAAATATATTTTTCCTTGTAACTGACAAAATCGAAAGGAAAATGTCTGTGTGATATTTTCTTCGCTAGGGCGGGCCAGTGGCCAGTAGCTTAGGATGCTTTTACGTTTCTAAAGAAAGATACTTAGTTGTTCAGCCCGCATTTTTTCTATTGAGAAGAGGTTTTCTCACGTGGAACTTGAACATTTCTTTTGAACTTAACGCAATATCACGATCCATAACTTTCTGTTTCTGTTTGATGGACAAATTGATAGACCTAGTTCGACAGCTTGAAACTGGCCACTTCGTCGCATTACTCGGGAAAGAACTAGAGATGTTAAATGTGTGAGCATTGCCTCCATCCGCAGTCAAATTCTCACTTGATTACATTGCCATGTTACCAACAATTTCTAGTTCCTCGACAGATCATGTGAGGATATGCGCACCTTTTTGCGAGGTCTAGTCCGAGTCACTTGAAATTTTCACTACGATCGAACTCAAGTGCTATGGCCTGAAACTGCTTACAAATCTTCCCGCTGTGGTCGGTTTGGATAGGGGACATATTAACCAAAATTTCCAAAACATCCGGATAGGTTACCGTCCGACGTCCATTGTCTTCTTCTTTGCGTCTCATTCCTTGTCATTTAGGGCGCGCATGATTGCTCACAATTTCTGTTCCAAAAATTATTTTTCTATTCCAGAAACAATTCTGGAATAGAAATCCGTTTGGTAAATTATTCCACTTTTCTATTTACGAAATAGATTCTTTCTTCCGAAAAAGATCTGCACTAGAAATCGAAATAAAAAATATCTATTTTTCTATTTTTGGAACAGAAATGAGAAATAAAAGTTCATCGCCGCATTTGCCGCCGTCGCGCCCACCGGTCCGAAAGAAAGAAATTTTGTGTCGTTATCAAACGAATTTCTATTTTTAGAGTAGAAATTTTGTGTCGTTATCAAATAGTTATTTTTGCTTAGAAACTTATCCAGAACTAGATATAGAAAAATCTATTTCTATTCCAGAAATTATTTCTGGAACAGAAATGATTTCATGCGCACTCTTAGTGGTGCTTGTTGACTATTGTCTTTGGTACACTGGCGATGAAACACAGTGAATCCATTCCCTTGGGTTGCAAGCTCCTGTGACATCTTTATCTTGGGCCAGTCAAACCAAATCCATTCCTTTTTTCATCTGAAAGCAAGTCTCGAAGATCTTCGTATGTAGCATAGCTTAATACAGACGACGCCGACGATTAGGCAAGGACTTGTTTGCCGTTTTCGGAGCAAAGATGAAGCGAACATGGCAACTTCCACGTCCGAAAGTCGTTTTGTCCAGTACCGCACGACCAATCCCCCAGGAGGTTGCCTCGAATTCTCATGCGAGCCTTCCTCTTCATGTAAAACCAAACGAAGCCTTCTTCCTCGCCCCAAGCAGCAATCCAAGAGATCCTTAATCTCCCTTCGCTTCCCAAGCATCTCCGGCCCATTTTCACCGTTTTAACTTTGCCTGCAATTAGTCTCCCTCTCTGGTATGCACGGTCTGATTTCGTGTCTTTTTTTCCGCTTTTCTTGTTTTGGTTGCTCGACATTCTTGCTTCCTCCAACAAGTTTGCCCCTGCGGCTTGGAAATCAATATTCTTTTTGCCCTTTTTGCTAAGTCATTCTTTTTCTTTCCCTGCAAAATGGGACGATGCGGTGGTGACCGAGATTCTCGTCTGCAATGCAAAAAGCTTCGGCAGGGTGCGGGACGACCCGTGTGCATTGATCTGAGAATGCTGGGGAATTTCATCACCCGATGCCTTTTGTATGCCACCGTTTTCTTCTGTAAAATCGCTTCTTTATGTTACCACCTCCCCACCTCCCCTTTGGTAATGTGAAAGAAGAGGGTGAAAAATGTTTTCTCTTTGGAAATTGATTGGATTTCTCGTGTTGGGTTTTCATCGACATGGCAGGTTGGTTTTCGGGTATGTGTACCCAGCATTCCAGTGTTACAAAACCATGGCGAAGAACACCGAGGTGGCAAAGAACAGGGAGCAGACCAAGGAACTCAGGCAGTGGTGTCAATATTGGTGAGGGAAATAACCCTTCTTTGATTCTAAGGGATTGATACAATGCCTTTAATTACTTATCTTTTCCGCGAGAATGCTTGAATTACATTGAACCATATCACATATTGGAGTCGACGGCTCATTGCAATTCCTTTCCTACTGCAATTCAATGAATTCCAGCAGATGCTATGCAAGTTCTGACTCGAGGGCATCGCTTTGATGATTACTCTATGGAATCGATATTCTTTTTTCTATTTTCTTCTGTCTCTATGTTTCCCGATCCTTCTCGAGGTTAAATTAAGCACGAGGAAATTGTTCATCTGTGCGAGTATCGAATGCTTGCAGGATCATTGTGACGATGTTCACCATCCTGGAAAGGATTGCCGACGTCTTGATCTCATGGTAAGCAGAACCATATTCCATCAGATCCTACATGTCATTTATGTACACCCCCTATTCAAACAAATCCTTCCCTTCTTGTTGCCTTTCTTCTTTTGGTTGAAGGCTTCCAATGTATTGGGAACCACTGAAGCTGGGTTTCATCATCTACCTGTGGCATCCTAAAACCGAGGTACAAACCCCACCCAACAAGCCCTTGAATTGTCGAAAGAAGGCTTTTCAACCCGATGACAACATACGATTTTCCTTACTTCACAAAACGGAGGAGAATTCGATCTGATGTTTTGCTTCTGCTTTTGAAAATGCAGGGAACTGGGCATGTGTACGAGACGCTGCAGGATCAGTTCATGAAGAAGCACGAGAGCAAAATCGACGAGAAGCTGGTGGAGTGGAAGGCGAGAGCGTGGGAGAGAGCGTGGGAGTTTGCTTCTCCCTGCAGGCAATACACCTCGGATCTCGCGCAGGACGCCTTCTCGCGAGCCATGCAGTGCTTGGCCTCTCAGTCTAAGATTCTCAATTTCAAGGTACAGAAATTTCCCTAGTTAGGACACAGCTATCTTCCCCCTTTCATTGTCGACGTTAGAGCGAGGTTCGAGATGTCCAAAGCGTCGTCTTACTGATCACGAGTAGTATGTGCAATTGATGCCTTTGGCGATCGAGCATTGGCCACCAGGCAGTGGAGAGAGGACATTTTCTAATGAGACATAGCGGGTGGTGTTTGCAGGAGGGAAGGAGCCACGGCTTGATCAACCGTTTAGTGTCGAGGACGGCCGGAACAGAATCAGGGGAGACGAATCCCGGCTCCCACACGGACTAGGCCGAGCAACAGGAAGTGCCGGATCACGGAGGCACGTCTCCGGAGGAGGACGACAAGCCCCTCGCGTCCACTGGCCATAACCTGAGGCTCTCCCCCTCACAGCCACCGGATCGCCGATCACCATATCGACTGATCAAATTCGACGAAATTTCAAAAATTCTCTCTTTCTCTCTGTTGTGTATAGGCACAAAGTCGGGATACCTTTCTTTTTTCGAAATTGAATGACTACGGAGTCTCTTTCCTCGTAATTCGATTCGTTAGGATTATGGGTATGCACAGATTTTGGTTAATTTTGGGCAAGAACAATGCACAAGATCAATTCAGTAAAAATCCCAGCTGGTAAAAAATCGGAAAGATAGATTACAATGTATTATGACATTACTTTGGGATAAAAAGGATAAAAAAAGAATAAAAGCTTTACCCAAAAAAAAAAAAAAAAAAAATTAAGAGGCTCAAAAATATATTGATACGAACCGGATTATGGTCGGGGCAGCCATGTCTGTGACGTCAGCAATGAAAAAAGGCCACGCCGTCGACGTCACGCGGGGGGCGGGGGCGGCTATTTCCCGGAGCGGACCGGCAGGAAGAAGCGGGCGATCCGGCGGAGGGCCCGGCTGACGAACCCGAGGCAGGCGGAGAGGCGGAGCCAGAGGCGGCGGAGGAGGTGGGGCCCGTCGGATCGCGGGGAGGCCGACATCGGCCGGAGGTAGGCCCAGGCGGCCCGGTTCACCAGGCGGTTGCGGATCGATATCTCATAGGACGAGCTCGCCGCGGCGGTCGGGGAGGCGGCGGCGGCGACGGCGGCGGAGGAGGCGGCGGGGGATGGGGGAGGAGGTCCCTGAGGGTGGTGTAGGAGGGGAAGGCGTGGCCGGAGAGGTCGAGCGGGGGAGGGAGGGAGGACGGGCGGCGCCGGCGCCGTTGGGGAAGCTGAGGGACTGGGCGGGGGCTTGGCGGCGGCGGGGACGGCGGCGGTGGAGGCGGCGATCGAGTTCCGGCGGCGGAGGGCGGTGGGGAGCGGAGGCGGCGGCTCGAGCTTGAGCCGGAGATTGCGCTGGAGGTGGACTGCGCCGCCGCCGTTCTCTGCCATGGCTCCCCCTCAGATTCTCTCTCTCTCTCTCTCTCTCTCTCTCTGCGCGTCTGCTGCTAAACAAGGTGATGAAGATGATGAGGTCTGGTGTGGTGGGTGAGTCTGAGTCAGAACTCGGGGGGAAGTGGCGGCTTTGAATTCCCTTTAGTGTTTCTATCCTTGTGGTTGGAAAATGCTTTTGGGGCTCTTTCTTTCCGGGTGCAGGCGCGTGGGCGTGGGGAAAAAGAGCCCTTTTCCGGATGGGGCCGTTGCGCGCGTGGTTGTGGTCCGGCCGGTATTCCCGTTTATCCGCTTTCTTCTTTCTTCTTTTTCAGTTTCTTTTTTTATTTATTTATTTTATTATAACGCCCACGAATGTACCCGCAAGTCTCAATCATAGTCATGATGGACCGCCACAAGCCGATGAAGCGGTGCGCAGGTCGAACCGATCGATCGGAACCCGAGAATGAGGCTGGCCCGACCTGGACCTGCCTGTCCCATTTGTAAATTTAGCAGTTATTGGATGAACACCTTTTTCTCTTTTCTTTTTTCTTTTCTTCTCTCTTTTTTTAAGTATATGTTATGGGACAGACCCCATCTTTTATTGGAGCATAAGTTTCCCTCGGTGCTATGCTAATGAGACATTTGAAGCGAGCCGAAAGGGACGTGGGGACCGTTTTATGTTGGGGGGGAAAGGCACTGGAAAAAAATGCACCCCTTTCGCTTTTCTTTCTATGTGGCTCCTTTCGGACGAGAGGCGTGGGGGGAGGAGGCTCCTCTTTGATGGGTGCCCACAAAGTTTGACCCCCCCGATCGTCCCTGTCTCTCTCGCGGAGGCTTCGTGGGAGGTGGATTGGAAATTCCTTTCCTATGTTAGAGTGCGAACACGATAAAGTAGGGCGGACAAGCCCGTACAGACATTATCATAAGATTCCGATGCTCGACTAATCATTCAATTAATCATTAAATGTACGGTTGAGTCGCCATAGCTCCGCCTAGCACGCCAAATGTCTCCTAACAATTTATGCAAATTGCTAGAGCTTGGGACAAAATTCATTTAGATAAAGAAAAGAAAAAGAAATAGGCTTTATCGCACGTCGGAATCGAACTCCGCGGTCAGGAATTGCTACCCTGTTTTCCATTTTTCCAGGAATGGAAAGCGACAGGAGCAGGAGGAGGGGCTTTTTCACGTTGTCTGTAGGCCCCAGCTCCACGTCAGTGTGGCAATTGTTGTGGATTGGATTCGATTGGATTGTATTGGACCCTACCTTGAGAAAATATTGCCTAGGTTCGACCCTCCACGTAGGCGGTGGGTTAAACCACTCAGGAGCCGACACGTGGCGCCACGCGGGCGAGGTGTCAGGCGTTCAAATTCGCGCGCGGGCCGCGTGTGGGGCCCACCGCTCTGACGGTCTGCTCTCCTCTGCGACGCCGCGCCCTGTCAAATCGTCCTCTCTCTCCCCGTCCTTCGTCTCTCTCTCCTCTCTCTCTCTCTTTCCCCGTTCTCCCCGTTCTCCGTTCCGTTTTGCGAGAGAACAAAACTCGCAGGCTCGGGGCTTCTCTCCAAATGCTCTTCCCCTCCTCTACTCTCTCTCCTCCGCCGGTTGCCCGCGACGCCTCCTCCGCTGGTTGCCTGCGACGCCGACGCCCTTTCCACCTCCGCCGACGCCTCTGCTCTCTCTCCTCCGCTGGTTGCCCGCGACGCCGACGCCGATGCCCTTTCCACCTTCGCCGACGCCTCTGCTCTCTCTCCTTTCTTTGGTTACGCCGACGCCCTTTCCACTCTCTTTCCGCTAGTTGCCCGCGACGCCGATGCCCTTTCCACCTCTGCCGCCGCCCTACGCCGACGCCCTCTCTCCTCCGGGTTACCCGCGACGCCGACGCCGACGCTCTCTCTCCTCCGCCGGTTGCCCCCGACTCTTCGCCCTTCGCCGTCGCCCCCGACTCCGATGCCGTAGCCGACGCCCCTTCGCCTCCCTCTCGCGACCTCTCGCTCGATCTGTTCCTCTTTCCTCTGCGGCGCCCTTGCTTTGGCAACCCCGACGCCGACGAACCCCTGCTCGCGTTTTGGCCTCCGTCTCCACGAACGAAGGTCGCTCCGCTCGCTCTCTCCCTCTCTCTTTCCTCTGCGAAGCGCATGGGTCCAATCTCTAGGGGTCCTCTTCGACAAGCACCAGCTCTTCATCGGCGCCAAGAAGACGTCGACACGGGATGACTACGTGGACCGCCTATCCATTGCCCTCGATGGACAGAGCGTCTACCTCCCCGAAGCCGAGGGTGAGAAGTGGCAATCCGCATCATCAGACATATCCATCACGAGGTGGCAGGAGTTTGACAATATAAGTTGTAGGGTGTTCAATTTTTAAGACAGTTTCGGAGTTTCGCAAAGAATGCTTGTTGGAATGGTGGTGTGCTCGAGCCCCGCCCGCTTCACCGAATCGGCGAGGTTCGAGAGTGCCTAACCACCTTAAGTGAGCTCGGGCAAGCCAACAAGCCAAAGAAAAAGAAGAAACAAAGAATGACCCCGCTCCCGAACGCGGACGCCGCGACGCCATCTCCTGCCGTCGCCTTCCCAAGCCCCACCGATAGGCACCCCATTGGTGACTCCCATACATCCGAAGGTTCTTTCTTTACTAGAACATGCCTATGCAAAACGTGGATTACTTGATAAATTTTTGCCCGCTACATTGCGGGTGGATGGCGGCGACCTTGGTTGACTACTACATCAACGTTGTTCTACTTGCGGTATGAACAAATTATTTGTCTTGGCTATTACGAGATCACACCATCTTTATGCAACTTCATCAATTGATAAGCTGCGAGTGTTTTATTACATAACGACATATACTTAAACCCGGTAATGTTCGGTAATGCGGTTTCATGTTGCATTGACAAGCTTCTAGGAATAAGAAAAACCAAAACATGGTACCCGATATGTTTGCTGGTAGTACTTTCCGTTTTCACTAACAAGATTTCATGGGAGGAAACGGACCCTGATTTTATACATGTTGGAAAATTGACTCAAAATTGCATGAAGCTGAAAGGCGACACTCCAATAATGCTGTATAAGGAACCGGTGATTGCATGAATTCAATCTACTTCTATGTCAATGCAAGATGATATATTTCATTTGTTGTCGAAGCTTTTTTATATGGAGTTCTATGAAGAATTTGCACTTTGCATGCTTACAATTAGTATGTCTTCGGGCTTGGGTTTGGTAAAAGGAATTGAACTTTTTTAGCGCTTTACTTTGGACAGTGCTTCTTATCTACCTAGGCAGTATGACTTAAATTCTCTCAACGGGATTTCAGCTTCTTATTTTGTAGTTGCAAGTGGCACAAAAGCCACTTTAAGTTGTTTTAACGGGAAAAATGCTTTCGATTGATTTCTCGGCGACATTTATGTGCATTATGATGTGATTCTTATCTCAGTGTCACAACGTGCTTCTACATTCTTTTGCAATTTCTCAAGCTCTCACCTCAAGAGTCTTCACAAGATATGTTCTGTCCATGGATGTCAAACACTCTCACAATTCTATTTACTTGATGATAGGAATTGATATCTGCCACTAGTGTCTGCATTCTTGGAGTGAATTTTAAACTCCTCATTCATGTGGCAGGTGGATTACTCCGGATTTATGACGATAAATCCTCAAAGGTTTGGACAAAAGTATGTTGGAAAGGTAAATGCATATTAGAAGGTGCACACGGTGTAGTCTTTGACAGCGCTACCAAAAAAGGAGTAATGATTTTTCTTTTTGTAGGTTGCTAATCCTCAAGATATTTTAATCTTCTCTAAGGCTTCAAGAAAGGTTTGGAGTGAAAGTGGTACAGATCTTTTGACAAGTGGAGTTCGATGATTTTTCTTTTTTGGGTCAAAGAGTTGGAATTTAGCAGGCTATGTTTTTGGCACTATTTGTCCTTCTTTTTCCAAGTCAATATTTGTATGCCTTTCTTATTGCCTTTGAATAAAGAAATGACTTGTCAAATGTATAATACCTATGCCAAATTCTATTTATTCACCCTCTTTAATTGCAAGACATAATTATCTACTAAAAAATAATTGTATTAGTAAAGCTTTGATTCTCAAGGGTAATTGCATTTAAACATTCTTTATCATCTTACCAGCCATTGAAATTGTTCGTCTTCCCGATCCGTAGCACAATTTGAAGATTCGAGCGACTTCGCCCGAGGAGCTAAATCAACAAAACATTGAGGCGCTTGTTGCCGAAAATAATCTGGTAATCCTGATTCTTTTATGCTTTCTAAATGAATTTTTCATATTGTATAAATCTCTTATGGCCACCAATGAAATCCATAATAATAACACGTGCTTTGCATTGTGATTTGTTGTTGCAAACACATATTTTAACTTCAACTGTAGTTTAATTTAGTGTATTGTTATGGGTAGAATGTTAGAAAGATATGCTGATAATTGTTATTAGTCTCTTAGTTTTCTTAAGGTCTCGTATATAGTTTAATATGCTGTTATGCCTTGCAGAAAATGGAGATACTTCCAGTCAATGATCTGGATAAAGCATTACACGAATTTGTCAATAAGGATGATAAAACGGCATTTTATTCTTGCGTACAACTAAATCTTGAAGAAACTCGTGTAAGTATCATACCCTGCTTTTGTTGTTGCGGAGGCATCACTCTTAAGCTGTCAGTTCCTCATGCTATAGTGTGAATGTTATGTTTCTGTTATACTTTTGTGTTGATACTTTTTTGTTTATGAACATGTGCACAACAAAATTGCTGGGGATTCCGACACCTTGAAATGCGAGGAGGAGGATCTAATTCTTAAAGACGGCGAGTGTTTGGAGGCAAGAAGTTATGTATTGAGACTTGTTATCCTTATAATGTGGTGAATTTAGTCTCATCCAACCATTTAATCTATGGAGTTCTTCCAAATTTTTGAGGGCTTTAGCTCATTTGCTTCAATCTGTAGTCAGGCTTTAACTTTCTGCTATGATTGTGGCTGTTATTAGAGTAAAGCAGGAATTTCTTGTATATCTTATTGTAAGGTCTTTCCAGCGATTCTGAAAGGGCATTTCAATGAGAGAAACTAGGAGCTTGGATACGATCTCGAGCATTATTTTTGCCTGTTGGTTTTAATTCCTGTTGACTATAGGCTGAAGTTCTTTTTAACTCATCTTCTTCGTGCCAAGTGCTGCCTAAAGTAAAGATTGATGCTTAATTAACTTTTTCTTTATATTCAGCAACGTGTTAAGGAACGTTCTGTACATCCCAGTGATACCCCACATGGAACATCCAAGTGCACCTTCGTGGAGGTAAATCTAGCCGTAGCGCTGATTATCCTTCTTGGATTCTTATGAGTTTCTCTCGTGAAGCCATTAAGTGCTAAATTTTTCATGTTAAATTCTGCCCGGCTGCTAGAAATAGGAGTGCTGCAGAATAGGAAGCACGGTTTCTTTTAGCGATGATGAGGACACAGCGGAGATACTTGGCTCAAACTCGTCACCGAGGCCGAAAGGATCATTGGGAGTTTGTAGATCCTCCCGTGCTACTTCAGATCTAGGAAGAGGGAAAACTTCTACAGAGGAAGGGGCAGGGGAAGAGGATCTGCTAATTTGAAGCAAACTACTCTTGATTCAGCTTTGGTATCTCGCCGTCGTGAAAGGTTAGTAGCGGATGTAGTCATGAACTCAAGTTGGTTAATGGCGACAAACGGTATGATTAAACTACGTCTCAAAATTGTTCTAAAGTAATCCTACTTTATTTGTAGGAAGAAACAGAAAGCCGCAAGGTCTTGTTGAGGCCATGGTAAATTGTGGGAGAGCAGTGCTATTGCAAAAATAGCAATTAAATGCGGCGTGCTAAATACTTGCAAAGATAGAATGGCTGAGGAACGAAGGTTGGACAATCTACATATGTTGACTTTTTAGCATATATGTATGAGCTAATTATATTGTTGAAAATGGGTGTTCTGTTGCTTTCATCAAGCAAAGAACCTTTCGGACTCGTACTTTATTTGATTTGCCCGACGAAAGAATTACCAACTATTTGCCATAGAGTGGTAGTTTGACTAAATCATCATCCTTCAAGCCCACAGTACAATGCTGAATTTTCTATTTCATATCTGACCATGGAATTTATAATGTTTATCATAATGGTAAAACTCAGCCAAGATTAGTGTGTCACCATTTTGGGACATACTTGTGTAGTGTTGTGAAGGATTGGTTATGCAAGTTCTTATCTCTCCGAGCATTCTTTCCAATCTTAATGTTCTGGCATTATGATAATATCAACTTCTATTTAGTGTTGCATATTCCGTCCTTTTTCTTTAGGTAAGGAAAATTTGGTGCTTTTGTTATTGATTTGTGTCATTTTGAATGCAGAATTTAACCGGGGGAACACTACTTTGTAGGAACAAAGATTATATTGTGTTTCATAGGGGCAATGGCTTCTTGCCTCCTGTGGTGGTAGAAGCACTGAACGAGAGAAAAACTAACAGATGTGCAGGCAAATGAGGACGACCAAGCACGTCAGAGGGCCTCAGCTGCAATTGAATCAAAATTCAAAGCTTCTAAAAGCCCACTTGTTGCTGGCACTCTTACTGAAACTCTGGCTGCCACCTCTCAGTGGGGGAATGAAATAAGTAGCAAAGATGTTGAGCAAATGCGTTGAGATGAATCACTCAATAAGCACGCTGCACTCTTGAAATATCTTGAGAAGAAACTTGCTCTTGTAATCTTCTTGATTGAACAAACTTATGCTATAAAATTCTGCTCCATTTCCTTAATTATTTATCACATTTTCCATTTATATTTTCCTCTTCTTTCCGAGGCTAAAGGGAAGGTCGAAAGGGCTGAGAAAGCTCTATCAAAAGTGCAGGAGAATCTTAGATCAGCGGACCTTCCGGTTGATCTCGGAAACCATAAGTGATGAGGAGAGATCTTTACTACGTAAGATTGGTCTGAGTATGAAGCCCTTTCTGCTTATCGGTAAGAATAGCTGGAAGTCATGAGTTTATGAGGTCTTGGTTCTTGTCATTGAGCCCTTTCGGGCAGATGAATTGAGGGTTTGTTTTTTATTGATACGGATTTATGATGACTTAAGCGTTAAGCTGCAAAGCTGCCCTTTTCATCACCTGGCAAATGGTTGAGAAACTGAGATGTTTTGATGCTTGAATTTGGATGATTTCTGTCCGAATTCAGCAATTATATCTTCGCCATCAAAGAACTATACTCGTGTCTCGTCCGTGCCCAATGGGAAATCTGAATACTAAGAAGCATGCGGTAGATCTAATGATTTTCATAGGTGTTCAAGAGCGTATGAGAATTACTAAATCAAATTTTTATTCTTTCTGTGGGTAGGTCAAACTCTTTCGGGTGCACGGCATTCATGTTTTTGCAGGGCTTGTGATTGTTATACCCTTCAAGTGCCAACTTTCTCATCCATTTTTCCTATTCCTATTAGTTTATTGTTCTTTGAAATTCTCTTGAATATGCAAAATTTACGTCGGAATCGATGTTGATGTGCACAGGTTATGCTTTTGAATCGGCTTTCTTTTTGGCTTATTCTTTGGCTTTTGTTTTTTGTATCATCCCAAGGGTGTAATAGAATAAAACAATAAGTGGACTGGAAAATTTTCTTGTCCTTTTTATCATCTACTGGTGTTGTAACTCATTATTTTTGTTACAATTGAAGTTTTAAAATGTAAGACTGCCGCTACTTGTTTATGAACTTGATGCAAGAGGTCCCTTTGTAGAAGCAAGATCTTCCAACATCTCGGACCTTGATAAAAGATCAAGCAAATTTTTGTTTTGGCTTGATGCTAGGAACTTTGGCTCTGCTGCTGTTAATATAAGATCAGCATATGCCCGTAATAGACGTTTATGTCAACGTGATTTCCATTTCCATGCCCATAATAGACGTTTATATCAACTTGGGCTACTACTAAATGGTCAACATGATTTCCATGTCTTTTTGATTGTTTATGTCATTTTTCATTCAACTACTTTTTCTTGAAGATTATATGGTGGGAATTTAGTAATTATTGGGAGATTTAGGGCTTTAAACCGAAGAATTTGATCTTGGCTGCACATGTTATGTTTTTTCCCCTTAGGAAAGCAACAGACGTTTTCTTGTTATTCTTTCTTAGACAACAAGGTTAAATATGGATCATAGTAATGGCTATTTGTAAAGTTACTCGATAACTGTTGAAGTAATGCCTCGTTATTCTTAATAATCGAAGGACAGTTAGAAGAAGATGCATGTTCTTGATGATTTTGCTTCGAATCAATTTGATTCATAAACCGAGTGATTTGATTCTCGATCGTCTTGTCTTATGCAGAACGACGACAACCAAAGAGAGACTTCTGCAACAATGCTCAAAGCAGGACAGGGCGCTCGTTTTGCGAGGATGCTATAACTAGAATCTCTCTTTTGTACGATGCACCTCATCGGAATGCCTGGCTATGTGCTTCTGGTTTTTACTGAAGATGGCTTGATTACACATAAAATCCATCGTTTGGAGGTAGATAATCCACATGGAATACATTACACCTATTTCGAAATTCCGTGTTCTTGTACTATACTTCTGTTTTCTCAATCGGAAGGCAATAACATTGAGCTATGTACGAGCTTATGCTGAACTAGAAAGCCCATGAAGATATGGGTTTCAATTTACATTACATGTATGCACGAGTGACTCTCAGGAGTTTCTTCCGGAGATCCGATGTAATACGTACTTATATTTTGCTTGCTTGGTAGTCCCGAATATACGAGAATCGGTAGAGATTGCCAATCACATTTCTTTTGAGGCAATCCAAACATGGTTAAAGCCAACGGATAAAACTATGTAAACTTTTCTTTCATTCTTTGCGCAAACTTTGGTGTTGTGACTTCCTACTATTGAGAAGGGAGACCCTTTCGTGGGTAATGCCATGCATATGCAAGGAACGAGTAGGTAGATAATTGATCAAGAAGCTGTCGCCTCAAAAGAGTGCTATGTATTTCATCCACCATGTTTGGGTCCATTCCGCACTCACTTTGTTCGAATAGGCTCCCCGCCCTTAGGGACTCTGCATGCACCGAACTTTGAGAGTTTCTTAAATTTCCAAGTCCAATTCACGCAACAATGACGCCTTAAGGAGTTGTTACCCTGAAATTCTATCACGATTACACGATAACAAGATCTCGCAAACAAAATCATTTACACACAGCTGGTAGCACAAAATATTGAACTCCTTTCAGATGATAAGCCTTATGGATACAATAACAGAAGTAACAATTTAGAAGCACTACATCCATTAACATATCACACACCCCTCATCTTTCTATGGCACTAGTACAAAATGGAGTTCACTTCGATGTCGCAGAAGCTTAGTCCACTTCCTCCATTTTGCTCTCCTCAGCACCATCCTCTTCCAAGGCAGGCATGTCAACATCACACCAGCAGTCTCATCCTCGTCAATGCTCAGACCCAGCTTCAGCATCCTGTGAATCCTTGCTGCAAAAGTGTTGGGGTCATCGAGACTGAACCCGAATAAAAAACTCGATGCCAAATCGAAGAGTCTCGAGCTCCGGACTCAATGCAACCCTCGTAAAGACATTCCAAATCAGACTATCCGGTTGCTCGAACATCACCTCAAATAGCATCCGAAAGTAAGTGATCCGTTTCGCCGTTAGTTGCCTGGCATCGCTGAAATCTACCATTTTCAAAAGGGAAAGTGAAGTAACGAGAATCAAATATGAAATAGAAAGACCCGAGAGGGTCAAGCATAAAGAACATGTTACAAGAATTGCTTTGGGAAAGAATAACAGTTATGTCCAAGCAAAGGCACCATATTGAGCACAAGTTTTTCTACGAACCGCTGGAAGTTTGCCGGAAAAGGTGTAATGAATCTAACAAAAAGCTGACCAGATATGTCAAATAGACTCCCCCAGAAAATTGCCACTACATCTAATAGGGCTGCACTGGGAGGAAAGGACAGACGTAAGAAGGGCTAAAAAGATGGATATTGCATCAAATTAAACAGCTCACCTACGCAGCCATTTCTTAATCCTTATGTGAGGTGCGGGATCCTCCTTCGTCCTTCTTTTGTTGTTTTTCTATCACAAATGGTATCAAGCATGAACTCCATCTGCAATGCGATTCATAGATACTTAAAGGGGACGATTTCGGAAATGATGTTCTTAGAGGAAATAAATTAACAACTTAGTCTTTTACTATTGATATTTTTCTTGCCATCATCAGGAGAGGCCTTCAACTCATTCACCCTATTTTGAACACTCACGATGAAACTTTTCATGGCACCAGGATCGTCACCTCTTATTTTCATTCCGCACCCTAATTGGCAATGACCACATCATGTTAGACCTAACTAAAAAGTTGGGAATTTCTCCTTCCATAAATCAGCAGTAAAATTTCCAAAGAAAGGCCTTAAGTCAAGCAAGTAAAGTCCATTAAAACTTGAAAATTTACTTGAAATAACTATCTAATCCATCTGCGGAATGTGAGAAAAGCTTTAAAAAGCTGCCAACAACAAAGTTCTAGAAGTCTTACATTGCAAGATCGTCAAGATAGTAGAGACATCAATCTCTGTCAACCTTTGGCTCAATATGATCGAAAATCATATATCAAGTCACCGGGAATCCATCAAGAGAAAGCCTGATGTCAATGAAGATATTTAAATAATTCGAAGAAAATAAGAAAATTAACTTGATCTAAACCATTTTGTATCCAAAACTTGAGCTTTAGCCTTAAAAATGATTATATTGTGACATGCCACTTCAAATGATAGAGCTTTCACATTTGCGGTTCCTAGGTGCTGATCTTCATTCCTTTTGCCAATAAAGTTTGACGTATTCGACGGTATTTAGTAATCATGCAAAGTGCTGAAATTTCACACTAATTTTTCCCATCTCGTGGTTGTTCGGGATATCATTTTATGTCCGAGGTAAAAGCACAAACATGGCATTTACCACAATCCCTATTCAAGCTTTAGGCTCTACGACTTTTTCCGGGAACCCTAACAATTCAAAATTGTCAAATACAACTCAATATTGTGAATGCGTTTAAATGCAGATGTCTTTCCCTATTATGAAGATCAGATTGAGGACAACTAGTTAGAAACAAAAACATATTAGTAACCACAATTTTATTCTTGTCTTGATGGAAAGTAAAGCATTCAAAATTAACATGACATTGTCCAGAAGTATAAAAAATACAAGCTGCCTGAAAATTTCTCCCTCAAAAATCAAGTTTGTAGTTTTGTGATGTGTAGTTCACTAACCTTGAACAAAACGCATAGATAGGAGAGCAAGAGAGTCAGATTCCGCAGGGAAAGATTGTCTGCTTTCAGGAACTCATTCTGCAGACCAAGAGACTTGCTATTGGTATTTTTTTTCAGAACTGAAAAAGTAGGAAGAACCCAATAAGAAAGACCAAAAATCCTGACAAAAGCTTAACATGCGAATGCAATTATAGATAGAAGTCTCCTTGCATATAGACAAGCATTGAGAATGTACGATGCTTTGTAAGCTCCAATATAAAAATTTGGACCTCCAAGTATTTTGCGAGAGAAGCAAGGAGCTTTGCACTGAAATCAATCCCAACTAAACAAGCCATATCCGCAACAAAAGATGCAAAAACGGCGGCATACCTTCAAAAGAAGCAGCGATGTCGGTTAAAAAGCAATTTTGAGACTAGATCAAAGGTTGTGGTATAACACAAACCAGCTTCATGTTTAATTGCACTTATTTTGATACTTCTACGATATGGAGGAGCCGGCAAACAGATGACAGCTCTTTGTCAACATAAACATGTAACCAGCCCATATTACAAATTTCAGAGATACCTTTCAATCTAAACACTGCTTAGATATGCCCACGGACAGCTGATGTGCAAATTGCATGACTAATGAGGTCCCAAACTCTCAAAAGAAGATAAGCCACACTTATGTCCAAGATATGACCCGGAGGAACAATGAACAAAATAACCACGAGAATGAAATGGGGATTGAGTAAAAATATCAAAGCCTACATATTATTTTCCTAATTAACAGCATTAGGTGCGCCAAGCGGACAAGGCGCAAGATAAGAACATCAAAGTGGAAAGGAAAAAACTTAACTGTTCATTGCCATGAGGACCTCCAGAACAAGATGCCAAAACCTCTTCGGTAATAATATTGGAACCAACCGTGCGACCAACTGATTGCATATGGGAGCAATAAATGGCTTGAGGTCCTTAAGCAATTATTCACCCTTAACAAATAAGTGACAATGATATTGTAGATGTATGACAGTAGAGCATAAGGAACTTGACATCCAAAGAAATGATGCATTGTGATAATAGTTTTTCAATCTAAGATAATGCTCCACCATCACAAAATTCAAAACATAAAAAATACTCAACCTCACAGGGTTGAACACTAAGTAGAACAAGAATAGCCAGATTCAAAGGAGCAATACTAAGATGGAAAGAACCTCATAGAGTTTACAACCAAAAGGGAACAGATGCCTCAAAAGGACCTGAAGGGATCAGAGAGCAGCTATTCACACACGATTGACACTCTCATGAGCCTTTTTGAATGGATAGCAAACGTAAATATTTCAAATTTTTACTGAGCAAGATCAGTGAACTCCTGTGTAGGAAGAAAATTCTGGACAATCCTAAGATGTTACTAAACAGCAACTAAATATAAGACATGCAAGATGCAAAGAGCTCAAGATGAAATATAGCTAATGAGGAGCTCGGATGACATACGGAATAGAGCGTGGCTATTTCCCCGGTAATGGATTCCACATTAGATTCGAGACAACCTATTTAGAAGACCCGAAATCAACCAAGTGATTAAAGCCTGTTCGAGATATCCATTCAAAGATGGAAGGAACACTAATAATCCATAATGAGAAGTAATGCAACTCTCTTACCTCGTAGCCGCCTTCAGAGCTGCATGTGCTCTTCCGACTCACTTCCAGCACGCGATCTCAAATGCGGTGCAACATACTTCGCCTTGCTCTCGGTCGAGGTCGTATTTACAGGATCTCTCTCCCTAGCAACCTCGCCTGCAGAGGTCTCTGTTTTACAGATGCTAAGGTCCGATTCATCTTCCTTTATCGTTTTACTCTTCTTCCTTTTCTTCCTAGTAGGTGCCTCCACAGAAAATCCTCCAAATCCACCTCGGCGAAGAGGGTTCTGCTTGAGCCACCGGCTCCACCCTTAACATGAACAGCTGCTCCATCATCCCGCATATGCTCTAACTTGGACCTTTCACTTTTTCACAAAAAAATTCATTCACTTTTCCAAGATGTCCGAACTATTGGATGATCGGCGACAACGAACCACCACTATGACTACTCACCCAAGGTGTAGATCGAACATAAATTATTGAAGTGAGGGTTTCTCTAGGCTATTTATGTTGCGACCGTGCATTATCTATGCTTTGACAGGGGCCTCTGGATTCATTCATCCCAAGATGTTGAAAAGAGTTTGATGACCCCTGTACAAGAAAATGACAAATATATTAATATTTATATAAATAATATGCTCGAGATAAATGTCTCAAATAATCCCATATCAAAAAAAAAAAAAAAAAGTAAATTGTACCTGACTCGAATGGTTCCATGAGATCTATTATTGTACTCCAACATCTATCAAAAAATAAACTACTAATAGTAAATATTACAATTGTAACATAATGTTGAAATAATACTAACAAATAAAATGATTCATAATAAATACCTGAGTAGTGAATGGAGAAAATCTATTCAAATTGCTTGGCGCCATGATATATGATGATTGCATCTACATTTAAAAAAAAATGACTCCATTACCATAATGCAATTAAATTATCATAATGATTGTAACTTTTGAGAAAGTGTTTTCTACCATTATAAAGAGGCATAGTAACTTGAAAAATATACAAAGTAATTGATCACCAATTGAACTCTTTATACACAGCTATTCAATACACGATTAGGAAATTGGCAAAATCCATTCATAATCCCCGATGGCATGATGTACGGTGGTTGCTGCATCAATACAAAATTTTTAACCAAATTAGTAAAATGTAAATAAAAATGGAAAGCTAAGAGCAACATACCTGATTATGAAAATTTATGGTAGGACCACCACTTTATTCTTTGGGATAAGGGATACTTTGAAACCGATCCGAATTACTCAAATAATTTGGAAAATGAGTTTCACTATGCGTTGCTTGAACAACCAACTCTACATTAGAAAGCAACAAAATGTTAATTAGCATCATGCAACATAAAACGGAAAATCATATTAACCAAAATAATATGTTACCTCGATTGTCTATTTGCATTGGGGGCGTTCCTTTGATAGATTTTTCTTCTTTTTCTCGTTGAACTTTTTAGTCTTCCATAACTTACTCCCTTTCTTTTCCTTCGAATGGGGTCTAATACCGACATATTGCACAAAGAAGCCTCATTACCAGCATCGTCAGCATCATCACCAGCATCATTATCACCATCATCACCAGCATCATCAGCCACAGCCATATTTGATTTGTATGATAAAATTTTACCCTTCGCTATTTTCATACTCTCTCTCACTATCTGCATAGTGTTTCCATCTTCGGCTCCCAAACTCATCAGCTCAACAAATTCTTTCATTAATGTGGAAAATCGATTGAATATAGACGAACCAGGTGGCAAAGATTCATCATTCACAATCCTGTCTTTGGCACCCTTAGTCCATCTTTTCAAAATATAGGGAGCTGGAATGTTCTTAACTATCGATTTATTTACATTCAACACGTACAATGCATGACGACACAACCACCCTTTTGATTCAAATAATTTGCATTCACAAGAAATTGATAACTCTACAGGATTAAATCTGACAAGGTATTCATGTCCACACCTCATGGTATATGTATAAACCGATCCATCAAATGTACTACCTGACATATCTACAGAGAGACATTCCAGAAGTTCTTCACTAAACTTCTGAAAAATAGTACGGGTATAGACTGAAGCAGCATCTTTCAAAATCCCATTAGATGAAACTTGCAATTTCGGCTTCCCACGAGAACTATAATTATCTTGAATTTCGACTTCTCTCATGTGCTTCAATTGCTCTTCATAATAGTGGACAAATTGTATAAGGGATGATGTCTTCTTCGAAATATGCTGGAAGACATGATTAGTGCTCTCACTCCTCTGACTTGACCTTATACCACATGAAAAAACATCACGACCAAAAGCTGAACTCCATTTATGTCTAAGGCCGTATAATCTCTGAAGCCAAGTGTTGTCTTGAGTACCCCACTCCTCTTCCATTTCCATCCAAATAGATTCAAATTCGTCCTCCGATTGGCATCTATACATAAGCCTAAAAAAATACTTATCTCTAAAATTCGGCTTCTGATAAAACTGTGGAATGTTTTTAATGGCATTTTGTATGATATGCCAAGTGCATAAACGATGCTGTGTATTCGGAAACACCATTCTAATGGCTTTTGCCATGGCTTGATCTTGATCAGTGAATATGGTTTTAGGAGCCTTATTTCCCATAGACTCCAAAAACACATTAAATAACCAAATAAATGATTCCGCCGTCTCGTCCAACGAAAATGCACAACCAAACACAGTATTTTTCCAATGGTGATTAACCCCAACAAAAGGTGCACAAATCAAACCATATCTATTAGTTCGATACGTGGAATCAAACACTACCACATCACCAAAACAATCATAATCAAATCTGGACAAACTATCTCTCCAAAATAAATTTGTCAATCTACCTTCTTGATCTACTTGTAGAGCGTAGAAAAACATGGGGTTTTCCATTTGCATTTGATGGAAATGATTCAAAAGATTTTGACAATCTCCCCCTTCTATAATCTTACTACTTTCTGTCTGTAAAAAATTCTGACAATCACGTAGAATGAAACCCAAGTTTCTACTTCCACCCGCTTCATTTGCTAAGAACTTAAATGCCGTAGTCCCACCAATGCCTGCTTTAATCATGTCACCTAAAACACCTTTGCAAGTATCGGATATCATCCTTCCACATCTAATCAAATGCTTTTGATCTTCTGGTATAAATGCATGATTATGCTCAGAAACATAATCTATAACCTCATAGACACCATTATCAATCTTAAATTTGATATGAGCAAGACACCCACATCTAACTTCAAGCCTCTCAAATTTCTTTTCTTGATCTGAGGTGACAGAATGGCCCTCACAATTGCACAAAAATGTTCGTCGGGTTATTTCTCCTTTTCTATTTTTAACCGTATGACCCTTCCTCACTCCAAATCCTTTGCCAATTGCATAAGCCACATACTTATGATATGCTTCTACTTCATTAGAAAAAACCATCCCGATGGCAAACTCAAAATTATTTTCCATATCACGCATTACATGAGCAAGATGGGAAGTTTCATGCTGCAACAAATTGAACAATAAATAATCAATAAAAAAAAAAAAACATCAAAAGAAAACAGAATATATTTCACATTGTATGAGTAAAGAATTACCTCTGATTCAGCCATTCGATAACTTTACACGTGCAAATTAACTGAGGTGATGTCTTCAAAATAGAAGTAATTCTTCAAGAGTTCCCTTCTAATAACTGAGGTGATGTCTTCAATAGTGAACTATACATACAACAAGAGACTATTCACGAGCAGAACAAAACGACAGAAGAAAAATGCTTAGATATTTAACATAGGATCAAAGATTGGATGCACTCAACTTAAATTCAATTGTTTCTTCACAAGCTTTTAGTTACTGTAAATTCTACAGCTCTGAATTTCATCCAAAAGTTTCACTTTTTATAAAAGAAAAACCTAAACCAGTTACATAGTCTCCAGAATTTAAGCGCTGCCTCTTAATCTACATCACGAGTGCCCTAAGCTCTCAAAACATGGGAAACTAACCAAATATGAGAAACTAAATGCAAAATCAGACTCTTTAGTACAATCATCTTTAGTGTATGCAGAAATCCACAGTTCACAATAGATAGCAGATCTCTCTTATCATCGCCTCAAAAAGTTTCTTATGGTCACATAATAATCTGTCTAAAAGAAGCAAATTACTTGAACTGTCTGGCAAATCTAATACATCACAAGGAAACCCAAATCCACGAACTAGCTTAGCAGCATATACCACATGTTTTGACTTGCATCCGTTGGCTTTAAATAGTTATTGCCAAAATCCGATGCCTAAAACATGAAACAGTGAATTGAAAAGCTAAGCGAGCACTTCTATATTGCAATAAATTGGCAATGCTCTAAAGCCGATAATTACATCTCCAGAAATTAAGGTTGCTTTTTGGTGAGAATCGGCAGCAAAAGCGAGAGCCAGAACCCCACAACACAGCGATGACACTGCGAAGAAGTCCACAAGGTCGAACAAGCGCGCCGAGCTCGCGCTCGAGTCGCCGGAACAGTTTGCCCGAATAACAACGAGCGAGAGATAATCAAAGACTGAGAAGCTACTGCAGTACACGAGGACGCTGTGAGATATGAGCGGGGTCCCCAGGCCGAATGATTGGTCGAGGCTTCGGCGGAGGTGGGCGTCGGCGTCGGAGTCGGGGCAACGGAGGCAATCGGCGGACCCGCAACACAACCTTCACCCGCATTTCCACCAATAGGATTGGAACGGTCGTGTGAGTTACCGAATAAACTGTAAGACTCATGAAAGAAGCATCCAAAAAAAAAAAAATTACGAAAGGGTGTCGGGGACGGCGTCGGGGCGGAGGCGGAGGGGCGTCGGGGTTGGCCAGCAAGGGCGCTCCGCGGGAAAGAGGGAGAGAGCGGAGCGAGGGTCGCGAGAGGGCCTCGAGGGCGGAGGCGGAGGCGGAGGCGGCGTCGTCGGCGTCGGAATCGGAGTCGGAGTCGTGGGCGATGGAGTCGAGAGAGGGCGTCGGGGCGGAGGCGGCGTCGGGGCGTCGGGGCGGAGGCGGAGCGCGGCGTCGGAGGCGTCGGGGTGGAGGCGAGGCGGAGGCGGAGGCGGAGGCGGCGTCGTCGGCGTCGGCGTCGGCGTCGTGCGGAGGAGCGTCGGCGAGAATGGAGAGAGAGAGAGAGAGAGCGAGAAAGGCGAGAATGGAGAGAGAGAGCAGAGGAGGGGAAGAGAAGCAGGGGTGTGACTTTTGTTCTCCCCGAGGAACGGAACGGAGAACGTTCCCGAGAGAGAGAGGAGAGAGAGACGAAGAACGGGGAGAGAGAGAGAGGAGAGAGAGACGAAGGACGGGGAGAGAGAGGACGATTTGACGGGCGCGGCGTCGCAGGAGAGCAGACCGTCGGCGGTGGGCCCCACACGCGGCCCGCGCGCGAATTTGAACGCCTGACACCTCGCCCGCGTGGCGCCACGTGTCGGCTCCTTAGTGGTTTAACCCACCGCCTACGTGGAGGGTAAAACGTACCCAATATTTTCTCCCCTACCTTTCCCTAGTGGGGATATTTTATAGGCTATAGGTTTTTTTTTTTAGCCAAATGGCAATTACGACCATCACCATTTTCTCCAAAAAAATTTCAACGACTTTTTAAGGTTGCGGTAATAAATCCTCACCTTTTGAACTCGTATCAAATCTCACCCAAAATCAGATTCCCTCCTAATACTGTAATTTAATTATCCTCTTGCTCTTTTTGGGCATTATGTATGTACAAGATTCCAATCAAGGCCAAATTTCCTTAATAGAACCTGCTTCTTATTTTCCATTTAGAAAAATAACTCAAATAAATCATAGCAAATCACAATTGCTAGTGTAAAGGCGTATAAATATATTCCAGTGTAACTGATAAAATCGAAAGGCAAGTATGCTTGGGAGAAAATCACACAAAAGACAAAAGCTAGGGCAACATTGAAATTTGAAAAGGAATCCAACTCAATATCCCCTCTTCAAAATAGTGTTAAAGAATCCGACATAGGTTAGAAACGAATTTAAAATGTCAAATATATTTTTCATAGAATTAAAATTTTTTGAGTTAAAATTTGAAACACATGACGATGGCTTGACGATGGCTTGACAATGCTTTGCCAAAACTCTCTAGGTTTCTAAATACCTTTAGCCCAATATAAGTTATGTTTGATAAATTTTTTGAAGAATTTTGGGAGATGCAACTACATATATAAAGTTCTTGGAGAATGTCAATTTCCCGTCCCACCCTCATTTTATCATCCGTGATATCCTAGTCGTCTCTTCGCTCACAATAGATCTCTACATCCCCTTGCGGTCCTCTCTTCACTCAAGAAGCCACTCGCCTTTCTTCCCTCACGTTGGCCATCAAGTTCTCTTGCTCGCGAGCTCTCTTCCTTGACGCCATGCTTGCCTCTCTTCCCAAGTAAAATTTCTCTGTTCATGTTGAGCATGAAAGTTCTTCAAGGAATTTGTCAGTAATTGCAGATCTGGCTTTTTTCTTAGCTGCATAAGCAATCTTTGCTTGTGATTTTGCAATGTGATTTTGATTCGTGGTTTTCAAAATTTCCGGTCAATTTGTTATGCTGGTTGGTGCTTTATCAAAAAGCTCTGGTCGTCTTGATCCGTGGTCACTTTAGTTTGCGGTTTCTAGGTTTGCCGGTACTGGCCTTAACGTAGCTTAGAAAATGGGTGTCTAGAAAGCGCATGTGTTAAAGAAAAAGTATTAAAGCAAGAGGGATCGTATTCAATTGCTTGAGGTTGGAGGCTTGAGAACTGATGACGGGCTGCCTATTCTGCAAGCCTCAGTTGATGAATTGTGGAGACGGGACTTTCTTTGATGAAAGATTCAAAACCTTATTATGTCTGGATGCATTCGCATCGTTTTTACTTTTCCTCGTTGAAATTACCGGAGAGAGGATGAATCTCTTTTCAAATCATTGCTTCTGGCTTGAGAGAGTAGGGCAACTAATGATGGGAAGAAGATAGCATTGTGCAGTTGCTTGTACACCTGCGTATAGTAAAGTAAACATTAGTTGTAGAATGGGTTGTTCCTTAAGTACATAATTGCTGCTTGTCCCATGACCAACCTTTGATGTTTCAATGCATGTTTGTAAGTTTGTGAATGTGAGCTTGGTATTGAAGTAATTGAATTAAAGTTACTCTTCCACTTATTTGCCTAGTCTGTCGGATGGTTGCTAATGGTGCAACATGAGTTCAATGTCGAGGGAGATTAAGAAAATCACGTTTCCCATTTTTATGCATGGCTTCTAGACAAGTGGGAAGTGGTGCCACAAATTCTAGTACTTGTAAGGACCAGTGATGCATCTCATTCATGCAGCCGGTTTTTCTTTTATCAGCATTTATACAACTGGTCTGTTGGCTTTGATTATGTCAATGACCGTGCCACAAGTGTTTGTCCAATGTCGTCTTCAGTGTTCTGCGCATAGTTACGTTTTTTTTGCCAGATTAGGACCAAATGACTCTTAATTAATTAAAGCTCAAACTTACCTAAAACCTACTCAACTGGCCAAGCCAAGGGGAGGCCTACTTACAGTAGGCCTCATTTGCTGCATGTAGATTTGAGTTGAGCAACTGTCATTCCAACCTTTTGGAGAAACAAGTTGCCTTCTCTCGACTCTTTAGCGATGGTGGGCGACTCTTCCAGTTCCACATTTTCAGAACGATGGTTGAGAATAAATGCTCTGTAAATGTCCATGCCAAACTCTCAATATTGGCAATTTTTTTTTTAGCTCCGTTTGTTTCGAAAAATAAATAATTAAAAAATATTTCTTTAAAGATGATTTTTGGTATTGCTTAAAATAAATAATCAATGTAAAATATTTTCATCATCAATGATAATTTGTGTTCAAACATTTTCGTAAACGGTGAAAATATTTTTCGTTTATTAATTTTTTAAGCGATTTAAGCAATTACTTTTAGAAAAATGTCTTCAAAATCATTCATTTTCCGGAACATAGATGTCTGTTAGTTTTTTATGATGCCTTTTCACTTGAGGGAAAAAACCACGAAAAACCCTAAAGTTTGCTCCGTGTGACACATTTACCCCAAACTTTTTTTTGCGCCGTCAAAAACCCCAAACTTTCTAAACCGTGACACATTTACCCCATAAGGGCATTTTTGTCTTTTTTAGTTTCTTTTTTTTTTTTTCTTTTTTTTTCTTCTTCTTCCCTCCGCCGGCTTCGGCGGGGGAAGCCGCGTCCGGCGAGGGTCGCCGTCGCCGGCGAGGGCGGGGTTCCCTCGCCGGATCCGGCGAGCGGCCCTCGCCGACGCCGCGAGGGCCGCCCAACCCCGATCTGGCGAGGGCCGCCCTCGCCGGCGTCGGCGAGGGCGGCGAGGGGTTCCCTCGCCGGATCCGGCGAGGGCGGCCCTCGCCCGATGCCGGCGAGGGCCGCCCTCGCCCTCGCCAGTGTCGGGCGACCCTCGCCGGACGTCGGCTTCCCTCCGCCGGCCATGGCGGGCCGGCGGAGGGAAGAAGAAGAAAAAAAAAAGAAAAAATTTTTAAAAATGAAAAGACCAAAATACCCTTCAATTTTGGGGTAAATGTGTCACACTTGAAAAGTTCATGGTTTTTGGTGTCACAAAAAAAAGTTTGGGGTAAATGTGTCACGGTTTGAAAAGTTTGGGGTTTTTCACGGCGCAAAAAAAAATTTGGGGTAAATGTGTCACACGGAGCAAACTTTGGGGTTTTTCATGGTTTTTTCCCTTCACTTAATGGTCACGTAGGCTGCGTTCGCTTTGGCTTAGTCAATATGTGAATAAGAAGTGAATATGTGGAAAATAAGAAAATTCTCAATAAACGCAGCCTAAATGAACATTAAGGGAATTCTCAATACTAAATCCATCAGGCTAAAGTCCTTTGGTCAATATGCGAGTGCTAATGAGAAAAATTAGGTGAACTCACCTAACGTACCACACGAAAAGATGGTTCAAAAGACTACTAAGTGAAGATAAAGGGAATTCTCAATACTAAACTGACGAGGGTCAACACGCAAGCATCATGCCCGACTTTGTGACACATCACCCAAAATATACATTTTTTTCATTTTTTTTATTTTTTTTTTTTGACCCAGGGAACCCCGCATGACCGGATGCCGGGAGTAAACCATTGGGAGCGACACGTGCTAGCCACCACACACGTGCCACCGGGTAAGTCACCTGCGCGACGCGGCCGGGTTTCGAACCCCTCCCCTTCGTGAGGGAGAGGAGGCCCAAAAAGTCAACTGCACCACCCAGGTGGGTGGTCATTTTTTTCAATTATTGATATCTGATCGATCGACTTTTTTTTTTCTTTTTTGCACAAAGATTGATCGATTTTAATTGTCTACTGTTGAGAAATATTGTCAGCGATAAGGGTAAAATAGTAACTTTGTTATGAGTAGAGTTAAGCACATGCACATATATTTGTAACCCTTTTCATTTTTTTAATAATATAAAAAAAATACTTATCTCTTTTACATGGTATCAGAGCGTAGGCCGTAACCCTAGACGGAGCAGCCACTCGCCGCCATCGACTCGTCGAAATAGTTGGCTGTCGCCGCCGCTCATCGTCGAAACCCCTACCACTCGAGCGTCCCTCTTCCTTTCTCTTGCTTCTTCGTGCAGTTTGCTCCCGGGGCTAGCGCGGCTCGCATGGCTTGATCACGCTCGCGACTTGCGCTGTTTGCGCGAGTCTCGCGCGGTGCTCGCGGCTCGCGCTGCTTGTGCGACTCTCGTGTGCTACTCGCGCGACTTGATCATGCTCACTGCTCGCAATTACTTGGCACAACTTCTAAAATTGTGAAGCTTGAACCTCGATTCCGCAGAACCCTAGCGCCAATGCCACTGTAAACTCGAGACCCATCTTCAGGAGACGGTCCGCATAGTTGATGGCGCAAGAGGGTTCTTGGATTTTCTGACCCAGAATCGCCGATCAGTAGCCACATCAAGTAAATCCACTTTCTTTTGTCTCTTTTTTTTTTGGGAAATCGATGCACTCCGTGTGGCTCAGGAGGTGGAATTTGAAGCTGCCATTGGAAGTTGGTGCATCTATAAAACTGTAGAGGTAATAAGGAGGAGGAGAAAAGCAGAAGAAATTGGTGCACCGCCTCTTCCTGATGTTTAGATGTGCACGATGAATGATGGATACTTTATCTTATCTTAATTGTTACTATTAAAATTTTGTGCTTGCTGTGGAGCGCTGGAGAGGCTTCTAGGAACGGCAAATGCTGGGTTATTTTCTAGTGGTTGACAATAACCCACTTTATTATTTGTATTGCACAAAAATTTTAGAGTTGCTGTTTTACAGAGGATAGAGTTGCTATTTTCGCACTTGAAAGTGACGTGGCATTGAATCAATGGGGATATTGGGAATAAATATACTGGTGCTTTGGTGATTCGTATGGTGATTTGATTGAAGCCTTTCTTTTCGAAATTCTTTTGGTGTACTTGATTGATTTATTGGAATTAGTATTGGCAACAATGAAGTTCATTTCTTGGGCTCAATCATTCTTTATTCACTAATGGCGACTTCTGGATCAATTTCTGGATCTCCTTTTGGTCATTTTCAATTAACATCTGTCAAGTTAGATGGAACTAATTATCCATCCTGGTCTAAAGCGGTTGAGGTCTATCTTATTGCCACCAGACAACTGGACTAATCTCACGTCTACAATACCGTCTGACATGAGTAAAGCTGCCGATTGGATTGTAGGAGATGCGATGATTCGGACCCTATTATGGAATAGCTCGGACCCTAAGGTTAGTCCTCACTTTATTCAATGTGACTCCGCTAAAGCAGTTTGGGATAAGTGCGCATTACTCTATTCGAGGCAAAATAATATGATGCGAGTATGTGACACGTGGGAAAAGTTATTTAATATTCAGCATGGAGATCAATCCTTATCTGATCATTATGCTCGGTTCACCACTCTCTGCCAACGATTGGATACTTATCTTCCTGCCTCGAACGATCCAGATGTTCTAGCTAAACATCAAGAGGATTTGAGGGTAATATTATGTCTCAAATCACTAGGGCCTAAATATTCATATCTTCGTCAGAATATTACATCTTAGAGTTCTCTTCCCACAGTAGATGAAGTCTTCTCCCAGGCTCTCCGTTCTACAATTCTTGAGAAGAGTTCTTCCATGCCGGCAATGGAGATTGGTGCTATGCTTTCTCGTGGTTCTAGTGGACGTGGAGGTCGAGGTCGTGGTTATCAAGGTCGTGGACGCGGTGTTATTCATGGTGGAAGTCGTGGAGGCCGTGAAGGAGGAGTTAGGACTCGTGGTACGATCAACTCTGGGAATAATTGTGGTTCCCGCTATTGTCATCATTGTCAAAGAGCCGGGCATACAGAAGGTTATTGCTATACACTTCATCCTGAGCTCAAACCTCCTCTTGCTGCTTATGCAGAGGTTGAGGATTCTCTTAATCCTCCCTCAATGGCTCCACCAAGTTCAACTCAAGTTCTTAAGACAGGCAACCCAACTATATTAACCCGTGCTGAGTATGACACATTGGTTCGCTCTCAACAAGTGACAGGATCTTCAACTCCTACTGTAACTCTGGCACAAACCTCTAAAGGTAGTTCATCGTGTTTGTTGTCTACATCGCTTGATTCTTGGGTTATAAACTCTGGAGCTACCAATCACATGACTGGTAACTCTAACCTACTGTCTTCTTTTCACTCTACATTTCCTTCATTATCAAATTCAGTTACATTAGCAAATGGTTCACAGTCTCAAGTTACTGGTATTGGAGTTGCTCATTTGAGTCCCTCTCTTTTTTTATCATCTGTCCTTCACCTATCACAATCTCCTTATAATTTGATTTATGTTAGCTCATTGACCAAAGAACTAAATTGTTCCGTGACCTTTTCCTCTTCTCATTATGTTTTTCAAGATCTGAGGATTGGACAAATGATTGGTGGGGGACATGAATCAAATGGCCTATACTATCTCGATAAGAAGGTGTTAGCTATCGTAGCTGTGAAACAGACATCCACTGATGTATATAGGATGCATTGTCGTGCTGGTCATCCACCACCAAACCTACTTCGGCGTCTATTTCCTGAGTTGAGTTCCTTTCAGTGTAAGCTTGTCAGTTTGGTAAACATCATAGAGCTTCTTTTCCTTCCCGTATGCAGAGTCGTGTGTTTATTCCATTTGAGTTAGTTCACTCAGATGTATGGAGTCCATGTCGTGTGTCTGATGTCTCTGGATTCAAATATTTTGTTACATTCGTGGATGATTTTTCCCGAATGACTTGGTTTTTCTTAATAAAAGATTGTACAGAGATTCTTCGTTGTTTTCAATTGTTCTATTTTGAAGTGCTGAATCAATATAATATCTCTATCAAAAATTTACGGTCAGATAATGCTCAAGAATATCTTTCTACAACTTCTGGTTTCCAGCCTTTTTTGGAATCTCATGGTATTATTCACCAAACATCCTACTCATACACTCCACAACAAAATGGCATAGCTGAACGTAAAAATCGTCATCTTCTTGATGTCGCCCGTTGCCTCATGTTTCATATGCATCTACCTAAACACTTTTGGGGTCATGCTGTTCTTACGGCGTGTTATTTAATTAATAGGCTTCCCACTTCTGTTCTTCAAGGGAAGACACCATTCTCAATTTTACATCCAAACCGTCCTCTCTTTTCCTTACCTCTTCGGATTTTTGGGTGTGTTTGTTTTGTACATAATCTTACTCCAGGTCTTGATAAACTGGATCCTCGTGCTGAAAAATGTGTCTTTATGGGGTATTCTCGAACTCAGAAGGGATAATAATGTTACTGTCCTAGTTGTCGTCGTATGTTCGTGTCTACAGATGTGACGTTCTTTGAAGATCAGTCATATTTTTCTTCTCAGAATGTTCCACAAACACATGGTGATAGTGATGATTGTGTCCTACCAATGCTTCCATTGCCTTCCATCTCTCCAGCTACCTCCAACAAATTTCAGTTTGCCAATCGCACCTATCATCGACGAAGTACCATTCCAACTATGATAGTACAACCTTCATCAGCACCTGATTCATCTGTTCCCCCATTAGTTGCAGTGCTAGTCTCTGATCCTGATCCGCCCATTACATCTCGAAAAGGTACACGTTCTTGTGTTGGTCATCCTATTGATCGTTATTCTCCATATTTTGGTCTTTATGATTGTGTTAGTACGCGTCATCCTATTTTAAAGTTTTTGTCATATGATCGTTTATCTCCTACCTTCTCTGCCTTTATCTCGTTGTTGTCTTATGTTTTTGTGCCTAGTAGTGTTGCTAAAGCTCTTGCTCATCCGGGTTGGCGTCGTGCCATGGAAAATGAAATGCAGGCACTAATTCAGAACAAAACTTGAGAGCTTACTTCTTTACCTACTGATAAGCAACCTGTTGGTTGTCGTTGGGTTTTCACCATTAAAGTTCACCCGAATGGTACTCTTGATCGATTAAAAGCATGGTTAGTTGCGAAGGGATACACTCAAACTTATGGTGTCGACTATAATGACACCTTCTCTCCCGTGGCCAAAATTCCCTCTGTCCGTGTCTTTATTTCATTGGCTGTACAATTTGGCTGGATCCTTCATCAATTGGATGTGAAAAATGCCTTTTTACATGGTGATCTGGCTAAGGAGGTCTACATGGAGCAACCACCTAGATTTATTACTCAGGGGGAGAATGTGGTATGTCGTTTACACAAAGCTTTGTATGGAATAAAACAATCTCCTCGTGCTTGGTTTGGTAGATTTAGTGATACGATTATCAAATTTGGATTAAAGCGGTGTCAAGTAGATCATTTAGTTTTCAGCTCTATGTCTTCAACTGGTTGTATCCTTCTAGTTGTATATGTGGATGATATCATCATTACTGGCACTGATTCAAGTGGTATTCAAAAACTTAAGCAATTTCTGCATAGAGAATTCAGTACTAAAGATCTGAGACGTCTTTGATACTTTCTTGGTATTGAAATATCCTATTCACATGCCGGTATCAATTTATCGCAACAAAAGTATGTACTGGACATCCCTGGTGAGGTTGGATTTCTTGGAGTAAAGCCAGTCGATACCCCTATGGATCCCAATATGAAACTTGATGCAGAACATGGAGAATTACTACATGATCCAACAAAGTATCGAAAGTTAGTTGGTAAGTTAAACTATCTTACTATCACAAGACCTGATATATCCTTCGCGATTAGTGTAGTAAGTCAATTAATGAGTTCTCCTCGTACCACTCATTGGGATGCTGTATTTCGAATTGTCAAATATTTGAAGGGAGCGCCAGGTAAAGGACTACAATTCAAGAATTATGGCCATCTAAACACTGCAGGCTTTTCTGATGCCGACTGGGCTGGATGTCCTGTGGATAGGAGATTTACTTCAGACTATTGTATGTTTCTTGGGGGTAATTTAGTTGCATGGAAAAGCAAGAAACAACATGTAGCTTCCCAATCAAATGCTGAAGCTTAATATCGTGCTATAACACATGTGACAAGTGAGTTACTATGGTCGAGAATGTTACTATCGGAGATTGGAATGTCACCGTCAAATCCATCAGTGCTATATTGTGATAATCAATCTGCTATTCATATTGCATCTAATCCAGTCTTCCATGAGCGAACTAAGCACATTGAAGTTGATTGTCATTTTGTGCGAGAAAAAGTTCAAAAAGGCGAGGTTATTCTGCAACATACAAAGTCGGAGGATCAACTCGCAGACATTTTCACGAAATCTCTACGAGGGAATAGAGTGAGCATCTTATGTAACAAGTTGGGTTTATTTGATATATATATCCCAACTTGAGGGGGAGTGTTGAAAAATATTATGAGTAATAAGGGTAAAATAGTAACTATGCATATATATTTGTAACCCTTTTCAATTTTTTAATAATATAAAAAAAAAATTATCTCTTTCACATCTACATACATAACTGAGTGCCGTTAAAAAAATCTGTTGATAAGAAAGGTATGGAACTAAACAGATTTAACCACTGCAATCCATACAACTATATTCCGCACCTGCCACATCATTATAAACTAATGATAGACATAAATTTTGGAGTATATAGACAGAATTCTGAATAATTAATCACATTTAACGATGTTATTCTGCTTTTAATAGATTGAGGTGCGTTAACTTACCGCACGTAATATGAAGGAACGACGAATGAAACATATGTTGAATAATATACTAAGTTTCTTGACACATGTTTACATCAGGTTCAAGTCTACTTTTGAGATAAACTAAATCGACAAGCATTATTGATCATGAGATGATGCTACAGATTTAGGACCTCAAATTCTACTGGCTGCAAATAATTTAACACATACAATGATTTCATCATTATTTACTATTAGCCTTGTGTGTATGTTCACTCTGGATAAATTGAGGGAAGAGATGGAGGAACGGAAGGAGGCATGTTATGCAATGGTCATGACAAGTAAAAAACTTGACCATATGTCGGGACACTGAAAAATATGCATAACAAAAATTTCTTATCTCGATAACTCTCGGCGCGCGCCCACCCCAACCCCCACCCCCCGGGCGTGCGGGGAGGGTTCACAAGCCCTTCTTATTCAAAAGGAGACAGCCAATCTACAACTATGAGACAGTGTTAAAAGACAACTGAACCTGCTAGCATGTTTGGTGGTTGGAGAGTGTTTCCAGTCTTAATCAAATGATTTTCAAGATAGTAGAACATCGACAGTAGAAATGGCATATTTATGCCAAGCAATAGCATGTTCCATCCAATGCAGGTTCAAGCACTGTCTATCAAATGATTACTGTATCATAGACCATGGGCAACACAGTGCACAACTTGCGAGCAAAAGAAAGAAACTAACTGGACTAATCTGACACATCAGTCAAATACGATGCAGTAAATGAAACTTGAATGATTTTTCTTGTGTGAAAATGAACATAGAGCAAGACAGAGAATGCAGCTAATACAAGTTGGCATTAGGGCAAGACAGACACATCTTTGATAATGGATTCTAATGTATCATTTAATCTGAAGCCCTCTCATCAAGTATCATGTAATAAAATAAGAAAAAAAAAAATTTCAACCTGGCTAGAGAAGACAACATATAAACAATATCGTTATCCAGAGTAGATTACATTGATAAGAGATGCAGAAGCAAATTACACTGCACAAGACTCTGCAGATTCAGAGTTTTTTTCTTTTGCCTGCTTTGCAGTTGTACTCATTTTTACTGTTGCTAATTCAGAATCACAGATTGTTTGAATCATACCTATATTTAGTATGGCAGCAAAAGAAACAGGATCGCTTATTATCTATTCAATGACCAACCAAGAAAGTTGCTGTATGATTAATTGATTCATGCTCATCAAATGAAATGAAAAAATAAGGCCCCAAAAGCCCGTAATGAGTAAAAACTCATCAAGGACTACATTTGTTCAAGCAGAAGGTCATAATACTAATACATGAAGTTCAGTAACAAGAGCAGTCATAACTCTGGGACCTCAACTGTTTTACTGATGGAAAGATGTAACTGAAAGTACGATTAACTGTTCTCAGTTTTCATTAATGCCACAATTTGAAAGTAAAGAGGACCATAGAAGAAAAGAAGAGAGCTGAGAATGCCGAAAGGACCTTCACTGACGTAAGAAAAATATAATACGATCTTTTGCACAACAGTCAGAACTGACAATTGAAACCCAAAATGGCAAAAACAACCAACAGCATTTGAGGTTGGAACTCAATAATTTGACAATTTAACAACTAGATAATGATTTTAGTGTTATACCTAACACAGTGCTGCATTCAAGTAACGAACAAGCACTACACGTAACTACAGACATGTCTGCCCACTTAATAATATCTGATATGCTTGTGCATGACCACAAATAGACGTATTGCATCCTCAGGACATGCAAATATGTGCCGGCCTCTGCCAGCCTCGCCTGAGATTGTCCATCATCAGCAAGAAACTACTCCCGAGGAGTCCATACGTATATGATAGGGCACCAGATTGAATGGAGTTTATTAGGCCATATCCAGAAATGCCAAAGTGTCTAAATCTCTGAAACTTTGTGGACAAACCCAACCTCTTAGACAACCCTAATCAGTTGACCATTTGTCCATACTTCATAGGCTAGCTTCTTCATCCTTGTATGGTTCTAAACTTATAACCCGGGAAACAAAAGGACGAGATCAAGGCAGCTCATCCTTGGAGAGGATCTGTCCAAATTACAGTAAAACTTGTGTTTCTTTGGCCTCATTCTTTTCCTCGAAACTCATCCACCTTGCTCTGATCAGCATCCCTTATCATTGGACTACCAGAAAAAAATGCACGATGTCCCATCTGAACTAAATTAAGAAGCTTTCTCCTTGCCTCATAAACAGGATTTGGGTCGATCAAACATCCTCTCTCATAAGCTTCTCTTAGGAACACGGTGTGTGTCTTCCCCTTGGTTGAGAGATAAAATATCCCAGGATGATCCAAGAACAAGTCCCTAATATTCATATCTATTTCGAACCATTTTCTAAAATGACTAATCTTCTCCACTTCGACCATCTTTTCCACGGTAAGACTTAAGAATTCATGAACAATAGCAACTGCTCGTTTCTCCAATGCCATTATTGCAGCCTTAGACTTTCTCTTTTCCCCTATCTCCTCATATGGCCCCACATAGGGCAATCTCTGCCATTGCTTAACCCTAGCCTTCAAGTCCTTGCTCAGTCTCATACCCGGAGGAAAACCATGCTTGAAACTGAACTTAATTTCGGTTCTATCAACTTGACTGTCTTCTCTACAACACTCAGTAACCCTCCAATTCTCAACTGCTGCTGTAAGATGATTTTTTTCGTGAATATCATCAACCAACTTCAAGATATGAGTACTCGGTTCATGACCATCACAAAGTCTGAAGAGATTGGAATTTTGAGAAATCACAGAATCCTCAAAGTCATCTGGGAGACCAAGCTCCCTCCAGACCTTGAAAACAGCACGGAGTGGCAAAGACTTTGAAGAAGTCATTAATAAAAGGCGAACTAATCGGTCTACAACAGGGGGCATTGATGCTTTGATAGCCTGACTTTCTTCTAGGGTAATTTCAATGGCAGCATCAGTTAATTTGCAAAAGGGTTGAGACTTATTAGTATCATAAAATATTTGGAAGATGTGGGGGTATTTGCGGAGGAAGGAGGCAGCACCACGATTCAAGTGGAGCTTCTGGGAGAGCCTATTGAGGAAGTCCAATGAAATTGATGATGAAGGGTTGCTGGAAGCAAGAATGAGGTCTTGAATTGCAACCACTTTGAGAAGGTTTTTGTACTTCTCCATGAGTTTTTCAAATGTAGGGTCTCTGGCCCTGGAAGCTACATACTGTGCAGAGGTTGTTTTGGTTCTAGTAGTCATGAGTACAAAACAGCAGCATATGGAGGGTCTAGAAATGAATCTCCAATTCATCCTGACAAGGAAAGTTCAAGATTTGTCTACCTACTAATCCACCCCATTAAGCATGCCGGTCCTTTATTTTGAAAAGCTCGTGAAGAAAGCTTCAGGCTTATACCAGCAATTGCACCCCAGAAACAAACATCCAGAAGGATGTGAACAGCTGACTAAGAGTTTTCCCCAATAATTTCAGATAGAAATATGGTGATTGCTAAGTCCCAGAGAAACCAGTATTCTCCTCTTTATCTCTAGAGGCCTGTACTCAGAAAGATGCTTGAAAAACTTACTGCAAGTAAATGTATGGAGATAAAGTTGCTCATCAGCTACATCATTGGGCACTCAAAGCTAACTACAAGCATTATGTAGATCGATCAGATAAAAGGTAATTATAGACCACATAGAAGTGAACAAAAGGACAAAATAAAGAAGTAAACTGCTCAAATACTAAAGTAGAAGACTTACCCAATGTATCCACGAGACAAGCAATTTTCCATGTGATTGATGACTAATTGAAAACTTTCATTAATGGCTGAGCACTTGCATCAGGAACATCGGTATCTACCAATAATTTAAACTTGAGAACCTTATTGATGCAGGCAACTGGTTTTAATTGCTTGCTGGGACACTGATTTGGATTCATATTGCATTTGCCAGAGGATTTGTTCGCTTCAGATGGTCCTGTCGCTTCAGGATTGATGGGAGAAGTACCTGCATAGATCGTATACATCATTTTTCTTAGATGGCTCCTAAGAGGATGCAGATAATTGCTTTCTCTTATAAAGAAAATCTGGAGCAATATAACATCGTCACAAACAGTCAACAGCCTTTCTTTATCTTTGAAACAGCATTCAAGGATAAGATGAGAAGCTTGTCTAAGATGTTTTGAGCCAAACAAGAAGATGTAACTGTGCGATGATGATAATAATATAAATCAAGGGGCTAGGGAAAGTCAAGGCCTATAGAAATATGAAAGAAAAGTTCAAGAGAAAACCTCAGGAAGTTAGTTCTTATCAAGTACTCAATAAGAAACAGAGCACATGTACACTGTCCCACTTACTGTGGCGAAGGCTTTATTGTCCTGGATTCCTAAATTTTTCCAGTGATAGCTAAGCAGGTATTATAGTTGCAGGAAACAAAGATATGGGATATGAAAAGCATTAAGCATGACACTTGCATGGAAAAGACGATCATTAGACATGTAGGTAGTGGAGACTGAAGAGAAAGGTAGCCATTGACATAGAAGCCAAAAGAGGCCTACAAATAATGAGTTCAACTTCTTCACAACGAAGCACAATGGCAGAAAGCAAACTTCCTTTTTTGGTCCCATTATAAGAAAGTAAACTTCCTTGATCATATGTCATCACTAAAATTCAGAGCAGGTCTGGATTAACTTTTCCTTCTAATTTAATCTAAATCCTGCGGTGCACGTACTTTTGTCTTTTTTAACCCTCAATACATGAAAATATTGACACGTAGATTTGCATATATATATATTCGTAATTTTTTAGACTCATGTATTAAATTTTGGCGTGAAAGCAAAAACTGTACTTTTTCACTTATGCAGAATGCAAGACCAAGAAGCTCTCAATCCTCATAATTGCCTAAAAGTACATAACTCTTGATTGAATGGCAATGGGTTGGCAGCCAATGATCAAAGCATTAAACGTAGAATTTTAATAAAAAAATCCTTTTGACATTCAGTTCCAGTTTGCAATGGACACTACTCTAATAACCAATGAAACAATAATTCCCCAACTCCCCTTGCCTCTAAAAATAAATAGTAAATTTGCTTTTACAGCTCCTTTTACACAACAATTGGCTTCTTGATACATAGAAAAGATGTCCATATACTGAACTTCCTGAAAGCCAGGAAATTAAAGTGAATGGAATCTTTCATGCTTTTAAAGACATAAGATTCTCTTATCAAATTAAAGATCGATCATTGCTGCCACGATCCATGGATATGAGATAAATTTAAATCAAAGGAGACTCACTCTCTTCGGTAAGAGCAATACATGTTCCTATTGTTTCCTCGTAATGCCCAATCTGCACCAAAGGAAAGCATAAGCAATTAGATTTGAGTCCACATGAAATCTCACAAATACATGAAAATACTTAAGTAAAATCATATGCATTTTTACATGTCATGCAGTACTCCACGCATAACTACGAAATGGATTTAGAGCAAAGATAAAATTAACAATTTACTCAGAAATAGAACAAAAGAAGACTTCCAGAGAGAGGGGCTAATAACAACAAAGATGCGATATCCATGAAGCTGAATGTTTTCTCAATAAGACTTCCACTAGCAAATATCAATACAATTATGCTGTGAAACCAAGGTAATACTGACACTAAGTCTAACTCTTTCATTGAGGTCATATAACCATGTAATAAGGATATGACAGCACATGGGTGTGGTTGCAAACGAGAGTCTCTTCATCTCAAGAAGAAACATGCCATACGTGTGCTTTAAAACAAAACTGATGTAAACTATTATTGGGTAGAATCTAGAAGAAAAGTTAACAAACAACTGAACACCATTAAGGGCAAATAAAAAAGAGACCTTTCAGGCAAATATTGCATTCTACAAAGTGAGAATGTACTTTTACATCTACTAGTTCTGTTAAATATATATATATATATACATATAAACTTCACATTGCACACATTTACACAGATGAATCAGACACTGTGAGACTGCAGCGCCTCCACATCCAAATCCCATTAACATAATACAAGCATGATATTTGACAGGAGGAAACACATGCACTACAATCACATTGAAAAGACGACATGACATCCTCATAATTCACAACTCTAGGTCTCTCTCTTGGCTTCGAAGACACATCACCACAAAATTAGACACATAAATCACTAAATGAAAAGAGTTAGTACTTAGATTCATTTTTCTTCATAAAAATTGTTTTCTTCTTTTTCAGATTATTTAAAAATTGTCTAGTGACAATGATGTTTCGTTACACCAAATAATACATGTTTGCAAAGGAATATTCCAATTTAAAAAAATTTTACAAGTTCAAATGTTAATTGGTTTCTTTCTCATTTCAATGGTAATATTTTTTACAGGTAAACTAAACAAGTTATATCAACTAAAATGAAAGAAATGTTTTTCACTTGTTTCAGGATAACATCATAAGATCATTATTTTATTCTTTCTGAAAGGAAGTATGCTGAAATTAGAAAAGATAATTGAAACGAAGGCAATATGTTATCTATGGTACAGTGTTTTTACACCCAGACCATCAACGAACTGGCATTGGTTCTAGCTCCCCGCTCAACCAATTGGACCTCTGGGTCAACAAAGTTGGAGAATTTACTAATACATTTATACACACACAATTTGTGTGTGTTTATTATGCCCACTTACAACATCATGAGCATCTACCCCAATGGATAAGGTGTTCTACAATCCGCATGAGATCAGTAGGTCGATTAATTCTAGCCTCAGCTCGTCAAATTTTTTCACAAAGTCAAAAACTTGGTCAAAGATCCAGTCAAACCAGTGGCCAGAATTGGGTTGAATGGTTGAACCAGGTAACACCGGGTTTGACCAGTACAACTAATTGAGAAAAACCACACAGGATCATGGTCTGGCTCCCAAGCCAACTGGTTGAATTCGCCGGTCCAGCCCCGGTTTGAAATCATTGTTACGAAGCAGGGCAACAACATAGATAAGCCACGGAGTCTTACAATACTTTAATAAAACATACATGCATTGCAGATGAAACTAGGACATATGTTCTCCCTTAAGAATTCAACAAAAATAATTTCCTGCCACGCTATTATAAATAAATGATAGAGACATAAATTTTGGAGTATATAGACAGAATTCTGCATAATTAATCACATGTAACCATGGTATTTTGCTTTTAACAGATTGAGGTCTGTTAACTTACCACACCTAATATGAAGGAACAACAAACAAAACATGTGTTAGACAATATACTAAATTTACACAGTTAGCTACTGTTACATTTTACATCAGGTTCAGGTCAACTTTTGCGATAAACTAAATCAACAAGCATTATTGATCATGAGATGATGCTACAGATTCAAGGCCTCATATCCAACTGGCTGCAAATAATTTAACATATTAATGATTTCATCATTATTTACTGTCGCATATATAATCACCCCAAATAAATTAGGGAAGAGATGGAGGAATGGGAGGAGGAGGCTTGTTATGCAATGGTTATGACAAGTCAAAAACTCGACCATATGTCAGGACACTGGACAGCTAGAAAGAAAAAACTCTTGGAAGAAACTATGCATCGCAAAATTTCTTATTTTGATTCCCCCCAACCCAAAAAATAAAACAGGTAAATTAGATAAAGAGCTTACCAGCTTCAATTTGTTATCGATGACCAATATGGGATTCAATGTATCCAGACCCTGAAGTACAGAAAATACTCAGTGAGAAACAATCTGACTCGATGAACGCCAGTGAACATAAGTTTCCATTGAGGAACTAAAAAAGAAGCAAATGGTCAAGGGAGAAAATTCTTCTCACTCAAAAGGAGACAGTGAATTTACGACTATGAGACAGTGCTAAAAGACAACTGAACCTGCTAGCATGTTTGGTGGATGGTGAGTGTCTCAAGTCTTAATCAAATGTTTTTGAAGATAGCAGAACATCAAAAGTGGAAAGGGCATACTGATGCCCAAGTGTTAGCATGTTCCATCTATTGCAGGTTGAAGCACATTGTCTACCCAATGATTATTGTATCATAGACCACGGGTGTGACAGCACTTTGGCTAAGCACTCGATAAAGCTGTCGGTAGAAACCACATATCTCGTCACTATGACATGATTACAAACTACAGATATAAGACCAGAAAACTGCTAAACACCGTAAGTTTGTGAGTCCGAACACATACAGATAAGACATATGGTGCGTTTGGCGGAAGGTCTAACTGCTCAGAGACAGAGTAAAGATCAAGTAACACATATTCTTCCTCAACCTCTACATCATCACGCATCGCACTTGCCTCCATGGTTCCATTACCTGCAAAAGATTATACAGTTCAATGCTTTTGAGTTGTAACAGCTTCATCTTCGTCGAGAACACCGAATCAACTGCAGAGGAATCTAGGAACTATCAAGGATACAGGTCGCGTGGAAAAGACAGGATTATATCGTTCCTTTCTCACCATATGTCTATCAATGCCAATTGAATAAAGCTTAGGTACTCTATGATTTATCCCATCCATAAACGATTTCATGATCTTTACGAGTTATATTGCTCCATTTTCTCGCTAAATATCTATCAATGACTATGCAAGAGAGATGAACATCAACAGGAACGCAGCAAGGAAGTTCTCCCAGCTTGAGAGCAATGTGATACTCAACGGAGACGAAAGCAGCTAAGTCGTCCGATCTCCAAGTTGCCGTAGAAAGCAAAACGTCGTGGAGACTTGTACGGACCTGGTCGGCGTGAAGGATCGAGCGAGTCGGCGTCGAGCACTCGGCGAGCCGGACGGAGGTGCCGTTCGAGGCGTGAGGACACGACGGAATCAATCTACTGGCTGTGAAGCGCGGAAGCGAGCAAGAGTCTCGGCTGCTGGCTGCGACTCGCCGGGCCTCGTGCTTGCACGGCGGTCGGCGGTCGGCGGTCGGCGGTCGGCGGTCGGCGGTCGGCGGCTAGATGGATGGAGGCGCGGTTAATGGGCTGTAGCGTCGATTAAGTCAGTCAAGGGCTGCAGGGAGGAAGAAGATGCACTGCAATAGCCGAAGTCACAAATTGTAAAAATTGTATTTTAAATGGAAAATAGCCACCAAAAATCCTGTGATAAATTTAACACAAACCTTTTTATGATATAAAACAATTTTAGATTTTATTAACTGTGATATATTTATCTTAAATTTTTTTATAATACAAAAAATCCAAATTTATACTCACATACATTTATCCTCAATTATAAGATATTTTCATCTTTTAACTTTTTAAATTTTTTGTTTTGCTTTTCCTTTCTTTTTTTTTTTTTTTTTTTTTTTCTTCTTATTTCTTCCCTCCACCATAGTTGGACTCGAGCAAAGGCAGCCCTTGCCTAAGTTAGATTTGACAAGGAATGCCCTCGCCTACGTCGGGTAAAAGTTGCCTTCACCGAATCTAGCTAAGGCTATCCTCACTCAACCCAAGGGAGGTTGACCCTCGCCTAACGCCGATGAGGGCAACCCTCACTTAGGACGGATTTGGCGATGAATGCCACTAGATCTGGTGAAGACAACCCTCGCTTGGGTTGAATCTAGCAAGGGCTATCTTCGCCTAACACCTGCGAAAGGCCGCCCTTGCCAACTGAGGGGAAGACGGCCCTAGCCCAACACTGACGAGGGTGGCCTTTGCCTGAGTCCAGCTTCCCTCGATGATGGCCCACGGAGGGAAGAGCGAAGAAGAAACCAGAAAAATAGAACAAGAAAATAATTTTAAAAATAAAGGATGAAAATTCCCTTCAATCAAAGATTTTGGATAAATGTGTTGCAATTGACGAAATTAAAGGTTTTTTGTATTACAAAAAAAGTTTAAGATAAATTTATCACATTAAATAAAGTTTGGGATTTTTAGTGACTTTTTCCCATTTTAAATTAAGAAAAGGAAATGATTAATCTCAAATTGATAGTGATAAATTTATAAGAAACTTATTTTTATCATAAAAAGTACAAATTAGTACATCTACAATAAATTTATTTTTCATTATTTTATATTAAATTTTACGACTAAATTATTGAGTTAAATTACACATGACAATTGACAAGTGTATTAATTTAGGATTTTATTTTACATTTGTCTGTACTAATTTATGATTTTTTTTGTACTAATTCAATTCAATGAAAATTAATAGAGGACAATATACCAATTTGGATTTTTTGTCAACAAAAAAATAATTTGAGTAAAATTTACCATAAATGTATCAATTTGAGATTCTTAGTAATCAAATAACTTTTTTTGTGCAAATTTGTTATAGATATACTAGTTTGAAATTTTCATGATATTTAATCCAAAATGGAAATTGGGCCTTTTATTGGACTAAAGGTAAATTTCCAATTTTAAGCCCCAACTTTTGTGGCATCCCAAAATTGTTCCCTTTGAGTGTGAGGGCATGTTTGTCCACACAACAAGAAACTCCCTTAATGTTTTATTTTTAGGTAAAAAGACGCGGGAAGTCTCAATTCGTTGATTTTTTCTTTTTTCCTCTGTGCATTTGAAACCTTAAACTATATACTATTTTGTTCCACTTAGTCATTCGGTTAAAATAAACGTAAATGCTAATGTCGACCGACACAGAAGCGCCACATTAATGTTGACTAGGCAAACTGATGATTTAGATGTATTTACTCGTGCTGGTTGGACAAAAAATTAAAAAAATTTAAAAAAATTTTAAAAAAAATTTTAAAAAAATTAAAAAAATTTAAAAAAAAAATTAAAAAAATTTTAAAAAAAAATTTTTTACCACCCGCCGTGGTGGCTCGGGTAGGCTTTAGACTTTCTTTCGCTAAGAGGTTTGGAGTTTGAAGCCCTCGCGACGCAAGTGGCGGGAAGGCTAGCGTGAGACATTGGTGACTGCCGTGGCGTGTGTGTGGTGGCTAATACGTGTCACCCCCAGTGGTTTATCTCAAACTGGGTCATAAAAAAATTTAAAAAAAAAACTGTAGAGTTAATCCAAAACTTAATAGAAGGGGAGATAAAAGAAAGAGAAAAGGGTAAAGACAACCAACAAACCCATGAACCACAAATCAGGACGACCAGCAAGCCTGCTGTTCCTCATGCATCTATGCTCAATTGAAGATTCGGCATGCTGTCTGAGCAAGATTGCTGTGCGGACATACCCTCTTTGTAAACATGTTGTGCAGTTTGTCATTTTAATTATTTCTCCCAGGTGACATTTCTCTTGGACAGGGACAATGCAAATCCATGATGTTCTGCAGGAAGTGGTGGTGAAGATGGTGGTGGAATCTATTGGTTTAAAACGCGGATGGCAAAGTGCTAGTTTGTAATGGGATGGTTTTTTTTTTCTTTCTGCTTACGCATCGATGTGTCTCAGTGTAATTCTGTTGCAATTTTCACATAAACGGAAAATGCATCCCAACTCACTTGTAGTGAGAGGAGATAATCCTAAACTCGCGACTGATTGTCATATATCAGACGTGCATTAGCTCGCACATTCAATTTATTGTGGTTCACTTTTCCGTATTTATTCTATTTACTAACTTACTACTGTTCTCATTGCAGTGATCTTTTATCTCCATTACTCGACCCCAAGCTCTCTCATTAACTTGAAGCCAATCCAAAGCCATCCATTCTTCAAAAGGCAACAATATAAAGAGAAAACATACAAAAAATGAATCCCGAAACCAGCCGAGTATGAATCAAGAATAAGTCAATAAATTTACATTGTAAAAAATGAATCATAACAAGTAAAATAAATTGATTTGGATTGAGGATTGAGCTAATTATTATCCAATCTACCCGTTTGATAAACCTGTCCTTCGTTTTAAATATACAATTACATCTCCTAAAGCCCTCCAAAAAATTTGCCAAACGCTAATTGTGTAGGGCTAAAGGTGCGTTTGGGAAGACTTTTGGAGAAAATCTTTAGGAAAATGCAAAGATCTTTAAGTTAAAGATATTTTTCAAAATGCAAACTGTATTTGATAAATTATACTTTAAAAGCCCATTTGAAGTACCTTTGAGCAAAATGATGTTTGAGGTTCAAAGAGCTTTGGTGATAAAAAAAAAATTATCAAAAGAAAAATAAAAAAAAATGACCAACAAGGGCGGGTGGCCGCCGACGAGGTAGGTGGCTACCGATGGCCTTAGGCAGCCGACCACCGATGAGGCAGGCGACCCTCAGCGGCCCTTCACGAAGGTTGGCCAACCCAAATCTGGGTCACGCCGATCGCCGCGAGGTCACGCAACCTCCGGCGACCCAGACCTCGCAACAACCTTGGTCGCGGTGATGCTACTCACGAGAGGTCGCCGCAACTCGCCGGGGTCACGCAACTGGTCGGTGACAGTCGCCGCAACCTCACCAACCTCAGCCATGACCTCACCGGTCAGCTTAAAACCTACCTTGGGCTTTCAATCTTGCAAATGCTAACATCTCCCAAATCCCCTTATAAAGTAATTCCCAAACATCTCCGTTTTGGCCCAAAGACCTTTAGCCCCCAAAAGCCCCTTCAAAAATAGTTCCCAAAGCACCCTAAAAGGCTTTAAAGCCTCAAAGAGCTTTGTGAAAGCATCCCCAAATGGACCCAAAAGGGTAGGAACTAATTTTGTCCTTGACCTTGTATTTAAATCATCCATACCGAAACCAATCACTCGAAACCAACAAATTAATTGTGCACTCGGGCCTTTATGGTTTTGAGTAGGAGTGTCTATTATCTCGTAGTCATCCACCGAACAAATTAATTTTAACTTTTGGTTTTCGGTTTTTTTTTTTTTTTTTTTTGGGGTGGGGACGTCTTCTGTATATGCAAGCTGCGAAAGGCCTTTCGGTTTTTGATGATGGTTTTGAGGGTTTTGAGGGCTAATTCTATAACGCAAGTCAATCGGCAAATGTTTTAAATAGCAAGAGAATTTGCGTTTTATGATCACAGTATTTCATGGAAAGTCGTGAACTGTGGTCGTGACGCCTAGTTTCGGAAGTCGACTTGTCTCTGTCGCGTATGTTAAAGCTGCAACAAATTGCGAGACGGCGAGGGGACCATACAACTATATTGAAACCGATCGGCCCATGTAGAGTGCTCGTCAAAGGGCACACGAAAACGACGTTAACGGAATTTACAAGAACCCTGAATTTCCTTCTATTGCTGCTATCTAATACTTACTAGTTGAGCTCATGCTTTACAGCTATGGAGGGAAAACCGATGATCAATCCGGACAGGTGATTTTAAAGTTTCTCAAGCTTGATTAACGTTAATTTATCTTTATAATAAGTGCTATAAAAAAAAAAAAAGTAGGTTTGGAGTAGAAATCGAAATAAAAATTTTCTATTTTTCTATTTCTATAACAAAAATGAGAAATAAAAAAATTTTCATCGTTCATCGCCACCGCCGTCACCGATCGCCGCCGCTTGCCTCCACCGCTGCCGATCACCGGCCGCCCGCCCCCCGCTACCGGCCGTCGCCGTCCATCACCGATATCCACCGGTCCGCCGTCGTCCGAAAGAAAGAAATTTTGTATCGTTATCAAACAATTTATATTTTTACAGTAGAAATTTTATGTTATTATCAAACGATTATTTTTGCTTAAAAACTCTTCTAGAAATAGAAATAGATTTCTATTTCTATTTCAAAACTATTTCGAAACAAAATGATTTTCATACGCGCCCTAACAAGATTTCAATCAACTCCACCTATTTTCATCCAGTTTGATCTAAACAAAACTAGAGTAACCACACAGTATGTATAATTCCAATTACCTTTCATTCATCAATAAGTGAGATTCTACTCCTAACCAATGCCTCATGCTATGTTTTCCATGGACAGGATTTATACACATGGGTGAGCTTTGATTCAATAAGTAATCCATCGTACCGTCCGCATAAATAGACACCTTCAAATTAGATTGCTGCAGACAGGTGAAGCTTTGCTAGATGGGAGCGGATTACCGGCGCCTTCGCAGTCGAAACTGGTACTTCAGTTGGGGCACTTGAAAAATTTCTATCAAGTTCCATACTCATCTAAGTCACTTAAACCACGGCTCAGTTACGGCACCAAAGTTGGCATTACGCTGCTTGTTGTCAGTAGCTTCCTGAAGATGCTTGTCGAGTGCAAACTCATCTAGTAAATCAAAAGCCTTTCACAGTCCCAACTCCAGTAGCGAGCTTTGGCATAATGTGGACCGTGAAGGCCAGAAAAGAATGCACGTTCAGAGAGCTTCATCTCACCCATTGGCAGAGTCAACAGGATTTGGCACCTCAGTAGTTCCTGATGGGGGAGTTTGTGGCCTGGGCATACTCGCATCAGGCATTCCAAAATCGGGGTGAAGCATATCAACTTCACTCCATTCCACACCAGCTAGTGAGTGAGTTAAGGACTTCGGCAGTTTAAAAATTGAGCAGAACAAAGAGCACACATCAGGATATTATGTAACTGGACACTAAGCATAAAAGAAATAAGCAATAGTTCCATTAGGATACTGTCCGTCTTCCACATGTCCGTAATGCTTACATCAGCGTCTGATAATAGCCAGTAATCCGCATCATTCTGCAATGGATAGAAAGTGGGATGGTGTTAAAGACAAAATTCTTACAAAAGACAACTACAATGACAAGGGCTGCAGCATTAAGCAGTTTCCATTTAAAGCTTTAAGATTCTATCATATTAAGAAAAATCACTGTTCAAACAATACTAACATCAACATCTGATGGTACAATTTTCATCATTCCTCCAACGATCTCTTGTGAAGCATTTGCATCCAAGGATATTTGATAGGCAAGGCCATCAGGATCACTTTCATTCCTGTTGCTATCCACATTCACGGCCTCACTTACTGTATTCTCATTTGATCCAGAACTGGATGCAAGAGGTAAGATAGGGGGTGGCTCCACACCATTCATCTCCTCGAACTTCTCCTCAAATTGACTTCAAAAATAAAACCTCATTTGAGTATGAAAAGGATGGGAAAGGATTTTGACAAATAAAAGAAAAGAAGATGGCTGTTAATGTATCCAGCTAAACATGCGTATATGCTTATTATGTGATGATAGTACCTTACAAGATAGACATCAATTGGACCCATAGTGCTTCTCAGTATTATCCTATATCTCCTCTGTGGATAATCAACAGCCTAGAGCATATAGAAGCGTTGAGATTATATCAAAATCATAAAAGATCAAAGAACACAGTCAGCATTATTTGGGGTTGACTTACTTCATCAGGATCCGGTACTTCCAAAGTGGTGCCATGTGGAGCCTTAATAGCAATCAAGGTCTCATTCTGTGACAAGCTGGACCTTAGAGTCGTAACTAGGTGACTAGAGAAGATCCAAAAGCATATAATCTTGACTGACCTGAAAGCAGGGTAGGCCTTTGATGTCTTCTTCGGTCACAAAGAGCCATCTGCATATACAAAAAGTTAAGAAGTCCTGCATAGCTAGGAGAGGAATGTTAATTCAATGCACAGGTTTGGGGTCTCACTTTTGATTGTTCTCATCTTCACCCAAGCCCCTCAACTTTTCCTGCATTTCTCTGCAAGAGTGACAAGCATTACTAGCCTAATCAAGCACTCTGAATAAAATCCCAGCAGTCTAGGTCAGCACCTCACCTTATTCGGTCATCTAATCTTCGTTCTTCCAGAGAAAGTTTCTCAACTTCTGCCTGCAAAGGGCAATTTAAATCCCGTCACTAGAAAAGAGGATTTGCTCCTTTTTCCCCATTTAATTATCTACTCATATGCCGCCTTGTTAAAACAATGGATTGCTGGTGTAAGAATCCAGATTGCAGACTGCCTATCCACAATATCGAAAGAGAATGATGCTAATAGCGCTTTTGCAAACCTGCAAACGGGAAAAATCCACATCTGCGTCCTCTGGTCTTGAAGAATCAAGCCCCCTGATCAATCACAGGAATAGACAACTAAGTTCCCTTGAGCCTTAAATCCTATTATACCATCACTAAAGATTTTGAACTTCTATATACAAAAGAGAGGAAAAATTACTTCCAACGTATCCGGTTCTTTATCTTCTTTTCAATGAGACCAATGCCTTCCAAGACATTAGTTATATCATATATTCGCCTCTTTTGCACCTGCATCAATGAGAGTTTTTAGGACCATGTCATTAATGCCAACCTTGAAACACATGATTCACGGGAAACAATGCAAAAAGGGTTTCAATCTCTGGATCATTACAGAAATCCTTATGCCACATGGTATATGAAAGTTGTATCACCTCTAAAGTTTCTGCAGCTTTGTTTAAGTCGAGGATACCATCTTCTGCATGCTTTATTAGATTTATGAACTTCTTGGTAAGAAGACCTGTGAAATTCCATACATCAGTATGAAAGACTAATACGAATAATAATTTTTAAATCCAAAGTATTATCTCAAAAATAATTCATTTGAGACTTACTTAAGGAACTATCATATCGACAGTTGCCTGCTGGAGTAAGGGCTGCAGGTGATCCTGCAATTTCATCAAAATTCAAAAGTGACTTTGTGGCTTTCCAAATAAGGTAACGGATGAAGAAAAGCATGAAGCTGTCACGTTTAGGTGTGACTATTACGAACTAAACAACTTAGGAAGGCAAAGTTTTTGTTTAACCTTGTGAACAAATGGAGAAGATTGATAAGGCAAGCAGTAGTATTCCTACCATCATTTGACAAAGGTGTCTGTGGACCAGACTTGTTGGCCTTTGATCCCTTCGATCTGTTGTAAGCCTTTCCACCTTTTGCAGATACAGGTGTCTGGAATGGACTATTTATAACATTGACATGTCCAGGGCTGTTAGTCCACATGGTAGATGCCACCTCATTTTCTGATGTTCCACTCTTACGCTTGAGTAGCTGTAAAAACAAAGGAAAACATTTCATGCTAGTTCAATAGCCAACAAAGGAGAGGTTGAATTTTGAGAGCAGGTCTAATAGTTGTGGTAACATCCAAATTTCATGTGGTAATTTCAATGAATCAAGTAGACAATAGCCGTTTTCCAAAAGAACAGAAAACCCATGATGGCATATATATTCTCATCTCGAAATGGAGCAGGAAATTCCGATACAACCTTGAGAATTTTATCTAGCTAATCAAAATGTTTCAGTTTAGCAGGACCATTGCACTCACTATATGATACAATCTTCAACCAACTGTGAGAAGATCCACATTTCACATGGAAATAGGCACACATTTTGTGTAAGCACTTAACCATGTAAGACGATCATGACACTACTCAAAACATCTAATGTATGTCATACTAGCAACTCTCTGAGGATCGACCTAGAATTATCAGTACCACTTAAAATGTCCAACATATACTACTAGCGGATTCCTGATAAGTATGCATGCAATCCCAAGTTGACTGTGCAACTGTTTCACATGGATGGAAAAAGAAGAGTTCACATAAGCAGCAAGGAAATAGAGACACCGGGAGCTGGATTTCTTTTTCAGCCAAGGTAAGCAGTGGGAAGCTGCACCTTAACTAAGTGCAAGCTTAGGGGTGCAAAGCTCAAGCAAAGACGAGATGCTCATAGTTAATTAAACCTCTTAATTCGCAAAGACTCCATCGCCAAAACAAGACAGCAAACATGGAGCTGCTGAAATTGGTTGAATTGTCAGTCGGAATGTGTTACACAACTTGTATCTTTTGGTGAAATTGCAATTCCCACCTTCACTGCGGACAACTACAACAAAAAACGGAGCCCCCCTTCAAGAACAATCTAACGATCCCTAAAATGGTCGCCAGTCTAAATTCAACAGAGGGCGGACTGAAAACATGCGAGAGAGCTAAATCATTCGCAAAACTAAGACGACCGATCTCGATGCATTCCATCGAGCCGCCATCCAACAGTCGATTCCCGCAAAAAAGGGGGGCGCAAAGAAAAAAAAAAAACAGACGAACGCCATCGACCATATCAACGCGGGGGGCCTCGAGAATCGAAACCTACAGGCGATCTGACCACGATCGCGTCGGCCTCGTGATCGGCGCCGGCGGAGCGGCGGGCGTCGGCGGGGGAGGAGGAGAACCGGTGGTAGTCGTCGGGGGGCACGAACGGGGGCTTGGTGGTGGCGAACGCGAGGTGGCGCTTCGGCGGCTGGAAGATCTGGCCGGCGGCCGCCGCCGCCTGCGGCGGGGCCGGGCGGTTGGGGGTCCCGGAGCCGCCGGCCATTTCCCCGAGGGCGGCGCGGCCGGCGATCGCAATCGGTCGATCCGCGCCGGCAATGGGCGGCCCGGAAGAGGAAGCCGACGAGCAACGAGGTAGAGAGAGAGAGAGAGAGGGAGGGAGGGAGGTTTCCACAGTAGGGTTTTGTTAGAGAGAGAAAGAGAGGGAGAGAGAGAAGGAGGGAAGGAGGGAGACGGAGGTGAGCGTTTGGGTTTTAAGGAAAGTGAGCAGAAAACGAGGGAAGGAGGGAATTTTTAGTTCGGATTAGATGTGGAGGGAAGCGCAGGGCGAGAGAGAAAGTTTCTCGATTTGCTCCTTTTTCCGATTGCGCCCCCGCAGTATCTTTCCAGAATCACGTCAGCACCCCGCTCCTTTGGGCTTTCTTGACATTCTAGTCCTCCTACCCTGCAGCACTTTGATTTTACCCTTTATTTAATTTCTCTAGGATTGAATTGTCCGACGCTTTTATAATTTTATTTTGGAAATGGATGGTGACTGCGAAAATTATATACACGTTACAATTACAATGCAAAAACTCATATCTTATCCAATATTTCATTAGAATTAGACTTGATCATAAGCTTGATAATTTATTTGCACGCCCATCAAATTAAATCAAATGATTCGGTCAAATGCAATCAGCCAGCTTGGAACTTAATGTTCCATCTGACTAGCAATGTTATTGCAAAATTCATCAACTAAGGCTTTTTCTCTTTAATCTACTTGCTGAGGAACCCAAACAGAATTATTATTTAGTTACTTTTGAGATATTGAAACTATTCCTTTGAAAGTTCTGGGGACTTTTTAATCAATGAGAAAAGGCTAGGAAAAAAATAAGGCTAAAATGTCTTTTCCTCCTAGAAAATAGTATAGCCTTGCCGAGTTTCTCTAATTGTTCGCATCATATTTCCTGAAGTCTCTTTTTGTAAAAATGTAGTGGTCTCATGATATTAGGGTTGACTCTCGTGAAGCGGGCTAAGTTGACATTCTCAATTCAGTTGAAAGCATGTTACGACAGATAGGATAGTTTCGTCTCAAGATTATATCACGACGTTTCTCTACTTCTTTTTGTGCTGGTTTTTGCTCGGTAATTATTGGAATTTTATGCACAAATTTTGAACTTGGGTCTTGCTCCATCATATTTCCCATCCCTAGCCACCGTAAGTTTATAGAGCTAAAACTTTAGGGCCTAATTCCGTAGAAAACCTAAAATTTTAGGTTTAATTCTAATTCCATCTCGAATTTTTTTTGTCTAGAAAACAAAATCCAGATTATAGCTCAATCCCTAATCTATCCCAGACTTTTTTTTGTTTAAAAGAAGATCATCAACTTTCACAATGGCAATAAATCTCCATCAATAAGGTTACGTGAAAAATTATTTAAAAAAAAAAAAACCGTTCTTTGATATGAAAATAAAGGAAATTAGGGATAATGGCAATTTTTAACCAATAAAAAATTATTTTATTATCAACAATAATTTATATCTAGTCATTTTCTTGCATAATGAAAATCTTTTCATTCATTGAATGTAAAAGATATAACTGATTATTTTTAGGAAAATATTTTTTAAATCATTAATTTTCTACCAAATGAATAGATTCTTTTTTAATGAATGGAGTTTAATGATCATATATCTATCTACATGCAAGCAAGAGAGGGAGCGTGTAGATTGACTTCTTCTCTAAAGGTCTTCTTTTATAAAGCTTTTTTTTTTTTTTTTTTTTTTTTTTTGGGAGAGGGGGGTGGGTTTAAAATTGTTCAGTCATCAGTTTCGGAACTGGAAAAAGGAGGAATAAAAAAGAAAAAAGAAAAAGGAGAGCATTGTTAACAGGGATCGTTTGCATCCTCCAATGAGGTCGAGGTCTCAAGGTCAAGAACAAAAAGGACTGGGCGAGCGAGTTTGAAATATCTAAGAAGAATGGGGCAACTATGGTAAAACCGCAAAAGATAATAAAAATATGAACGAGAAAAACAAAGCGAGAATCAGAGGGAGGGTTGACTCAATTAAACTAAACGATCCTTTGGCATAAACTGTGCAAAACACCCCTAAAGTTTATTGACATGCTGTGATCTACCATATAGATTTTACTTGAAATGAAATTTGAGAACACTAATTTTGAATATCATCACTTTCAAAGAATGAGGTAAAAATAAAAAGTGACTTCGATATTGGTTAAATAGCTAAACACTATTCAAATGCGGCATATTCCTAGTTTGAGTGATACTTAATTTGATCCTATCTTTACAGTGGTGACCAAAACTTACTTAATGTATATAGGTGTAATTGTTTGCGCGCATCCATAGGCTCTGTCAAGTCAAAAGTTTAGGTATAACTATTAAATAATGATAATAAAAGAAATGCTGTGAAGTCACGTTAGCGCTAAAAAAAGAATCAGAATAAAGTTGAAGAACTGCCCTTTCCCTAAAATTGTGGAATTACATGACTTGCTCTGTATTGAGCTTCCTGTCCTTTAATATTAAATTCATGCCTACGTGTATATCTATCTATAAGTCGAAAGGGAGTTTGGAAGGACGAGGGAAATGGAAAATGCACAAAACATTCTCACATTTTTAAATTTCCATTCTTTCCATACTCATAAAATTCTTATATCTTTCAGAAATTTTCACCTCAATTTTCTTTGCTCCCACTGTTCCCAACTTCTGAGACAGAGCCTTAATGTATCTCGCTTAGCTTTCATCAATGTTATACTTTTATGTGGCTATGCAAGTTTAAGTTTTTAAAATAATGAAATTGGCCAAAAATGATAAAAACGTAAAAGAAAAGTTAGTGGTGGGTTTTGGTTTAACTTTACGAGTGGGCTTTGGGTATAATACAAATATTGAAAGCTGAAAACTTTGGGAGAAATGCAAATTGTGTTTAGTAAAAACTTCATACAAATGGATTTTGGATTCAAAAAAGCTTTTACAATGAGCTTTGATTGTATTTAAAAAAAAAAAAAAAAAAATTCAAACCCTTTGCTAGAGCCATTAAAGGGCTCTAGCTATCAATGAGCCATATTTGGCTTCGACAGCCATCGACTGAGGGACTTCCATGAGGGCTACCTAAGGTTGCTCGACCCAAGCTCTTGAGGTCGTGCGACTTCGGGCAAGGGTCAAGTGACCCTCGCTAGCCCTTCACTAGCCCTTCACTAGCTAGATTTCCTCGCCGGCAATCCTCACGTGAAGAAGATGAACAATTACGAGGAGGGGTAGAACCGAAAAATTAAAGAATTGGTTAGGATTGTTTTGGAAAGTAAAAGATATATATTTTAATCTTGATTTTAGCGGTCCATAAATGCTATTTTGGAAGGCCGAGTGGAAGTAGTGTTGGACTTTCAGCATTTTTAAGGTTTGCATTTGATCAAAAGCTATTTCAAAATGCTTATAAAATGCCACAGCATTTTACAGAAACCAAACCAAATGCATCCATATGTATATTCACCTAGAGATGTACTTTGTGAAATTCCTAAATTGTCCTTATTGTATGGTAAACAACCCCATCACTTTCTCTTTTTCCTTTTCTCTAAGTTCATTTTTTTATTTTTTAAATATGTATACGATTTTAGTTATCGATATTCATTCAAAGTTTGTGTCTAGAATGAGAGTTCAAATAGCGTTAAAGGAAACATCATGCCGATATTTTGTTTCTCCCTTCATTTAAAGTTATTCATTCACTGTGACATTGTGTGAGAAATAAAAATTAGGACATTTTTATGATAAAACTGGAAATTATCGAAAGGATGTTTTCGTTCATAAATTTCGATAAAGTAAAAAATCACGTTTTTTCTCTCCAAACTTTAAATGTTATTCAGACACGCCCCTAATTTATTTTTTTGTTAAAAGACCTGATTTCTAGTCGAACCTGTCTAAAATATCAAGAAAGCCTTACTCCATGCCAAGTATTTTAATTTAAATTATGGTGAATTCCTATATATTTGGGTGGAAAAATCAATTTATAGAACATATCGTGGGTAATTTATGCGGTTATTTTCTTTTACCCATTGGACTTCAAATTCGCTTGTCCTCCAGGTTTGCTCCGAACTAAACACAATTAAATCGAAAACTTGTATACTGGCCGACTTTGGGTCAGTCCTGTGCGTAGTCGAATCTGAAAAGTTGAAAACGGAAATTCTGGGCGTTTCGATTGATGGAGTGGTGAAAATCATTCACTGCATTTTTTATGATTGGTTTGATAATAATTATATTTTCAAAAACAACTTCTATTAAGAAATAATTTTTTTCAATTCCATTCTCCAAACAAATTTATGAGCATTGAAATGCTTTTAGTGACCATACAAAATTTACTTTTCTGGAATATAAAAAAACGAGAATGAATTTTGCACAACTCTTAAAATTTGTTGTGACGTAAAATTCATATTAATTTTTTTAATAACCTCATGAGATTTTTCTTTTTTTTCCTTCTCTTCTTCTTCCCGCCTCTAGCCAATTGTTGAGTCTTGACGATGGCCAACGACCAGCCAACGATGAGAGTTGGCAATCTCACCTACCTTAAGGGAGCCTCGCCATGGCCAAGCGAGGCCAATCTTGCCTAGCCACCAATGAAGCTCTAGTAACTAAGTGATAACGTTTTTTTGATTTTTTGAAAAAGATTTTGGATCCTCCCTTTCCCTTTGTGTCTCTCCCTAAGATGGGAGGCTATACGAGATGAAATTCTCAGGTACAGTTCTTCGAGGTGGGATTGGCTTTGGGCCTTTCTTGCGCAGCTTAGGTGGAAGGCAAAGAAAGCCTCCTTCCGAGAGGGACAGGCCCGACCCCCAAAAAAACATTCTTAAACTTTACAAATTGGCCCATTTTGGCGGGGAACTATTTGAGAAATAAGAAATAATGACAAAAAAAAAGACTTAATTATAGAATTGTTCATCATAATAAAAATTAACCCTTTTTTCTACTTTAGATTTTGTTATAAATCTATTTTCAAGAACGGATATGTTATTCGGAATAAAAACAAATTAACTGATGTTACCAAATAAATTTCCATTCTTTTTTTGATATGATGAACGAAAGAATATAAATAACTAAGAATGGGCCAATTACCAAATAGACTCTTAGGGAGTGCATGATGAAAAAAATTTATGTTCTATAAATAGTTTTTTTATTCTAGAAACAATTCTGGAATAAAAATCCGTTTAGTAAAATTATTTCACTTTTCTATTTCTAAAATATATTATTGTTTCAGAAATAGGTTTGGAGTAAAAATCAGAAATAAAATTTTTATACTTTTATATTTTTGGAATAGAAATGATAAATAATAATTTTTCTCATCGTTCGTTGCGGCCATCGGTTGTTGATGCCGTCGGTCACGGTCCGCCAACCGCCGCCCGCCATCACCGCCGTCGGTTCTTGGTCTCGATGGTCGCCGGCTGCCGCCGCTGACCGCCACCGGTCGCCGGCCGCCGTCCGTCGCCACTATCCGCCGGTCTACCACCGTCCAAAAAGGAAGAAATTTTGTGTCGTTATCAAACGAATTTCTATTTTTAAAGTAGAAATTTTGTATCGTTATCAAATTGTTATTTTTGCTTAGAAACTCTTTTAAAAATAGAAATAGAAAATTCTATTTATGTTCTACAAACTATTTATGAAACAGAATGATTTTCATGCGCGCCCTTAGTTGCCGGACTTGCGAAAACTAGATTATCAATTTCCTACCGTTATGCCTCAAGTGCGTGATGAGATATTTCTGATTCTAACTTATAAAAAAATTAAGAATCATTCTAATGTCGTGGAATTCTACATTACTTTAGATGACTCTGGATGTTTTATTTACGTACTTTAAAGGAATGAAGCCTTCAACGTCGAACGAAAGTCCATCGTCGAACACCAACACCGCAAATGTAGGAAAACAGTCGGTCCAAACAGTATCATACCAAATGCAGGGTTTCATTCGAGTTGGATGCAGCATGTCTCCACATACCAGGAGGTTCTTCTTCCTCCCTCGAGGGTCACGCCGGTAGGCAATCAATGCGATCGACATCGTGTCTATCTAGTTTGTAGTTTGTACCAAGGAACGTCAGTTCTCCATCGTACCGACTGATGTGTGCTGCTGCATTTGGTTGTCAAGCGGGCGCACTTCGTCTGGCAATTTTGACTTGTTCTCCGGTATAGTGCTCATGCGGCACCACCGAGAAAATATTGGGTGGGTTCGACCCTCCACGTAGGCGAAACGTACCACCAATCAAAAATCGACACGTGGCAATTTTGGGCCCACCTGTCAGCGCCCCCTCTCCCCCATTAACTCCGTCTCTCTCCCGTTTACCCTCTCTCCTCCCCTCCGTTTACACTGTTTCTCCCCCTTTTCTCTCTCTACTTCTCTTTTCTTTTTCTTGCGTCTGCCATGGCTCGAGCTCGAGTCGGCTCATGGCCGCTTCAGATCAAGGAGGGACGGCTCGCCGCCAGATGGAGACTGCGTTGAGCTTCGTTTGCGGTGAGATAGCTTGAGGCCGAGCTCGAAACTAGAACGCTAACCAAAGCTCCGAGTTTGAGGTCGAGCAAGTGTTGTCCATGGCTGGCCACAGTGGCCGCCACTACTTTGACGATCATCTTGCTTGAGGAAGATGACGAGTCCGGCGGCGGCGCTTGGAGCGAGTCTATAACGGAAGGAGGGAGAGAGCCGGGGGCGGCGGCGGCGGCGGCGGACGACGTGGAGGCTGCCTGGGAGAGGAGGGCACGGACGCGGGAGGGGTCGGCGGGCTGGTTCGGGGTGGGGATGCGCTCCACGCTGGAGCGGCGGTTGGCGACGCACCAGGACTGGATGAGGCGGCAGAGGGTGTGGTTGGGGATGAGGGCGGAGTCGAGGAGCGGGGCGCGGGTGACGGAGCAGGTAGTGTTGCCGGCGGCGATCCAGGGCTCGATGCTGGACCGGTCGTAGGTCTGCCCCGTCGACACCGTCACCGGGTCCAGCATCAGCTCCAGCGAGATGGGGCACCGGAAGTGGTGCGGGATCTGGACGCCCACCATGTCCAGCGGCTCCAAGCTCAGCCACCACGCATTTTTCTCTCTAGGAACGGCGCAAAAAAGCTCCCTTTTGTTCGTTACTGCACTCCCTCTCTCTCTAGAATGTGGGCACTGGATGAAGTGAAGCATCGACCCTTGCAGAGCGCGCAGATGGGCACTGGCGAAATTCCTTCTCCGTTCGTGAGAGGACGCTGGTTTCTTCCTTATACAAAATCGGGAGCAGAAGAGAGAGAAAGAGGGAAGAGAGAGAGAGGGAAGGAGAGAGGACAGCTGGTTCCTGTGGGCAGATACGGAGGGGAGGAGAGAGGAGAGAGGGTAAACGGGAGAGAGACGGAGTTAATGGGGGAGAGGGGGCGCTGACAGGTGGGCCCAAAATTGCCACGTGTCGATTTTTGATTGGTGGTACGTTTCGCCTACGTGGAGGGTCGAACCCACCCAATATTTTCTCGGCACCACCATGTGATGGATCGACTGTGCAGACCCCGTGGTTGTTCTCGAGCAATAATTGAGTTCCAGCCGTACCGGTTTCAATGCTGGATTTGATGTTTACCCGCACATTCTTTTTAGCAGCAAGTGCGCCTCCCGTTGCACTACTCAGTTTTTGGCTCCAGTCTGGATTTTTCTGACAGCCTCTGCACCGATGGGTATGCAGTAGTATCCATATAGACACGTGATATAATATGATAAGGTAGATTGATACGTCATTTAAAAAAGAAATTTCAATATATTGAAATATATTGGATATTAAATATATATTTTATAAATAAATAATAAATTATTATTTTTATAATTATTTTAATCAAATTAATTTGATTCAAATCCATAAATAAATAATAATAATAAATTTCTATAATAAATTTATACTAAAAACATTAATCCACCATTTATTAATATCATTCATTATCTTAATTTAACAAATTCAACTAAATTTCAATAAATCCATAAAACTTGGAAAGAAAAAAAAATTCACATTGTAAACTTGCATGTCAAACGTGTCAAAATAAAAAGAAAAAAAACTTGAAAGCAAATTGTGTATCATGAAAATTGAGAATCAAAATAGAAGAGAATAAAATATTAAATTTTTTTCTTTCCTAATTTGTTATTTTTATTATTGATTTTTATTTTTTTACATAAATATATTTTAACCATTTATTTATTAAAAAAATTAAAAATTTATCTCGCATATCGAATCATCTCACATGTCGAAATTTCGATTCGAGATTTGAAGAGTATCGAAAAAATTGATAAAATGTTGGATTTTTCTATATGTGTTGATTGAGTGTTGGAAATATTCGAGAGTGATAGAGAGTGTTGGATATGTATCGAAATATTCGAAATGATAAGAAAACTCTCATAGTGGTGCTTCATATATTCTCACGCTCTTGCATGGGTTTGAACTGGTAAAAAGTCAGGTGGGGTTTGGTGAACTCAAGTTTTCTCTCATTTCTGACGTGACAGAGTCAATTTCCGAAGTGTCATGGTGCGCTCATTCCCAATCAGGTATGAATTGTATGATGAATGCATTTATGGGTAGCATTTCCATTCTTAGTATATACTCGATTTAGTAGTCGGATTTTTTGTTGAATAATCCTGTGTACATCTCTCTCGAAGCACGCATCGATGCTATGTCCATTGCTGAACATACACATGTGCTCATCCCTGAAACTATACACGTGCTAGAACGGTATCAAATAATTAAATCCTCATCAGAGTCTCCTGAGTGACATCTCATTTGGCATGCACGGACACAAGTCGGTGCAGCCATGCGTGCTTGCATCTGGGCTAATTCATGTGATTTAAGTAAGAGGATATGCAGTGCCTGCTTATTTGGGGTTTAGCTTAGTCGAGTTGAGGCAGTAACAGATGACGTGAGGAGTCTGCACCGCCAAACAATAAGTTAGGGAAGATTTGGATAAGATTGAACGTGCTAATGCAATTCCGACAACTGAAAAGTAACAGACAATTATGTTCTTCCATTAATAGGCAATTGCAAGGGCGAGAATGTTTTATCTTGTCGATGCTCATGGTTGGTCCGATGTTGTTCTTGCGGTGCGTATCACGCCATCAGCTATCACGATGGATCATTTTGACGTCACCCTGCGGTCCGCTTGCTCTTGTACGATTCTTGCTGAATCATATGCCCGGTATGCACAGCTCTGGGGCAATTTCCGACCGCAAAAGTTTTCATTCCCCTTAAATCATGGCCAGGGAATAGCACTGAGGGTTATCATTGAGGAGGAGAGAGTCATCCAAGACTCCCCCATCAACAATACAGCAATTGGGTTGCTGTCGATGAGACTCTCAGAAACTGCAGATGACGATATTGTTTTTTTGTTGACGAGTGTTCTGTGCGTGAGATTTTATCCGAGGATTTTTTTGTTCTATTATTGGCATTATACATGCCGTGTGTTAGATTTTTGTGAAACCACTGCCAACTGTTCTAAAAGCTTAAGCTGTTAGATGGAGGTGTGGTTTATTATTTAAACTTCTAACACTCCCCCTCACACTTAGTCTGGTCTTTTTTACCTAGTACTAAGTGTGGAAATTTAATTGGGGAGGCAAATAGGGGCCTGGAAGATTTGAACTCAGGACCTACTTGCCCTGATACCATGAAGAGATTCACATACAAACAGCAATCTCAAGCAATCAACCCAGGTAAACACATCATCTGAGCATCTATTTCATTGATCTCAAAGTATTATTGTACATCAAGTGTTCAATCGAGTAAGAACACAAACACCTCAAGATGTTTGTGAAAATACCGAGAGAGAGATCGAGAGAAGGAGAACAACTTCTAGTAAACACTCAATCTGCTCAACCTTTCTTCTCTAACTTCCCAACCCCTTTATATACTACAACACTTAACTCGCTTAAGCATTTACAATTCTCAACGTATTCTATGACAGGTTATGAACAACAGCTTATTCCACTAACAAATCGAGACCCCTCTTCCTCCTAATAGGTATTTCATTGATCATCTTCATTCTCTATTTGTTGCTTTGAGATGTACTTCTATCATTGGCTTGTACCTTCGGCTTATTGCTCCAATTATATGGAACGAATAGATCCTTGCCCTGCATTAGTTTGGTAGTCTTTGTTTATTCTTTTCTTCGACTTGCCTGACTTGCTCAGCTTGCTCTGTGTCTGTCTGTATTGTCCTGTACTAGCTTGATACCCTGTTGTGTATCAGAGCCTGTTTGATCTGGGAGCAGGTAATTGTTCATCAGCTTCGGCTAAAGATTGTGGAGTCAGTGTAAGCAGAGGATGATGATAACTCGATCGATTACCTGGAGTAGTCAATATTTGAGGATTACCGAGGGGTTGACCTCTGTATTTGATTGAGTTCTTGAGTAAACAATCTTCAACAACTGAGGACAATCATCTCTGATTGCTACATATTGTGGTGATTTGTTGAAGTGATTTCTCGTAACTTCGGAAAAGAGAATTGAGTAATAACAATGGCTAATCATCCACAAAAGTATCCATTTCCTATTCATGTAAATATCGCAAATTTTGTGACAATAAAGCTGAATGATGGGAATTTTTTGCTATGGCAAGCTCAGTTTAGTAGGTTTCTAAAAAGTCAAGATTTAATTGGCTTTATTATTGGTGAAACTCGTCCTCCTGTTAAAGAAATACAAACTGAGAAAGGAGAAGAAATGAACCCCTACTATCTTGAATGGATGAAAACCGACCGTTAATTTCATCTTGGATAAGTGGTGCTTTGTGTCTCGAAAATATTCTCAACATGATAATTGGGCTAGAGACTTCGTTTGAAGTATGGCGGGTCTTAATAAACAAATTCACTCAGCGTTCAGTTGCTAAAGAATTTGAGCTGAGAGGCAAACTTCAGAGTTGCAGGAAGAAGGACAGATCATTAAGTGATTATCTCCGAGAGTTTAAAAGCATTTGTGATCAACTAAATGCTATTGGAAAACCAAAGAGATGATATCACTAAGATGTTCGGTATACTTGAAGGTTTGAGTCCCGAATATGAAACATTTAGGACAACGATGTACTTGTCTTAAGCCACGACGAATATGAAGAAGTTGTTTCACGGCTTGAAAGATTTGATGCACGACTACAAACTTATCCAAGAAATCTAGGTAATCCTCACATGGCATATTATGGACAGAGGAGAAATGACATGGGGATTTAGAAGTTTAATAATAGAAATCAAGGAACAACTATGCGAAGGGGCTTTAATCCCGGCGAGAGGACAATTTACAAATAGGAGACCTACTTTTGGATATATTTTCTGAGTCTGGAAGGGATTCAATGAATAAAATTGGTGATCCCAACATATTCAGACAAGACCAAAATAGCAGACAGGGGTTTCGACCTTTTACCACTTAGAGGTATCAAGGTGTGCGATCCTACCCACCACAGTACACTTCCCCTGCAAATCACAAACAGGAGGCAAAGTCTCAGCATAATCATATCTTGGAATGTCAAATTTGTAAGAAGCCTAGCCACACAAAGACTTAAGTGTTGGTACAGGGTTTGACAATTCCTATCAAGTAGACGACATACCTACGGCTTTGACAAAGACTCCCGGGTTGAAGATTCCTCTGGGAGCGATTGGTTTCCTAACACAGAGCATCCTCACACATAGTTGCTGAACCCGGTATGACTCAAAAACATGTTAAATACAAAGGTGGTTGTGATTCTCGTAATGATAGGTGATGGATCCCGCCTACCTATCTCATCTATTGGTTATGGAACACTATGCACAAAGAAGAAATATTTTACCACTTAATGATGTCTTAATAGTGCCTAAAATAAAAAGAATTTGCTTTCTGTTTCAAGATTGACAGATGATTATCCTTGTTCCTTTATATTTGACAAAAATGGGGTCTATGTGAAGGACCATCACAGCCATATGATAGTACAACTCGGGAAGAAAATCAAAGGAATGTATCGTGGAAGCTAAAAGAACCATGGCTTACTTTACACAAGTTCGAGCCGATGTAGGAGCTGATACTTGGCATCGTAGGCCGGCTCATACAAGCTTCAAGACAAAGTGCAAGCTCGCAAAATCAGCAACGATACGGTTTAGCTCTAAGAGTTTACAAACATGTATTAGTTGTCAAATTGCAAAAAGCTCAGCCTTGCCTTTTTTCACTTTCAGAACATATCTCTACAGTTCCCCTAGAGAAAATACATTATGATGTCTGGGGGCCATCACCAACTACTTCTATACAGGGGTTTCGGTATTATGTTGTTTTTGTGGATGATTACTCTCGGTATAGCTGGGCTGTATCCCTTGAAGAAGAAATCTAAAGTGTATGACATTTTTCTACTATTTCGAAGTTAGTAGAAAACCAATTTGATAATCGATTAAAGTTTTTCAAAGTGTGATGGTGGTGGTGAGTTTATAAGCGAAATTTCAGCAACACTTGCAAAGCAATGTGGCATCAAACAAAGACTCCGTCCCGTCCCTATACACTTGAACAGAACGGTGTATCGAAAGAAAACATCGTCATATTACGAGCTTGGTCTTGCAATGCTATATCATGCTCGTGTACCTCTATGTTACTTGGATGGATGCATTTATGACAGCGGTGTATGTGATTAACTCGCTACCCACAAAGAAAGCCGAGTATGCATCCCCTCATTTTAAATTGTACAAACAAAAGCCATCCTATAGTCACTTACGTGTGTTTGGCTTAGCCTCGCTACCCCAACTTGAGACCTTACACACAGCACAAACTAGACCCACGATCTCTCAAGTGTGTCTTTATTGGTTATAGTGACAAGTATAAGGGCTACAGGTGCTTAATGCCAACAAATGGCCATGTATACATCAGCAGGCATGTCAGGTTTGATGAAGGAGATTTTCCATTTTCTCATACTCTATCTACCGACCGTCATCGGGGATCCGTTTTGTATAATCGGTGGATACAAAGTGTGGTAGCACCTGTATCTATTAACTCGAGATCAAACCTAGCCTCACCAACAAGTGTTCACCTACCTCTTCGGGACTCATTTTTGTCCGAAATACAAGCTACGAGTCATATTATGGAAGCTAGTACAGGTGCATCTCAATCACATGAAATACCCGAAACAGCTCCATCACGTCTCACCTACCTCTTCGGGACTCATTTTTGTCCGAAATACAAGCTACGAGTCATATTATGGAAGCTAGTACAGGGTGCATCTCAATCACATGAAATACCCGAAACAGCTCCATCACGTTCCAGCCAGCTTATAGCCGATCCCACCGAGTCCTCTCTATCGCCTTTAGCTCCTGCAGAACCAATTCCCTCAACTCAAGAGTTGCCTTCAACAAGTTCAGGTACTCTCGATCAGCATCACCATGATCAATCCTGTAATACACACAATGTTCAGTCTACTCATTCAATGCAAACACGATCCAAATCAGGTATTATTAAAGCGAATCCAAAATATGCTTGTATTGCTGAATATTCTATACCAACCGAGCCAAAGACAAGTAAAATCAGCTCTAGCACATGAAGGATGGTATCAAGCTATGAAAGAGGAAATGAGTGCTCTTTATCAAAACAATACTTGGGAATTAATCCCTCGTGCGAGCACATGAATGTTGTAGGCCGCAAATGGGTGTTTAAAACTAAGCTAGCCTCCGATGGGAGCCTAGATAAGTTGAAGGCTAGACTTGTTGCTAAAGGGTTTCATCAAGAGGAGGGGATTGATTTTACGAGACATTTAGTCCTCGTAGTTAAGCATGCTACCATCGAATTATCCTATCAATTGCCAAGATGAACAAGTGGCCTCTTCACCAATTGGATGTTAAAAATGCATTTCGCATGGTGATTTAACCGAGGCCGTGTTCATGGAACAGCCACCAGGTTTTCAAGACAAGCGAAGCCCCATCATGTGTGTTTGCTCGAAAGTCTTTATATGGACTTCGCCAAGCTCCTCGAGCATGGTTTGACAAATTCAGCAGTTTTTATTAGAGTATGGCTTCTTCGTAGTTCCACGGATCCTTCTTTATTCATTCTTAGAACTACTTCAGCCACACTACTCCTTCTTCTCTATGTTGATGACATTATACTTACGGGAAATTCAACATCTCTCCCGAATTCCTTTATCGACTCACTCGGCCATCGCCCGTATGAAGGATTTAGGAACTCTCCACTATTTTTTGGGTATTGAAGTAAAGCATACATCTCGGTCTTTATTTCTGTCTCAAACAAAGTATGCTGTGGGATCTTCTTACCCGAGCCGACATGTTGGCTTCTAAACCACTCTCTACTCCTCTTCCTCTCAAGTCAACTGTTTTGGTTAATGATTCTCTCCCATTGCCTAATCCCGCTACATTTCGCAGCCTAGTTGGGGGATTGCGGTATCTTACAATTACAAGGCCCGACATAGCCTATGCTACTAATCAATTGTGTCGGCACATGCACAAATCCAACTACAAAGAGATTTCAAGAATTTAAAAAGGGTATTACGGTATATAAAGGGTACCGTGTCTCATGGTCGACTATTCATTCTCGTAGTACTATGCATCTTTATGGTTTTTTGGATGCCGACGGGCAGGTTGTTTAAACACTAGAAGGTCTACAACCGGCTTTTGTATTTTCCTTGGCTCAAATCTTGTTTCTTGGACAGCTAAGAAGCAGCCCTACGCCGATCGCTCATCGACGAGGCTAAATATCGTGCCTTAGCCTCTCGCAACCGCCGATCTAACCTGGGTGAGTTTTGTTCTACGTGACATTGGGTGTTCCCTATCACCTCCAATCACTCTTTACTTGTGATAATAAGTCGGCAATAGCCTTAACGCAAATCCCGTGCTACATGCCGAACCAAACACATTGAGATCGATTTTCACTTTGTCGTGGAAAAAGTATCTTCCGGTTCCTTACGATATGCTATATTCCTAGCCAATATCAAGTAGCCGATATTCTCACTAAATCTTTGCCCCGTAGTCTACATTCTCATCTTCGCACCAAATTAGGCATTTCGATGTCCTCAATTCCTAATTTGAGGGGGCTACCGAAGCTACACAACGGGGTATCAAGCTAGTACGGGACAATACGGACAGACACGAGCAAGCCGAGCAAGTCGGGCAAGTCGAAGAAAAGAATAAACAAAGACTACCAAACTAATGCGGGGCAAGGATCTATTCGTTCCATATAATTGGAGCAATAAGCCGAAGATACAAGCCAATGATAGAAGTACATCTCAAAGAACAAATAGAGAATGAAGATGATCAATGAAATACCTGTTAGGAGGAAGAGGGGTCTCGACTGTTAGTGGAATAACCGTTGTTCCATAACCTGTCATAGAATCTATTGAGAATTGTAAATGCTTAAGCGCTTAAGTGTTGTAGTATATAAAGGGGTTGGGAAGTTAGAGAAGAAAGGTTGAACAGTTGAGTGTTTACTAGAAGTTGTTCTCCCTCTCTCGATCTCTCTCTCGGTATTTTCACAAACATCTTGAGGTCACCGTGTTCTTACTCGATTGAACACTTGATGTACAATAATACTTTGAGATCAATGAAATAGATGCTCGAGATGATGTGTTTACCTGGGTTGATTGCTTGAGATTGCTGTTTGTATGTGAATCTCTTCACCGTGCACAATGTGCAAGAGAACCCCACGAAATCTGCCCAGTTGGTTGGAAGCCTGAGAGGAGTCCATGAAACCAGATCCTCTAAGCTCAGCAGAGAGTACTTTCATGGCGATGTAAGCATTTGTCGCAAAGACCTCCTTTCCATGGTTATGGCCTGGTGGGTGTTAGATTTTTGTGAAACCACTGCCAACTATTCTAAAAGCTTAAGCTATTAGATGGATGCGTGGTTTATTATTTAAATATTCTAACACTCCCCCTCACACTTAGTCTGGTCTTTTGCCTAGTACTAAGTGTGGAAATTTAATTGGGGAGGCAAATAGGGCCCAAAGATTTAAACTCGGGACCTACTTGCTTTGATATCATGTTAGATTTTTGTGAAACCATCGCTAACCTGTCTAAAAGCTTAAGCCGTTAGATGGAGGCGTGGTTTATTATTTAAATATTCTAACAGTGGGAAGACGTAAAAGAGTTTTGGTTACTATATGGCATACTCTTTGTAGCTGAATTCTGAGCAGCATCGGCAAGAATGCGTCATGCTGGACTTGATTCTGTGTCTTGAGCAGGGCGCTAGCGTGGTAGTAAGTTCATCCTTTTTCCTCATGACTAAATGTTTCAATAGTTTATGTTGTAATTCAATATTTTTTTGGAACTCTTTAAGTTGTTATGGTCTGCAAATGCTTGAATTAGGATGTGTGGTCGACATCTTACCAGTATTTCAAATTAAGCGGAACGATATCGAACTCTTCTTCCAGGGCTAGCAGAGGAGAGAGGAAGGAGCTATCGTTGATCATATGATGCTGTCTATGGTGTCTTCTAACAGCATAGATTGACAATGCTGTGATGGAACGTATTGAAGTTCCTCGTGGAATGGATAATGGCGGTAGTGACTAGTTTCGACAGACTCTTTCACGTCCCAAATGCCGCAGACCCCGGATCGATGAGGATCTAGCAGCAAAACAAATCCGTTTCTCTGGGATGCCACGCGCTAAATGCTCGTTCCCGGTCTATAATTCACGAGATATTTCCAATGGTTACATCCAAAATACGACAACCTCCTGGAGAAATCCCGTGATTAATGGAGAACTGCGAGGGAAACGCGAGGAAGAGCAACAGCCCTTAGCTTTCAGCTATCGAAGCAGAACTGTGCATGTGTGGCGGACGGAGAGTCAACGTGAGTCGATCCAAAGTTTACCGACGATAAGAAGAGAACGAACAATGCGCAACTGGCGCATACAAGGTGTTGGAGCACGAGGTCCCCATCCCTCCCATGCTTCACGGGTTTCCCTGTCGATGCTCTCTTGCCTCCTTTCCAAATCAAACCCCCACCCGCGACGAAAGCACTGCCAGCTCACGCGGCTACCAACCATGTTTGGGTCAATTGGTCGAACGCCATTGTCATCGCCCATCCAACCAATGGCGGGACGAGAAGAGAACCACCATCAGCATCGTCCATCCGTTTCTTCCAAGAAACACACCAAAAGAAAAACATGAAACTCTTTATGAAATGGAATTCGTACAGCTACAGAGAATGCAGATCCGGCCCTCACGACACGACACACATTGGGACAAAAAAATCGATAACTCGCCCGTACGTCTTAAGCAACGAGCCGTGAGACTACCTTGAGACGAGTCGGAAGGTCGTGGGGTCCGGCGGTGAATAGCGAATACTGTTACCGCTACCATACCTCCCAAGGCAAACGTCATTCAACGCCAACGGCTAACGAAGACTTTTTGGTTCTATGTGCGCAGGGGACATTTGCGGTGCTTTAGGCCCATGTTAAATAGGGGCACCCACGTAAATACTCTGTCTGTGGGGTTATTGAACTAGCATCTCCTTAGGGACAGCTAAGCGATCCCCAAGGAGATTGCGACTCTCGTGTAAAGTTGCTTGTAGCTCTAATTCGGGATAGCTCTCCTTCAAATTCAAGTACCCTAATCAAGTCGATTTTAGCCTTTTACATTAACCGTCGGCCATGGGCACGAAGGCTAGGTAATGACTCGGATCATCTGCCAAATGGGTATTGGAAGCGGGATCACGAGTAAAGTCACGCTCTCTAAAATTCCGTCGCGTATGTTAATAAATGAATTTTGTAAATCGATCTTTACTGAACAGAGAGGCGTGCAAAGTCGCCTTACAAAAGATGTCTGCCCATCCTTGGCCGAAGGGGTAAAGACGTTCGGGACACGAACCGCACCGAAATCGAACACGATTCCCTTGTCCTCTTTCCATCCGAACCGTTGTCGCTTTTGACCTTTCTCTCGCCCCCCTAGACTTAAACTGAAAGAAACAGAGAGCCGTGCGGAGAAAAAATAATATAAACCCCCATGCCTCTGCTCACGGCCTCCACTCATTCCCTCTCTCGCTTCAGAAAAAAACAGAGAGACATAATGGCTCCCCTGCTCTTTTTCTCCTTCCTCCTCTCCCTCCTCGCCTTATCTTCTTCCGCCGCCGCCGCCACCGCCACCGTCACGCTTTCGCTCACTCCATTCCTCCCCAACCACCCCCGATCGTCCTCCTCCTCCGCCGCCACCGCCGCCTCCGCCTCCGACGACAATTCGTCATGGCAGTCCGAAATGCTGAACCTCCTCGCCACCTCCTCCCTCACCCGCGCCCGCCATCTCAAGAAGCACAACTCCTCCGCCTCCTCCTCCTCCACCTCCACCAAAGTCCCGACCTTCCCCCGCAGCTACGGCGGGTACTCCATAGATCTAGGCTTCGGCACGCCGGCCCAGAGCCTCACCTTCGTCATGGACACCGGGAGCAGCCTCCTCTGGTTCCCCTGTACTTCTCGCTACGCCTGCGCCTCCTGCTCCTTCGCCAAGTCCGACCCCTCCAAGATCCGCCGCTTCATCCCCAGGCTCTCCTCCTCCGCCAAGCTCGTCGGCTGCCGCAACCCCAAATGCGCCTGGATCTTCGGCCCCACCGCCGCCTCCCGCTGCCGCGACGAATGCGGCTCCTCCGGCCGCAACTGCTCCCAGCAGACCTGCCCGCCGTACCTCATCCTGTACGGCTCCGGCAACACCGCCGGCCTCTTGCTCTCCGAGACGCTCTCCTTCTCCGGGGGCCGGAAGGTGCCGGGCTTCCTCGCCGGGTGTTCCCTGTTCTCGACCCGGCAGCCCGCCGGCATCGCCGGGTTCGGCCGCGGCCCGGAGTCGCTCCCCGCCCAGATGGGCCTCCGGAGGTTCTCCTACTGCCTCCTGTCCCGCCGCTTCGACGACACCTCCGCCAGCAGCGACCTCGTCCTGGACCCCGAGCCGGGCTCAGGCGGCGACGGCAAGACTAAGGGCGTCGTCTACACCCGTTCCGGGCCAACCCAAGCTCCCCGGGCTCGGCGTTCAAGGACTACTACTACATCGGCCTCCGCAAGGTCCTCGTCGGCGGGACGGCCGTGAAGATTCCCCACAGGTACCTCGTCCCGGGGGCCGACGGGAACGGCGGGGCCATCGTGGACTCGGGCTCCACGTTCACGTTCATGGAGCGGCCGGTGCTCGACGCGGTGGCCGAGGAGCTCGAGCGGCAGATGACGAACTACAGCCGGGCCAAGGGCGTGGAGGCGCAGATCGGGCTGAGGCCGTGCTTCGACTTGTCGGGGCGGGGGGGTACGGTGACGGTGCCGGAGCTGTCGCTGCACTTCAAGGGCGGCGTGAGAATGATGCTGCCGTTGGAAAACTACTTGGTGCTGGTGGGGGATGGCCGCTCGGAGGCGGCATGCGTGGCGATCGTGACGGACGATGCCTCGATCGGCCCGGAGACGAGCGGCGGACCGGCGGTCATATTGGGCAGCTTCCAGCAGCAGAATTTCTACGTGGAATACGATTTGGAAAATGAGAGGTTTGGGTTCAGAAAACAGACTTGCAAAGTCAAATGAATCCATTAATCTCCCCTTAATTTCTCATTCTTTCGGGAATAATGTCTCGTATGGTATATCTAGAAATAACAACATGACGGTAAGAAGGCGGCAGCTGCGAGGGCGGCATCTGCAGCCAGGGCGGGGGGCTACCGGCACAGTGGCGGCGTCGACAATCGAACTTACGAATATTTGGTACAAGCTTTACATAGGATAAATTAAATTATGGAGAATATGAAGGGGGATAATGGATATAGAAGTTCGATTAATTATGGGGTTGATCAAATGTATTTAACTTTTTTGGAAGCATTTAATTTTGGCGTGCACTTTGAGTTGGTGACGATGATGCAGGGAAAAGAGCAGGAGCATACGTTTTTTTTAGTGGTTGGGCCACACCCATGTGGCCGCCCAATTTTCTCTTCTTCACCAATTTGGAGCTGTTGAAAATTTGATGTATCGATAAAGCTCACAGGTTGTTTATGATCGACATTAAACTTTTAAGTGGGGCCAAACTTTGATGCCATTCAGCTTCTTTTAGGTTTGGGTAACATAAAAATAAAAATGGCGGCTCATCCGAAGGCTCGAGTTTGGTGCAAGTAGGTATAATTTTACTTCAACGTCGATGATCAACGCATAATTCAAAGTGTACCTGAATTCAATTTCAATTCATTGTCACCTGTGAAAGTGTCGGATTATCGTAAGATTTCACTTTCTTATGCCAAAAGGTGAATTAAGTATCATTTCACTCAACAGCTATAGATACAAAATTCAAAATGTAACGGAGGTGGATTCCCTGTTGTTTCTAAAAAAATACATTGCTCTAACCTGAAAAGCAAGTACAGGTCAGGGTTATTATTGAGACGATATCCAACGGATCTCGATTCGCGACTGCACTTCGTTTTCTTTATTAGGTTTTATCCTGACTCCACGTTATTCGTGACTTTATTCCAAGCCTGTGAAAATATCATGACTACTATAAAAGTAAACGTACTTTCGCATATATGATGTACACGCCTACACCTGACGTCCAATTAGATATCATTTTTCGAGAATAAATTCATGCAGAGTCCGTACTCTGATACCATTCTCATGATCATTTCTTTTTTTTTATGTTGTAAGTCAAGATGATGGAAGCGAAGACTCCTACAGCAACGGCAGGGAGAGACGGACATTGACGAAGAGGGCAATGATTGAGGAAAGAAGGAAGAAATTCCTGCTTGATTGACGAATCCCGCGGAGCCAGCAGCACGCCCCTCTCGAGTCTTCCAACTGAAGCAAAGCTTCCGCGAAAGATCTAATCATGATAAAAAAAAAAAGTGGTGAAGATGTCATTTCCTTAACCGATTCTAGCCAGGGAAAAGCACGGAAGATGGAAGGCATTCGATTCTTTTTTTACGGATGCCGCGACGACCCCGGCAACCTTTATTTACCCGACTTTTCGTGGCGGGTTCCCTCTTGGATTTGCACCAACAAAAAGTGAGGAAAAAAACAATGACCTGACCCGAGGAACCTTAATTTTTTGCTCCTAAACAAAGGCGACCCTACTTTCCTTCGAGAATGATAATCACTTTAGGTAAAAGACGTCGATGTTAGGTGAGGCGATGACGATGACGGCATCTCTACATTATGTCATCCGCTTTTTGGGAGGACGAGGGAGGTTGAGCACGAACAAGAGGGGAGTGACTCATCCCACATGGCTGGGGCTGGGAAGCATGTGGCTTTTCTCGTTTGCGCTTTGGAATCTCCCTGTTCACCGCCCACCGTCGGAGCCACAAAGGTGTGGGGTCTTGGACGAGGGGGGACTGTTCCGCTTTTCCAGGCTATCCTTCTTCGGGCCCTCGCTTTTGGAGACTAGAAGGTATATCATCTCGACTATTAATTATGCAGGACGCTGCGAAAACTCGTATTATTAACGGTTGAGATGAGTTTGGTTCACATTTTCCAAAGCTATGGGAGCACGGTTGGCCCAGCCTGCCCAAACGTGCCTATTCCATCGCTTATTTGGTGGACGGATTAAGGGCCGTGGACCGGCGGGCCCTTCAAAATGGAAGCGCGGGAATTTTAGTTTTCTTTTCTTTTTTTTTGAATGGATGTGGACTTTTGATTATATAACATAATTTATTATTTAGTTGTGTATTGGATAATCGATTACATTTTTTTCCAAAAAAATAAGTAAATAATTCAAGCTTTTGCCCCAACTGGCCCAAACTGAACTGAATGATTTTGGTTTGGTTTTCTTTTTCTTTTGAGATATGTTCACTAGAGTTGGGAGCTTTAGCTGTCACCACTGATCACTAGAAGGGACGGTAACCCGCGCCAGCCCTCGCTCGACCGAGGTGAGTTGATGTCACCCTCGTGCACCTAGGCCCGACGAGGGCTAGCCACCCTCGCTTGCCATCCCTTTAGCAATGGAAGTGGCGGCGGCAATTGAAGTTCCATTGGCCAGCCCTCCATTCTCTTCTTTTGTTTTCTGGTATTTTTAATAAGATTTTAGTTTTTCTTTTCCATTTTTAATCTAATTTAAATAATAATTGAATAAAACTATTTTTAAAATACCACATGGGAAATAAAAATAATTTAAAAATGTCATGTCAACATTTTCTATTAGTCATTTTTGGGGGCATTAATGGAAGGATTTGATTGTATCAATTTGATAAATTTTATAACTCAATTATACTTTTATGATAGGTTTTAAGAACTCTAATGAACATATTCCTTTTTCTTTTTATTTTGGGCCGGGCCAAAATTCCCCCCAGGCCCAGACCTTTGCACCGGTGATAGAACTCTTGTATGTAAAAGAAAGAGGCCTTGCGGAAGTGGGCTCCGAAGTCGATACTTAACTTTCGGATTGGGCCAACGCGCATATTTAAGGTTGACTTGGCCCAGTACTAGTGTGACGTTTCCTTTACGTGTGTTAGACGTCATACTTAGCTTCATGCATAGTGTTACGTCCAACATATTCAAATTGAAATTATATCCAATATGAAATAGAAGTCCGAATTGATTGGTACTCACTACTGGTGCTTCACATTCCTCACAAAATTCACGTGCGCTAGGATGGACCTGCACGGTTACCATATAATAAATCGCATATGAAGATTTCGCTGTGAAAAGACATTCAAAATTAACAAATAATCTCTAAGTAAAAAAGGCATGCAAAAAAATACCATATGATACATATCAATAAGATGCTATTCATAATTTTTTGTCCATAGGAATAGTGGAGTTTGGCACGGGATGTAATTGAGCCAAGTCGAGTCGATACAATACCAAGTGCACACTCAATTATATTTAATTTCTCCGCATTTATGGGTATAGGGTATGTAATATGAACAACTCATTTGTCTTTTTTCTTTATAATTATAAATTATTCTTGAAGAAAATAATATAAACTCTATTAGATTTATGAACTTGGGAGCCCTTGCGACCATTGTTTAGGGCTTGCATGGTAACATTTTTACTCATTAATATTTTTTGTTTTTATTTCGTTTCTCATAATAGAAAAACAACATAAATTAGTTCTGTAACATCAATTAATTTTTCTATTCCTCGCTATGAAATAGTAGTCAAAGAATAGATTTGGAACAAAAATAAGAAGTAGAAAAAAGAAGCTTTTTGTTTCCGATAATAATTTATAGAAATAAGTTTTTTTTTTTCTTTTCTTCTTCCTCCCTTGTCACTCATTGCCGCCTATCATTGCTTGCTGCCACCACCACTCATCACTGCTAATCACCACCAGTTGCCAATCACCGATTGTTGGTCACCACCGTCTTCCGCTAGAAAAGGAGCAAGAAGAAGAAGAGAGAGAAAAAAGAAAAATCTAAGAAATTATTAGAAATTAAAATAAGTTCTATGTTACAAAAGAAAATGTCGTATTAAATGCATTTTTATTCTTTTTCTATTTTGATAATAGAAAATTTATATAGTTACTAAATGCGTTCTTTAACTCATAAAGTATTCAAACCACCTGGGATTCGCCCTAGTGGCGCCACCCTTCCAACATGGAAGGGGGAGGTGAGGTTTAAACCCCACCTTCTCGAGGAGAGATGGGGTGGGATGCGCGCAAATTTCGGAGTGGGTTTCGACTCCCACGCCTACGCAAGAGGTAGGGCAAAAGTCCGAGTGAGTGTATAATAGGTATAGAGTAGGACCGACAAAAAAAAAAAAAAAAACTCATAAAGTATTCCAAATAATAGAAATAGAAATATATTATATTTAAATGAAATTATTTTTTGAAATAAAAATGTTATCAAATGCATGTATCCTTAAGTTGAGGACTCGCAAGTCCTTATCATCATAGCAATAAGCCCTTAGCCATTGGATGACGAGAGCGGTTGAGTGTTCTCTCATAGATAAATCACGAAGGTTCCAATCTTTTCTTCATTTGTCTTTTATTTTTGCATTAAGAAAAGGGAAAATGCCACCAAATACTCCAAACTTTGCTAAAAGTGACAAATTTACCCAAATTTTTTTTTAACATGAAAATCCTCAAACTTTGGAAACTGTGATACATTTATCCAAAATTATTTTTTGTGACACAAAAATCCCGAACTTTCATTTGTGTAACACATTTACCCTAAATCATAGGGGCATTTTGATCTTTTTGCTTTTAAAAATATTTTTTTTTCCCTTCTCTCTTCCCTTCGCCGACTTCGGCGGAGGGAAGCCGGTGTCCGGAGAGGGCTGCCCTCGCCGGCGTTGGCCCAGGCGAGGGTGACCCTCGCCCGACGCCGGCTAGCGTCGCCCTTGCGGCGTCGGGCGAGGGTGGCCCTTGCCCCTTTGGGCGAGGGCACCCCTCGCTGGAGTCGGGCGAGGGTGTTCTCGCTAGATTTGGCGAGGGAGGCCCTCGCCTGGGCTGACGTAGGAGAGGGCTACTCTCACCGGACACCGGCTTCCCTTTGTTGGAGTCGGCGGAGGGAAGAGAAGAGAAAAAAAGAAAAAAAGGAAGAAAAAAGACGAAAATGCCCTTAATAGGGTAAATGTGTCATATTTTGTAAAGTTTAAAGTTTTTCGTGGCGAAAAAAAAATTTGAGATAAATTTGTCACTTTGAAATAAGTTTATGATTTTTGATGATATTTTCTCTTAAGAAAATAATCATCAAAGGTTCTTCATGTCCTTTTTTTTTTTTTAATAAATAATTTAGCGCGACATCACGCACCATTTTCTCGATACCTCACGATCGTCATTAAAGGTGGCCAGGGGTCGACATGGCTCCGAACGGAAGCAGCGACGAACGAAACCGGACAGCCCGAGGCCGTTGAAAGTTCGTTGTCGACGCTATTTTGCACAAAATTTTCCAAACCCGCAACTAAAGAAGGCCACCAAACGGCCAAACCCCACCGTCCGTCTCCAGCGCGCGATCCACCCATCAAAAAGCACACACCCTCTCTCTCTCTCTCTTACTGTGTTCGATTGCTTGACCGGTGGATCACCGCCGCGGCTTTTCGCTCCTCTCGCTCTCTCCGCCGGATTCCGAGAGATCCGCTCCACTTGGCGGGAAGAACCCCCGGCGGCCGGAGCCATGTGGCGGTCGCTCTGGCGATCGATCGATCGCTTCTCTCCTCAGTACTTCAAGTGAGCCCTGCATACGCGCTAGTCGACGATTGGCGGTTGGGGGCGGGGGTGTGGGTCGTTTCTGCTGCTTCGTTGATTTTTTTTTTTTTTCCTTTTTTTTTTTTGGCTCGGTTTAGAAAATTTCTGGTTGCTGGATCGAGCGCGGGATGTAGTGATCTCGAAAGTACCCAGCCGGTCGGTGAATCGAACTGAGCCGCGAAACGAGGGCGCGGCTCGGCGACGATGCTTGTGACGATCAATGGTGTGGACGTAGGTGCTGAATGTGGATGATATTGCTTCGTTCTTCTCCGTCCCTTGTGTCCCGCACATGCTTTCCGCATGAGAGTTTCGTCTTCTGATTTGGCTTAGAAATTTTGGCGCTTGATCGAGCGGCGGATGTAATCTCGAAAACGCCATGTCTTAGCGAGTTGATTTAGGTGATGATGCTTGTAAATTGATGGTGTGGACGTAGGTGCTGAATGTGGATGATATCACTTAATTGTTCTTTATCATTTGTCCCGCACATGCTTTCGGCATGTGAGTTTCTTCTTTTAGTTCGGTTTAGAAATTTTGGTGCTTAATCGAGCGTGGATGCAATCTTGAAAATGCCGCTTCTTAGCAAATTGGGGTGTTGTCGAGCCAGTTGGTGGATTGAACTGAGTCACGAAACGAGGGGGGCTCAGTGATGATGCTTGTTACGATCGATGGTTTGCTGTTTAATTCTATTTGATCCTTTTCAGCTTAGTGGTTTGTTGATGTCATTTGCATCTTTGGATTGCAGGTATGTCATCAATGAGTTGCGGGGAATCAAGGTTGTAGATAGGAGTAATAGGGTAAGACGACAGAGCTGGTATATTACATTCTTTTCACCTCAACGTTTTGCTTGTTTTTTTCATACTGATCCCTTCTTTCTTTTCTTTTTAGGAGATGGTAATAGATTTGATGCAGTCTATTGTAGAGACTGTCACCTACGGAGATAGGCACGATCCGTTGATTTTTGAGTATGAATGGCTCATGACCTCAATCAACCATTTTATTTTTTACATCAGCGTCTTAATTTACGTTACACTTATGTTCTGAATGTTTCAGATACTTCATGGAATACCAAGTTATGGCAGAGTTTGTCCGTGTCTTAAGGATCGGCAAAAATTCAAGGATAGAGGCGACTTTGCTTCAGTATTTGAGCATAATGATTCAGAACATTGACAATGAGCAAGCGATATGTAAGATGACACTTTGAACTCCTATATGTGTAGGTCAAGGTTACTACTTATCTTTCCCTTTCCTCCTCGGTATAAACACCCACTCACCAAGAAAGAAAAGATCCACTTTCCTGTAAGCATTGGGGGAAAGAAAATGTTTGCGCTGTCGATGTTACAAGTTTGTGGAGAAAAAATCTTTTCTCCGCAGGGAGTGGACCTTTTTCATTCTTATTTTCCTATATTCATTACCCTCTCTTGAAGCAATTCTGATGCTTGTGTATTTGTATTCTGCAGATTATTGTTTTAGCAATGACTACATTAACAACATCATAGCACACCCATATAAGTTTGATGGAGGGGACTTGGCTCCATATTACATATCGTTTTTAAGGTGATCTCTCTCTCTCTCTCTCTCTCTCTCTCAACGATCGGTGTTATTGACATTGTCCATAGCATCAAAATGTTGAACCCCCAAATAGTCAATAGTATTTTGCAGATATTAGGGATGTGCTTGCAGTCAGAAGTTGTACATTGATTGGTGGAGAAGTTTCATCTATCTCTTGGTTAAGATTTCAATATGGTTGTGCTGATATGCATGAAAATGATTTTATAATAACTACTTCTGCCTGATGTTATTTTCTTTGTCTGTTTCTTATTTTCTGGTTTAATCAGAGCAGTGAGCAGCAAAATAAACAGAGACACACTCTGCCTTCTTGTGAAAGTCGATGGGGTAAGTTGGGTCACATGCAGGAATAAAATAGTAATTAATGGATCTCTGCCTTCTACTTATGCAAAGGAAAGATCTCTACCTTCTGGATTGATTATATATGCAACTTGGGCGCATCTATCTCACATACAATCTAAAATGCCTTAGAAAAAGCCTTAATAAGAGTACAGCATAAGATCCTTCTGAATGTTAGAAGGGCGTTGCAGGAAAGTTGCATTTAAAGCGGAAGGATCTGGGACAATAAATATGTTTCTGCAATATATCTGTTGATTACATGCATCAGTTGGTGGTTGTGGTTGTATCACTGTAATGACCAGTGGTATAAAACTTTCCTCGTATCCTGTGGCATCTGTTAGTTGTCAAATTAAAAGTTTCACTATGGAATTTCTGAGTCCTTGAAAGTTCAAATACTGACTTTTTGGATCACAAGTAAATCAGTGACATCCATCTACCGAGACATGTGATGGTAAATGATTACCATCGCATAGACAACTCTTTGCTAAGCGTTCGAATTTCACTTTTCCTGTAATAGTGTTTAAGAAGGAACAGGCCCAGGTGCTTGATGCCTAAGTCTAATTAAACAAGCAACATTTAAATGGAATTGTTACGTTTTTACATGCATGTAGGAACTCACGTGAGTGGAGAATATTATTTGTGCATTTGTGTTTTCTCTTATAGGCTGTTTAAATTATCTAAATCTTTATCCACTAAATCTTGTGCTTTGAGAAATTATATTTGCATTTTGTGCTGTCTAACAATTCACACTTGCAATTCTAGGACAATGTAATTTCCTTCCCCTTGTATAGTGAAGCTCTTAAATTTGCTAGACATGGGGAAAAGATGATCCAGACAGCTGTACGTGCATTGAGTCTCAACGTGTACAATGGTACGGTACTGGATTTGTTTTTATCTGCTGATAAGTGGTTTAAATAGTAGAAACAAATGTTTTCGAATTTCTTTTGAAACATCTTGCTTTTCTTTTTTGCAGTCAGTGATGATATGGTCTTCCAATTTCTAACAAGTCCTCCAGTATCAAATTACTTCTCAGATTTGGTGCAGAGTTTAAAAGAGCAATGCATACGTTTAGATACTATCGTGCATGCCAACAAGTATGTCGCTGTGAGTTTATGATGATAATAAAGGTTTCTTCTTTTTGGGTCAATATAATAAGATGAACCATATCTTAGTGTGGTTGTCTGTAAGCACTCACAGTAGGAGATGCCTTACTTTGTTGCAGCGAGAAATCCCCTCAAGGAAGAATAAAGGAGTTACAGTTGGATGCTGACAAGGTAGTAGATGATCTTTACTACTTGAAGGACATAATATCCGTTGGTGAATTGCGGCTGAGCAGATGTGTTATGGAAAATCTTCTCAAGTTGCTTGTCCTTCCTGCCTTACTCTCATTATTGCAGTTTGAGGAGAAAAGCGTAAGATATTGCTCTTGAGGCTCATCTTTTTGCATTTCTTGGAGCATCTTAGTGTTTTTGTGATGCTTGTTGCTAGGCGTAAGATTTTTCGGGACCATTGCCAACTATTTTAAAAGCTTAAGTTGATAGATGAAAATGTGGTATAATATATACAGTTTTAACACTTTGACTAATGCATAGGCTGGACTTTGGCCTAAGATTAAAGCATGGAAATATATAATAGGTGAGACAGATGAGGGCCTGGAAAGATGCTGGTATTGCGTGTGATTTTGTGGGACCATTGTCATCCATTTTAAAAGTCAAGTTATTAGATGGAGGCATGATTTAATTTATGAATACTAGGCATTATTTTTCCTTATGTTCATTAGAGCTTGAAGTTAGCTATGAAGCATAGAGAACTTGCATATGAGGCTTGATTAAAGTGAAAGATTGGATTGTCTAATGATAAGATGCATCATCTACACTTTAAAGTGGAAACAAGAAAGTTTCATTAAGGTGTTTACTTTATGTGTTGCACACAGTTGCAGTGCAATTTGTCAAAGACACACAATAATTACTTTTGTGGAGGCGGATTTCTTTTTGCATATTACATCTAGCTTTATGGCTTTTCATACAACTTCATTAGTGACTCCTCCAGTTGATGGTTTTTCCTGGCTCCTTACATTTATTGTTGATGAGCTTGTCCTTGTCTTATATGCAAAGCAGCCAATATTGTCATGCATGTTTAAGAGCTTGTTCGAAACTATATTGCTGAAAATGTTTAGTTTTGTAGTTTCGATTGTCAATTATTTTAGTAATTTGGCACTGTTATTGTTTATGTGTGTAATTGATTTTTCGGTTTTGTACAGGAATCAATTTTTTCTGCTGTCACTTCTCTCTACATAGTTTCTCGTCTTCTTCAAGTTGTTGGCGGGAGATGTTTGATTAACTTCATCGCTGGCATTATTTTATATCCTTATTTGGCCTCAAGCAAGGAAGATGCTGCTCAAGGAAACAACTGTAATGGAACTAGTGGCGGTGATTCATTTTCGAGATATATTTCTAAGCTGGAAGCAGTTGTATATGCTGATTTTGATTCTGAAGGAACAGAAAATATCAACGGAGAAAATTCTCTTGGTTGCCTGGTGGGGTGCGAATCATGTGATTCTCCTTCACCTAAAAGGTCTGTGAATTTCAACTTGATCTTTCCTTGTCAAGGGATGGTTTGGCACATTGTTAAGACTGCTCCTTTTTATCCTTTGTTGATGGATCTAAGGAAAACTCATCCAAAAAGTCAGGATTGGGGCATGCCTTTCCTTGATCAATTGTGAAAAATAATATCATGCTCATTTTACTCTGCTTATCTTCGTGTTAACCACAGATTTCACCTTCTAAGGTGCTGAGGATATAAACTCTGTCTAGACTTTTGAGAATATGCAATCAATACCTTGTAGCCCATTATTCTGTCGATAACAAATTTACTATATGGGCTGATCAACCTTAAATTTTTGTTAAAAGATTTTTCTCCTCCAAAACTTTAGCTATACGAATGTATTGAAGTGTAAGTCATCGCAAAGATTCTGATGCAAAATTAAAAAAAACATAATTGAAAATTGCATGACCGAGAATATCTTGCTTCTTAAAATTTTGCTAATATGCCCTTGTAGCATGTGATTAACTCAATATTTTTAACATAAAAAATTGGCAAGGAAAGGAGTATAAACTTTCAAAAATTGAAGTTTCTTATCACAACAGCCATTTTGCATAGAAAGTTAATTATGATGCTGTTAATTGGCAAGGGAGTCACTTATAAGTACAGTTCCACACTTTGTTAACTTCGAAGATGAGTGAGAAGATAAATGAGAGAGATTTCTTGATTCACCAAGATCCTACATAAGGTAGCTAAAAATCACGATTCAGACTTCAATTCTTGTAGATTCTACTTCGTTGGCCGCAGAACATGCCGTCACCATATCATTTATTGGTTGAATACTTTTCCAATTCTGGCTCAATTTTTCTTGACTCTAATTAAGGTCACAGTTGCACATTTTTTAGCACAAGGTCTTTTTGACATGTGAAGCTTCTAGCTTGTCGAGTTTTCCACACATGAATTTTGCCTTTTTTGTGCATTTCAGGAACCTTTAAAGCTTAATTAGGAGACGTTACATACATCCAAATAAGTCTGGGCCATTGAATCTGCTTGGGTCAACCAATAGATTTATCATATGGCCCACACCATATTCAATGGTTCAGATGCATTGTCTGTGCTATATTTTTTTCTTAATTAGCACTTTTGAAATTGTACAGATTCCTGAGATAGATAGTGTGGTTGGCTTGCAGGAATGGAATACTTGGATATGTATTCTCTGACAATCCCACTCTGTTGTTATCATCTCTGTACTTGTTGCTCATCTTAGCAGAAAATGAAGGTAGTTGACTCTATGATTATTTCTAGAATGAGCTCAATCTGATACTTACGATTTCTCTTTCATTTGATATGTGTGATCAGATTGTGATGATTTTCTCAGCAGAATGATCAAGTCAATTGTACTCCCGCAAGAAAAGGTAGTTTTATGTCCTATGTAGTGCTGCAATAATGTGAATGGCTTGGTTGAGCCGTAAATTTGGAGTTTTTGACTTGAGCTTGTCTTAGGCAGTTATTTGGCACGAGTTAACTCTTATTTCAGTGATAGCTTAATATGTTGTCATGCTCCCCTCTGGAAGAAAGACAACTTGAAGAAGTAATGAGGTTCCCTACACTAGTGAATTATAATTTCTGCAATAACTCCATACGTTGTTTCCCTCTGGAAGACTCAAATTAAGTGAAGCAAAAATATTTTCCAATCCCTCATTCTCTGAGTTCAGAAACAGGAGAAATATATGCAGTTTCTCATACGTTATTTTACTCAGCTCATAATTTCAGGCTATGTTGTTCTAGATGTAGTATCTTCTTCTATAAGGTACCATCATTCATCTGAAAATACAAATAGAAAAAACATGCACATCAGACTATAAGATGCGTGGTTGTAAGATGGGAAGGTATCTACCTACCTTTTGAGGCTATGAATCCAGTCCGTGGACAGCTTTTTTTAACTTTGAAACCTAGAATCTACTCTGCGGCACCTTGTAACCTCCTAAATACTCAACCTGTCGATTCCCTTATAGTCAGGAGAAATGCATTTTTTCCAATGTTTTTGTCAACCGAATCAAAGTTTCAAGTATCTATATATCAGCAATGAAAGCGCATTGCTTAATTACTATTGTGGAGACAAAAGACATTTATTCAACGGAGAACTACAATATGTCAACAGACTATGTAAGTTGGGGAATGATCCACTAGGACTTGCATGAACTTCACTTGTCCCTTCCTATCTCTCTCATTAAGCCCTAGAAAGTGACAGAGAGGCCACTTAACCAGTGGCATTGGTTTGAAATGATTAGGGTTTAGCTGTGTGAGACAAAAGACTTCATAATAGAACAGAGAAGAAAGGTATAAACTCAAGAGGACAGTAAAACTTATCAAGGGTCCAATTAGTGAGTAAGGAAGGTCTTTGTTTTGTGGTATTACATGGTACTTAGTTTGGATTCTTCATATTCACTTCTATCTTGGGTTTTTCAAATTCTTAATTAGTATTCTATTCATAGTACTATCCTTTTTTTTTGGCATAGAAGCTACCCGTGGATTTAACCAGCATAAGGTGGATATTACGTACCTCAGGATGTACCTCCTAGTTAGAGACTAATTCAGAAATCAGGATCCTCCAAATGATCTCTAATAAAAACTATGAATACCTTGCCATTTTGGTTCAACAGGCTTCACAATTTTTGTTGCACTTCCTTTTCCTCTAGTGGATATCTATAATCTACTAATGTGGTAGTACTCACAGTTAGGGTAGCCTATTTATCTTTTATATCGATATCAGGTAGATATATGACTGAATTTGGAACCTACCCTATACTAAAAGACTGAAATTTGGAAAACACGAATTTTGCATGAATTGTTGATTGCCAAAAGAAGAACAAGGAAGAGTGGAAGAGAAAATTGTTAGTCTAATGCACACTACAGAGCCTACCTAGCCATATGAGTTAGAAAAATTCCATAAGTTTCACAATTTTTGCTGCACATCCCTTTTGTATAGCTGATCTCTACAATTTATAGATTTATGTGGAAGGAAGAAGGTGTTCACTGCTTTAATTTAATGTAATAGTTCTCCCAATTTACACTATTCATATCATTGTTAGTTAATTCAAATATTAAATGCGAGACTGATGAAGCATGGTCACTATATTATTACCGCTGCTCAATTACTGTGAGTCCACAGTTATTAAGCCGTGTTTCTGTTACAGATTGTCTATGCGCTGTTGAAAGTGCTAGCAAATCCACAAGTGACTGTACTGACATACCAGCAGACAGGGTGGTTCCTGGAAAAGTGGTTGCGTTGTCAAGGAATGAAGCTTGGGAATGATAGCTCCATGCTTTTTAATGTAAGAATTTGGCTGAGTGAATATTGGTCTCTTCATGAATATGTTGCTGAAATTTCATGTGAACTGTTGTTAACACGAACATAGAAAACAGATTACTGAAATTTTCTAAAGTTTTATATTTTTTAGTTTTCGTTGACAGACTTCATATGAGCAATCCCATGAACGACTTCAAAAAGAACTTGATGGACCCTGGTTCGATTACATCCCTGATACTCTAAGAAATGAGTGGGAGAGCTGCAAAAAAGGTGCATTTTGTTTTCTGTACTGTCAAATTACTTTATTTAAGTTCTTAAGCATTGGAATGGAATTAGAAATCCATTGTATGGACAAGAGTTACTTAAAGTTGAGCTAAGTTTTGCTGAAGTATTTTTCTTAACTATTGTGAGATTTTGTAGTACCACTACCAACTGTTCTAAAAGCTTAAATTGTTAGATGAATGCTTGGTTTATTATTTTAATATTCTAACACTCCCCTCATGCTTAGTCTAGTCTTTTGCCTAGTATTAAGGATGGAAATTTAATTAGAGAGGCAAATGGGGTTTGGAAAAATTTGAACTCAGAACCTTCAGCTTTGATATCATGTGAGATTTTGTAGTATCATTACCAACTCTTCTGAAAACTTAAGTTGTTAAATGAAGGCGTGGTTTATTATGTGAATATTCTAACAACCATCATTGCATGACATCCATCACTATTAGGCAATCTTAGTTTCTGGTAACAATTGGAGTTATAGGCCGGGAAGAATACACTTGGGAATTTTTCTTTGGCCTGATGTTTGGTGAATTATGATGCATTTTCCCAGAGTGATGAGTTGCAATGTCAGAGATACAGTGAAAGCAGAACCCTTATAGGCTTAAAAGACTAAAGTATAGTATCTCTAACTCTTCAAAAAGTACAAGGACTGATGAGTGTATCTGATTTAAAAGATTTTTAGCCTTACTAGATGAGATTAGGGATGGATCCTTGTATGTTGGGGTGGGTGAGGTAGAGAAGAGAATAACGACAATGTGATGTTACAGACTATGTTAATTGAAGTAATTGGAATTGGTTTTGCATGCAGATCTTGAGGAGCCCGTGAACCGGAAAGACCCCCTTTTCGCACTAGAGCTTCACATCAACCAGCAGAAAGACGACAGTATTTTTCTGGACCACTCTAGAGTTAGTATAGCATTCCTATTTTTCTTATATGTTGATCGGTGAGTAATTTCATGTTAATGTTTTAGGCTGTGCAGCAACTTCTTCAGTTTCTTGGCAAAAGATGGTAGATGCAGTGAAGGTTTGACTTTTCATCTCCTCAGATAACTGTTTGAGTTTATTTTCATTCTGACCAAAAAGAGTGTTTAAGTTTGCAACTATGGCCGAATCTTTTTGGGAGAAGTATACACGTGTTAATCTTCAATAAATAACTGAACACAGAGCAAGACTGATAATTTTTTCGGTGGGAATAGACTTTGAGTAAATAATGGTGCTTAATCTGTTTCCCTGAGAGATAGTTGAACTTGCGCCAAACCTCTTGACTGGTTCTTGGTATCTCCACAAACAACGAAAACCAAGAATTTGACAGTGATTGCTGTAAATTTAGTGCATTTGGTAGGTTTCTATATTTGGTACGACTCACAAAAGTCTGTTGGTACTGACAAATTTGTTCATATTTTTGTCTCGGTGAATCCTGTGATTAGCGTCTGGCTGAGAAAAGAGTCCAATGATTTCTCATCATCAAGCACTGCATCTTTCGTTCTCTCTTGTTGTCTTGGTGCTATATCTGCTTCAGTGGTCCTACTTTTTCCTTAATATAGATTTTATTTGCAATATTCTGAACTTGTCCTTTTTTCTGCAGTTTCTTTATTGGACCATGCAATTGGACTGTGAACATAGCCTCTATTTTTCAGTTGGAACATTGGTTTTTGTTAATTTGCATGAAACATTTGATTGCTATAAGTCCTTACGGATTACATATCTTCCACAGGCTTTTGTTCTGCATCTTCAGCTCAAGGCATTGATTTGGAAGCAAGATCGACCTGATAAACTAGTGCTTGCTGTGGAAACACTTTCCACTTCTGAATCCTGGAAAACACGTTCTTCGGATCATTCATCTGCAAATTTTGGGGCAGAGGTTGCTCTAGGTCGAACAGAAATCCTTTATTTTCTTATCTGCCTATTTTCAATTTAATTTAAGGCTTTGTTTATTATGCAGAAAATGAATGTTCTGAAAAACATTTTCCTAAAGATGATCTTTTGTATTGCTTATAAAAATGAAGGAAGAAGAATATTTCTATTGTTCACAAAAACTTTTAGACATTAATTATTGACGGTGATGACAACATTTTTTATTGACTAATTATCTCAAGTTAAAAAAAGAATATTTCGAGCGAAACAAATGATCTTTTTTAGGAAAATGTTTTCCAAATCATTCATTTTCTGCGAAAAAAGGAATCTTGAATGAACGAAAAATCTTTATATCATCCACAAAAATTTTTAGACATAAATTATCAGTGGTGATGAAATCATATTTCATTGACTAGTTATTTAAAGCGATACAAGCGATTGCTTATAGGAAACTATTTTTCAAATCATTATTTTTTGCAAAAAAAGGTGCCTGTTAATCTGATGTATGAACCTTGCAGGATCAGCATTCTCTTGCAGAATTGCATTTTCAAATGCAGGGATTCGTGACATCTACGTGATACCTGTCTCTAAAGGGAAAAGTGGGAAACTGCTTCTTATGGAGAAACATCCATTCCGGACTCAAAAGGGGGTCGTAATTGCTATTGCTCCACTGCCTGGTTTAAGTGTAAGTGTAAATGCTATTAGTCATTGGTCTCTTTGGGCCCCAAGAGATTGGGGGATTTTGGTCAACTTTTGAGTGTCGTCATAAACTATTATAAATTCTTGCTTCCTGGGGAGTCCTTCAATACTCTTCTTCCTATGGGTTTCTAATTTCCACTCCTTTAGGAGCATAAATACCAGTGACCAGGAAGAACTCGAGTGCTCACTTGAAAAAGAAGCATTAGGTAGCAAACAAAATGTGAAGTTATAAGATTTTAGTAACTGACTCTGCTATCTGAATTGCAGATTTGCAATAGGATGAGACATTTGTTGGAAAAAGCAAGAAGTTTAAGGAGTTACTGTTTTTCTCTGATAGATTTTTCAATAAGAAACCTTCACATTTCCTGAACAAACACAGGCATTTCCTGTCATGTTGCTCTATGATATTAATAGCAATATTGTTAAAGAGTGAAGGGAAGATCTAAAGAGCAGACATAGAAACTTCAAGGAAAGATCTTGAGTGCTTACGTTTTACTGGAAGTGTAAGCTAGTAAAAATTAATGGCATGAGAGGATTATATTAATGAGCAACTTAGTGGTGAAAGACTTGATGGATGTTACTGCTGCATGTGTTAGTTTAAATATTACAAGTAATCACTAATCCGTAAGCTCTGATTGAATCTGTTGAGCTCAATAGTCCTTATACCTTCTTGGCATCTCTGTCAGCACATTTTCTGGCATCTTCCTCTAGTTAGATATAATTCATTTTATATTAAGAAAACAGCAGAATGATAATGAGGTAAATGCATCTAGAATAGGGTGGAACTACTCATGAATGTATAGGAAGAAAACAAAGAAATATTAGGTGGCTCATAGACGAAAACGTAATGGACATGGATAAAGCTGTTGGGTTGACCAATCATTCTTTTCCTTTTCTTCATTTCAATTGTCTGTCTTCTAATTTTGATCAACTGTGTCTATGGCTCCCTAGATACGAGATACAACTTCTCTTATTGCCACTTGGCAAGTTATTCGAGAAAAAAATTATCTAATATGCCCAAATAGGTACCGGCATGAGAAAAAAAAAATAAAAAATAAAAGACAACATGCACAGCTGAGATGGATTTTCTTTACTTTCTAGCAGCCGAAGATAGACAAGGAACATCCTACATGGTTGCACCTTCAGATAAGAGAGTTTGATCCCCGATTTGATTCAAGCAAGACGAAAAGCCACCATTTAAAGAGGTCTAATCATGTCATGGATGGGAGGTGGACACTGGGTTTTCCCAATGCAGAGGCTTGTGAGGCAGCTCAGTCGATGATACTTGAGGAAACAAGCAGGCAGAGATCATTTGTTGAACGGCAACTTGCGCTGATGCTCCGGGACAATGCTCTTGTAGATTAAGTAGACACTCAGGGTAATTGATGCTCTGTTGCTAAATTGCAGTAGCCTTGTACATTAGGTCGCTAACTAAATTCTTAGTTCTCTCTTTTCCCTCTTGTCCCGTCTCTTTCTTGCCCCTCTCCTGTTCAGAGTTCTGATGTGTCAATTCGGTACCAGTTTTGCTGTATAGTATAGTGTAATCCTCATCACAAACAATGCCACCTGTAATATATTGTTTGTGTCCGGCCAAACGACATCACGAATGATTCCTTATGTTCCCTTTTTATCTATAGAGCATTACTTTGCTATGACTAAGAGCAGAGACATTCGGATTCACACTTTGTATTTACTTCTGCTTTTTTGGACATGCTAATAATGTCAAGACTTCCTATTTGAGTTGCATACTTGTTGGTTTTTTGAATTCAGTTAAAAGTCCGTGCGTGTGTCGGCTGTGAAGACTTTATGCCTGTTGGTTGATTTTCTTATGAGCAACGAACTGCATACTGAGGAGTTAAAAGCCCAAAAGGTTGTCCCAATCTGGGGGAAAAGAAGTACAGAAAGATGGGTTCGAATAGGAACTTGGGAAGTTTGAGAATATTGTCAAGAATGTCTTCCCTTAGTGGGAAATTCATTTAGCGTTCTTATGGTGGCTTTTGCATTGCTTCTTCGACTGAACCAGAAAGATTTTCGAGATTCAGGATACTGGATCTGAGGGTTAATAGTGTCTGGGTCATTTTGCTGATAGGATAAATGGAATCGAATTTCTTCCTAAAACAACCAGTGAAGATTGCAACCTCTCTTCCTCTACCGCTGGACGGGTATCGTAGAAACATCTGCATGCAAATTGATACATACAAGTGATTTCTCAATAAAAGTGAGTATATTTTACTTTTTCCTTTTCTGTAGCTTTGCTTGGTCACTTTAAATATCTAAAGCCCTCTAAAATATGCAAATATTGACTTCTAGCCTCATATGGACCAGTTTCTCTTTTCTTCATAATTTCTAACTCTTTTTTTTCCCCTTTAAATTCATCCTCAAATTTTAGAGGAAAATATTACATTGTTTTTAAGCTAATAGGCCCTAAGCTTTTGAGACCTAACATATGCAGATTCATTATGTTGCATGTCAAGAAATTGAAGAGCCTGCAGTGGATATCTCGAAAAGTTTGTTAGTTTTTATATAATTGACCCAATGCGATTGATTGTGTTTATCATTCTAATTTTATAAATAGCATCATCTATAGATCGGCCAAGAATTGCCCATAATAGAACTGCCATCGTCATTTCCTTCTAAAAAGCCCTACTTATCGGAAATTTCAAATCCACAAAAAAACCCTCAAACCGATCCTAACACTGACAAGAGGGGCTAAGGTGGCATAGGAGACAGCGGCCAGAGGTGGTGGGGCGGCCGAAGTGATGTGGGAAGAGAGGTTACAGTTTGTGAATGATATTAAACAAGGATTGAAATTCGATGATAAGGTTTGTCGGAACTCATAGAAATTTGTCCTAGGATGCGTTTTAAATGGCAACTTATTTTCTTTTTGATGTTTGGGCAAGTGGTGACTATTTGTAGGTGTAAGTTGACTTATGTATCATTTCACATAACCTTTTTCATTCAGCATGAGACTTGGGATATTGCAAGCAATGTCACTTAAAGTTCTAACGTTCTTGTCAGTGTTGGCCTGTATCGCCCAATCACACTCCTCCTATTTGATGCATGGTCTATTTCATTCCAGTCCTCTTTGCAATCCTTAAGATCTATTAGGAGTTGCAAATTGTCTAAACCCTCTCGCCCCAACTATCACTCTTCACCATCATCAAAATTGGGTTGTTGTGTGGTTCGTCGTTGAACCATACGCCTATTGAAAGGAGGTCTTGCTTCGTTATCACATAATTACAACCCTTAATTAATTCACCCGCGAAATTGTCCATCTTAATTCATCTCATACGGAGCCTCAGCATCTTATCATTTGGCATACAATAAGCACTTTTTTAGGAGATCATCCATCCTCATAGTGCTCTTACTTGAGTACGCTAAACACTAGAACTTCAAAAATAATGTTATTATGTTAAAAGGAGCCTTTCATGAATTGAATTTAATTTCACATATATCATTCATGAACACTTCTCTTGTCTAGTGTGCAATTTGGTTTTCTTCCCTTCACCATCACGTGTCATCCTTTGTCCGGGCCCTTTGCACCTATAATCACTATACATGCTCGTTGAAATGGATTGTTACAGACTTCTTGACTTTGGCACGTTGTTGAGCTTGCTCAATGATGGGCTCGTACACCTATGAGTGGATTAAATATATTTGGCTTAAACCAAACATCTCTTCGCAGGTATGTAACTCGTGTGACAATGCTTAGAGGGGACGGCGGTGTTAATCGTCTCTTCTTACCCTTTAGTTTGTCATGAAAAGTGGTAGTTTTGAAAATAAAGGAATAAAATGGCATAGGGCCCAAAATGGGAGGAGGGTAACTAGTACTTTCTACGAGAATTTTGAAACCCCAATTTTTCAGGCAAAAGGGGACTTTCAATCTAAAATTTCAAGTGAACAAATTAATTTCAATGATGGACGAGGGACGTACTAATATGATTTTGGTAAGTACTTCATACATTAGTTAAATAATACATCTCCCGAACTGTACAATATTCGAATTCAATTTATTCATTTTGTGTAGCATCATCATCATGGATTCTTATCATTGTTTCATGCACACACAAGTGCTTTGCCCTTGTCAGCCTTTTCATCATTACACATTATACTCTAATAACTTAAAAAAACTTTTTTGGTACAAATTCGGACAATCAGTTAAGCTCCGCGGTGGAAAGCGAACGTGTAGACCGTCCATTAATCAGAAAAGCAAAAAAAAAAGAGGAAGAAAAAAGAGTGATATTTAAGCATTTATATTTCATACATAAGATACTCGCAAGGAAATATTTGAAAGTCGAATGATTCTCGTGTTGTGGAGGAGTCGCAACCGACAAATTCTCTACTTATGCTTTGAGTGTTTCGATTTAAAGCTGGGGAGATAATGATCTTTGTGTGATTCCAAAGCGAATCCACCTTTAATCTTTAGTTAAAAGCAGAGATGCTTATCTATGTGTTTTTGCGCTAATCCCCCTTTCGAGCTTTTGCTTTGTTTAACCTAATTATGCCCTAACTTTCTGATGCTTTCCAAAGATGAGAATGTCGGGTTTCGGGAAAATCAAAGCAAAGCAAAAGTTATTCTTTTGCCTAAAACCCTTAGCAAAACCTAAAAAGTAGTGCTCTCTTTTAAAAATCTCTTAGGGCAAGATTTCTCTTCTCTCTTCTAAAGCATGAAAGCGGCTTCCCCTTTGCACAACTCTTACGTAATGAACCATACCGTCGTCCCCCCTTTCTGCATTATCGATATTCTGCTGAGTACATTTTAAATTTGTAAGCCCCGACACTTCTTTTTTCTCCCCTCTTTTTCTCCCTTTCTTTTGTGGCTTTCCAAGCAGATTTAGTTGTGTAATTATGTAAAGAAGACCGATCGATGACGTGTACGAAAATGAATGAATGTTTCTAAAAGCCGTATATCTAGCTAGCTCGTTGGAAGGAGCGGGGGGGATGCTCCCACCATGATAGCTTCAATCATGAGAAAATGCAAGATGTTCGTGGGGATTGATGAAGAAACATTTGAACTACGCACTATCTGCTTATAAAAAGCGCTTTTGTTTCACGTAACTATTCGGGATAATGGTCTTTGATTATGGAACTTTCCCTGTGTTAAAATTTACAAATAAAGCTGTTTTACAAAATATTTAGAGAATGGCAAGAAGGGTGTATTTCCCCCCCGAAAAAAAGGGGATATTTTGAGAGCGGTGATTGGTAGTTTTCAACCACTTGTGTTTCCTTGCCATAGAAAATTCAAGGATTTTAGGTAACTTTTTCCTCTACAACAAATAATGGTGCTTAACTTGTGCTCCAAACTTTTGACCATAAAAATAAAAAATAAAAAAACTTGTGCTCCAAACGATATGAAATTCTTTATATTTGAAATAAGCATAATCACAAGTAAATTGCATGTTATGAGATCTCCAAACTCCACAAGATCAAACATTTAATCCATTTTGAGCTGAACATTCTTACTTTGAAGTTCTTTTTTTAAAATGAACCGTGACACCTCTATTTGTGCTTCAAACTTTGTGCGGTTTTTTTACTATCAAGATGAACTCAATCATAAATGAATTAGATAATTTGAGAGCTTTGAACCTTATATGATCTATCATCTTATCCATGTTCCCTTACGGCATAAAAGTTAATATCTGAAATACTTCGAATGATCTCTTTTTGTCATCATAATCACATCTATGTACCAAGTGATGGCGACTTTGCATTGGATGTTGAGAAAGTGGGACCAATATGATGAATTAAGTAATTAGCTATCATTATCTTTTCAAATCTTTTAACTAAATAAAGATTAGTATTTATACTACCGCTCAATCCGACCACTAGGGGTGAGCAATGGTCCAGTTCCAACCCGGAATAGAACAAAACTAGCCGATTCTGGACAGTTCTTGCAGGAACCGCTACAGTTCTCAATTCTAGGTACTAAATTTAATCACTTGGAATGAAGTAATATATTTTTATAATCATTTTTCTCTTTAAGAATAAACGTAAAGAAGTCTCCCTCTCTCAATTACTTCTCTCAGCTCAATTCTCGCTCCCTCGCTCTTAGATTTTCAGTTTAAATTTTTGTACTCTCTTCATTCATTATTCAGATCTAGAATTGACAAGATCGATTCAAAACTTAGATCTTGAAGCAACGGGGTCACGGCCGTTTCAAAACCAGGTCTACGACTGATGAGGCTGCTTCGAGGTTAGATCTAGAATTGGGTCAATCAGGCCGCAGTCGCTTTGAAGCTCAGATCTAGAACCGACAATGCTCGAGGGACAAGTATTTCCTCCTTGAAGCTTTTGATGACGAAATCGAGACCTTGAATACCAGATCTCGGTCCGAAACGCCCTTTGAATCATTGAGCATGTTTGAGCAGATCGTTTCGGATACGCTTCGCCTTCAATGAGCTAAGACACAAGTTGGCCTAGTGGAGATTCGTCTTAGAGCCTATGCTATGGTCTTCTTCGACGAGCGCTTCAAGCCTTTGCTACGATCTTCTTCAACGAGCCCTTCGATGCAAGGCACTTGTGCATTTTCTTCACAGCATTACGTAATCTTGCATATTGAGAAATTCAGCTTCTCGGTTTGTTTTTGCTGGCAATTAACGTGAGATAATGGTGAATGATGTTCTAATGTCTGGAATGTTTCGTAAGGCTAACTTCCACTACCTCCCACCCGTCACCCCTCTTAGGCTAATTGTGCATGGCCCTAGTTTCGAATAGAATCGGGTACCATAGTCCCATTCCTCATATTTAAATTTTGGGACTTGAAGTCATTAGATCGATTCCCAATTCTAGGTTGGGAATCGGGCCATTCGAAATCCGATCACCCTTACTAACAACATAACAAAGCATCAAAAATGAAAATGAAACGCAATGAAAGCCTTCAACCAACCAGCCCGTCTTTGATACAGAATATACTTGGAATTTACAATGATATGCGTGCAATTTTTCTTTAGCTAGCTAGTCTAACCTTGTCTTCTCCTACAAATACCTCGTAGGTCAGTCAAGAGTCAATCACTTCCAACTTTGAAACGTATACCCCGAAAATAACTTAAATAAGAACAAAAATTTTCATGAAAAGATTCTCCTACAGTTATTGAACGTTAAAAGCAACCCCCCCGTCAACCCATCCCAAAAGTCCTATATCATCAGCTGACTGATCATCATCGCCATCTTCGGCAGTGTCTTCTTCGACCAACGTGTTCAAGTCAAGCGACAAGCAAGACCTTGTCTGTGAAGATTTCAGCATGAAATTAGTAGGAATACCAGAGGTACGGCGTTCACAGCTGAAAATAACGATAGCGTCACTCAGCTCCACCTCGTCGCCGACTAAGCTGCTGATCCTTCCTCTTTGCATTGCTCTCTTGAAACCCATTTGAGCGGTATAGTCAGCTTCTTCGACATCTTCGACAAAGAACACCCGGTGTGGGTTCTTCGCCAGTTCTTCGGCAAATCTCTCAATGTAACCAGAGCTTTGCTCGTCCCTCAGTCTTTTGTTTCCATTGTTTTCCGGGGAATCTGCTCGGGTAGATGATGAGAAGCTACTTAGAGTAATGGATGAGAAGCTGTCATATGAGCTAAAGACGAGCCAAGCCAGCTCTCTAGCCACCTTCTCTTTAGCTTCTGCGTCTGCGCCTTGGAAGAGAAACCAAGTGTCTTGCTTAGACGCACCATTTTGGCACTTAGGCCCTAGTTTTCTTCTCGACATGCCTGATCGGCATTTCAAGATTGTGGTTGCAATTTCAGGGATTATGACCTTTTGCGATGGGACTTTCTTCTCCAACTCGGTGCAAAGGGTTTTGAGGTTCTCAGAATTGAGTTCCTTGAACCTCGGAACATACTCTACCTCCACGATTTCACTTGAAGATGCTGAGTTCGAACGCGAGGAAAGCTCAATGACAAAGTTGACCAATTCTGATGGTGGATTCCAAAACTTTTGGTCTCGCCAAGAATGTAGTTTTGTGGGTGGCCACTCATGATGAACGAAATGGTGAAAATTAGGGTTTTGGCGTTCGTGGGAATAGCCTGAAGCGGAGGGAGATGCAGGCAGAGAAGAAAACATAGGGTTTTTCCCGAAGTTGTTCCACTTTTGGCATGCGTACTCCTGATGATCAATAAGCATTAATTAAGAGAATTGTTGAGAACTATAAATGGTAATGATGATGATTATAACGAAGCAGTGAGCAAACTGTAACCATGATTATGACCTCATCATTGTTATTGCAATGTCTTCTATACTCGTCCTTGTAATTTTGAAGCCATGGCGGAAGTGATGAAGTGGTCGACGATCGTGATTCGACAAGCTCGAAAGGGCTAGCTGGCCCCCTATTTTCAGCTTTTTTGCTAATGCAATCTGTCTCTGGTCCACTGAGAAAATGATGAAGAAATAGTCGAGTTGAATCTTTTTGTAGCATAATCTTGGCCTATGGCCCTAGCGTAAAAAAGCACATCACAATCAACATACATTCTTTTATCTTTTCACTTCAGCAAGTATATACCATATACTTATATGCAGATAAATTTGAGGTTGAGTTTTGATCCACCACTTACTAATAGAATTGGAACTAACTTAACTACTAATTTTTATTTTGGATAGAGTTGGTATTCAATAGGAAAAACGTAAAAAGGAGTGTCAAAATCAGACTAAATCTACACCAATATATGGCAGGAGTTATAAAATGGAATTGGTGAGACCTAGATATTCTTTAAAGTATGCACAATAAGCTAGTGTGCCCTGCATAAAAAAATTGGAGAGATGGTTGATGTTTTCAACATTGATAAGTGAACAGGAATTGAAAAGCTTCTAAGTCCCCACCCCTCATTTTCAAACACAGAACATGTTATCACTTTAAAGAAAGATAAAGCAGTTGTGCCTAATTCTCACTCGCCCACCATATTTTACTCGATGGACTGGAGTGAGAGAACTAAGTTCTGAGAAAAAGTGAAGTTTTGAAGTTCAAGAAAACCAATTCAAAATAAAAAAGACAAGACAATTTTGTTCCTTAATTACCTGTCAGTGATGAGACTCAAGCTCAAACTTCCTGCTGGGATTGTGAGAGGATGGAGGCACCAAAGAGTCTCTATGGACGGATAGCCGGTTTTACACCTCATATAGCTTTGGAATGTAGCAAATCCCATGAGCCAGAGCCTTCCATTTCCACCAATTCCAGACACCAATTTTGCTATCTCCCCAACCACATGTTCAACAGCACAATAGTAATTGTTGCTCCTCTCTAGTTGATGTCCCTTAAATTTCCTAGCTCTATACTCAGCAGTCCATTTGAGATCTCCCAAATATAGAACCACCCCACCATCATCATTGCTCATGTAACTCTTCACATGCTTCTTGAGATCTTCAACTCTCCCTTCTACCTCTTCTCTATGCATGTTCTCAAAGGAGCTTATTGAGAGGCGGAAAATCTTTAAGCTTCTTATTGTTTGAGGAACATCATCTTGTCCCTTCTTTAACTTGTCCATTACTTCTCCGACCACTCCCTCAACACTAGCAAGGCACTCACCAACGACAACGATGCTTTTCCTCTTCTTGCTCACCATGTTTTCCAATACAAACGCGACATCCTCATTTCTAACTGTATCTGGTGCATTAATGTTCCCCAATACTAATCCAGTTTCATCGAAGGAACTCAAAGGAGACTGATGAGAAATAACCAACAGATTGCTGTTATTACTACCCTTTGAGTTGTCCTTGGTCATTGTCTGGTTTTTTGAGCAGATGTTTGAGGAGGAAACGACTTGCTCAACGTTGCTCTTCACTTGAGAGCTGGAGAAGCCTGCTTCTTTCATGACTCTACTCACACTAGGGTCATCTAGGATAGAGATGATGAGCTGCTCAAGCTCAATTTTCACTGCCAGAATAGGCTGCTGCTGGTTCTCAATGGAGCCGCGTCGCTGGTGTGCCTGGGCCCGCTTGAAGGCAGCGACGAGGGCGTTGGAGATGGACGGGTTTTGTAGATGAGTTCCCAGGACATGGCTTGGAGCGGCAGCTGGGAGGCGGTTGAGTGCGACGTTGAAGCAGAGCTCTAGAGCCTTGCACTGCAGAGGGTGGGAGTGAGATTGAAGACAAGCTGTTCTCAGAAGGCCAGTGGAAGAAGTGAGCATGGTGTTGGCCACATGGAGAGGTGTGACTTGAGAGTGGCCACGACGCTTCGCTAGGGTTACGGCCTGCTTTACTACAGTTGCCGCTTCGGTTGTCAGGGCATGTTGGACTGTGCAGCCTCCTCCTGCTCTCATCTTCAGCGACTTAGGAGATGTCGTAGAAGTGCTTGAGCCGAGAAAAGGGGTATGGAGTTGGGTTTTGTGAGTGGTCAAGGAACTTGCGTAGGTTCAAGTATCATGGGTGGTTATTGATATAGAGGCAAAGTGGAATGAACGGGACTATCATCTGTCTGTGTTGACGGGATGGAGAAGAAACATTTTTGAAGAGGGGAACGTCGGTATTTCTAGAAGAGACACAGGAGAGAGGAGGGTAGCGTGTTGCTGTCGACAAGGTTTTTCTGGCGAACTAACTCTCTTCGATGCTGTGTTGGTGTATGCAGCTTGAGAGAGATATAGAGAGAGAGAGAGAGAGAGAGAGAAAGAGAGAGAGAGAGAGAGAGAGAGAGCTTGTGATATAGGCTAGAGGGAAAGTGATCTGGTTTTTATCTCTTTGGGAAACTTGAGAGGGGAGGTGGGGTGAATGTGGGCTATGCTTTTCTTGAAGTTGAGGTTAAATTTTTTTGGTCCAAAGTGGATTTTGCAGTGGAAAGTGGATTGCATGTGCTGACAACCAGGAAGAATGCACCAGTACACAGTACTAAAGGCCACTCTCCTTTTGCGGGAAAAAGAATTAGGTGCAACCAATCCGTGTGAGCCCGACTCGTATATTTGATTAAATTGAGGTGGGACCCATATGGGATCAACCTGATCAAACGGTAGATTGAGCAGGGCTCAGATTATCCAGATGTTACCCAATACTTACTCCTCCTTTGCCCCCCTTCTCTCCCTTTCTCTCTCTCCCTGTACTGAACAAATCAAAATTGTGAAAACCCTACAAAATTAAGGGGGAAGATGTGGGTTTCCTATTCAATACATCTCAGATTAAGACACATTTCTCCACATATTCGTTAAACTGTAACTGTCAAGACATCAAGTATAATGGAGGCTTTTGTCCCTGTCGACAATCAAGTCGTGGAACAACAATAGGATGGAGATCCACATGTCGCCTTCCGACGTTTGTTGAGGTTTTTGATCGATTTTTCCAACCGCGTCGAAGCATGAACCTGAATACCTGGTGCCATCATTTGGAGCAGCACAGGATCATGGATGGAGACTGGACATGGGAGAATGCATATCCAAATCTAACACGAGTACACGAATCCTACAAGATTAATAGATGTGTTGGCATATAAATCTCTTTAAGCTGAATTGATCGGACCTCAACAAACAAGATTAGTTGTACCGGAACATGTTTTGCTTATACCTGTCAAACGATAGAGTCATGATCTTAAAAAAAAAAAAAAAATGAGAGAGTCTGGTCGAAAACAATCTGACCCAAATAGACATAATTTACTCGTTTGGATGCAATGAAAAATTAGTAATCTATACTCAAATTGATTATACTCAACACATACTCGATCCGATCCACTTTACTAATATACTTCCATATTTAATCAAATCTAGAAAAATCATACTAAAATTGAGGTGAAAGTATAGAGTAAGTGAGCACGAGATTAAATGAGGTTGAAAGAGAATGAAAAGAGAGTAATACAAATGGATTCAATTTAAATAAGTTTTAAAACATTATTTATGACATATTTAGTGAATATAATTAATCCATATAAGAACTTATGCCATCTCATATGATTTAATAAATGGGTTCATAATCTATTCTCGACTAGTCTAGTTTTGTTGTATTATTAATATATATATATATATATATATATATATATATATATATATTTGGATACAGTTGAAGAAATAGCTAGTTTAAAAGAGATTTTTTGCAGAAGTGAGTATAATCCATATGGTTATATGGTATGTGTGGTGTACAGGTAAGCATGTTCACAAAAAAATGTGTGAGAGATATAGTAAGTGGTTTATCACGTCCAATTGATCACACATATAACCATATGGGTCACGTTTAATTGTTCAATAAAATTTATCATATTATCTTGAAAATCAGCTCCATCAAATGGACCCCGAGCTAGCATTCACTATCGTGCAACTTTTGCATGAAAAGGAGAGACTCCTTAACTCAAGGTTTTGGAATGGCCATCTCAGATACCATCTAATGCATGATATCCGATGATTGAACAATTACACGACCAGCGAGGGATCTCCCTCTCATTCCTCAATCATTTTCCTTCGCTTTTGTACATTCCTATGTCTGCCCACATGAAAGGCAGCTATAATAGCGTTGATTAGGGCTAAGCGAGAGAGATTAGTTAATTGGAGCACACTTTAATGACTTCTTCCCAAGAATTTTTGTCGCTAGCTAGGCGTGGTAGTAGCAGCTCACTGTCTGTTTGGACTACTTTAATATTTGTGTTAAGTGATTATATTCTCACAAGCAAGCATCATAGCATTTTTACTAGATCAAGCCAATCATATTTTTTGAATCCGAGATCCACAAGGATCCTATAAAAAATTAAAGTGCATGTGTAGTTTCCTTATTGTGATTGACTCTATTCTCCACGTCTTCCCAGATATACCAAGTGCATGCAATATCTTATTCCATTTGCTAGAGATTCGCTTGGTGGTCGAGCATAGAGGGAGGATTGTACGGTGGCAACAAGGAGGCAGAGGTGGTGATGACTAACGCCGGCGGCTGAGCCCAGAGAGAGAGGGAGGGAGAGAGAGAGAGAGAGAGACTTCTTTGTTTGGGTAATAATAAGTCATGCTAGGTTTTTGGAGAAGAACAAAGAGATCTATCAAGGGTTGCCGCGTCAGGGCCGCAACTAAGACGAATCCTTTGGAAAGGCTAATGCTTTAGTAAAGTGAATGATTATCTCTAAATAAAAAAATGATTAAACCTATCTATGATTTTTAGTTTCTAACTTTGTGGAGAGCATGAAGTATTTCTTTTCTTTAAATATAAAAGGCAAAGCGCCAACAACTATATAATATGCCTCTTAAGCGTCCCACGTACTGATTATCGGTTTGTTTTAAAAAGATAATACATTTCACTTCGTCCTGCTTATGGCTCGAGCTTCTCGAGCTGGAGTAATTTACTTGATATTGGAGAATATCACTTTCTTTTTCCATCCAATCAAAACTCAGTTATTTATCCTACGAGTGGGCACAAGAGATTAGTATACCTATCGTTATTCAACCAGGCATAGGCGTAAGCACACAAAAATTGAAAACCTTGTTGAAAATAAAAGTCAATATATATATATATACACACACACACATATGTATAAATATACACATATGTATAAATATACACACATATATATATATGTATATAGTATAACATTAAAGATACAGATCTAATTACAAAATTCTCGGGATAAAAAGACTCCATGTTGAAAATTTCACAAAGAAAGATAAACTTCAAGGTTTCACAGTCTATTTTAAATAATAAAAATATCTTTAAATGAAAATCAATGCGCGAAAGGGTTCGTTAATGGGGCTTTAAGGATGCGAAATTAGCCTACAATACCAAGTTAAAAAGTCTGCTGTGTATACGTTCAATTTTTAGGTAGAGGGACATTATGAGACGAAACATTCATTGCAATCCATATTAAGGGGATGTGGGATGCACTTTATTGTATCCATAGAAAAGGTGTGCGCACAATACACGTCTAAAATTAAAAACTATTTGTTATAACAAATCTTAGGTAGAACTCTTGGGGTCAAAAGAACCCATTTCGGAAGTTACTAATAGAATTTTATTGTCTATTTAGTTATCTCTATAAAGGAATCGTCTTTGTGTGCTAGATAATGAAAAATACTGAAAATCCACAAACAAATTGATTGGCTAATTGAAGTATTAAGGATGAAAAATCAGGCTCCTATAATTTTAAGTTTAAGTAGAGGGAGATTATAAAAACACCCATTACATCCGCATTTGAGGGACGTGGTAGGATGAATTTTTAAAAAGAACTGGAGTGTTTGGTCCAATATTCCGTCATACAGAGGCAGCTCCTGTAGACAGAAAACAGATGCCCTCGTATCTTTTCGTCGGCTTAGTCAGTAAGAAATTGCAGTCTTCAGTCAAAAAGCTCCAGCTTCTTTGCTTGCCTCTAAAGAGATATATAAAGTCGTGAGATTGTTTAAGCAAAAGCAACTCTTTAGTGCTTGAGGTGGTGATGTTTGAATGAAATTAGAGGGCTACAGTACGACAGTACTACGACATGATATACAACTCTAACACCCAGCTAAGAATAAAGCAAAGCCTTCATGGATATAACACTAATTCACAAATTGGAGAGCCTTCTTTTATATTTATTAGAAGGAAATTCAATTAATATTTCAATCCGTTGTGTTCTTTATGCATGATCCAACCCCTTTATAAGTTTCACCGAGAAGAACTGCATCAAAGTCTTCACATCTTTTGCTTTTGTAGCATCCTTTCCTTAAAGTAGCATTAGAAAAGCAAAATATGGCATTATCTACTCAGAAAGGGCTTCTCATTCGATGCCTCTTTGCTCTTTAATGTGTCCACCTTTGATTGAAGGCAAATATTCTTTTTAATCAAGCAATATCGATTGAAGCAATATTCAAGATGCCCGGGCAAGTTCTGGTGTGGATGCTTTGTTATATCTCAAGACAATGCTATATGGAACGCGGCCTAATCTTTCCACATAGCTACCTCGTGTTTGGGCAAATCGTATCCATAAAAAGTGAACTAACCATTGACTACAGTTTGAATGATAATTTAAGTTGACGGGTTTTAATTGCAAGATGATGATGTAGCTTTGATAGGACACCTCCTAAGTTATATAACCTGATTAGTGATCTGAAAACAATATTCCAAATGTACCATCAAGATTCTATAATTATTGTCTATAGAGAAGGCTAGGTTTCAATACGGCAATCGAACTATTCATATGTACTCACAAAATTTTCATCCAGAAACTGCTCTTTATCCTCGAAGTTACATGAATCAAGTCCCACATCCACATATTGTTGAATGGACTAGCGGACGATGAAAGTTGTGTGTGTGAGAGAGAGAGAGAGAGAGAGAGAGAGAGAGAGAGAGAGAGAGCAGGCTCCAAAGGCTGGATGCAGAAAAAGTTGCTCCAATTTTGGCACGACAGCCTTGTCAATGAAAAGGCGAAAGAATTACCCAGCACACGCACCTTTACCCAAAAGCATGAAATTATTCTTGGCGTAATAATGGAGAACAAATTGTAAACAAACATCAGTTACACGTTTCTTAAAAGTCGAGTATCATGGAGTTTCACATCTGAAAGCAACTTGTTTTGCCATGGTGGTGGGTTCTAGGTGCAAATTTGTATCCAATGCCGATGCTCAAGATGTGAACTAGTGATTCCAGGAATGGAGAATTCAAAGTGTAATTGATGTGAAAGGTGAGAAGTTTTATCTTTTTCTTCTTCACATCCTTATGTACACGTAGGTGAGTCATGAAACTTATCTATTAGTTGGGTGATTAACTACACGGATGTTCAACCTTCTCCACTTGAGGACCCAACTTCTTGGAAAAGCCTCTCTCTCTCTCTCTCTCTCTCTCTCTCTCTCTCTCTCTCTTTTCCCAGATTTGTAACTTGACCTTCTGAGTTCGTTTCTATCCTCCTGTTTGGAAGCTTTTTATGTGATGTACATTTATATAGGAAAATAATTAGAGATTCTTTTCACAAGACTGTTTCCTATCTGGTGCCGGGCAGTGTACCGTGAGGCACTGCCTTTGCCTTGCTCGGTATGGGGCAGTGGCTTGGCAGGGACTAGGAATTTGATCCCCATCCCTGCTTTGATCTGCTTTGTGTCCGTATTAGGATGACCCTTCATCCATCGCTTTGGATCGGAAGTCCTTCCACAAACTGCATGCATATACCTTCATTTGTCATGTTAAAAGAAAAGTGCGGTGTCGACGATTCAAAAAGCCCCTAGAAGTTTTCATTCCAAAAAGCTGTACCATTGACGATAAGTGTTTGGTATATACTATATCTTGGCACAAGTTAAACAATCAAATGAAGGAGCTTTTACAGCTCTCAATGTATTGACAGTCTGCATGTCATGAAAAATCAATGGATTAAAAGAAATTAGATTCTTTGAAACTTACTATGCTCAATAAGTGGAGGATAATTGATCAGATTACTGAACATTATAATATTTCGCTTTGTCAAGCACTTACTCAAAAGCATAAAAATGATTCTAACAAACTCTTTCTCAAGAGCTTGTTTGAGTCGCTAAACAGCATGTGCTTACACAACTTTGTTGCGATCACCGTGAGAGCTTAAAGATGAGCAGAGGGGTTAGAATAAGATCTGAGAGAATCATGGAATCTGGCGAAGTTGTAGTTATCCTCAAAAGGAGGAAACGAGATGAAGATATGACATGATATAAAGGAAACAGCATATAAAAACCCTATTTATTGCAGAAAGTTGGTGTTCCTTTTAAGATAAAAGTGACTCGCTTTTAAGCTCTTTGATGTGGTTGGTGTTGAATCCGCCGGGTTGAGCATCGACAGATGAATCTTTAGGTACAATTAGTGGGCTCACCTTTTTCAACTCCGCGCATAGAAAATTAAAAGTTTGTTAGTGAAGCTTAAGGAACAAATTCTGCACGCAAACGATTGGAAAAGGGGTCACATGGGTTATGTCCTTGAGATAACATTTAAGCCTTTATGTTACCAAAAAAAAAAAGAAAGAAAAGAAAGAAGATAAACAAACTCAACTTTTGTTCACTGCTATGTGAAAAATGAAAATATATTGAAATAGATTTTAGGTTACCAGGTTGAGGTCAGTATAAGCTGCAGTTGCTTGATATATTTAAGCAAAGTGGTAACTCAGCATTAGAGAAGGTAAGGGTGCCCATCTAACAATACCTTATGATGATAAATAGTAATTACTCACCAAGAAAGAGTCTATAGAGCCAATACGACAATTCAAAAATCGTATTGTAATTTAATTTCTACCTATGGCTTATCTTCTGAATTTGAAATAAAAAAAACTTTTAAAGTATTGTGGAACGAAATTTATATAGTTTCACATGTCAATATTTGTATATTTTGTAAGTAAAAATCAGATTATGAGAGTTAAAAAAAAAAAAATCCAAGCAAGAGTTGAATTTCTTCTCTTAATCCTAAAAAAATAAGAAGAATCTTCCAGTGGACCAAGATTTCATGATAAATGTTCAGAATGATTGTCATGCTCTTTGCAACCTAATGCCTTTTTATTTTGGCGAGAATGTGAACTTTGTTGGAAGATGTTGGAACCCTGAGTTCGGACACTTCACCATCTTTTCGTTCTTTACCAGCCACGATCTTATCCCTTTTGGGAAGCTTTTATGACCACCATGAAAGCTTTAAGCTTTATCTAGATGTCTTTTGGAACTGGTTATTGCACCGGCACATCTCTAAATACGCGTCGAATGCACTTTGGCTCTTCGGATTTAAAATATTTCGAGTCTCATCTTCTTTAAGCTGCAAATAGCGCGGATAATGTCCATGGAAAGTGAAAGGAAAAAAGGAGAATGATTAGGCACGTTCGGTTGCTTAGGATGAGATCAGAATAATCCAGCACAGTTAATCACAGCCCTAAAAGTAACAATCCCGTCCAGCAGTTTGTCACCCTTGCTGGAGCTCCTGTCGTGGCCTCGTGGTCGTATACCGATCTTTGCCCCTCTCTCGCTTTCTTCTGGCTCTGGTACAGTAGAAACTGATCCGGACCTTGACATCCAAAATGAGCCTGCAACCTCAATGTCGACTAGGTTCTCATGCTATTGTGCGACAGCGAGACGGGTACTCGAGCTAGGGGAGAAAGAACTTTATTGCACCGACACTATCCTAAGCGGACGTAGCCTATAGCGATGGCTGGCGTCATTTATGGTGCTAGGCGTTCAATGTTGGTTGGCTAGTGAGAAATAATGATCTCGAAATTAAGGCCTTCTCTAGCGAATTAGGGTTTCTTGGTGATAGTAGATTAGGCTCATCATGACCACTGTATCTATGGTTGCTTATATTTCATCTTTTTAGAGGATGTAAATTCACTCTTCATCGCATAAATGGAAACGGTTCCAGCTTTGATGGAAACACGATGTTAATATCTCTTCATTCTTAATTGGTATACCTATTCCTCCGTACTCCAAGCCACCTAACATCATAAAAAGTGGAATGAATATATACAATGAGGGATATGTAAACGGAGCAACATTTTAGCTTTACACCACTTGTTGACCATTTTGCTTAGCTGGTAATATTAGAGCTGTTCTCCCTTTTAACATTGACAGTCACATTATAATCTTCTTCTTTTTTCCCTTTCACTCTCTTCCTTTTCATCAGTCTATTTGCAAATCCTCATTGAACAAGTAGTATTTAAAATTCTGTGCATAATTACTATACACATTGGCTTCTCTAAGTACTATGTAGTACACATAGTTATCCTTTTACAGTTTATAAAAAAGCCCGTGCAGGCACACACCTAATTTGTAGAAAAGCCCTTATTATCGTGCATAGAAGTTTGATCTAAAATGATTCGATTAAATTCTTTGCATCGTGCAGTATCATGACGCTCTCATTTAATTTTCAATATGTTAGATAATGATAATATAATCCCATCAAACATCACATGAGCAGCTGACATTACAAAATGTTTGATGCTCTCTTGTTTTACAACATCAATGTTGATTTGAAAAAGCTTGCGGCCTATGAAGGCAATATCAACTGACCCATAACTCCTCCTCGTACTCCCCAACGTTACTGGATCAACGGACACTAGAGGAACAGGATAAAATTGAAGCCTTTTTCTTGCCAAGAACGAAAAAAAAAAGCAGACGGATATTGGCATCTAGGAATAAGACAAAATAAAAGACAGAGACAAAGTTTCCACAACTTGACCTTTGCAGTTTGCAGTCTTTAAGAAAAGGAGCGCTACTACAACCTCTCTTTCTACAACGTCACTAGAGACCTTGACAGTGCATGAAAGTAAGGGAATTGCGGGATCTGATTCTATCCTTCATGTTTATATGGTTGCGAATCCAAAAGATCACATAACTTAAGAGTCCTAATCTTGTGGTCATTCTTTCTTTCTTTCTTTCTTTCTTTCCTTTTCGTGCTTTCAAGAGACAAAAGCACGTCCCTCTTTGGTGTGAAGGAACGTTCCCAGAGGACGTAGCTTTTATTGGGACTGATCATTTGAGAGTGATGATTGAGGGATCCGAGGAGAGGAGGAGAGAGTACGTCAAGTGCCGTTTGTTTGACTCGTACATAGTGCATGGGAATGAGCGAAGGCATCTTAGAAAGAGCTGGTCAAAAAAGAACCCGCATACGCGATCGAGGACGAGCAGAGATAGTAAAGTACGTGGGATAAGATCTTTGGAACTCGATGCTGCTTTTGATGAACGTTGGGTCGTTCTCCAAAATTGCTTTCAATTTCAATTTAAGGGAGAAGAACAACCGCCCATAGGTTTGAAAGAGAGTGTCGTGGGAGAGGGGAGTAAAAGAGCAGCATAGATACTTTGAGGAGAGAAATTTCAGTGGAGAATAGCAATTTGGAGTAACAAGAAAACAAGCCAGTCTATCATCTGGATCAACGGAAAGATTGATCAATTCGATAAGTTGAGTCGGGTGGAGGTTTGAGTCTAGGTTCAAATCGAATTGGTATGAACGAGATAGATCCTTCTAGTTCTATCTTATGTTGCATATTGGTTCTTCCATTATGCAAAGATCTCTTGGGATGATTTGAAATAAAGTCAGATCCGGAGAGAAGGATGGATAGGTTTTAGATTTGGAAGTTGAAACCTGCACTGTAAGGATCGATTTTCAGTTTTTAGAATTAGAAACTTATCCTTTAAAATCGAATTTGTCGGCCTAGGCTGATTCGTTTGCAACGTCTACTTGGGAATTATCTGATTTTTTTTTTTTATTCTTTGAAAGGACAAGTTTTTCCCGTTAGTTTACCAAACGATGAGAAGTAAAGTATCTCATTTTTACAACTAAGATAAATAGCAGTTATAGAAAAAGGTAGAGCAAAAAAATGTTGAGAAGTAAAACATTGGTACTAAAATAAAAGGAAATATAGGGCAATTGAAAAGTGTGCAACTCATCCTTGAGTCAAGCAAAATGAAAGTTAAAGCAACAATAGAAATCTCATCTACCAAAAGCAACATTCCATGGAAAGATGAACTTGTAAAATGAAATAGATAATAAAAAATTTAAGATGTCAAAGTAAAAAGAAAGAATTAGGGTTATCCCGGTCCGGTTCAACACTAAGACAAAGAACCCGATAATAGTTGGTTCCAAAAATTTGGAACTAGGAACCAATACTCAACCCCAGAGAGAACTTTGAAAAATAGGCACCATATTAGAGGTTATCGACAACTTCATGGAGTAATTTGGAACAAAGACAAGCTCACTAGGTAAACAATCTTCTATATTCAGGAGAAGGACACCTAGATTGTCAAGACTTGGTACGGGGGGACACTCGAGTAGGAGTGAGCATGGTCCGGATTGGGCCGATCCACCCCCTAACCCTAGGACTAACTTGCACAACTAGTCCTTAATTTTGGGATTGAGGACAAATCCTGTTGAGCTTGGGACCGATGATTGGACTGACCTAATGGGTTCGGTCCGGTTCTAGGGTTAACCCGAGATCAACTGATTTTTTATTTCATTTTTTGTACTATTTAAAAAAGCGATTGAGGATCGGACTGACCCAATGGGTTCGGTCTGATTTTTAGGTCAACCCAAAACTAACCAATGATTTTTTATTTCATTTTTTGTACTCCTTGAAAGGGTAACCGAGGATCATATTGATCCAATGGGTTCGATGATGAGTAAGGTCAGCTAAGAAATGCAAGCGGTGAGGGTTAAGTGGGGTGAGCGTCGAACAAAATGAGCATCGAATGTTGAGCGAGGAGCAACAAGCCAAGCGAGTATCGAGCAACGAGCGGCACGAGTGACCCAAAGTAAGCAAGGCGAGTGTCGAATGGCGAGCGGAGAAGTTGTTTATTTCGATTTTAGCAAATTGAAGACTAAGAGGACAAATAATACATAAGAGAACGAATACTAGAAGAGGATACCATAAGGTGCCTTCTTGGACGCCGTGAGGACTCCTCACAAAAACATTTCTCTCCTTCGTAAATTATGACTATTGACATTGTAAAATATATTAAAAACCTAAGTTATTAAAGAATAATGTAAAATTACTTGAACTCCACACTAAAAAGCTATTTAATGTAGTTGATGTCGTCTATTTTAAGGTTTTCTCTATATAAAAAAATTATAAATTATATATATAGTTAGGGTTGGACCGACCTGGAACTCTCAGGATCGAGGACCAACCCGCACAATGCTGGTCCATAAATTCTAGGACCAAGAACCGACCCAGTCTTCCTGGGAATCGGACCAGGACTGATAGGATTGGGCCAGTCCCAAGGTCAATTTAGGGTTGACTACGGGTGATGCTCACCTCTACACTCGAGTATCAAAAGTTCAGACATGTATACTTAAATGTCAAAATCGGAGCAAAATGGATAAGTGAAGTGTCAATGGCAAGAAAATCCTACCAAAATGCCGACGTAACGTTTTTCCGATGAAACAAGTGTAAAACGATGTCATTTTACACACCGACATGATTATATAAGCAATAAAACAACGTCATTTTGCTTTGAATTTAAATTTTAATATAAATATTAAAAACTTTAAAAAATTATAATAATAAGATTAAAAGAGGGAAGGGGGAGGGGGGAAGAGTTGTAGAATGACGCCGGCCCTTGGCTAGGGCTTGGCGAACTCGGCCGACTGACTGTCCCCACTTTCGCTGAGCGGTAGCAACAGTGAGGGCTTGCAACTCCTCCTGCTTTTTCTTAAATTTAGTTTTAAATTAAATTAAATTAAATTTATATTAAAATTGAAATAATAGGCAAAACAATACTATTTTGCCTTTTCTTTACTGACTCAGCTTTCCAACGAGTCACGTAAGTGAGTTATATTAATAAAGAATTGTCACATAAGATTTCTGGCCAAGCTCGTCGAACTTGGCACTTAGTGTCCCATTTTTCAAAGAAAGTGACACTTTTGTGTACGTTTCGTAACTTTTGGCATTTAAATATTTTTCCATGTCAAGTTTCAACATTCTAGGTATTCTTTTCCCTCTATATTCATTTTAGGTTTTTCAAAAATGTATTTGGTTCATGAAAATAGAAAATTCAATAAGTGCACAGAAATTTAATAAGGCTGTGTATGGTGGGATGTTGTCAAAGAATAGTAGCCTACCTCATCATCTCGAATGGAAATTCTGAAAAGAATAATTGCTTTCAGCCTATAGTCAAATATAAGTCGTAATGGTTCTCTTATTTCCAGTTGAAAACAATTCCCAATAAGTGCGCAAACACTTCATCTATCTTCTTCTTTTGTACCCAATGCTTTCAACTCCATGTATGTTTATGCCCTTAAACAATCTTGTGAAGGGGATTGCCTTAAGGAATGGCGGGCTACAGTCGGTTGCCAAGTAAAGAAATGTCGCGAACTATAACTAACTTGTTGTTTTCGCTTCTACCAACCAAAGAAAGAAGAGGAACATTAGCGAGACGTTTTGAGTTCAGCATGTGTCTTTTTCACTGTTTCTTCTTGTTCTTTTGCTTCCCTGGCTGAATTATACAGATAAAAATCTGTTTCTGTTAGAACAAGTGAGGGGAAAAGCTGAAGAGTCGCCCAATTACTCCGGGTGTGGGCTTGGCTCTGGTTGATCGGCCCACTGTCCCAACACCACAGGCCCATCCAAGAGCTTCCACAATCCAAGCTCCGATCACAATCCAAGCAACTTACTTTATCCTAAGCTTTGCAAGAGGATACGCAAGCGCGGCAATTCGAACTTGGGATCCAAGAAGGAAGGGCAACATGCTTACTAAGGGCATGCAAAGAACCGAAGACAACTCAGGACTAAATCAAAACCAACAATTCCCAAGGGAACTGGTCCGATTCCTGGTTCTAGGTATGAAATCGCCCACTCACCTATCCACCTGGAGGTACAAAAAAAAATATATATATATATATTTTAATTGTTAATAAAAATTTTCCACTGAAAAAAGATTTAAAAAATGAAAATCCTAAAATCCCTAATATAAAACTCAATACTCATTAACTGAGTACTCATCTTGTTTCATCATTACATTGTCTGAGTTGTCTCCCTATCTCTCACTCATTATCTCGACTCTCAAGCTCAATGCCTATTGATTTACGGCCTCAACTCTCAACTTCTAATATAAGTCCAATTTTTTTATCGATCCTGTAATTAAGAATAAGTTTTTTATCTTTTGCTTTACTTTGATTTGCTATGAAGCTTGGTGGACCAGTTCCATGGACCAACTTGGGAACTGAGCTAAACTGGCAATCCAATCCTAAATGGATTCATGGACCCAATGGACAGTTCCCGATTCTAATTTTTCGAAACAGGTCATTAGTAGGCAGTTTCCGATTTTAGGATAAGAATCATCATCTCGAATCATACTCACCTCTAATGCTTACAATCGAATCAACCCTCTGGACGATTTGATGCAAAGCTTAATTACGTTCCTGAGTAAGAGTGAATTCTTAATCGTAGATGATGTAGCACGCCATGTATGAGGTGCGACCCGTCGGCTAATTGGGAGCCACTGGCTACTTTAGTAGAAAACGAGAGCATGCTTTCGTGGGTTTTACGGTTGAAAAGTACACGGACCGTAGGGGGGAAGCCGGGAGAATGCACGAGCAACAGGCCGGTTCGGTTCACGTGCCAATATGGACAGCCCACCTAAACGATTAGGACACTTCAACTTTCCGTGGCCCACAACCTTAGCTAATGTCTGTCGCAATTAGCTAAATCTCGATTTTTTACAATGTCATCATTAGCTGAACATGGACCCTGCTTACGAATGAAACCTAGGATTTCAACCGCCTCTTTCTCACCTAATGCTTGCTTGTTCGAGTAGTAATGATGACTGCCCACATCCTTAGGAGCTAGCTTCCATGGCAATTTTGCTCCCCGGTCTGCACGCGTAATCCATGGCAAACCAGCTATGAGAAACATCCGCATTTGTCTTTGACCCGCATGAGTAGTCGTCATATGATTCGTGTGTATATGGATTCGGTGTATGGCACGAGTTCGATCCTTCGTATCATCAAATACAAATAATTTCACATTCAATTTGCTCACTCGGAATTTAGTTCTCATTTTAATTAAATCGCCTAATAAGATGTCCTTTCTCGCCGGTATATTTGGGGGGATTGTGTTGCAAAACTAGAGGTGGGCGCATTGCTCGAGCTCGGTACGAATCTGCTGGGGACGTATTATCATATGATGACCTACCGTATAGTTTTGAACGACCCCAGATGAATCCGCCAACCACATTCGAAAATTCAAATAAAAGCTTCGTCCACGTCAGCGCACCCGTCGTTGTCCACGTCACATCCGCCTACTATTTCCTTTCCTTTCCCCCAACCATAATTTCCAAGAAACCAACATTTCGTCCTTTAATCCCCCCTCTTATCCGTTTTCCGCTACCGGCAACCCGCTACACCCCGCGACACCTCTCCCTCCCACCTCCCGTCGCCCTCCCTGCTCCCCCGGTAACCCGCCGGTTGCCCACCGCATCCCCATCAAAGCTCCCCAAACAAGAACTGCCCAGGGTCCACAACCATCTTCACAATCTCTCTTTCTCTCTCTCTCTTTCTGAAAGTTCCATGAAGCATTGCAAGCCATGAGCTCTCTCACCAAGCTCGGGGCCGCCCTCACGGCGGTCTTCGCTGTCTCCGTCGTGGCCCTGGCCGCTCAGATCCTCTGGGTCCTGTTGCGCAGCCGAAAGTTCCGGCAGCGGAGCCTCGCGGGCGGGGGCGGCGGCGGCGGCTGGAGAGGGGACCAAGAATCCGCCGCCGCCGCGGGGGCCGTCCACCTGCCTTCGTCAAAGGAGTTGCTCTACTTCTTCTGTTGGAAGAACCAGTCGAGGGTCGAGCCCGCTGCGGCTGCCGGAGCCCGGACGGTGGTCGACGACCCGGACGACGACGGCGACGACGGCGACGCGCTGGTCAAGTGGCAGGGGTTGTACGGGCCTCCGAGGCTGCTGTTCACCATCAAGGAGGAAGAGAGGGAGGACGCCGTGGATTCCGAGTGCGGCAGCAACGCCAAGAGCAAGAGCGGGTCGTCCTCTTCGGAGAAGATCGACGACAAGAAGAGGGTTTGCCTGAGGGAGTGCCTCGCGGAGGCCGACGGCAAGGCTCCGCCGGACGAAGCGACGGCGGTCGTCCTGGAGGTGGAGGAGGAGGAGGAGCGGGAGGGGGAGGGGGAGGGGGAGGGGACGACGCCGTTCTCGACGCCGTGCGCGTCGCCGCCGTACTTCACTCCTTCGCCTTCGCCCGCTCGGGATGATCGTCTGCCGGAGGTGCCGACGACGGTTGTGGTTGTTTTGGATGGTCAAAGCTAGCCCCGGGCGGTTGATCATGTAAAAATGGCAGGTGCGGGATGAAGGCGCGAGATGACGATGATTCGTTTTGTTTTAGGTGGGAAGGCGGCGGCGCGCCTGAGCGTTGACGCCGATCGCCGGCGGCTGTCGCCGGAGGGAAGACTGAGGTAATCGCCGTTCCGAAGTTTGTTGGACAATTCGCAATGTATGGATGAATGGTAGCGTAGAATAAAATACGAGTTTATGGTGATCGCTCATTTGACTTTTGTTGACTAAAAAAGTCTTGTTGACCACGACATCAGTAGTATAATTTTAGATGGTCTGACGTGGCTAGATTGGTATGGACTGTGTGGGCTTAGAGGAAATATCTCGTACAAAATATTAGCGATTTGATGAACGAACTCAAGCACGATATAAAAATATGGATTATTTTATTTCATGTCGCGCTAGTCTAAGTATTTTAATAAATCCCAACCGTCGACTACCAAAGGCACGTTACGACTTTGTTTCCTCCTATGGGGTCGAGATGCGTAGTCAACAAAGTTTGCTTCACTTTTGGATTCTTTAAACTCGACCTTAAATTGGGAAAATCTTTTTGACCGAAAAAAGAAAAGATTGGTAAAAGCTTTTAAATGATTAATAAAAAATGACTCACCTCACTTAACATGTTGAGACTCAGTTATAACACAAAAGTTGTAATTTTCTCAAGTTTTTGGCTTTGATATCATCTCAAATTGGATGGTCAAATAAATTGATTGAACCTCAAAGACATCGCAGAGCATCGAAGTCTCTGTTCTATATCTTATCGAGGCTAATTCAAGCTAAATGAGCTTTAAGTTTGAACTTGAACTTTGAGGTATAATATTCAAAATTCGATTAATAAAAATGACATATGTCGGTCTACAAGAAAATTCAAATACTAGATCTTTGTTCGTAAGTAGCTCGAGATCAAATGATATGACTGAGCTATTGTGACTACAAACAGACAAATCGGGTTCAAGTAATTCTAGTATGCTGCTCACAAGTTCTTTTTATTATTTGATTTGCAATTTGCGGCCTAACCAAGTATATTATAAGTTTCGACCCAAAAAGAAGAAGAAGTATATTGTAAGTAATCAACCCTTGAAGTTAGATAGCATAGTCTATCCCAACGCACGCTAATGATGCCTTTTCTTTGGTCGATTCCAACATAATAGAAACACAAGTAGCTACTCCACTTTACAAGTGGAACTTATGTTTTTCTTAAATGATTTTGTTAAAAAAGCGCCATCAGAACAAAAGTTAAGTAATCAATAGAGAAAAAATTCTCAATGCATTGTTTTTCATAGGAAAAATTGTCCAGAAGTTGAAAACATATTGTATGATAACTAATTTAATTTTAAATTTTTAAATTTAATTAATTTAATCATAAACTTTTCAACGATTTGTTAAAGTAATTTTTCTAGTCAATTTTAATTAGAAATCGATGACTTGGGTGCCGACCATCTTGCATGGTATAATCGATATTAACGTTGATGATTTTTTTACATTTTTTTAAATTTATGAAATTTTTATTTTTTTCATTTCACTTTTTACTTCTTTCACTATTTCTCTCTACGAAAGCTGAGTTTCCGCCATGGTTGGTGGAGGTCATCACCCATAGGGGAGAGGCGATGAGTGCACTACGGCCCTCAACGAAGGGAAATAGAGAAAAGGGAAAAATGAAAGAAAAAAAGAGAAAAATCATAAAAATTGAAAAATTTGCAAAAATTATTTACAATATCATTCACCATGTGTGTTATGTAGGATAATTAATATTCATGTTCACATCAGGGATTTTACTATAACAAATTATTAAAAGATTTAAAATTTAAATATTTTAATTAAAAAGTTTTGTTTGTATAATAAATTTAGGATTTTTCAAATAATTAACTCGTTTTTCACGTATTATTTATAATTCATTTATTGAAAAGCGAAATAATTTCTTATTAAATATAGTTTACAGATGTCTTGATCGTACTTGTTGATAAGACTGTTTTCTCAGTGGATTCTGAAATGGTTATTGCGAGTGTACTTGACTAGTAAATTGACTGGACTCTGAAGAAGATGGTCTAAGCAGCGGATGGCATGGTCTGGTCATTCATGGACGTTTCAATGAGACACGTCGAAGGCCCAGCGTTGAAGACGACATAAAAAGAAGATGGATTAAATACGAGAAATGGTGACAATGAGAAAAGAGATTGTTGCACTAAGATGGTTGTTATAAAATTATAATACGAAATTAATAAAGGCGGTCATTAATGTGCTAATAAATTAACGAAATACATTAGCACCTGTTAAGGGATCAATGAATTGGGAATAAACGTGAGGGGATGATGTTGGTCATGCCCCCGAATATGGTAATTTGACATAGCAACAAATTTGGGTTTTAAGGAACCCGTATTTAATGCTCAGGGAAGTATCGTTTGAAAATGTGCAGAAGAAACAATAATTTCGTCTTAATTTGACTCGCGAGTGGGGTCAAACAAAATAGAACAGTAATTATTTACTAAGGTGGTTGACTTTGGTTGAGGTGGCTGCTTAGGTTAGGTGTACAATTTTGGCTGAGCCGATGGCTGCTTTTGTGGAGAAAGCAAGGAAAACCTTTCTTGCAAGGAAGAAAGATTAATTCTTGCAATTTAGAAATTTTTTAAAAATTATTCATGTATTTCTAGGAAAAATGGAGAATTGTCAAAATATTTGTAATTAAATACTGACCGTTATACAATAGGTATTAAACCTTTTGGACAATTATCCCTAAAAATTTAAGTGGCAAATTAAGATCCGACTTGTGAATATATCCATGGTCCCTATCATGTGATGTAAGCCAAGGAAAAATAATAGATTCAATGCAATCCTACCATTTCAATATAAACATATTATAACTTTGAACCCAATCTATCTCGATTTTTCTAAGTGACTTTTCTTGGGAATCTAGTTCCAGAAATGATACGAATGCTAAAGTCGCGCTTTTATGGAGTTTTAATATCACACGAGGTTCAAAATTAGTGAATTTCACATGGCTAATCATTATTTTTATAATGCTATTGTGTTGACACCATTAGCATTTTTCACGATCTTCAAATCCATTCCTTCGCACATCTTCATCGAACCAAACTTGGATCCCTTGTCGTAACAATCGCACTACCCATAAAAATTTTAAAAAAGTTTCTTTTTCTTTCCTTAATCGAGAACCTTAATTGGGAAAAAAAAAAAAACCACTTTCATCTGTTCCAATCCACTATTTGTCTCCGAAAATTGTCCAAAAAATCATAAATCTATTACACTTATGTCAATTTAGTTCTAAATTATTCAATATTGTCAATTGAGTTATAAAGTTTTTCATGTTTTATTTATTGGATTCATCCGACCAACTAATATTGGTATTGTCATGTATGTGTTACGGGCCGATCGATCTAGCGTTCCCTTGCCCGTGTGGCCTTAGGAATTTCTCCCAAGTCAGCCTTACTCATACTCACTCACAAGGATCGTAGAGAGAGAAACTCTTTAGAGAGAGAAGCTCTGGATTTTCTATTATTCGTGAATGAGATGATTTACAATGAGGGGGAGGACCCCTTTATATACAAGTATAAGGCAAACCGTATCCGTAGATCTCCCTTAGATTTAACGGTAGAGAATGGATTTCCTCAACTACCATCTACCCACGTTTATTCCCAACTGCCAGCTACCAGCTACTTGCATTTATATCGTATGCGTACAAATATCATATAAATGTCGTATACCCCAGGAGTATTCTAGAAGACTCGAGAATACACTAAGTCCTGAAGATAAAGTCCAGGGTCACTTTTGCTCATGGATCGGTCACGGCCTTCATGTAGAACCCTCTTGGGTCGTGCCTTCCATCGAGCCATGACATTCTCCCTTACCTAATCGGGCGACGCCCTCGTCGCGTCTTCGGCGTGGAATGCGTCGATCTCCTTCTTAAATTGCCAAAGACTCTCCGCGGGCTCCCAACTAGCTTCACTCTTTGGAAGACCCTTCCATCGGATCAAGTACTCTCGCTTGGGCGCGCAATATCGCTTTCGTATGACCCGATCCGCCAAGATGCTCTCGACCTCTCGATCATACGAGATTTTTGTCCCGAGCGGCACCCGTTGCGACTACCCACGATCCGGATCTTCTTCATCAACCTGGAAATGCTTAAGCATACTTACATGGAAAATCAGGTGTACCTTTAGTTTTGGTGGTAACTCCAGCTTGTATGTAACCTTCCCAATCCATTGTAGCACATGAAACAGTCTCTCATAGCAATGGATCAACCATTTGTGCACGTCCTTGTAGCGAAAAACCGTGTGCAGCTTGGCCAACACTTGGTCTCCTACTTGGAACTCCACGTGCCGTCGCTTCTTATTGGCCCACCTCTTCATGCGCTTGGAGGCTTTGTGTAGACACGCCATTGCCAAGTCGGCTTGCTCTTGCCAATCCTTGGCGAACTTGTATGCGGGCGGACTACTCCCCCAATAACCCGAAGCAATAGTGCTAGGGGTATTTGGTTGCTACCCGGTCACGATCTCAAATGGGCTTTGGCCGGTTAATTCACTCCGCTGCAGGTTGTAGGAAAATTGGGCTACGTTGATCAACTTCGCCCAATTCACTTGCATTGTGCTCACGTAGTGCCGAAGGTAAATCTCCAAGAGTGCATTGACCTGCTCCGTCTGACCGTCGGTTTGGGGATGCAAACTTGTTGACATGTTCAGCTCCAACCCCAGCAGCTTGAATAGCTCAGGCCAGAAACGTCCCGTGAATCGAGGATCACGATCGCTACGATTGTTTGTGGCATACTCTAATATTTGACCACATGGTTCATGAATAGCTTGGTCGCCTCCTCGGCCGGGCAATCCTTAGTCGTAGGCACGAAGGTCGCATACTTGGAAAACCTGTCCACCACGACCATGAGAATCCGACACCCTTTGGACTTTGGCAGGTTGGCAATGAAGTCCATAGAGACACTCTCCTATGGATGAGTTGGAACAGGAAGCGGCTCTAACAAACCTGGTGACGACCGTTGTTCCAACTTGTCTTGTTGGCATACCAGACAAGTCTTTACATACGCCTCCACGTCGTCGCGCATTTGAGGCCAATAGTACCGATCTTCGACAAGGGCCAGCGTGTGGTGGATCCCTGGATGACCCGCCCACTTTGAGTCGTGGCACTCGCGCAAGATTTCCTTCCTTAGCTTCCCATGGAAAGGCACATACAGACGCCTTCCCTTGGTGTAGAGGAGTTCTTCCTCACACCAAAATTGTTGGGTCTTACCCTGCTTAGCATACCCGATGAGGGCTTGGGCTCTTGGATCATGCCTTAGCCCTTCCCTTATGCGGTCGACCCAAGTACAACTCGGTCGACTTATTGAGCAACTCATAAGCTCCATCTTCCGACTCGGCGCATCCGCCACGCAGTTGGCCTTCACCGGCTTGTACTCCAACGTGTAGCCGAACTCCACCAAAGAAGTCTTGCCAACGAGCTTACTTTGGACTCAGCTTCTTTTGGGTCTAAAAATAGCTCGTGGCCACGTTGTCCATCCTCACGATGAACTTGGATCCTAGGAGATAGTGCCTCCATGTCCGAAGGCAATGGACCACCATGGTCATCTCTTTTTCTTGAACGGTATACCGGCGCTCGGTATCGTTCAACTTTCGGGACTCATATGCCATCGAATGGCCATCCTGCATAAGCACACCACCAATAGCATAATCCAAGGCATTAGTCTCTACCTCATAAGGCTTGGTGTGGTCGGGCAGCACCAACATCGGTTCCTTAGTCATGGCGGTCTTCAATCGATCGAAGGCTCTTTGGCATTGATCCGTCCACTCCCATGCCTTCTCTTTTTTCATTAGGTCCGTGAGTGGCATGGTGATGCTCGAGTAACTTCGGATGAACCGCTGGTAATAGTTGGTGAGGCCCAAGAACGACCTCAACTCCGTCACCTTCGTTGGTGGCTCCCACTCGACGATCAATTGAATCTTGGCATTGTCCATCCGCACTCGTCCACCCCCAACGATGTGCCCTAGGAATGGAACTTCCTCTTGGGCGAAGGCACACTTCTCGCGCTTAACATACATCTCGTTCTCGTGCAAGTCGATCTAGGAAATGGTGGAGTACCTTGTTCATCATTATGCAAAAAGTGGCCGGAGCGTTGGTCAAGCCGAACGGCATCACAAGGCTCATAGGATCCATACCGCGTCACACATGCGATCTTTGGCTCGTCCCCTTCAGCGATTTGAACTTGATAGTAGCCCGATTAAAGATCCAGTTTGGTGAACCAACGAGCTCCTCTGAGTTGATCGAAGAGATTCGTGATGAGTGGGATCAGATACTTGTTCTTCACGGTCAACTTGTTCAATGCTCGGTAGTCGATGCACATCTGGAGTGACCCATCGTGCTTCTTTTGGAATAGCACTAGCGCACCGAACGGGGCTTCAGACGACCGAATATACCCTGCATCAAGCAGCTCCTTAAGTTGCCTCCTCAGTTCTTCCAATTCCGGGGGTGCCATGTGGTGGGGCGCCATGGCAGGTGGTCGAGCATCAGGCACTAGCTCGATCCAATGATCCACCTCTATCTTGGGTGGCAGCTTCTTCAGCAACTTCAAAGGCATCACGTCCTTGAACGAGTCGAGTGTTCGGGCTACCTCCATTGGGATTTCCTCCCCTTCACCCTTGCCATCCTCGATCTTCAAGGCCGCTAGGAAGGTCACCTCACCCTTCTTCGCTCCCTTGGTGAGTTGTATCGCTGAAATCATCTTTCGTTCACGATCCGACTCACGGTGGACCAGAATCACGCATTGACAATACTTGTCCAACACGCATATACACTCGACAAATGGAACAACCACAGCATGGATTCTATCTAGGAATTTTATCCCAATAATAATATCATAGTCATCAAGGGAAATTACCTCTAGGGTCTCCTTGCTCTTCCATTGCCCAAGTTCAAGCTTCACATCCTTTGCGATGCCGATCGCAGAGACTTCCTTGGAGTTCACGGTCTTGAGCCAACTGGCTCCCTTCTCAACCCACAAGTTAAGCTTCTTCACGGCCTCTTCCGATATGAAGATGTCGGAAGCTCCAGTGTCCACAAGCGCACTCATCGTGGTCTTCTCGATCTTCAGGTCCGCGAACATCAATCCTTTGGGTTCCTTTGCCTTCTTGGATTTGATTAAGCTAAGGAGGCGTAGGGAATCTAACCACGATTCCTCTTTCCGCTCATCTTCCTTACACGGGGCGGCCAGCTTGGCCTTGTTCGAGCAACCCCGAGCCATATGTGGACCATCACAGAAGAAGCATTTGTACGAGCGTACCTTCCTTTGCCCTCCTTCGCTCGACTTTACATGAGCTTTGTGAGGGTTAGCCGGTGGTCTACCTCCGGTCGGGCGGTTGTATCTCCCCTAATCTCCCCTAACAGTGGCTTTGTCCCTTGGATGAGTGTCTGATTGGGATGTGGAAGGCGCCTTGTACTCCACGAGCGACTCGGCTATGGTCATGGCCGTAGTGAGAACTCCCACGTTGTAATGCTTCAACTCTTGTTTTGTCCATGGCTTGAGACCGCTCATGAACTGATGAAATGCCTCAACTTCATTCATCGAGGGGATTTGGAGCAGCAACTCCGAAAATTGCTTGATGTAGTCACGCACACCACCCTTCTGCTCGAGACGCTTCGGCTCGTCATGAGCTTCCTCTTCCGCATAAGCGGGGAAGTAGTTCCGTCGGAACTCCTCGACGAATCCACCCCAGGTAATGGTAGGATTCCTACACCTATCATCCGACCGACGACGCCACCACAACAATGCACGATAAGCTAAATACATCGAAGCAGTGTTTACCCGTGTTTGGTCGTCATTGATTCCCATGGCCTGGAAGTATCGATCCATGTACCACAGGAAGTTGTCCACGTCCTTGGCACCCGCGAGCCACGGAACTCCTTTGGCTTCGGCGTGTCCACTTGTGGACCTTGCACAGAGATCACCCCGTTCACTCGTGCAACTTCTATTTCAGTGAGCTTGCTCTTAAACTCTGCTATCTCCGTGCGCATGGCCGCTATCATGGCCTCCAAAGGCTCGTACCATTGTGTGAGTTCCTCTTGTAAGGTCCCCAGCAACTCATGGCGGAGCTCTCTCATGCTGGTCTTGAGCTCTTGCACTTCCGCAACCAGCTCCTCCCTTTCGGCGTTGACTCCATCCACGGTTTGGGTCAGGTCGTCGACTAATCCTTGAACATCGGTGATGAATAACTCTAGCTTCACTATGTGATGCGCAAGATCCCCTGTTGGCTCCCTCGAGCTCAAAACTCCACTGTTCTTCTTGCCCTTGGCCGCACCCTTCTCAGCTTTCCGCCCACGATCAGCGCAGTCACCACCCATGGCCAGCGCCTCATCAGATCGTGGATCAGCCATTGTGCTTGCGCTTGGAACAAACTTTCGCTCTGATACCACTTGTCATGGGCCGATCGATCTAGTGTTCCCTTGCCCATGCGGCCTTAGGAATTTCTCCCAAGTCAGCCTTACTCACACTTATTCACAAGGATCGTAGAGAGAGAAACTCTTTAGAGAGAGAAGCTCTGGATTTTCTATTACTCGTGAATGAGATGATTTATAATAAGGGGGAGGATCCTTTTATATACAAGTACAATGCAAACCGTATCCATAGATCTCCCTTAGATCTAACGGTTGAGATTGGATCTCCTCAACTATCATCTCCCACATTTATTCTCAACTACCAGCTACCAGCTACTCGCATTTATATCGTATGCGTACAAATATCGTATAAATACCGTATACCCTAGGAGTATTCTAGAAGACTCGAGAATGCATTAAGTCCTGAGGATAAAGCCGAGGGTCGCTTTTGCTCATGGATCGGTCACGGCCTTCATGTAGAACCCTTTTGGGTCGTGCCTCTCATCGGGCCGTGACATATACCTGTGACCCTTGCTAGTATTGGTCAAAAGAAAAGGAAAAGAAAGAAAGATTTTTTAAAAAAATATTTAAAAATAAAAAAAATTAAATAAATTATAAAAAATTATTTACGTTAGTGCCTATGCTATGTCACGGAGGATGACTAATATCCACGTTAATAATTTTTGGCTAAAATTAATTATATGAACTTAATTGGCAAAATGTGAAAAATATTTAATATTTAATCGATAAAATTGAAAAATTTGAGACTCAATTGACAAAGATGCAATAAATTTTTGACTTTTTGGATAAATTTCCCCTCTTGAACCCCACTGGAGTTTCCCCTCCCCTTAATGTAGCTTATAACACAAAGCAATCATAAGATTAGCTAACATTCGTGTTTTCTAACCGCTAATGTCCATTAGTAAATTATTTGGTGGGACCACAAGAAAAAAAAAAAAAAAAAAAAACATGTGGCCGAAAAATGGAAAAACCCGTTCCTCCCGCGATAGCGGGCGCCATTGGAATAAAGCATGCTTTGCTCATGAATAGAATGTTGTTCACTGTGAACCTATATAAAACCTATGGATACTATGAATATGAAAGATACTTCCCAAGAGAGGATTGGTGAAAACGTGAATGTATTCACGAAACCTTGCGTCACCTAGACAAAAAGTCTGTCTTGACCAAGACAATGGATTCGAACTATTTTTTAGATGAAAGAGACATATGTCGAGCAATGAACTCGGTCTACGGCCTCTACTCTAGTTTATTGAGATGTTTCACCAACTCAATTAAGCTCATTTCAGCCAATGAAACTTTTGGACGAAAAATCAATCGGACCAATCCCAACCTACAGAGTCACTCTCCAACATGTCACTTTCTTCATATAGATAGTTGAAACGTTTCTTACATTTAAAGTTTTATTCACTATTGCACCTCTAAATTATTGAAGACGTGAACATTTCAGCGTCGTCTTTTTCTTCTTTTTTTTTGTTAAAAATAAAAAATTAAGCGAACTTTTAAACATTAAAATAAATTTAGAGGTGCTCGTGTTAAGTGAAAGAAAAGAAGAGGCAATTTTGTGAATCTCTTATTTCATACTATTGACAAGAAAATGAGCCAAATAAGAAGCACCACAAGGGGGATATATGCATACACGCAAAAGCAAGATCCATAGGGCATGTCTTGTCACGTATACACGCATCCGAAAACAATAAAGTACACGCTGAATTGAAAGACAAAAAAGAAACATAATCGCAATCCTCAAAATCACAAACGTCCGACATATAACTTAGAAGATATTCCAATCGATGTCGCACTTGGTAGTCTGAAATTTAGCAGAGGATCCGCCATTCTTGGAGCTCAAAGGAACATTCAAGTCACATTTAACTTTGGGCTTGAATCTGAAAGTCTTCAACGACCCGAGTTTGAACCTCACTCTCAAATACAACTTCACCTCGATATCGAAAGCACCGGCGGCCTTTTCCTTGTTAAAACTGGAGAGCTCCGACCCCACCACTTGCTGGCCTGCGAACGCCGGACTAACCACGCTTGTATTCTTGTGGCCCTGATAGAAAGGAGCCACGTCAGCGACGCCGAACCTCCGGTCGTCGTAGAAGGCCCTCGCCTCGAGACGGTCGTAGTACACGCCGATTTTCTTGTTGGGGTTCCGGATTGTGAGGTTGAGCTTGAGGTTGTAGTTGAGGACGGAGTTGGTGGTGGTGAGGTTGAACCGGGTTAGCTCGGCCTCGGTTACATGGAACTTGACCAGGTTGACGGGGCGGAAGATGAGCCAGAAGATGAGGGCGGCGATGCCGATGGTGATGAGGACCGCGAGGATGATTTCAAAGAGGAGTTTGAGGAGGCCGCAGCAGCAGTCGGGGCCTTGTTTCCCCGCCATGACTGGATCCTTTTTGAAGAAAAAGATCGGAGAGGGCTGGCTGTTTCTTTAGTTCGTAGGGACTGGAATTTGAGAATGAAGTGGGTGGATGAGGAAGATGATATTGTATCGTGGGTTTTTATTGGAGGAGTTGGGAGGAAATGGACAAGGGAGCGGCACAGCGTTGACCGTTGACGCGGTTGTTTATGCTCAATCAGAAACCAGACATGAATCCGCACCTTGCCGGGGAAAACAAATGATGCATACCCAGTCGCATTGTAATTAGGTAACGTTTCAATGCTTATGTAGTAAGTAATCTACCAACTAAAGCTGTCAACTTTAAATTGACTTTTTCTTTAAAAAAAGGAGATTCATCTTCGTACTTCGTCCTAATAATCCCTTTTCATGTAAAGATAATGTTTCTATTATGATCTACGGCAACTGAAATAGATAGATCCTATTGAATAAGTTTCGATGTTGTAGATATGGGCCAATTAAACAAAAGCTACAAAAAGAACCCGTTAGTATGACTAATCTCTTTGCTCTTTGCCAAGTGAAATTTCTCACGAGAAGGGGAAAGAGATTCAGAGTCTATGCTGCATAGTGAAGATGTTGCTAAAAAAAGAGTTTTCAGAATCCCTTTTGGCTATCGACTATGCTAGTGAAGATGTTGCTAAATAAGCTGCATTTCAATTGCAGATAATGGAGGGAGAGGGAGTTCGTAATTCCTCTATGCTGTCATAGGTCATGCCTTCCACTTTAATTTTCTTTTATTCTTTTTTGCAAAGCAAAGTTAGATCCTACGTTGTCGTGGGTCAACCCTCAATCTAAAATAAACCGACCTGTCAGATGTTTTCGCATCGATCGATAACTAGTAAGATTGAAAATGAACAGTTTCCTAAGTTTGTATGTTACTGTCTCATCTCCAGCTAGTAACGTACCACGGGCGATCAGCTGGGCAGCCCAGGCTTCCGCCCCAAATTAAGCTCAGCTTCAACATTTCGGGCTACACCCATGGATCCAAGTCTAAACCTAGCCTATATCAACAACAATAAGAACCGAGAAGGCCTATAATTTGGGTTCGATTCGGGCTGCATCAAGGCCCGACCCAGTTTTCATTTTCTTTTATTATTTTTCAAAGAAAACCAGATAACTTAACATGCTTCTTTAGGCACAATAAAGCTTTAGCCTGAAACTTACCAAGCACATTTGGAGATGGGCCAATCCAAAGGATTGTTTTTTTGGTCAGACCAGAGAACGCTATCTTTTCTTCTTTTTTTTGGGCTTGAAAAAAAATCACGTAGGTGTAGGATTTGAAGACATGTCGGAAATTTTTAAGAAATAAAGTGAAAGGATCTATATGAAGTTGGAGAAGTCTAGGCTACCCAAGTTTTTGACTTATGATGTATATCGATTGAGATATTTTTGCCAAGCACAATCATTAATTTGAGCACATCGATCTCTAGTGTGCCATGATAGTAGCTATGATGAAAGACTTTCTTTCAGAATGTAAGCCAGAAATATGTCGTGGAAGCAAAGCTCAGAGGAGACAATGATGCAATTTCTTGGCCGAGTTATAAGCCGTCTAGCTAACCCATTTCTCCCAACAGGCAGGTCATTTCTGCCCGTCTTCCTAGACGTAGATTGAATGGAATCGAGCCATTAGTTCCTGCGGATCCATGAGCAACAAGTTCATATTGCTAGTAGAAACTAGTATCGGCTTATGGGCCTGAAGAACAGATGTGAAGAAGCATATAAAGCCCGTGTTCTCCATTCTTCCCATTCGCAATTTCGCGACACCTTACTTGGATGTGGCGGCCATCTCATGTTCATATCGCTTTGGAGGAATAAACCACACCCTCCTAACATTCACTTTCTAATTTTATTTTTTTTTTTTTTTTTCAGATTTCTGGCTTTTTGGGGCAGTTCAGTCATCCGCAATAGTGGCGTGGACAAATCATTGTCCGAAAGAGCGGACCCAACACGACCATTCAATACTCAATAATATAATGGAAGAATTCTGTCCTAGTCGAAACTCCATAAAACGAATTGACTGAACACACACTCCATATGTGGCCAACATGTGTACTATGGGGTGGGTGAAAGTTGGAGAAAGACGTGAGGGGACCATTTCGGCATATGGCAAAAGATTTGCCAAAACCCTTTCGATCACGCCATTATTAAAATAGGCTGTGTAGATGGATGGTGAGAGAGGGGGACTACGAAAATGACCACCCCCCCACTGGAGAGAAATCATTGCCCACACTGGTTATGAAACACGGGAAATTCAATTCGTACAAACCCTCAGATCATATATGTTTCATGTGAGCCCATTTTATCTTTTTGATTTTTTTTCCTTTGCTTAGAAGAGTCTACATTCTCTGACAGTGGGATGTGAATTGAGCTCACACAAGTCGGACTCCTATAACAAATTTTCGCCGCCGCAAGCCGTCTCCAATGAACGACGCAGATGACTCACCCACCCCTCTCAATAATTCAACATTATCACCCAACGTACCATTCCACTAGCTACTTTTTCCATCCTGTCCCAATTTAATCCTCTGTAGGCAGACTTTTGGTCTAGGAGTTTATTCCTATCCTCCAATTGTGCGTCATCCCTATTCTATTTCATTCGTATAGATTACCGCCCCCCCCCAAAAAAAATTATATGCACACATGGGTTGTTTTCATATAGACTGTAATATAAAGAAGAATAGTTAAATGGACCGACCCTTTGGAAACTACCTTATTAACCTTTCTTTTCTCTATTTAATCTCACCATATGTTATGGAGGCTCGTCGTTTGCGTCGATATTGAAAGATTTTCCAACACCCCCCAAAAAAAAAAAAAAAAATGCATGGTTAATTGGAAAATGAAGGATGGGTCTATTATTATACCGAGGATAGGCATGGACGTGTAATGTAAAGGGGTACTGCTATTATGTCACGCGCACGCAAACCCTTGACGTTGACTCGACGGCCATTTTCTATTCTAACCTTTCGGAATCGCCCATCCCAAGGGAAAGGAAGAGAGATCCAATGAAAGAATTCAAGGAGGACTAGACATGAATTTAAATAAAGTGACAACCAAGAGTAGACGCGTAGCGACCATCATCGTCATCATCGTCGTCATAAATAAATAAAAAAATGTCATTTTCCAGATGATAAAAACCATAGATAATGACACCGCACCCTCCGCTGGACGATCGAATTGACACAATTATTGCAAGTCGCAATCTCATCCATCAATAAAATGACAAATTACACAACCTGCCACCAAATTCCAGATTCTCCTAACTTTGTCCTCTTTAATTGCCTCCGTTTTTATTATAATTTCCTGGTAAAACATCGAAGTATACACAGTTCAAGACGTAATTCCACATAATACCTAAAAACCCAACATATATCACGGACCAAAGTGGACTGAATTGCGAAAAAAAAAGAAATAAAAATAAGAAAGCGAGAGAGAGAGAGAGAGAGAGAGAGAGAGAGAGAGAGAGAGAGAATCATAATTGTCGATAAAAACAACAGGGCATGTGCATGTGCTTGCGCATGTGCATCTGTTTAGGTGATGGCGGCGGCTTAATGTAGGCCGTCGCCTCCTCACACGTCGACGCTGCACCTCTGGACTATCTGGTACTTGACGGCGTTCTCGCCGACGGAGATCCCGTTCGACTTCGGCCCGAACGGGATGTACGCCGGGCACTTCACGTAGAGGTGGTACCGCCCGGTGACGAATGTGCCAAGCTTCCACCTGACCCGCCCGTCCATCTTGATCAGGAGGCTCACGGCGCCGCTGGACTGGTCCTGGGCCAGCGCGAAGGAGTTGTAGGGGGCGACGGGGACGGACGTGCCGGAGACCAAGGGCGACCACACGTTGGCCTCCTTGTGGCCCTGGTAGGACGGGGGGATCAGGGTGCGGTAGGTGATCTGCTGCTGGTGGTAGGTGGCGTAGGTGTCGAGGCGGTCGTAGTAGATGCCGAGCTTGTCGTTGGGGTTGCGGGAGTAGATGGTGACCTGGAAGTTGATGGTGAGGAAGTTGGGGACGGAGGCGTTGAAGGCGTAGACGGTGACGTCCTGGAGGATGAAGCGGGGCTTGTGGGGCTGGATGATGGCCCAAGCGAGGAGGAAGGTTAGGAGGAGGATGAAGTTGAAGATGAGGAGGCCGATGAAGATGCGCTTGCCGCGCCGCCGCCACTTGCTTTCATGCTTCCCGCAGTCGCCCTTGACCGACATGGTGGTTGCCGCCGGAGGAGGAGGAGAAGGGAGGAGGGAGGAGGGAGGAGGAGATAGGTTTTAGGAGGAGGGATTGGAGTGAGAGAGGGATGGGAGTGAGAGGTTTTCCTGCTCGGTTGGTGTATATAGAAGTGGTAGTGCTGGGGAGATAGGGTGAGGGGGAGAGGCGATGGGCCTTATGCTTTTTGAGAAGGGCGAAATAGGGCGACGTGTGATGGACGCATTTGTGAATGATTACTTTTTATTATAATTCCCTTTCTATCATTTTGGATGGAAGCGAAGTGAATCGAATGATGATCTTGGTGTCTGGTGGTGGAAGAAGATGAGGGAGAAGAAAAGAGATGTGATTGAGAAAAATGGGCATCTTTATTGACTGTTTTCTCTATAATATGTAAATTATGTATCAACGGGACAATAATAGTGGAGTTGTAGTCGGAGGGTATGTCTATACTCAATAATTGAACAAGACACTTATTACCCCAATTCCATGCAAAAATCTCTAGATTAAGGCTGCTTTTATCATTCGAAAATCTAAACCTAACTTGTTCATAAAGTTTTGGGTTAATACTTTCTAAAAATCCCAAACCTATGACACTTCGCGACAAATCTAACTAACAAGAAAATTTAACTTTATAATTTAACAAGAAAATTTAACTAAAACTAACAGAGGGTAAATTTGTCACAAGTGTATCAGTTTTAGGTAAATTTATCACGTATATCGGGTTTGGAGTTTTTCATGGTCAAAAAATAGTTTGGGAAATTTGTCGCGGGTGTGGGTTTGGGTTTTTTTTCGGGTATTAACCCTAAAGTTTATAAAGTGATTCAAAAAGGAATTCTAGATAATCAGAAATCTCCATCTGTACATTTGGGTTTCTAACGAGAAAAAGAAAAAGGAAAAAGGACATCATCTAATGAAAGAAATTCTAAATCTCATATTAAAAATTAGTTTAAGGAATGAGTGCATGCGCTTGCGAATTCCAACGGGCCACGGAATCGAGTGAAGAAAACCAGATCCGCCTACCTCGCTACGCGGCCATATTTTTCTCTCTCTTTTCCATCTTTGATTTACTCAAATGGAAACTCATGCTTCCTTCAAGAGCAAATCGAAGCAAAATAAAAAAAGTAGAAACAACTATGAAAAATTCGGGTGGCGGTGGTGATGGTGGATGGTGAGCTTCAATAAGTGAAGGGGGCCCAGGCGTAGTTGACAATTCTTGTCCTTAGGAAACGGGAATTCCTCGTCTCATCGACGGCACTACCCTTGCAACGACAAAAAGGGAATAGAAAGAAGAGAAAAATAAAGGAAAAAAGGGGAAGAAAAGTTGCATAATAAAATACCCAAAACCCAAAAGATTAATCCCTTTAATCAAAGGTTTGGTCTAAAGTGCCGCGTGCAAATAACGGAGATAATCGACGCGGTCTCGGCCGTCGGCCGGAGATTGGATCGGACGGAGGAGGAGGAGGAGGGGGAGTTGGTACCTAGGGGTCCACCCACCGGGAAAGAGGAGCTCTTCCCCAGCTCATCAGCCTCCGCCGACTGACTTTTTTTCCGAACCACGTTAGCCAAAGCTATGGATCATGGTACAATGGGTTTCCAAAATTAACAATATATTAGGTGATATGATAAATCGGGATTAGAAGTCTAAACATGTGGGTTGCATTCGACACTCGGCACTAATATGTCACGTCATTTAGCATACTAACTTTATAAAATTGATTTCGATCTATCGCGCCGAGGATAAGATTTCTTTTTAATTTAAGGGGTTTTTGCAATTTCTTTTGCGGTCCAGCCAAACCCATAAAGCGGTATGAAGGGGCGCAGCGTAGCCACGGAATCGACTGGGCCAAAAGTGGTCTCTTTTGAGTATAAGACTTTGTATAAGAAACGATTTTTACTAAGAGCAGTAAGACCCCCACAAGCTTGAAAGACCAATTTGGAATTAGCCCTTTCTCTCCCTTTTTTTTTTCATTTGAAAAAGCCCTAGAAGGGCTCAAAAGGCTTCATAATGAGAAAGCTTGCGCTCTAGTTTTCAAGCCTTGCGAAGCAATTTTTCCAACTTTCTTTTAGCTTGACCCCCACAAGCCTGAAAAGACTAATTGGATTTAAAGCATAAAAGGGTTAAGTCCTTTCGTAAAGAGAAAGCAGCTCGAGCCCCTGGTTTGTATCTTTACAAGCAACCCTTTTTGCACTTTCTCAACTTTAAACTTTGCGTACCCATCATATCCCATAACTAAATTTGAGCAAAATAAGTGTGTATTCTAAGAGTACTTCATTGTCGTATTTGCATAATGTATTCACAACTTTAGAACCCGAACACTTCATTTCTATTACCGATCACGCATCCCGTGCATACCCAAGAAGAGGAATGATCTGCAGCGCTCGATGTCTACCGGCGATCTATTCGCAGATGTGAAATCGTTGAAGATTGTGTACCACGCCATGTGTGCCACGACTTCTCTATGCACCACCACACCAAACTTGCTGAAACAGGTAATTGGAGCTGTACCTTTTTGACCACATTATCCTTGATCCACGCCGGTCGTCCTCTTTTTCTGCTCTCTCTACCAAACTCCATGATGAAAATCGCAAGTGCTTTTACAGTTAATACACGCTCGAACTCCTTCCGGGAACTCGCCTCCTGTGTACTTTCCCAGTTTTCGTCCTCTTGTTCGCTCCACATGAAACAACCGTATTATCTAACTTCATCTCCAAGGAAGAAGCCAAGAAAGTCGTGCGCCCTATCACCAAGCTTCCACGTTGAAGCAACTTTCTATTAATTTCCAGCTAGTCATGGAGCAAAGGTGCAGAAATTTACTCGCGGATGGCCCCAGGTGCAGCTTGATTTCAACAGACGATCGTGGGGCTTTCTTTAAAAAAATCGAAAGCTTTCTCATCTATTTCTCACTTGGATTCCATGGAGTCAAAGTCATCGATGTGAACAACGTATGGCTCGGCCTCACTTACCATCGAGGCTTATTTAACATTTTTCGCTTGACGCTCCACCAAACTCTGTACCTCACGGGTTGATTTGAATCGCCCACCGTCCAATCCAATCCAGAATTCAAAATCCCATCGAAGACTCGACCGACGGCCGATGGAGTCAACCCCATGGGTCGGCTTAGGTTTAGGAAATTCAGAAAGGCCCATGTGAAGCAGCCCTCTGGTCCGCTTGTCCCTTTGCCCTCGTTCTCTTTCTTCTTCAATTGAATGTTCTTGTCCCTTCTCGAAGACGTGTCCAACGGCCAAAGTTTACATTAAAAGGCTGGGCGGACGCCATTAATGGTGGACATAATTTTGCCCACAAGGGTTTCTGTGTAAAGAGCAAACGGAAAGATGTCGTTTGATGTTTTTGAAGATCGATCGTTGGGTGTTATTAATCTCTTACCAGACAGACCTTTTTTTTAAAGGATATGCAGCATTATATCCTGTGTAAGATTTGTTCATTCATGACATAGTTATATAAGCGTTTTAGCTAAAATATATGTGGACTTTTACTATGTATCCACCGCTAGAAACTGCTTTTGCATGCAATTTCAGGATTCAATTTCTATAGTATTTCACGCCTCAAATCAATATTTCCAAATCGGGGTCGAATCAAAATGATTTCCATTAAAGTTTCGTTAATGCATGAACAGAGGAGTTATGTAGAAAAATAGATCCGCAGATCGCTGGGTCCAATGGCCTGGAACTTGGTTAGGCTTGGAAATCACATGCAAGCTTTGTTGCAAATGAACAAGATGGGTTGTGCCCGGCATCAAATTGTTCGAGAATAGTGAAATAACATGACTTCGATTTGAGATGAGTCAAGTCTCCCAATAGGCACTATCTCGAAGAGAGGCTCGGTGCAATAGATATGTTGGCGCATTATGTTCACCGGAAACACAAATTTCAATGTCTTATCAGCTAAAAGCATTTTCACATTCATTTCCCAAACTTTCAAATGACAAGACTCGTCTTAAAGAGAAGCATTTCTTTTCTCTCATTATTCCATCTCTTTCTGAACAAAAAAAAAAATTAAAATAAGAGAAAATACCCAAAACACTCGTCATTTTTTACTCAATGGCCAATTACATTCTTCTCTTTTTGCAAATCCCATTCACGTTACCTCCGAGCAAAATCCTACATTGAAATGACCAAATCACTGCTCTTTGCAACTCATCTTAATTATCTTGCTCGGCATTTAACTAGTTTGGTTCTCAGTTAGTTTTTTCTTTTCTTTTGGATCTATGGTTTGGTTTTTAGTTGGTTTTGAACAGGTTTGAGAAGTCTAGGAGGAGATACACATTTTTGGAAAAAAAAAAAAAAAAAAGACATTTCGAAGAATAGAAAATATTAGAATAATTGATCCGAACGTGTATATTACTATTCAAAGGTAAAACTCATCAGCTAGGTACAAATTTTGTATTTTCAAAAATAGAGGTATGTTTCTAGCATTTGACTTAGCAATTTTGCACCTATTCAATGCCTCCACTTTGAATCTCACCAAACAAGGGGAAGAAACCATTTTCATCCGTCTTTTTCTTCACCTCTAATCCCTGCTTTCCATTTTCTTTACCTTCGAAAAGTCCTTCTAAAAGAAGGGGCAAAACCTCAGTTCTTTTTTTATTGGAACACTAGGTTAAGTTAAATGTAGAAAAAAAGAGAGGCAAAAATAGAAGGGGGAAAAAAAGAAAAGGTAAATGAGACAATTTCCCGAATGCTAATTGCCGGGCTAGCTGGAAAAAGTCGCATTCGCCTTCTGATGGAACCGACAATCGAAATCTCTCTGGCACAGAAAACCAAGAAGGCAGTAGTACTCGAACACGAAGTCCCTACCAGATCCTCCTCGAACCTTGAACTTCCGAATTTCACAGGAATGGAAAAGGGCATTCTGCAGTGCTACATTCTAGAACAGCAACCCCTATAATGCACCCCCTATTTCACTAAAACTTCTTTGTTTTTGGCTGGAATTGCACCCCTATCTAGCTCATGGCAGGTGAAAGCGAAGCGACAAAAGGTTGAATGATGAAACATAAAAGCAAACGAGGGTTGAAAAGATGTCGAAAGTAGATCTGCACCCGGGGGGGAATTTGGTGGAGGGGAATCTCCATGGCAGAAAGGTCCCAGGAGCTAAAACCCCCTCTACAATAATAATTCGAGCATTAAACTATTGGGAACAAATTTTCGGGAAGCAGAAACGCCGAAGGAGTGGCGTTCCTTCGAAAGGGTCCCATTCGCACTAACTTAGAACTTATCTCCTTTAGCTTTTCCCGCATGAAAATTTGTAAAGTTTTAAATTTATTCTCTTTTTGCAAGGATTGTCGGCAAGTCATTGTCCGACACGGTTTACCGTATGGATTAACTTTATGCCAAAAACAATGAGATCCCTATATTGAATTTTTGCTCCCTACCGAGTCTAGGTTTACAGGCGACGCGTGGATCAAGCTTCGGAGAACCATACCATACCTAACAGTCTCGACTTTGCTGCAATTTGACACATATCATCACACTCGGACTAGGTTTCCCAAGGCCATAGTTGCCCGGCTTTCAAGCCACGTTCATACGTCAAGAGGGTAATCAAGCCATGTTGACGTAACCACGTTCATAAAGAATCGACTCCAAGATCAGAAAGGTCCCTGAAATCCATGAGAGTCCGCGTACTGAGCCCGGCCAACATGAACGGGCATCCAATCGTTGCGTCGCGTTGCATCGGTGCGGTAATTCTATACATTGATTGTGCCAAGTCAGTGTCGTTTTCAGCGGACAATGCATGTGCATGCACTTGTGCCGGGTGAGATGAGGTTGATGGTGCAAGGACCATTTTTTCTTTTATTTTCTTTTCTTTTTGGCTCTTGCACATTGTATTGAGGAAACTGCAAAGCTAATTACGTTTCTTTTGATGAAGTTATGAAGTCTGATAGAGGAAAATAATGTTCAAGTGCAGAAAAAAATTATTTTGGACAACCACTTTCCAATAGATCACCCATCCCGTAATATTAAAGCAAACAATAGGGCTTTTAGCAACATATAGGCTCCTAATATATTTAGTGGCAATATCTTTTATAGTTGTAATGCCGAAGCTTGTAACACTGCCATAGCGAAAAGATTGTCTAGTGCGACATCATGATTTTTCTCCTTTCCTGATTTTGGGAAGTGTTTTAGATATAAAAATTCTTGCTTGTTTTCTTCTCTATTTTTTCTCTTCATATATTCGCGTTCTAACACATTTCCTAGTATGGCGGAGCTCAAAAGGTTATATATTCTATGAAATGAAGTGCCTTGGTTGGATTGATAATAAAAGGGTAGTCCGAAATCCGAAGCATTTGTACATGGCACGATAGAACATGTGAATGAACCGCACAGGTTTGTCCTTTTTTTCCAACCCAGGTTTATTTATGAATAAAAAGGAAAAAGAAAAAGCATGATGAAGGAGGCCAACATTATTGTGCACTCATTTAACGAACCCAACCTTTCTATCTTGGTTCATATCATATCGAAGAATTAGGGCATCGACTCTTTACAAGCCCTTTTGTCCCTATCTGGTTCGTTCGTTCGTTCGTGGGCCCTCCTGACCTTTCATTATAGCCCATTTAATTGAATTGGAAGCTTCCTAGGGCAATTAGCACCCTCCCTTTGGTTAGCAATGTTAATCTTTCTCTCTCCCTCTTTTTCATTAGTGCCGCACAAAACTTCAAAAGTTTAATAATGCGGCACAATTAGCACCTTCCCTCTTATGATGATCAGAAACAAGAATGCAGTCATGTCCAGGTCTGAAATTGGTAGGGACATTGATCTTTGGACTATTCGACCAAGCCGTGGGCACAAATTGATGTTGTCTTGACCCTATGTGCATGTAAAGTGGTTTCCGCTCAAATGGACATCCTCTCTTTGGTCCATGGATTCTGATATAGTTGACTTAGTTCAATCTTTTTCATTTTTGTGGTTATTGGGTCCATTATATCCGGGTCTGGTCGGGACCCCGGAAGTGAATGTGATGCAGCTCTGAACCTTGTGCTTGGGCGATGTCCCTCGAGTGAAGGGTCAGGCCCATGAAAGTGAGAGTAATCGGATGGGCTAGTTGGATTTTCCAATGGGTTTCAGAGTTATTTTGTCTTGTAATTGTGGATGCACTGTGGTGAGTCGTGACTTGCATGTTTAATAGGACATGTCACGAAACTACAGTACCAAAAAATTAGAAGAGGTAGCTTCTTAAAAATTGAGTGAGGCGGCTCCTTAAAAGCTGTCGGAAAGAGCTGTAATTGTGGAGGTGCGGTAGTTGTGAGGTGTTTTACCGAACAACTTATGAGAACTGTAATATTTATTTTCACAATTGAAACTGTTATAAATAAACCATATTCATTGACTTTAAAATGGCTAACTTCGTTTTTTTGAAGTGAATGTAAAACTTTTGTATGCAAGAATTGTCCTATATCCATCTCCCATCCTCGCCCAACAAGTGGCATAACACCCTAATGATAATCGAAAATTTCCCCCTCATCTCCCCCTCCTTTCTCACTACCTTCTGCATATAGCTGCTATCCACGGCTTCCTTCACTTCCGCCAGAGCCACCATCGGCCTCCGAATGGGACAAAGACGATGACGACCACCACCACCATATATTGTCGTCTCGTCTCTCTCATCCTCCTCAAGTTCCCTCCCCATCATGCCTAAACAATGTTTCCATTTTCCGGTTGAGTTTCAATAATAGAATGCCATGCCAACTAGAGATGACATAAACAGATGGTTTCTAAAACTGAGCAGTCTCGGGAATCATGAACGCTTACCCTGTTAAAACTGTGAAAAGATGTACTCCTTCCATCGGGTAGGAGATGTTTGGAAGGGAAAAAATTGCAGGCCTTGCCGATATGGAATGCTTATGTTTATGATTTTTTACATGTTCATAATTGTAAACGGCATAACAGCGCTTCATACTTGATCGTATGCCTGGCTGCCTATAGACTCGCCCCAACATAGCTCGAGCCACATGGGCCAAAAGGTGTTTTTGGACGAGCCTAGGCAAGGCCTATAGGTAGAGAACCGAGGCTACAATTTTGCAAGATTAGAGAGCCAAGTCCACCCATCGATTACCTCTAATGCTTTGTAGTTACTTATTATGCTTCTTTGGGGATATTAATGTGGTGAATTTAGATCATCATCATCACCTTATTTGCATAGTCGTAGAGTAGTACCAATTGATCTATTTAACGAAATTTCGATAACTAATATGCTGAAAGATGCTTTCTGTTGGGGGCTTCTAAATAGGGCCAGTCTCCGTATACTTTTATTTTAGTTCAAATTAACAATCCCACTTCGCACAAAACAAAGTAGTGTTACCTAATTTTTATGGTATCAACGGTTAATCATGCAAAACGATGTGTGAACGATTGGATCACTTGGAGATACGCATGTACATGAAACTACTTCAAAGAGTGATCATGAGTTCATCATTTCCCAAGAAATTTGAGATAAAGCATCGAACGTCTTGTTAAACCTTCATTGCAGATCGATCCAGACTCCTACGTGTTATGCAGTTGAATAGGATCCGGCTAAGAAATTAGATAGGAGACCGGATCCGTGCTTATTTGAACCAGCGCGAAGAAAGTGTTCTATAAATTTCGCAAAACATAGATTGGCTGCCGATTTCTGCTCCCTCTATACCACATCTTGTTTGATCTAGTTCCAACCGAAAGGAAAGGACACCCAAAAGATTACAGAAAAAAATAAACGAACGAGAGAGTAAACACAAGCACGCATGCATGCATGCAACGCTCATCTTTGTCACACATACACCATGCACTGCCTAGGGTTTCCGCCCCTCAGGCTCCCCGTTCCCGAAGCCCCGACGAACCCAATATCCAAGCCGTCGCAGTAAACCCTCATGCCGAAGTGGCTCGTCCACCACCACCCGGACTTGAACGTCCCCATCAACCCAAGCCCCAGCCCGAAAACCACCGTCCCTTTCCGCCGCTCCTCATCCACCTCCTCCAATGTCGTGGAGCTTGGCTGCTCCCCATCTATCGTCGTCATCTTCGAGTGGATGACGCCGCTCGTCTTCCTCTCCAGGGAAAACGCCGGTTCTGTGCTCCAGCTGAGAAAGGTCCTCGGGTCGTCGTAGTACACGTAGGTCTGGATCCGCTCGAAGTAGGCCTTGAGCTTTTGGTTCTTGTTGTCGACGGTGACATTGGCATCCCAGCTGCCCATCAGGACGGAGTTCGAGATGTTGAAGTTGGTGACGGAGAAGGCGGTGATGTGGAACTCCGGGATCTGGGGGCGGAGGACGATGTACGTGATGACGCTGATGGTGCACGATGTCACGACGAGAAAAATAAGGGCCGCAAGGATTCCGCGTGCGAAGCCTGAGGTGCGCTGTGGCGGTACTTGGGAAGGGTAGTAATTGGGGTTGTTTGTGGGGTAGTATCCGACGTGTGGAGGGGGTGTGCCGTAAGGATAGCCGCCGCCGCCGCCGCCGCCGCCGCCGCCGCCGTGAGGAGGAGGGTAGGGCGGCGGGTAGCCCATCACCGGAGGAGGGTAGCCGGGAAGGGGTTGGTGGGCATAGTTGTTAGGGGCGGTGTCCTGGTGTCTGGCCGATGGCGGCGGCGGCGACCCAGAGCTGTGGTTTCCATCTGGAGGGGGATTTGGTTTAGGTTGATTTTCATCTTCATCGGGTTTGGGTCGTTCGGCATGGTGGCGATCGGACGAAGACGCCATTGTCGGCTTGGGTAATGGTCTTTCTGGTTTTCTCACCCTCGATCTCGCACAACCCAAGTCCCTGACAGGGAAGGAGGGAGAGAAAGAGAGAGAGAAACAGACAAAATGAGACAGCAATGTCGGAAAATAGAAGGGGAAGGGTGCAGTTTTTGGTATGTAAGAGGGAGAATACTATGTTAAGCAAATGAAGCCAAACGGAATGGGTTGTCAAAATGATTTCCATCCGTTTTGCATTCCACACAGCTTTTCTTAGGAGTAGCTAATAATTTACCCCGTTTTATCAAAAACATGTTAGTGGCTAATCCGATCCTGTAATTAGTTTTTGTTCACCGTATCATTAATGGAACGAATCTAAACAATATATTTTTCTTTTCATCCGCATTGGTTTCAGAATTCACATTGGTCGTGCCTGTTGCGGTTCATACTTGTTTCGGCATTTCATGGAACCGTGAGATTATGTTTGCGCTGTGGTCGAGTCTGTGCCGCGAAGCTTTGCCACGGGGAGAACAGTCGTGACGGAAGGAGCGATGTACAAAGATGAGAGTTGAAACCTCGCTGAATCATAGTGAGTTTGACTGATGTCCCCTCGGGTGCGACTGCAAAAATTTGCATGTTCAATTTTGTCCTATATCGTTCAGAATTTTCGTATTGACAGCACGTCACTAACCTTCAAAAGCTATGCAATGGACGCGGAATTCCTTGGCATTCCGACATCGATTGTGGAAATGGACACAGCAGGAATACGGGAATAGACAAATTTGTCTGTGTACTTTTCAAGAGTTACCAAGAATATGGACATTCACATGCTCATATAACATCCCCAAAGTGGCGTCAAAGAATGGTTGAGACGACTTCCAATAAGGACAGTCATCATTCTGGTTTGTCTCGGAGTGACAAAACTTACAAGTAAATCAAATGAAAGAAGTGAGATGGGGCATGACCATCGCTTGAACCCACCCACTTAATAGTTAAAAATGATCGAAGAAAGGTGATGAAGCGGGAGCCTTCATCGCTCCGAGTATTTCATCGCTTAGGCTCACTCCATGTCTTGCCCTCGAAGAATTCATTCAGCATCCGTTCAATATCCTCGACGCTGAACCTGATGTACTTCATAGGGTTCTTCCCGTTCTCAATAAGTGGCCTATAACAACCAAAAACATGAAAATCGACCTAGCGAGGATCTTAAAGGAAACTCCTAAGATCAGTAGGAGAAACTCACCTGCAGCGCTTGATGAAAGATCTATAGGCGGGCAAGACGACTTCTGCAACAGCAAGCCTCAGTGACTCGCGCAACTCACTGTCAGGAACCGTCCACTGAGATTGCCTTTGATGGAGCTCCTCAAATTGAACATTAAATGTCTTGAACCGATCTTTCACCATTGCTCTTGAGATTCCACTAGTACCATCACTTCCCATACCACCAGCACCTCCTGATGCACCCTGAACCGTGAGGCACTGCAGAATCTGCAGGTCAAGATTTCAGCTGAGCTTAGTTTCTGTTTGATGAATTGGAAAAGGTTCGGTGATAAACTTCACTTGCTGTTTTGTCACTCAAGGCTGAGGAATTTTTTTACAGAACTTTCACTTATGAAATTGTTTTGAAATATCTGAAGAAAGGTAATTCTAAATGTCTATGCAGAGCTTGAAATGTGTGGGAGCTACAATGTTACTTAAAAAGGTTTTTAAGCATTCAAAATTTCTCTTATAGAAGTAGTTCAACCAAAAGTACCTTTGCCCACGAAATCCTCTTATACTGATTGGCGTGTTGCTGAACAATCCTCCTATGTATCTGCACCCAGTCATCCCCAAGTAAGTCCTTCGCTTCCGACCTGCAAAACATAGCTAAGAAATGGCAATAGCCTAATGATGCTTGCACAGCAAACTCAATGCCTTGAAAACTGACCTCCTTACAGATCGAACAATGTAGTGGATATTATTCATGAGAAATAATTGAGTCAGCGCAGGATCTTTATACTGCTTAGACTTTCCATCCAGATTACTCTGAAGAGCACTCATGATTCTTGTAGTTAGAGCTGCTAATTGAGCGTCCGCCTCGCCTTCATTGAACTCCTGAAAGAGCTGCCTCAAAGTGGACTGATAGCTGTAAACATCAATACCGGAATATTATAGCTTAGGCAGAGAAGCAAGATATGACCCAAACAAAAATTACACTGCTTAATGCCATTTTCAGCATAAGAACACGTTGGCATGGCATACTTTGCACAACAAACATGCCAAAAAAATAAATTTGGCAAGCAACACCTTTTTTATTTAAAAAAAAAAAAAAGGATTTCACAAAGGAATTGAAGGTATTCTAACAACTGTCCATATTATCAGGTTGTCAAGAAATAAGATCTGCCGAATATGAATTAAGGAGCACTTACTCAAATAAAAACTTCACATAGTTTATCACGTAGCTAGTCAAAGGATGAACAGTCCCATCTTGAACAGCAGTTTTTGTGGCATCTTTTTCAACTGCTTCCTCAAAATCACCGAATGTCTCTTGAGCCGTCTGAGCAAGTCGCTTAGTCAAGCTGGAGGCATATTCTCGCATCTCAATACAAGCTTTACTTCCAAAAAGGTCTGTAATCTATCCCACCAAAATAAACTCAGGCTCTAGACCAAAGTAAAAATATTACAAAACTCCAAAAAGGATAAATGAGGATAAAGGAAAAGGCATTTGAGGCAAATGAAATTTGCAGAGATGGACCATAGAGAACTAGGGATCTCAGTTGCAAGTGCATTTGAAAAGGATGAAAAATGAAAAGAAATGAAAGGAAAAGACATCTTCCTCACCATCTACTCTTCTACCCCATTATTTAGATCAGCAGGACAACCATAGAAATGGATTATTGTGCTTGTTAATCACGTATTTAAGTCTGATAATTTGTAATGAGGCTGTTTTACAGGCCTAAAAATTGTTGGGCAATAATAATTTTCCCAAAAACTTAAACTATCAAGAATCATGTTAACGGTGCATATCAAGCCTATATCTTGACTCCTCCATGCATATGAACAGATGTTCCACAAGAAATACAAGACGTATCACATCAAACAACCACTGGAGGACAGACATGAGCCACGAGCAGAATGACAACAAGAGGAAGTGCCAATATTCGAACCTTTGACCTAATGCTGTAATACATCGTTGAACTATAATTTAGTGAAAAGCTTAAAATATCACAGAACATTCAGATGACTATATCATGCATGTACATATGCTAAATAACACAAATGGAGCTCTAGACCATCGTCAATGTCCGTAAGGCTCGCTGAGAAAGTACAAATACAATGGAGAGTTTATTAACATCCTCTCACTTGCTATTGCAATGACTGTGTGACCTATTTGCAGTCATTTGCTTCCATTATATAGTACTTAGCAGCTTAAGCCATAGCAGCAATATTCACCAGCACATGACAGCTGTAATATTTGAAGTTGAGATTACATAATGCAATATATTCGACCTTACATCATCCATCATTGAACATGTCATTGTTTTAGGATAGCAAAAAATATGTTCATCATGCTAGTTGACAAAGCAAAATAAGCAATTAGATAGTAGACTTGAAGCAAGGGAATCTGTGGTTCCACATTCAAAACCATCTATAAACCTTTTTCCAGTGCTTTCAACAGACAGGAGGCAAGTGAAGCACCATTCATGCTGTCCCTGCAAAATCACTCCCTTTCCCTGTGCTCATGACACATTATGGAACCTCAAAGTGCCTTGTCTAGATTAAAACAGTTTTCTCCTCTTCCGACAGTCATTTTAGAAATTTCACATTATACGGGGAAATCAGACAGTTCTGACATTCATCTTCTACAAGTTGTGAGCAACTGGCATCAAAATAATTAGTTTCATTCATTCACTTCATTAAATGAATCGCATAAGACTATGCTAATACGTGTACATCCAAAAAGAATTAAAAAAACATACATATATCGTACCTCTGGGTGCAATTCTCTCAATATCTCATACATATCCAGGAGAACAAACAATTTCTCGGGCGATCGCTTGCCTTTAGCAACAGCTTCTCCAAAACTAAGCAGCAGAGCCATAGAGTTTGCTGTTACTTCAGCAAAGATTTGATCCCTGAGAGAATCAACGCCATAAAATACTTGGTCGCAGAGTTTCTTTTCACCAGCAAAAAGAAGCTTTACCTGTTGCAAGACATTATTTAGGAACCAAAACCAAAAAGGTTATTAAGCCCTATCGACATAAACACTTACCGCAATACGCATGTAATGTATCCAATTTCCAATTTTAGCTTCTAAAACCTCCCACTGCATTCTCTGTGCATCGTCTTTGCTCAGTTTCTCCACACCTAATTTCCGAAGACTCTGTTCCAAAACAGAAGCACGAGTATCCCTGACATAAGGAAAAGCAAGACTAATGCAATCAATTAATCAAAGAAAGCAGAACAACTACAACAAGCAAATTTATCTTTTGTCTATCAAGTGAGATAAGCCACATGTTAAAGAAGCTTTTTTAGCAATTTTTTTTTTTTTCTGTAGGGCGTTATAGATTTATGTGTATGTAAACATTCTTGAAGAGTACTTTACCAAAAAAAAAAAAAAAAAAAAACATTCTTGAAGAGTAAGTCTCTTACAAATTGCATTTCAGAGTTCTTAAAGCAAGTTAAAAGTTAAAATTTCCATCAATTGATACTTTAAACATTCTCTAAAGCTTAAACCTCCACAAATTAGACATCAACCCTCGCTGACATCCTCAATATTTGTCATTAAACAGGCGGAAAAGAACTCCTTTAGTTGACCTCTCCTGTCCATCAAGAGTCTTTGACTGTCTTCGACTGAGCACTTTGCCTTGAAGCAAAAAGCATAGGTTCAAGTGGGCTTCGCTATCAAAAGAAGGGCTATGTCAATAGATCTACGCTAAACTTCTCAGGTTCTCTACAATTATTTTATTGAGATGGGGCTGCTTTCAGTTTCTTATAAAAGGTGTTAGACAAAGTAAGCCTACCAATACAACTTGATGGAACTGCTGCTCAGGAAGGACTGCAGCTACATCAGAAAGAATTACCCTTCATTTTAAGCCATGTCAACTGCTTATTTAATTTCTACCAGGTAAGCGACAAGAAGTTCCCATTGAAAAACCATATAATGCTGCTCTTGCAGTGGACTTACCACCGGAATGTCTATCCAGGTAGCAAAACTTCCTTTTATTCCCAACTATGGTAAAAGAGCTTACTTGTCATCTACCTAATAATGAGAAAGAAAGAAAGCACCAGCATCTCACGATAAACATCAAGTTCCCCACTTCTCTGGCAACAACTGATTCTTCTCTTGTCTGGGATTCTTGAAAATATAACATGACTTGGGGAAATCCAACGACATAGAAATGTATTGATTTGTAATGATGCAGTTTCATGTTGCACGACTATTGTAATCTCTAGAATGATACGTAATAGGCCAAACTACTTTCAGCCATGATAATTAAATATAATTTATTCATCTATCATAATTAAACAGAATTTATTCAACTATCGCTATGAAAGAAAAGGTCAATTTATTTAAACCGAAAATTGCTTATTAATGCTGTAGACCCACCAGACTTTTGATGTGACGCAATGTACTACACGATGATAGTGAAAGGTCAACCAAAAAGTTGCTGCAAACAAAATTGTAACTAGAACAACCAGAAAGCTTTATGGCATGGCACTGATTTAAGTACCTGTAGGTTCTAAAAAGTTGTTGCTGATGGCCAGCCTGCACCATCTGTTGAGCTAAATCATGCAGCAATGGCAGAACCCTGGGGGGTATGAGACTTGGAGGTTTGCAGACTCCAGCATCTAGCGTTTTACTTGGGTGCTCAGGCTTGCCACTAGCTTCACTTTGGTTTCCAGATGATCCTGATGTTGGCCGCAGAGAGTTGGGAAGGCATTCAATAAGAAGATCAGGTTCCATAGGCTTGCTGAAAATCAAATAGGAAAGTAAATTAATCTCTGAAATATCATAACATATACAGAGCTCCCAATTGATTTTTACGAAAATAAAAAATAACAAAAAAAAAAAAAAAAACACACGCACACACACACACATTTGGGGTTGAAATTGCAAGAGCAATGCTGAGAAAAAAAAAAAAACTGGACAAACGATTGGCTACAGAAAGATGGCAAATAAGCACAAAACATTGAACAGGAACACTCCCGCGCAAATTTGAGTGCCTTGTTTATAGCTGAATGTTTAATGATTGATCATTTTACATCATCACAAGAACAACTACAGCCTGCAATATAGAGAGTTGAAAAACATTCATCCACGCAAAAACACCAACCGATATCCCTTCTGAAGCTTAGTAAGGACTCCCTGACTCCTTGACTCTAAAGTTCTTTTATCAAGAAGGTGTGGATATAACATTCTAAATCAGGGACTGTACTTCTTCCATTGTCCTTTTAGGTGAAATAAGCATAGTGCAAGGAAAAAGAGATGTAAGACCAAACTGTTTTCGCAAGGACAAACAAAGAAGGGGCCAAGGTGTAGCTTACCTGTGATTGGTTAATATCTGTCTGAACTCATCTTCAAGCTTCGATATAGCTTTTGCAAGCAAGCTATTGGCATGATTAACAACTACATCGCTACTCTTGAAGCTTTTATTGCTTTTGAAGAAGTTAGCGGTGCTTCGAAGCTGATCAATGGCTTCTAGGTAGCTTTCTAGGTCCTCATGTGGCCCTCTAAGGATCTTAGCCTCTGCCTAAGTGAATACATAGGAACGATCTCAGCATATACATTCCTTTTTGCAAGTACATGAAGTGACACGACAATGATGCTGAATTGTGAGTTGCGCAACAAATAAAAAAATTTAAAAAAATTGTGTTGTAGATTCAATGTAAGGAACAAAGATCAAGGTAACTACTTCAATAGTATAGCAATAGCAATATATGCCTCCGGAGTGGATTCGAATATCACACTAAAAATCAGATAAATGACACCAAACGAAAAAACTCGTGATTGTACGAGATTTGTCATAATCAGACCCCACGAGAATGTTGACTGAATCTCCTTGCAAAGACATTGTTTTTGGCATGTATATCATCTCTCCCCCTCTCTCTCTTACCGGAAGCCGCACGTCAATTCCGGATGACACCTATACAGGTGCTATTTCTAACTGAATAAAAAAATGGACTCATGATGAAGAAACGTCCATCATCGCAAAGTGCATGAATTGCAATGCAAAGGCTTCGACTCCGCAAAAACAGGGGCGAGAACAAACCTTGCGCGAGAGATCGAATTGGCCGAGAATGACCTCCGCGGCCTTGAGCGTCTTGTCGATGTTCTCGTGAGCCCTCCTAATCGAGTGCGTCCTTATCTACCCAAAAAAAAAAAGAAAAAGGGAAAAAGAAAAGAAAAGAACAGCGTCAGAACGGCGGAAACGTTCGATTCGCGTCGAAAGAGAGGAACGAGGGAGGGAGGACCTGAGTAGGACGCATGGCGGTCTCGAGGGCGGAGAGGCGGTGGTCGAAGGAGCCGAGGATGGCGACCATGCTGTCGGTGATGGTCTGGCTCTTGTGCAGCGACTCCCTGATCGATTCCGCCCGCTCCCTCAGGATCTCCATCGCCTGCGGCACTCCCATCGCTGTATAACTCTCTCTCTCTCTCGCCGATTCAATCGGAAAACCGCAATTTGGAAGGCGAGGCTCGATCGATCATCTTTCGACCTCCTCCTCCTCCTGCTGCTGCTGCTGCCGCCGCCGCCGCTGCCGCTGCCGCTGCCGCCGCTGCCGCCGCTGCCGCTGCTTCTTCTAACGAGAGAACCGGCAATGCCGTGAATTTCGCGTCCGTTTTGGTCGTCTTCTGCTTCGCGAGGCGTCGATGGCGATACGGAAGGGAGGGAGAATGGGCGGCGTGATGACATGAGAGGAGGAAGGAGGAGGAGGAGGAGGAGATCCTCTGCTTGAAGGGGAAAGCAAACGGAGAAGGTGTTGGCAGCCACGTGGATGGCGTGGGACCCTCCCCTTTCCCGTTTCCGCTCGAGCCTTCTTCCTTTTAAGATTTCGCGCCATGCCTGCCACGTCATGGGTTCCGTCCAATAACGAGGAGGCTCTTTTTCCATTTCCTTTTTCTCATTTCCTTTTTCTCATGCGACGGAACAAACGATAACGTCGTAAAGTTCTTTTATTATCAACAGGTGCCCAGGCTTTTTTAGCTTCGTAGAAGATGCGCAAAATTTAGCCAATGAAACTCAAATTTTTTTTTTTTTTTCGGTCGAATTTCAAACCCACTAGAACGAGAGAGATGTACATTTTAAAAGCTTATTTGGAGTGACTTTTCTTTTTGGGTCGAATATTTGAAGTAATTTTAAATTTAGATTTTTCGCAATTTTTAGGCCACATGCATTTTGACCTTTTTTAAGATCAAGGACTTGAAACTTTCATAGCTTATGAATGTTACATGTAGATTCATGTAAATTTTTTTTCTATTTTAAATGATACTTTTTCTTTGGTGAAAAAGTTACAAAAAAATTACTTTTTACTTTTAATTTATGACCTTTTACATCTCTCGGTTGATTCTACAGATGTAAATATGTAGAATTCCATGAAACTTTTTAATTACATTCAAAAACTTCAAAACATGTATTCTAGAATTTGGAAGGAATAATGACATGCAAAAGATCTATAATTCCAATATATAAGAATGAGCATCAATTTAGGGTAAACCATGGAATCGAATTGGATTGACCCTATATGGGTTGTTCTGGTTTGTTCCTGATTCCAATTTTTTGGAATTGGCTATTATAAGTCTAGTGCTCGGTTCTATGTGCATAACCAAACCGAGCCGAAATGGCTAGTTCTCTCCTTTTAATCTTACCTCGCATCTTATATTGATGTTGCTTTATTATTTTGTTAAAACTATTATATGCCTTGGTCGTAAATAAATGGATATTTTAAAATAATTTATCCTTTCAAGGGATAAAAAAAATTAAAACAAAGAAAAGGAATTGGATGGTTTTTTGGATTGACCCTAGTACTAGGAGTAGACCAATAGCATCAGCTCCAGATTCCAAAAACTAGGTATTGATCACAATAAGATAATTTCCAAGTTCTAGACATGGAACTGTTTATTCTGAACCCACTCAACCCTACCAATAGACAAGGCCAAGGGCAGCTAACATGATGCAATTTTTGGAAAGAAAATTACATGACAATACATTTCCTTTGTGAAAAATCTAGCAAATGGGTATTAACAATGGGGTTGCAAATAAAATAATTTAAACGATCATATTATAATTTATATTATGAGAGCCATTAGCCTACTACCTTTATCTTCATATTAAATAAAAAAATTATTTTAGTTATTTTTCATGCTCCAGTGAGCTTGAAATCTTGGTCATATCCGTTATCCACATTGCCGGTTATAATCGATATCTTTTAAATTTCTAAAACTTATTACCGTTCTATTAAAGTTACTAATCATATGATATAATGTAGGGGTGATCGGGTCCAAGGTAGGTAGGGTTTAGACCTAAACCCTATACTCGATTATATTATAACCGGTTCCCATTTTTTGGGCCCTGTACCCAACCCTCTTTTGTATTGGATCATGTACCCGACTTATCCTTTTTTTTTTTTTTTTGTCTAGTTCCAGGGTCAACTCTGTTTCCACTGGAACCTATTTTGCAATCTTCCAATATCTTATACGACTTCGAATTTTATATTATACGTGAGAAAATAACGTAATCCTCCTAATTTGTATCAAAATATTAAGTACTTGTAATAAATAAATACATGAACTTTTTGACAAAACAAAAAATTAAGGATCCATAGGGCTAATTATAATAAATAAAATCATAAGATAAAGAATTAGCAACAAACATGAGTTTAATATTAGTCTTATTTCCACAATTATACATGAAACTACTCATTTATGCAAGCATAACTCCTACAAAAGAAAAATTAAGCGAACTAATCCACTTGGTACATAAGAATTTGGTGGTGACAAACCCCGTCCATTTTCGGGGCTTGCTCCTTGTTTTTTCGAATTATATCAATATTTCACTCCTACAATTACTTATTCGTTGGGACACTAACCCCTCGGAAGGACGGATTTGGACAGTACGAGAGGGAGCCAATAGACAAGGCCAAGCTAACATGATGCAATTTTTGGAAAGAAAATTACATGACAATACATTTCCTTTGTGAAAAATCTAGCAAATGGGTATTAACAATGGGGTTGCAAATAAAATAATTTAAACGATCATATTATAATTTATATTATGAGAGCCATTAGCTACTACCTTTATCTTCATATTAAATAAAAAAAATTATTTTAGTTATTTTTCATGCTCCAGTGAGCTTGAAAGGGAAGTAAGTGAGGAAGGAGAACGACGAAGGAGAAATGCCGTGCTTGTTTGAGAGAGCCAAGAGGAAAAACACCAGAGTAAGAGTAGAAATAAGAGGAAAAAATAGGGTTTTGAACTTATACTTACAAAACCGATCCAAAATCGGTTCGGAAATCAAGTCTTGGGTGGGTAATCAATTGGACCTGATTCCCTGGACCAATTTAAATCAATTTCAAATTTTGAGAACCGGTTCTTGAATCAATTTCAATAGGAACTGATTCTCAATCCTATTTTCTGAGTGGACTAGTCCAGTTCTCAGATATATCGAGTCCGATTCACACCCTTGATATAATCAAAGTTACCTCGCATGATGAAAAATTTGTACTTCTTTATATGGAAGTTCTATTGATCACGTCAAAAAGTTACCATGTCAAATCAGAAGCCAGCTGTTTTTCTTTCTCTTTTCTCTTTTTTTCGTTCTTTCTTTCAATTTTATATGCTAAATAAATAAATTAGATGAAAGAATTTCTTTAATCATGGATGGGGTCCACCTAAACAATCTCTCCCTTTTGATCAGGCAGAAAGAAAGTCACTGCAACATTACCATTCACGTGCTCGACAGTTCAACTAGGAAACTGTCGGCAGGTAATTTGGGTGCTCGTGTTCGGGAACAAACGACAAACGACACGACCCTGCTTCGCTTTTGTATGGAACGCAACAAACAATATCACTTCTCTCATCTGGCACTAGAGTGCCTCTCGATCCCGCCACATCCAATCCTCTCCATATGAAGTTCTGGTCCAAAAATTCTTCTCATTTTCGTTTGCCTTATTTTCGAGGACATCATTTTATTCAGACGAACCGCCTCAAGTGAAAGACCACAACAGCAGCAGATTCCTTGTAAAAACTAATGCATTGTGCGAATTCTGCGACATTTGTGATCAGGGACATGCACAGCTGAAGCAATTAGGACATATCTCTTATAGTTCCTCGTCTCAAGAAGAGGAAGAGGAAGATGACGATGAAGATGATGATGATGAGATCATCGTGGAAAAAAGATGAGGAATCATAAGCATCATCTTTGATAATGATCCATCTCTATCTACAACGTAACCAATTCCCTGGAGATATCATGGTCAAAACTCAAACATTTAAAGCCTGAACAAGATATCCTAAGAATTTGGAAACCCTACTTAATCATGATAAAGAAGTAACATTTAATCATGATATGAACACTGAGTTCTCAATAAGCAAAGCCCCCCCATCCCATCGTGCTATATACCACTACCAAAAGAAGCATGCTTAAGAAAAGCAACCAAATTGATCTTTTTACCGAGCATCGGTAGAAGTGAAAGAGTCCGCGAATCCTGTTGGTCTTGTGGGTATACTTCCCTTACTGTCTTCTAAGTCCATGTAACTCAAGTCCTTGCTTTCTGCTTCCTGCCAGTCCTTAACCATCTGATTCAGCGGGAGGCTGTAATCAATGCCAGAGTATTCTTCGTAGTCGTCGTCAAATGGTTTCCATTTCTCAACAAGTGGAGCCAGTACATTCACAGCATGGCCCATATCTGGCCTTTGGTTTGGCTCCCTTGCAGTGCAGTGCCCGGCTAATTCAGCGATGATGGAGATACTCTCGTATGTCTCCTCCTTTTTCTCCAAAGTTGGGTCAATAGCAGCCATTAACTTTTCTTTATCTGATTTTATATTCCAGAAATAACCCACGAGGTATTGGCTTTCCTCTGGTCTTTCTTCATCAAGCGCCATCAATCCCGTCAATAGTTCCATTAAAACAACTCCAAAACTGAAGACATCAGCTTTAGTAGTAATTTTCCCTGTGACTGTACGTGAAATGGGAGCAGTCAGAATATGATGAGAACAAATATGAATGATAAATACAAGTCAAAGAAAGTAATATTTAACAAGTGCGGAAGCAGAATATATAACTGAAAATGATTCCAAGATTGTTAAGCTTTCATAACAAGAGAAATCAGGTTCCCATAGTTTGGAAACAACTATGCAAATCTACTCAGTGCCATGAAATTCATCTGTAACCAAAAATTTGCACGCAAACAATGTGGGCAAAGGTCGATACTTGTTAAAAATTCAACCTAGTCATAAAGAGTTGAATGTCAAGAGTAGCAGGATGCAGTAACAAGACAAATATTGATCCATTGTAATCAACTTGTAAAATCAATTGAGTGGATGTCACGCATTAGTCTAACTATGACAGGCATGAAGAAAACTTTTCATGCTTCAAATGTTCATTGAAATGTACTCCATTTTTCAGATGATTAATATGATTTACAACGCAGAACAAAGTATGCACTTCTTCCAGGGTTCCACATGCTACACGCAAAGGCACAGGCACACACGCACTCACAAAGACAATCTACAATTGAAAGCTTACCAGCATATTCTGGAGCTAGATAGCCAAAGGTCCCAGCAAGCCTTGTTACCACAGACTTCTCTCCATCAGGAGCAAGCTTTACCAGTCCAAAATCTGAAACCTTGGCTCTATAATCATCTCCAAGCAAAATATTTGACGATTTAAGGTCTCTGTGTATGAAACTCTGATGAGCTAGACTATGAAGATACTCCATTCCCCTGGCTACGTCCAGAGCAATATTTAACCTCCTCTTCCAGGTAAGAGGCTCCAACTTCAAGTTCTTCCAATGGAAGAGATGCTTGCTGAGGGCCCCTTGAGGCATGTACTCATACACTAGTATTCTTTCACTTCCTTCTACAGAATAGCCTAGAAGAGATACCAAGTGACGATGCCTAACTTTCGAAAGGACTGCGATTTCAGCCTGAAATTCGTCGATTGCTTTGTTGCTAATTACACCTGCCTCCATTCTTTTCACTGCGATCTTTGTTCCATCATCTAACTCCCCCTTATAAACTACCCCAAAGCCACCGCGACCGAGCTCATTTTCCCGTGCAAAATTTTTCGTCACATTTCGAAGGACCTGAACTGATATTACGAGATTCCCTGCTTCAATTACATGAGACTCACCAAATCCACTGCTATTTCTGCTAGCAGAGCCACTCCCCATAAGTGAGGTGCTGCCATAGGTGTTACTAGCAACTGCGATCTTCACGATATTATCTGGATCAGAGGAATCTCTCGGGTAAACCACCAGGGAACTTGGAGCTTGGGACGTTTCTCTCCTCTTCTTACAACAGAAGTACAGAGGAACAGCCAGGAGCATGAGAGCTGCCACACTGGCAACAGGAGCGACAATTGCTGCCAAAATAGGCTTGAATTTCTTTGGCTTGGGGGAGCTAACAGGAGTAGGAACGTTAGCAGAACCAGAAGTTGAGCCTTTGGTTGGGGAATCTGAAGTTCCACCTGGGGACTTCGTATCCCCAGATGGAGGGCGCACCTCTGGAGAGGCGGGGGTACCATTTAGCAGAGGATTCCCAGCAGTGAGAAGCTTCACAGAGTCACTAAATTTTGGTATTGGACCAGAAATGTTGTTGTCACTTAGGTCCAAGTAAGTCAGACCTTTCAAACTAGTCCAGTTAGCAGGGACTGAACCCGTCAAATTGTTCGAACCAAGTCTCACCTGTGTGAGAGCATCCAACTTCGCAACCGACGGACTCAATGTACCATTAAGATGGTTCTTGGGCAAATTGATCATGGCAACTTTTCCGTTATTATTGCAACTCAGCCCAAGCCATGGCCCTTGGCAAGGATCATTACCCACCCACGACGAAAGAAGCCTTGCAGGGTAATTCAACGCGCCAAGAAAGTCTATGAGAGCCATAACTTCCGGCGCGCAAGGTGCTCCCGGTGTGGGCAAACAAAACTTATTAGAAGCACAAGTCGCATTAGGCGAGTTAAACTTGGGTGTCGGACCCATGAAGTTATTATTATTCAGATCTAGCAAATCCAAAACCATATTTATCAAGCTATCAGGAATCAAGCCGGAGAGTTGATTACCATTAAGATTGAGGCTCTTCAGAGAAGCCAAGTCCCCGATATTCCCCGGAATCGATCCCGAGAAGCTATTCCCATGAAGCCACAGGCTCGTCAGAGAGACCATAGAAGTCACCACATCGATAGGCCCGGTCATTCCACCATCACGTTGATTATTCAACCACAGAGTCTGCAAACCGCAGTTAGCAAAACTCGCAGGAATCCCACCCGTCAAGCCGTTATCTGATAACACCAACACTTGCAGAGAAGCCATGCTTCCGAGGAAATCCGGCACCGGGCCGACCAAATTGCAGCCGTCACAGGTGAGATTCCTCAGCTGCGTCGAGTTCTGCAACTCATTCGGGAACATCCACCCCGTGCTGGCGTTCAGATTGTTGCCGTCCAATGCCAAAATCTGTCCCAAATCAAAAAAACCGAAGAAAACCATCAGCTGAAATCGACGCGACACGCTCTGCAAGAATCCGACTTTGAACAGCGTCGGCGAAGTGACGCGAAACGCTCGAACGAACCTGCAAGTTGTCGAGGCCGACGAAGCAATCGGAAGGAATGGAGTCGAACTTGTTGTAATCCAGAAACGCGTGCTCCAGACTCGAGAGCCCGCGCAGCGACGGGACCGCCCCGCTGAACTGGTTGTTCTGGAGGCCCAAGCGAGTGAGGGCGGTGAGCTGGTTGAGGTTCGCGGGGAGGGGGCCCGCGAGGCCGACCTTCTGGACCTGAATCTGCGACACCCGGTTGCCGGAGCAGAACACGTGCTTCCACTTGGAGCCGCAGGGGTCGCCGTCGCCGCCGCCCGCCGGCCACTCGAGCAGCTCCGGGTTGCTGAGCCCGTCCCGGAACTGCTTCAGGATCGCCAGGTCGCCCGGGTCCGTGTCGCCGGAGACCAACGCGAGGAGAGAGAGCGCGACGGCGAGGAGCAGCTCGCCGCGGCCGCCGCGGCCGAGGCGGTTACTTTTCCCCATGAGGCAGAGAGAGAAAGAGATCCCCCCTAGTGCCGACGAGCTTCAGTGCGGTGAGGAGGAGGAGGAGGAGCAATGGCGGTTCCGGCGGAGGCGCGGCATCACCGGATTCCGGTCACGACGGCGGCATGACTGGCGAGTCTAGAGAGAGAGAGAGGGAGGGCGGTGCGGGGAAGTAGTTATAAAGTGAAGTGGAAGTAGAGAGAGAAAGAGAGAGTGAGAGAGTGAGAGAGGGAGCTGGAGGTGGAGCTGGTCGTTTGAAGAAGCAACTGCAAAGGCGGATCTGCGACTGGAAATGTTCAAGTCGCCGAGAGAGATGATGATGATGAAGAAAAAAAAAAAAAACTGATTTTTTTTTTTTTTTTTGGGTCCAAATCGAGAGGAAGGAGATGATGAAGATAGAGAGAGGGGAAAATAAATAAGTAAAGAAAATGGGGGAAAGAAAAGAATGTGATTCAGGGCGCGCATGATTGTATTTCTGTTCCGAAATAGTTTACGGAACAGAAATAAATTTTTCTATTTCTATTTCTGGACGAGTTTCGAAAAAAAATCATTTTGATAACGATACAAAATTTCTTTTTGAAATAGAAATTCGTTTGATAACAGTATAAAATTTTTATTTCTATTTCTATTTCTTAAAACAAAATTTTTGTTTTGGAGTGATTGAGAGATGTCCATTCTTACAAATTTCATATGCTTAATGAACCCATTGACCCAAATACAAAGTAATAAGAGTTTTTATTTTTAATTTTTTTGGTAAGGTCTCCCTTTTTAAAAAGAAAAAAATACAAAGTAAGAGTTGTTATATCAAATTTTCTAAATTTTCACACAAAATTCTTTAGCATCCACCTAGATAGGCAATTATGGTCAAATAATATACTTATTAATAGTCTCTATACAATATAAAAAAGAGATCCATATGCATTACTCTTGAGCATGATAAAAGGTTCCCAAAACTCTAGTATAATGAAGGTGGGCAACCATGTCACGTGTCTAAATTTTGGCTTTGAATTTTTAAAAAATAAGCACATTGGTAAACTTTAAATTCCTATATATTATAGAAAGTTGAACTTTCTCATGCAAATATTCCAATCCCCTTCATGCTAATGTGTCACGTGGCGACGGTTTACGATATCAAGCAATCATTTTAGAAAGAAACACAAAGAAGTGGGTTGGGCAATTTGCAGCAAATTTTAGAAAATTGGCAAATTTTATGAAGTTTAATAGAGCTTGTCATAAAAGACTACTACCAATAAGGGAAATCCTCAAGTACAATATCACATTACAATAATTAAGATAGGAATCATCAAATACAACATCATATTACAAAAGCAAATATTGGAAATCCCCAAATACAAAATAATAGAAATACATTATAAAAGTTGAAAACATGATTTCATGGAATCTCCGGCATATTATGATCCCTTGCCATTTTATTGGCAATACTTTTTCTAAGCATATTCATCTCAGTGTCCTCCTCGGTTGATGTATCGCCAACCTCATCTTGTGCAAGTCCAAATGGGTACTCTGGATCTCCATATAAGAAAAAGTTTCTATCCCTCTTGTCTTGATCACGGATGTAATTATGAATAGCACAACATGCAATTACAACATGTGCTTGCTTTCGAATTGCAAATGTAGGCATGTGTTTCAAAATAAAGAAGCGATTCTTTAATGCCCCAAATGATCTCTCAATGACGTTCCTTAGTGAAGAATGCCTATAGTTGACCAACTCTCTTGCTGTTCTTGGTCGTCTTGCTCTACCCCTATAATCATTTAGATGATACCGTTCTCGTCTCGAAAGGAGTCAAGAATCCTGGAATTGATGCATAACCAGAATCTACAACATAGTATTTGCCTATAACAAGGTATTCATATATTAGTCGTGATTTGTAAATGCAATACAATCTTAAAGAAAATTAACACTTCCGAACAAGTAAATACCTATTGGAGCTCGAGGGAATTCCAAGCGAGGAGTCTCGAGTGCCGCCGATAAAACCCGGCAATCGTTGGCAGATCCTTCCCAACCAGCATACACAAAGGTAAATTTCATATCAAACGAACATGCACACATCACATTTTGAGTGGTAATTCCTTTTCTGCCTCTAAATGGAATTTGCTTAGCCACAGGTACAGAAGCATGAATGTGAGTACCATCAATAGCACCCACACAATCCTGTCGTTTTATCAAAGAATACTGTTATATAGGATTAGCAACAAAATGAAATCAATGTTATAAATGAATTTAAGAAAATCCTACCTTGAAGTAAAGGGAATGGTTGGGATCCATAAGAATCTCATTTGGGACCACATCAAAGGAAGGTGCTACGATAATCTCTTTTGCAAGTTTGCGAACTGCTTTCAACACTATAGTGAAGTATTTGCTGATAGTTTGTCCCGAATGTTGGAATCTCTCGCATAAACTTCTATTCGTGTTCTTGTGACAAATCATAAATAAGAAGATCCCAATTTGTTCTTCTACCTTTATAAATCGACTATCTTGCAGCCAACCTCTCGCTTTCATCAAATCACAAAGATTGAGAAAGACGTGTCTCTCCATTCTAAAAGATTCATATATTCTATCTGAATGTCCTTGAAGAACCTCCCTCATCCATTCAGGTCCCGACAATATGCTATCCCTAATAGGTTCCCTTGAGTGCATAGACATATCCATCGTAACCAACCACAACCATGCTATTATTATATCGATATCAAAATCATCAAAGTCTAGTGCAACTGTTTCACCTGCTGCTACTTGATCATTACACGTGCTACTTTCACCCCCTCCATATGCGCTATGCCATCACATGAAAAAAGAAGATAAACACAATACATAAGTAAGGAATCTAATAATAATCAACAATAGCCACAAAGTTTTTATAATCGCATCATAAAAAAGACCAAAGTATCTCAAATACATAAGTCATAGAGTGAAATTAAACCAAATATATAAATCCATAGCATACTACTCAACATCTACTTAAAGAGATTCAATAAGTCTACGTCTCCTTTCGGGTAGCGATATGATGAAAGCCTCTCTCCAAGTGGCATTAAGGCATGAATGGTTGACAGCTTTGCTGTAAAGATTCTGCTCCAAATCGATGCATGCTTTGTTAAGGACGGCAATCACGGCCGCTATGGAGTAGGGGTCCTCGTGTGATGGGGCATCCGAGGTCATAGAGCCACCACTTGTTGATTGACCAGTCCTCATTTTAATCATTTCTTGAAGGGCTTTGCAGGTGTCACTAACATCAAATCTGTTACTCTTCCTCCTCCTCTTCGCATTTGGAGTCCTATCCCGCTTGTGTTTATTACGATCCGAGGGAGTAGTCGCATCGTGTACGAAGGCTTCCTCATTAGTATGCTGTTCATCAAATTCCTCCGGATCACCCACCGCATAACCACTACCACCATCACCACCGTCGCCACCATTGTCATCTCCCTCCGAGGACGCTATCATTTCTTCGCATTTCCCGATGTATAGTCCCCGGTAGCATATGTATCCCCAAAAACGATACACAAATCGGATACCGAGGAAACCCATCCTTTCGAATTTAGCCCATTCGCTATTACCCTATAATTTATACAATAATAACAGATGTCGCATCATAATCAAAGATTGCAATACAATATAAACAAAATGACCCAAGTAAATTGATACCTTGATGTGAGACTCCCACACACTTTGATCCTCCACAAAGGACAGTATTGTTTATATTATCCCATCCAAATCCGATCGTGACAAAAGTTTCTTGAAACTACCATACTTGTCTCTTCGCCTTTGTTGACCCCTGTTCTTTAACCGAACCATACTAAAGTTGAGTCCAGCCCGTTTATTGAATTCGGCATGTATGTTACTCCATCCTCGCTTTGTTGTAGGTAGAACTGGTGCGATTTCCCTTTTTACCTCTCGCTACCAACACACTCACAAGCTCATTGGTCAAAGGTTCACCACTTTGCCATACAAACCTCTTTCTCGGGAAGCCATCTAACCTTAACTAGTTGAGCATCAAATGAGCCATATCAATTGGTGTACCGGTTCAATCGCATAGACTTTGATGTCGATATCACATCAATATAATGTTCTATGACTATCAATAAAACAAAACGCACAAAGAAAATTAAAAGAGAATCATCCTCATGTAAGATTGTACAAGCAACCATATATTGCAAGCAAAATGAAACTATACCCTACCTACCAAACATGAAAAGGAAGATGACAATTTATAAGACCATTCAGTTTAGCAAACTTTGCAGGCATCGTTGAGTTTTTCTCGCAAACCCAATGATCTGCATTTGCGAATTCTACAACCAAATTTTTGTGCGGGGTCATCTATATAAGTAACCATGCGAAAGATGTGAGAGATCAAGCCATACAAAGCCAGAATTTCAACTTTTTAGTCCAGAAGTTGCGACACCTGTAATGAGGCGGCGGCGCGGTTGCTTTGGAGGTGAGGAGGGCTTTCGCGGCGTCGATGTGGCGCTGGTCGTCGTCGAGGGTGCTGTGCAAATCGGTTTGTGATCATATTAACAAAGATAATCAAATGAGAAAAATAGTCTTTATACACTTTAAGAATAGTGCATGTGAAATAAATCCTAAACAATCTCACACGTCATTCTATACTAACAGAGAAAAACACTGTAACCCACAACAAATGTGGCAATAAAAAAAAAAAAAAAAAAAAAACTGCCATTCCATAAGTGGTCGGTGTTCATGTGTAATCAATAAGCATGTTCTTTTCATCGATGTGGCTTATAGCTATAAAATCATTTTAAGTCCAAGAAATATTTTCAAACGAGAACATGTTCATCCGAAACAAAGGATTCAAAAATGTTTAACAAAGTATGACAATGGTCCGACCATGACCATTGATGCCCTATTTCTTCCATGAAATCGGTGAAAATCAAAGTCACAAGCAATTTATTCCACTTTGGATAAAAGAAAAAGGAACAGATCAAAGTAAGCACAAAATCTTGTATCCGATGACAAAGCAAGAATGTAACCGGTCTGATATAAATAATATTCAATTACGTATCCAAAGAAAGAAGACAAAACCAATCTGAATAGGAAGGAAGGGTCATCTGAAATCATCATAAATACAAGTTAAAAAATGTTCATCATGATTATCCCGAGCAAATCAAGGGCAAAAAGGACAAGAAAAATAAGCAAAAAAGCAAAGAAGCTCATTGCAGACTCGTTCTCACCTCTCTCAACACAAAGAAAACGAACTCCTAAATACCAACTTAGTCAACAATCAAGGACTAAATCCTCAATAGCAAAGGAGCTCGGGGTTGCGGATCGACCATAGAATCCCATCGCAGCATTTGAGAACCACGGATCAACTATGACAAGACAGTTAGCAACGAGAATGACATGTCTAGTTGGAGAGAGAGAGAGAAGGAACACAATATGGATGCGATGAGGGCTAATTAGAGCTGTGGGAAATCGAGGAATCAAATGTACGAAGATGAGAGGAAGTATGATCATTCACCTCGGTGAATCCAAGCGAGAGATCGGCTAAAGAAGCTTCGATTCGGTCACCTCAACGTGGCCGGTGAAGCTGCACAACACGAAGATCGTTCCTTTGCTGCTATGATGAATGAACGAGAGAGGTAAGGAGCTTAGGAGAAGGAGGAGAAGGAGAACGAAACGAGAGGAGATGGAGAACGGACTTGGATCGTGGACGGAGGCCTTGACGGTGTCGAGGGAGACGTCGTCGGAGGCGTGGAGGGAGACGTCGTCGTCGGAGGCGTCGAGGGAGACGTCGTCGTCGGAGGCGTCGAGGGAGACGTCGTCGAGGCGATGAGGAGAGGCAGAGGAGGAGGAGGCAGAGATGTGCAGAGGAGAAAGAGGGAGTCACGATTAGAAAGAGGGAGTCGATTAGGGTTTCATCCGCTTTAGTTCGATTTTTATTTCGAAATAGAAAAATAGCTTTTTTTTTTTATTTCTAATTTCTTGTCCGAACTATTTCTGAACAAAAATCTGTTTTAAATAGAAAAGTGTAATAATTTTACCAAACGGATTTCTATTCCAATCAAGCTTTTACGGAATAGAAAACAATTTCTAATAGAAATAGTGCGCAATCATGCACCCCTCGATTACTGAGGAATTTGCCAGAACTTTCTTTTTTTTTTTTAATTTTATTTCGTGCCTTTATTTTTATTTTTATTTTTATTTTTCCTTTTATCTCGTCTCTGCTGTAGTGGGGAAAATAGAAATTTGCCACACATCTGTGCCTTGCTCACTCGCTCCCCCGTGGTCGGAGCACGAAATCTTCGACCAGGTCTGCTTCCCCGGCTAACGTGCGTAATTACAGCTCATACGGATTAAGGTTAATTGCATCGTACACTAACAATAAAATGAGTTGGTACATGTAATGGTCTTAACAATTTGTTAAGCAATTTAATATTTTATCCACAATAAATTTACCTATCGGAATAATATGTTGCTGCTAAAATTTGAAAAAATTGAAATCTCATATCATGTCATAATATATAATCAGTATGAATTGCCTAAATAAAAAAAAAAATGGTAAAAGTATAGATATCATAGTTTAATATTAGAGTCATGTCGAGTAAAAGCCTCGGATTGTGATGGGTTGGTACCAAGTTGTGTGACCCTTCTTTTGTGCGGCCTAAATTTGGTCCGGTAAATATACAATTCTCCGCCGCTTGCTTGGGAGTGGAAAGGAAGGGCATTTTTGTCATTGTGTATTGTCGGGGAGAGAGCTTTCGCATGGAGATGTTAAGGCAGGTGGGGGGGTGAGATTATCATGTTTATTCTAACCGTCCCTGAATTTTAATGTTATTGTTTAATGGCGACAGATCGAGAACGACGGCTGCTGCTTGTGGATTTCATCGACGGGAGCAACTTCCAAATTCCTCCCGATCCGGCGCCCGTCGAGGTTCTCGCCGACAGGAGAATCTTGTCAGCATATTTTACTAATTTCCTCCTTTTGTGAGGCTCGGACGGACCACCTTGCGACAACATTCGAGAGTTTTTTTTTAATGGTCTTATAATATATATCACGAGCTGAGTTGATTTCGACGTTTTTTGTTTGTAAAATCTCGAGCCTCCATTTGATCAAATTAGGGTTACATAAAACTAAGTCCAGTTCAGGTTCGATTTTTCAAATGCGAGCGGGGACCTATTTTATTCTGGAATATGAAAAAAAAATGCAGATATTCCGATATCTTCCACCCTCTCTCCACCCCTTTCTCTTTGTAGGTTGTCCTGTTTTACTAGGTTCTTTAGCGGAGAATCTTCAACAAAGCTTTGGAGTTTTGGGGATGCTCCCATTTGAGACAAGCAGAACAAGTTGTTGCCTAGGGATGGAGGCAACTACAACAATTGCATTACAGGGATGCCAAGAGTCCTATTAAAAATAAATCCATGTTGATCGTGTAATAGTTAATAAGAGTGTGTGATTGTGAGAATAGTGGTCAAAATACGTATTTATATATAGGTGAGATACACAACTTATATCCATATTTTGTGTTGAGGATACAAGATCATATGACTATGGCAAAATATAAAAGCTAGTGCTATACATGGTACCCATTATTTGCTCTCCTTAAAAGAATTAATCTAAATTTGTTGATGTGATTTGACGTGAAAGTGCAATAGATAATTAATCTCACCGTCATCATTGTAAAAAAGGTGAAAACGCTCATAATGCATTCGATCACTTGATCAGATTCGAACCAGCGTCCTACCCATCTACATAATTTAAGGGTTAAAGATGCAATAACCCGCCGGAGAGATTACTTTAAAAAAAAAAAATACCTCCTTAATGATTTTCAGGTAATATTTCTCTTCAACTTGAATTCGGGGGAGATCGAGAAGTCGACAACTAGTTTTACCAGTCAAAAGAAGAGGTCGACGCCCCGACACGAGTGGGACCCATGGGCACGCATCAACTTTTCGTTGGATTCTTTACCAGTGCATTGCTGTGCACTGTGCAGACCCAACGGAGAAAGGGGGGACAAGGTGAACCAAAAAAGGGGACGATAAAGGCACAATTTATGAATGATCGCGCTCCCCTCTTTTCATCCCCCGTCGTTCCAGCCTCAAATTTTGGGCACGTCTCCCAGATATTTTCGTGCTCCCCAGTCCCACCACGTAGTTATTATCATTTTGCGAAATAAGGATGGGCATGGTCTGAGTTGATCCGGGCCACCCTTTAACGTTAGGATCAACTCGTACAGTGTCGATCCTCAATTTTTAGGACTAAGGACCGACCCTATTGAGCATAGGGTTAAGGACTGGACCGACTCAATGGGTTTGGTCCAGTTCGAGTGTCAATTCGGGACCGATCGATAATTTTTTTCGTCTTTTTTATACTCTCTAAAAAAGCAAACCTACAAAAGTATCTCAATCAGTGTATGAAATCGACAATGCGACATATAAGATAAAAAAAAGTATCTCAATAATTTTTTTCGTCTTGTATAAAATCATGCATATACATAACTAGATCAAACACAAAACTTCTCAGGTTCTTCTCCAACAGTAGGTAAGCCACTAAGACAGAATGGAAGAGAACGTACTTTGGGGAAGGAAGTCATGAGGAAATTTACGTTGTAAACTTCGCACCGTTTTGGACGTCACGAGTCCATGATTGTGAGGAACATACTCTGGACTGTGGAGGAGGACGCCGTGAAGACCTTTACGGCATAAACTTCACGACTTTTGGATGCCGTCTGTGACTATGAGCTTGAGGAGTCAACAGCTTTAACATCAATTTACTTAGGTTTAAATATATAAATGAATTATTCCTTACCAAAAAATATATATAAAAGAATTATAAATAATATAATATAATATAATATAACATAATATACAGGGTTGGTCCGGGTTGGACCAACCCAAAACTCTTAGGATCGAGAACCAACCCGCACAGTGTTGGTCCTGGAATTTCAGGACCAAGGACTGACCCAATCCCCTTGGGAACCAGACTAGGACTGGTAGGGTTGGGCCGATCCAGGGTCGGTTCAGGGTCGACCCTAGACCATTGCTCACCCCTATTGCGAAGCCTCGTTGCATTAAGAATATTTGTGCGGTCTGGACACGTCCCTCGAAAATAAATTATCCGATGAATTGTAAAATTATTATATGAATAACAATTTACTCATAAAATTTTCAATTTTATTTCTTTAGTTACGAACTTTTGTTTAAAATTCCAATGTAACTCTTTCGATCGATCTTCACCAATCATCACCAACATGTCCTACTCGATACATAGCAACATCGGCAAATTTCATCGAAAATCGGCGAAAAAGATTGCATTGCCGATTTAGTAATGAACGTTTGTTTGAAATTCTAATGTAATCGTTTTGTTCGATTTGTATTAATTCATCGACCGCTATACGTGGCACACCGCGACAATGGCGATTTCCATTGAAAAGTGGTGGAAGATGATTACATTGGAATTTCATAAAAATTATCTATAATTAAATCGACAAAATTAATAAGTTAAAGATTAAATTTATATTCATATAATAAGTTTTTGACTAATGGGATAATTTTCCTTACTTATTAAGTTTCGCGTGAAAATGAAATTACTCTCTCTAAATGATTAACGAAAGGTTATATAACTTTCTTCTCTTTCTTTCTTCTTTTTTTTTTTTTTTTTCCCTTTTTGGGTGCATGTTGATTCACCCAACCGGATTGTTCTTTGACAAAGTGTGGAACTGATTGACACTTGACTCCAACAGATGTCACGACTAAGACTAGGAGTGAGCGTTGAGCAGAGAAAGCTCTAGAAGGGAAGTTTCTGAGAGACACTCGTCGATGGAACTGACGAGAACACGATACTCTTCCACCTATGAACTCATGTTGCTTGCTAAAAGGCTGTCTCGTGTTAACAAACGAAAAAATTACTAAAAAATTCCTAAATTTGAATATGTATTAATTCATTTCTAAACCTTTCATTTTAGTTAATTTATCTCTAAACATTTTAACAATTTGACAATTTAATCTCAAACTTATTTATGATTTGTTAATTTAGTCATTCTAGTCAATTTTAATTGAAAAACACTAATGTTGCAATCTGATCAATATCGACTATTCTACGTGACACTATTGGCGTTAACTATACAATTTTTTGCATTTTTAAAAGCCTTTTTGGGATTTTTTTTCTTTTTTCTTTTCTTTTCCTTTTCCTTTTTCCTACACTTGGCTGGTGAGGATGCAAAGGTCGCCGCCCTACCCTTGCCTAGATTTGGGCAAAGTGTGTGGATGACGTTTCTACTAATTTGAAGTCCATAATGCATGAGTTGGCACGCACAATCAATGTTGAACCCCGTGTTGAAATGTGCATTGAGTGGAAATTATGAGCGAGAACTATACACTCATGGTTAACATAGTTCATTCTAATTGATTTAGAGATCATGGAAGGATCAATCAAAAAGAAATTATCCGATCAATCATAAAATTATTATATGAATGATAGTTAACTCATTAGTTTTTCAATTTTATTTCTTTAGTTATGAACTTTTGTTTAAATTCCAATTAATTCTTTCAATTGATCTTCACCAATCATCGCCAACATTGCAACATCAGCAATTTTCATTGAAAATTAGCTGATAATGATTGCATTGTCGATTTAGTAATCAATGTTCGTTTGAAATTCTAATGTAATCATTTTGGTCAATTTGTACTAATTCACCGACCGCTATACGTGGCACATCGCGACATCGGCAATTTCCCTCGAAAAGTGGTGGAAGATGATTACATTGAAATTTCATAAAAATATTTATAATTAAATCGACAAAATTAATAAGTTTATGACTAAATTTATATTCATATAATAAATTTAGGACTGATAGGATAACTTTCTCTACTTGTTAAGTTTCGTGTGAAATGAAATGATACTCTCTAGATAATTAAGGCAAGGTCATATAACTGTCTTTTCTTTCTTTCTTTTTTTTCCCTTTTTTGGGCGCATGTTGATTCACCCAACTAGATTGTTCTTTGGCAGAGTGTGGAACTAACTGACGATCAAGCCCAACATATGTCACGACTAAGACTAAGAGTGAGTGTTGAGTAGAGAAAGCTCCAAAAAGGAAATTTCTGAGAGATAGCCGTCAATGGAATTGATGAGAACACGACGCTCTTTCACCTATGAACTCCTGCTACTTGCTAAAAGGTTATCTAGTGTCGACAAACAAAAAAATTACTAAAAAAATTCTAAATTTGAATGTGTATCGATTTAATTCTAAACTTTTCAATTTAGTTAATTTATCTCTAGATATTTTAATGATTTGACAATTGAATCTCAAACTTTTTTATGATTTGTCAATTTAGTCATTTTAGTTAATTTTGAATGAAAAACACTGATGTTGTGATTTGATTAATATCAATTGTTCTACATGACATGATCAGCGCTGACTATACAATTTTTTATATTCTTAAAGGCCTTTTTCGGATTTTTTTTCTTTTTTCTTTTTTATTTTCTTCTTTTCTTTTCCTTTTTTTTCCAACTCTTGGCTAGTGAGGATGCAAAGGTCGCTGACCTACCCTCACCTGGATCTAGGCAAGGTGTGTGGACAACGTTTCTACTAATTCGAAGTCCATAATGCATGAGTTGGCACGCACAATCAATGTTGAACCCCGTGTTGAAATGTGCATTGAGTGGAAATTATGAGCAAGAACTATTGGCTCATGGTTAACATAGTTCGGATCAATCGACGTTGAACCCCGTGTTGAAATGTGCATTGAGTGGAAATTATGAGCAAGAACTATTCGCTCATGGTTAACATAGTTCATTCTAATTGATTCAGAAATCATGGAAAGATCAATCGATGTTAAACACCGTGTTGAAACGTGCATTGAGTGGAAATTAGGTGCGAGGACTATTCGCTCATGGTCAACATAGTTCATTCTGATTGATTCAGAAATCATGAAAGGATCAATTGTTGGCTGCGGTTCCATCTTGTTCACAATAGTAGTGCAGCCCTAAGCAAAACTATTTGTGGATGACTGACTTGACCAAGACGACAAAGCATGTCGTACTTTGGTGGTTCGAATTTTGAAATCCCCCATCCAACGAGAGATAGAGAGAGCTTTGAAATTGCTCCGAATTTACCAGGATAACTTCTAGATAGGCCCGAGGAAACGACGAGGATCTCCCTAGTTTAGTTACGGAATAATTGAGAGGACATCCCATGTGTTGGAAATCTTACCATAAATTTGCTCTTATTTCAATGGCATAATATTCATTTGAGAAAATTAGGCTGTTACAACAAAAATAAGATACATGGGAGACAATATTGACATCACAAATACAGTTATGTATCAAATTATATTGAGCTCAACATGTCTTGGTTTGGTAATGAAGTGTGGTTAAGTCGTTACTTTTCGATAGCAATTAGGGGTGTCGGAATTGAATAAGAAAATGAATCGAAATGAAAACCATTTTGAACCGAACTAAATTTTCATGCATTTTCAGTTCGGTTTAGATAATGAAAAATTATTTTTAAAAAAATGGTTCCATTAACCAAACCAAATTAAAAATATCTCTTCTTAATATTGCAATTTATTATAGGATTAATATCCTAAAAAACCCAAAACTGGTATACTTGTAACAAATTTATCCCAAATTAGTACACCTATGACAAATTCATCATGACTGACCATAAAAAACCATAAATCGGTACATTTATGACAAATTTATTTCAAACTAATTTATTCGACCGCAAAAAACTCCAAATTGATAAATTCGTGACAAATATACTCTCCGCTAAATTAAATTAAATCACAAAAAAATCAAAAAAATTATAGACTCGTAACAAATGCGTATAAAATCCCAAATTGATATATCAATTATTTAACTTAATAATTTAATATTAAAATTTAAAGAAAACTAACATAAGGTAAATTTATCATAAGTATACCAGTTTTGGATAAATTTGTCAAAAATGTATCAGTTTGGAATTTTTGATGATCAAAAAAATAATTTGAGCTAAATTTGTTATAAATATATCAATTTGAAGTTTTTCAAGATGTTAACTTTTTATTTTATATGTCTCATTTTTCATTAAAATTAATTTTAATATTTTAAAAGAGAAGATCGCAAGACCCATCTGATCCGGGTACACCCGAATGATTTGATTCGATTCAAAATTAATGCGTATGAAATCAAGGGCAGAAATGCCTATAGCCGTGGAAAAAGGGCCTGCAACTTCCGGAAGGTTCGCGACAATCTCGTCCCTTGCGCAGCCACTGGCGGCAGTGAGTCATTACTTTACAGGAAGTCGTCGCATCAAGATTCATGGGGGGATGCAATTTTCAAAAAGACGCGGTACCCAATTAACGACCTACAACACTTCGTGCCACGTCGCAGACCGTTACACCTCAACTGCAGGTTACGCCAATCCCGCCCTTCCAACTTTCAACCCGGCATTCGACCTTTTGGAGCTGCCGGGGTGGGGGGATTCTTTTTCCACCCATAAAAATCTCGTGGCGGCAAAAAGATGCGGACAAGCGGCGGCAGGGGACCGGTGATGTAAAACCTACGGGAATCCACGAGGGAGCGACACGCGGAGCCGCGCGTGGATTCCGGACAGAATTCGACGGCCGGTTAGTTCTGAATTCACGGGGACCGAGCGGAGGCGAAAGACGACGATCCGCCCCCTTCCCCTCCCCAGCACGTTCCCCCCACGTATTCGGCCGCACGTTTTCTCCCCACCTCGCCCCCAGAGAAATTCCGATTATGACCTCGCCGCGGGCCTAAGAAATCACGAATCACCATCTTGCCTTCGGACATTTCTGGTTGCCGGCAGCGCCTCCTGTGGCCGTCTCGGTCTTGTCGTCCTTTGCATGCCCATGATTCACTCCTTTTCCCAATTAGTTAATCGAGATTTTGCCGTTACGATGTGATGGCATAAAAAGTTTCGGAAAAAGAAGAAGAAGGTGATTTAACTCATTGAAAAATCATACATGAGTAAAAAAACCTTTAGATTTCATATAACATTGAGGTCGTAATTATGCAGGTAATTGTTAATCCTAGAGTTTAAGTTATTGGGATTAAAATGAGAAATTCTTTGCACATGTTAATTGGACATATGCTATTGCAAATTCAACTTGGATCCGTAAGTGCTCATATACTTTTCAAGGAGATGATCCATCCCAAGTCAAATACATTACATCCATCTCCGTTTAAGCTTGTTAATGAGGTCGTTGTCGCATTCAATTTGGGTCTTTGCACGCTTTGAAAATGTGCTAACCTTCACGGTTGTTAATTATAGGAAATAGCATCGCGAATCTCTCGGAAACTAATTCAACCACACTGAAGTATCCTCTCCTTTGTTAGGCAAAAGAATCTCAAATTTGGTCAAGTTTTTAAATTTATGCTGTGCTTTCCTCATTCTTCAAGTTACATTAGTTTAGACTTCATATCAGATTAGCTGTTATATGATCATAACCGCCAATCAAAAGCAGTCAATCTTGCGCACTAATCGATGCACAGAGAGAGAGATTATAAAATTCAAGGGGCTCCTTTGTCTTGCCTTGGACACAAAGTGACCTACTGATGAGTTCACATGCCATTCATGGTCTGTCAATCTCCCACAATTAATTTTATCTTTTAGGATAAGGTCCAGAAGATTATTGTAACTATTTTAATATAATCTTAATCTAATCATTTCATCAACCTCCTGCAAACCTCTTTGTTAATTGAGGGGGAATAAGGCAGCTGAGACGTGGAATCATCGGGGTTTCATGAATGTGCGCCGTTAGGCTCTCGTTCAAATTAATTTTATGTTAGCTGTAGTGCGTTGGGTCGATGTAGAAATTAAATGATCGAGATCCGTATCCTTATGCACGAACAGTTGCAAAGGATTTATTTTCCACCCATTTACGAGAATAGAATACGGACATCAATTGGATATTATTATACATCGAGGTGGTGGTTGCTTGATGGGGAAGGTGAGGGGGGAGTGCGATTGGCACTCGTGATTAAAGTAAGAAAATTTCCGGCCAAAAAGAAAAAGGCAAAAGGCTTGGTACTGGGATTGGAGCGTGGATGAACATAATTTGTCTGCCCTTTTTGTTTAATTTCAAAAGTGTTACGTTTAATCGAATATTATATGAGCAAACCCTCTTGAAAACACCCACAATTCAATTCACCGTATCATAGAATTCAATGCGATATTCAACATGAAAAAATTATTCCTTGTCAATTTTAAATTTAATGTATGAATATTCAATCATAAACTTTTTAATTTTATCAATTGAGTTATGAAACTGGGAAAATTATCAATTCCAAACATATTGTATGGATGCCACTCAAAGAAATATATTAGCAAATTATTAAAATGTTCAAAACTAAATTGATCAAATCAAAAAAATCATAATTAAATTGATATTGGTACAGTAGGTTAAAGAATTTTTTGATAATCATCCCATGCTAAATCTTTGCTCCAAATTTCATTATTTACTCATTCTGATCAATTTTTTATTAGTAATCACTAACATAATGACATGTCACGTAAGACGGCTATCTGCCGTTACGTTAGTAGTTTTCAGTAAAAATTGATAGAAATGACTATATTGAAATTTTGCGCTAAAAATTTAGGATTAAATTAATGTTCATGAAAAATATGATAGAATCCATAAGAAAGGCAAAACCAAAATTCAGTTTATGATTAACTCTCGGTATTTTGTACTATGGGAACAGCTAATCTGGACCGGTTGGACCAATCATTAGAGTCCACCATCAACACTGATATTGGTAGGACCCCTGAATCTATGCTCACCATCACCTCTCAAATTATATAATCATTCGCGCCGATTTCGATTAAGAAATGATTTGAAATTACATTAATGCTTGGCGGTGCAAAAGGAAGTATTTGATTGGTCCGAAAAGCATCAGACAGGATCTGGGCCCCATGTCCGATGGCAAAGCCTTTTGTCTGCGAGCCAGAGGAGGGAGCCTTCGGTCCCAAGTGGGGGTCGGAAAGAGATGGGGTGCTCCTCGTTTCACCACCTTCACGACCCTTTTTATCCTGGAATGATGCAATTTTCCCAAGTGGTGAGGCTTTTGATTTTTTGTCATTTTCTGTTTGATCTTGTAAAGATGTAACTATTTTGTTATTAAAATCTATACATTGATTATCGGGGAGAATAGAGAGTTTGGTAAATTATGTTTTAATTATGAGATACCGAGTCACGAAACTATAATGTTATATCGCTTGAATTGATTTTTAGAAATATTCCTAAATTCATAATCGTCGGTTTGCAAAGAATTTGTATCTGCATAATATGTTTATAACTTTTTCTGGTAATTTCGTGATGAATAGTTCAATGAGAAAAGCATGGGAGCTAAATTGTTGATGTCAATTGTGGAGAACTCAAAACCCTAGGTGAAGCACAAAACATGTAGACGACAATATTTCTTATTAGGTTCACAGCTGATGTAAAGAATGACTCACACATTTGCTGTTAGATAATTGACAAGCGGAAGAATTTAATTACGAAAACTCTTAATACACATGTCACTCATCTAAGGATAAGCGCGGCGCACTTCTTTATATAGGACGGTGAACCTGATAGTAATCTAAAAAGTTAACTTTTCTTTGTTGCCCACTTGAGGATGGATAAGGAGGAAAATGGATGTCGACGTTCTATAAAGCTCGGAAGATGACAACCATGCTAAGGTTGCACCACACTCTTTCTAACGAGCATAAGTAATTAGGGAAACTCATCCACGCACTAACTTCCAAAACGTCATGTAAGCCAAGGGTGTCTGGTTTGAACCCTCAGTTTCCAATTTCACCTTCTAGGGTTCCATTTCTATGTACGTTGCGCATCAGCTTGGTTCATTCCTACCGTGTTTTCCATCGATATTCAGGAGCTTTACCCTAGCTTGGGAAATATAATGGAGCAACTTTACGTTGTTGATTCCGGAACTGGACCTGATATTGGATGTGAATCTTTTAGGGGTTATTGGACCACATCTAATTACTTCAAATAGACTAAAAGATCCCATGCTTTCTGAGAATCCCTAGCACTACATTGGGTATAGAGATCTGGAGGGAGAAAAGGGGATTTTGAGGAGGGGTTCGAACTTACTCGGTTTGGTCGGTTTAGTAGAAGAAGGAAGTAAGGGCTCGGGGAGATTTTTCTGTTTCATTCAATGCCGACGAATGACATGGGGAAAAGTTATACTTGAGTTCCTATGTATGGGAGGACCACGAAGGAGCTACATGACCGGCGAGCCTTCATTGAAGCCTACAGGCTACAACCTTATTGAACTGCAATCAACAGGCTGTATAGCTAGCTTCACGTGCGAGGACCCGGCCTTCTTTATCATGTGAGCTAACAGTTGTACCTGCAACATACAGCATCAAATACATTCCCCACGAGCCATGCAGGCCTTGATGCAGGCCCTTGCGCATTGCTCATCACCCCTTCTCTGTAGACACACGACCCTCTCAATCCTATCATGATAAAACTTTGTTCTTTTGCTATTATTGGCCTTTCGGGCTTTGAGTTTCGTTTTCTGGAAGATTCGGATAATTGAGAACCGATACACGCAACAGAGAGAGAGAGAGAGAGAGAGAGAGAGAGGGCGAGAGACCCTACACTTCATGGCACCTGTCCATGTCTATGTGCCCGATCGAGCCGCGAAGGAACAAGGTGAAGATGTGTGGGCTTCGTTTCCTGCTTTTCGTTCGCTCCAATGGAGTGCAAAAGCTTTGCAATGGCTCTGGCTTTGGGGTCCTTGTCATCGAACCACATCCGCACATGGGGAGGTCTCCATCTTGGTGCTTTCACTCATGACTGATTTGATCACCTTGTCTGTACAAGTGATGGGTATGGGGTTTTGACCTTTTTCACATACAGGAACTAGAAAGAAGAAAAGGGAATTTGGAGCACCGACCATTCCTGGGTTTAGAAGCTTCAACACATGTGATGATGGAATGAGAACCACTAGAGTGATGGGAAAAGTTCTCAGTTGGGACATTTCTGTTTTCGATTAGGGTAGTGGTGGCAGACCCGGAATTTCAAATCGATTTTTTACGGAAAATCCCAATACTTTTGGGGTTGTGCCTGAGCTGGTCCGATATGGTATGGCTACTTACAGGCAAAGTTTCAAGGATCCAATCAATGTCCAAAAATATCAATCCATTCATAACAGAAATTAACCTTTTTTCCCCGAGATTAAAAAAAGAAGATTTGGATGGGGTTGAAGACTACCTCAAGATTAGAGTACAATTGCCAGAATTTAAATGGCTTTTCTTTTACCTCAAGAGTATTTCTAATCTGAGGGTGGCAATGAAATCTAATAACTAGTCGGTGGTGAAGCGTGTTTTGGGTGCGGATCAAGGCTCATGGGCCTGAGCAAACATGAGAGAAGATTGTAATAGAGCTCTGGTCTGGCTTGGGGGTTAAAAATTAGCTCATTGCTCTCGTAAAACCAATCAATTTATAGACTGGATTGCCAAAACCTATCAGCAAAAAAGGCCCTCCTTTCTAATTGGTTGCTTAAACACGAGCTCTTATGAAATGTTTTATGTTCAGAAACCCATTAATTATCTTCTAATAGCGTTCATCATCAAACGAAAAAAGCATTTTCTACAAAAAGGAAAAGTTCCACTAGACTCTAATATATAATGCTTGGTAGATAGTAGATACTCGAATTGAGCTCCCCATCAAGGGCGGCATTTACAAAAATGTGGATTTCGCCTTGAAATTGTGAACGAATATTGGTTTGGGGAGATAAAGTACGAGGGCCAAAACTGAACATCGCCAATGATACACGGACCATTCCTCTAACTTCCCCTAATTATAAATATATGAAGAGAAATACTGCCCGACTACAACAGCGAGCCGTAGGATACAAGCATTTTCAAGCTCGAGCTCGAATCCAATTCGCAAATAATGGAACCGAGTATGGATTATGCACAAGCCGGGCTTGACCAACTCGGCTCAATGATTAGTCGATTCTTACATATAGGATGGATTTTGACTTGAGGGCTTTCGCAGATTCTGAGCCGGCCCATCTTCTGTCGGACCTCAGCCCATTGCAAGATGTTTGAATCCACAGAAAAACAGGGAGAAGTGGGAGTTTTCGAGGGCAACGGTTTCTTTGACTCCACCGCACCGACTCAGTTCCTTCACAACCGACCTATACATGAGAAAACCAGACTCGACCACCTTTCACTGCATAGACCCCTCCGCAAGATCAGAAATTCTTAGATTCGAACGCATCGCGAGATCACGTCGGATTCGTAAACTCGCCATGGTGCGTGTGCTGTGCAATCTCTCTCGCGCGAATCGTTAGAATGGCTTTAATTCAATGCTTACTGGTTGGTTTCGTTGCTTTTCGTTTTTGACGTTTCTTCTTCTCTGTTCAGCCGCAGGGAGATTACATAGAGCTCCACAGGAAGAGACATGGGTATCGCCATGATCACTTCGAGCGGAAACGCAAGAGGGAAGCTCGGGAAGTCCACGAGAGATCCGAAAAAGCCCAGAAAGTCGGTTCCTTTTCCTGTTAACATGAACAGCTTTTGTGGGTTTTCTTTATTTCCTCGTCTGGGGCTTTCACTGTGAGCTCAACTTCTTGTTCTGTTGGGTCTGTTTCCGGATGTTTCGCAGACTCTGGGCATTAAGGGTAAGAGGTTCGCCAAGAAACGATATGCAGAGAAGGCTCTGATGAAGAAAACGTGAGTTTTTTTTTTTTTTTTTTTTTTTCCATATTTGTTGTCGGGAGTAGCTTATTTCTTCATTTTAAAAAGGAGGCACATCATTATTGTTATCAAATTTCAGAATAATGTTTGCAGTCAAACTGACAAAGCCATTGCTTATTACATGAAATTAAGGGAAACATAAATTTTAGCTAAGATGCAGTCCAGTTAGCAACCCAAAGCATAGGATTTGGCGTCCGTTTTTTTTTTTTTTTTTTTTTTTTTTTTTTTTTTTTTTTTTTTGGCTTTTTCATCATCAAGAAATTAAGTCGTCATCTCGATCTTCTATTTGAGATGTGGTGAATATTTGAGGTCCTGGCACTCTGATTACCCATTCTAGAAGTACTAAATTATTTTGCTAGTGTAGGTCAATTTTTCAAGAAGTAAGAGGTATCTTCGTAGGCCATAGCAGTAAGCAGAGTGCTTCATGTGTTGGAACAGGTTGAATATGCACGAGGAGTCATCATCTAGGCGCAAGGCGGATGATGATGTTAGTGAAGGAGCTGTTCCTGCTTATCTGCTGGACCGTGAAACCACCACCCGAGCTAAAGTATGCTTAGTCAAATATCGATGGATGTGATTTTTTTGAATATCACCGAGTGTTTCCGAATCTGACATTTTGGCACATCCAGGTGCTTAGCAACTCTATTAAGCAGAAGAGGAAGGAGAAAGCTGGAAAGTGGGAAGTGCCTTTACCGAAGGTAAGCTTATCCCTCATCATCTGGTAATTTCAATTGTCATTGCACTTGGTAAATAACCAGTTGCCGGATTTCGTTTTGTGATGACTTATTCGAAATCTTTTTGACTATCCATTTCATTTGTAATCGTCCTCAGGTAAGGCCTGTTGCTGAAGATGAAATGTTCAAAGTGGTCAAATCTGGCAAAAGGAAAAGTAAGTCAATACAGGTTACCATCGGTTTTGTGTTCTTGTTTATTCCCATTGTTTTTGTTGCTCTTGCTGCTTTATTCTCGAGTATGTGATGTCTGCGGGGTGGCCGGAGTTTGATTACTTTGGCAACATCATGCTTAGTTTACAAAATAGACTATGAGTTATCACTATCCTTTTTCCCCTGGCGAATCTAATTTTTAGATCGAGATGTGGTAAAACGCGTGTCGTGAAGTCGGGATTCAGAGAAGATGCTAACTCAAGCTTGCTTGCTGTAATAACTGAGAATCTCGCTCGAGGAGCTTATCCTCGTTGTACTTGCTGAAGCAACTGAATGTAGTAGCATCTTCCGCGTCTTCCTCTGGGCCATCTATGCAAAAATGAATCGAGGGTGGATCACAGTTTGCTCTGAATTTTGAAAGGCCACTGAACTTCCTGTTGCTTCCCCTTCTTTCAGCCAAGCAATGGAAGAGGATGGTCACGAAGGCCACATTCGTCGGACCAAGTTTCACGAGAAGCCCCCTAAGTATGAGCGGTTCATTCGGCCGTCGGGACTCCGTTTCAACAAAGCTCACGTCACGCATCCGGAACTCAAGTGCACCTTCAATCTCGAGATCATCGGAGTGAAGAAAAATCCAAACGGTCAGATGTATACCTCCCTGGGTGTCCTGACCAAGGGAACCGTCATTGAGGTAAGGCTTTGATAGACATTGCTTCAGGTGAAGGAAACCACCAGAATTTTTTCTATGAAAGGTGCCTGCTTTACCTATTCATCTCTCTCTAAATACGACAGGTTAATGTAAGTGAACTGGGTCTCGTCACCCCCGCTGGGAAGGTTGTGTGGGGTAAGTTTTTGAGCTTAAAGGTGAAGTGGAAATCACCTGGTCTCTCTTCCAGTAGTTATTTACATTCTGCAGTTGTTGGTTCGTGACAGGAAAATATGCCCAAGTGACCAATGATCCAGAGAACGATGGCTGCGTAAATGCCGTTCTGCTGGTCTAAGCATGTAAAAGTCGCTGGCGGGCCTCTGTAATACGCGCCGTGCCGGCATACCTTTGATTTTCAGTTGTTTTTAAGTTAAGTGCAGCGGCTAAGTTTTCCGGGTATCGCATCGTAAGTGTAATACTTTCTGGAGTGAATAGCGAAATCTTAAACCTGTGACAGTGGAGTTGTGAATGAGCCTTGCCAAAGATGATTTGTCAGCAGCTTCCAAATTAACACCTTGATGAGAAAAGTAGCTCCAGCTCTTGATCAAATAGAAAAATCCAAGTGCTGGTCATGCCAATATTGCACTTCACAAGTTCAATCCGAGCCCTCGGGGTCCCCAAGTTCCATGACGAATGCCGGCGATACTCCGGCATTGTCATGCTGGTGACACGCTTGCTGCATTATCCTGTTATTTGTCTTTCTTCCTCAAGGCAGGAAATTGCGAACAAGGAATAGCAGGAACATTTTGAAAGAACAGTGATTAGCATCGGTACAGAGTTTTCCATAGATAAAACAAAATCATGTCTTTAATTGGAGGCACCGAGAAATCATGTTAAGTGCGCACACATCACGCAAGAAGAGGCAAATGCTTCAATCAAAAGCCAGTCTTGAAGTTTGGTCACAACATTTCGCTGCAAACCCAGCTTTATCCAAAAGATCAGCTGACGATGGCGGGCAAGCCGAGAGGTTCCATCACCTGAAGCATCCCATTTGCCAGTCGCTGAGTCAGATCCTCCACTGACACTTTCACCACATCCCTCCTCATGCCACTTCCAATATCAGCCGCATATCGACTCGCACAATACACCCCAACTGCCGTTGCCGCCATCCCATATACGTTTGTGGTAACCAGACGCAACGGCGTGGACAGGACCGCCGAAAGAGGCCCGCCAACAATCGAGACTGCCTGCCCTCCTTGCCCGATGCCTCTCTGGGCCAGAACCAGGAGGCCAGTCTTGCAGTAGATGGCGAAATCCTCACAGTTGTTCTTGAACACGTTGTAGCAGCCAAAGCCGTTTTCAAGCAGGTACTTTGCCCTGTGAACCACGATCTCGTGTGGATCGGCAACAGCGAGGGTGCAGGTGCCACCACGTGCCTTGGCAAGGAAGTGTGCGGGGCTCACAGAGTACTCAAATCGGTACAGGATGCCCCCGGAAAGGAAGCAGTCCAGGCATGACACAACCACCCCGTGATCATCTTCGGGAGGAGTGCAGGTTGGGCAAGGCACTCGAGACCGGGCTGGTCCGGAGCTTGCTAAGAAAAGGTCAAGGACAGTTCCGGTCGCTACTTCTTGTCCCCGTCTTGTGAAGTGCACGACTTTATTATCGCCAATGTAAACACCTGATTCATTGAGTAGAAAGTTAGGATGGATTTAGCTTCTCATAAATAGTTAGGACTTAGGACACCAGTAGCAGAACAGTAAACTCATCAAGACAAGAAGAGAGATGGCTAAATGTGGTGAAACATTGGCATGCCTCGACTTATAAGACGTACGGAACAATCCAAACCACATTCAGCCAATCATTGCACAAGAAAAATATAAAGGGAAAGGAATCTCCTAAATAGAACAGAGATTTTTCGCTGCACGGTGTACATCACAATGTTAGTCGAGTATACGACATACGACCAGATTCAGTTCAATTGTGAAAAGTCCCTTTGCCAAATTATGATGGACAAGAATGTCTGCAACATACAGAGCAGTCGGTGATAACATAACGAATGAGCAGCAAGAATCTTGAGGTTGCACCTTACATGGCCTATCAAGTCAATCGCATTTCGATGGAGTTTCGCTCAATAATTCATACATCAAGCTAATCGCATTTTAGCGTAATGTTTCCATGTTGTTTAACAACGCTTTCGCCATGATCACAATTCGCAACAAAGTACCACAACCCGGCTTAACTAATCCTAATCCACCTAAATTGCAAAGCCTAACAAGTCAATGGGAAATAACTTCCTCCTCAGCTTGAGATTGAAAATTTCAGGCAACGCAAAACATCGACAATCGCTACATAATCAGCGTTCGGCGAAAGAACTAATCAAAGGGCCCTGAACACAGACAAGATAGACAGTACCATAAAAGAAGGAAGGAAAGAGAGGGCAAACCGTGATGGGCATAGATGTAAGCGGTCCTCCAGGAGTAGATATGATCCCCTGGTACCAGGCTCTCCTTGCTCACTCTGCAATCAACACACGCACGCAACCAACAAGGGGAAAACGTCTCAACCCAGAAAGCAAAAAATCAAACCGTATTCAACCCAGGCGAGATCAAGGAACATGGAGATCGAGAGAGAAAGAAACATCGAGTCACCTGTTGGAAAGGAGACCCATCTTCGTTCTTCTTTCCCTCTCCCGTCTCTGTTTCTGTCTCTGTCTCTGTTTCTTTCTCGCCTTGCTTTTGGCTCCCTTTTCCTGCTTCTTTTTGGACGAGGGAATTGGATTCTGGTTGGCGAAAGGGGACGTTGAGGCGACGAGAAAGATGCCCGAAGCAATAGCGGGCGCCGTCGTGTGTCGGTGAAGTTACGTCTCGTGCCGTCGTCTCCTTCCTCGTTAAGGAAGACAGCGACGGTCGCCGAGAGGGCAGAGGAAATTCACGTGGCCTCGCCTGGTCCTGCCACGGTTTCTCCCCGGCTTTGACCTGCCAGCCGACCGGGCACGGCCAGTTGGGCCGGGCCCAATCCTGGGCCAGGTCAGGCCCTTTTCCTTCATGGGCCGGCCCAATAAATGTTTGGGTTCGGCCTCCGCTGGACCCAGTGGCCATGAGCCCAACTCAGCTCAATTTTTGGGGCCGAGTTGCCACAATTCGAATCAGCCCAATAACGGCCACTGAACCAGTAACCGTCTGGAGCAAGAAAATGTCTACAATTTGGCCCCTTCCCCACTCTCATTTTTCACCATTACACGGTCCACACCCACTTGTTATCATTTATCACTTCCTAACGCTCTTCTTCTCTAAGACTAATTGTCAGTTTCGTGTTATTTCCTTCGCAGTGGAGAATGAAACGACGCCGCTGCTGCTTCTACTAATCCCGACTCAATTCGGACTTCATCATGCAATTGGTGGGGCGGTCATTTGATGTGTTCCATAGTAACAACTTTTACGTCTCGACTCTACCTATCATCAAGCCAAATTTGATGATGACGGGACACAATAGCCTAACATTGGCCACAAATAGCAAGGGCAAATGCTGCAAGTTAGTCCCCATCAAAACACTTCCTTGGACGAAACCCCTACCCTTAGAGAAAATCCCAAGCAACTATGGCAATGATTTCGTGGAAAAGAAAAAGAGTTGATACCTAAAAGACATTTTGGCTCAAGATCAATGCCAATGGTTTGGAGAAGGTAATTTGCACGTAATATGGCTAACAATTACTTGGCAGAAGTCCTCAAGGAGGACGTTCCAACTGAAGAGGCACCAACAAGACATGATGTAGAGATGCGTCCATGTTGTGGGAGCTATTCAAGTTAAATATCATATGATTGAAGCTTATTTAAATATGACAAGGTGGAAATCAACTAGAATTTACGTTGTCCTTGATAAAGAAGAACTCCTGTAACACATGAAATATAAAAAAAAAAAAAGTAGTTCGAGAATGTGCAAAGTCATAAAACTTACCCAATGATTTGATTATAAAGGTCCTAAACTACCTTAATACTTATATAAAAACGTCAAATCTTTTTCCCTAACTAAAATATTTGATTTTCATGTAATATAAAAAAATTTCATGTCGACAATGATCAATCAAAATTGGATTGAAATATTATATTATCAAATTGTTACAAAATTTAAAATTAAATTGATTAAATTAAAAAAAAAAAACTAAATTAATATTTCGGTAACAAATTCGACTTGATCTCGTCCAAGCCAGATGCTCCCGACACCACAATTCGAATCCCCGTGAAGAACATCATGGGTGCGGAATTGCGGATGTCCGACGCTTGTTACTCAAGCCGTGGATGGAGACTCGAAAACAGGTTACTTTTCCTCACGCCACGTGTTGTGATCTGCATGGTCTTCGACTTCTTTCCTTATCTTCTCCAAATAGCTGTCCTAAAGTTCTCAACAAAAGTTTGGCCAAAAACAAAAAAAAAAAAAAAAAAATTCTCAACAAAAGCTCCTCCGAGGTTGTTTTTTACGTCCACATATTTATTCCCATCCATTTCTCGCCATCTGTCTACTCATCCCAGAAAAATTTAGTCTCCATAGTAGGCCGACCGATGTTGTGCATGCTAGAACCGGCATGTTAGAAATAATTAGGATAGTTTTTATATTAAAAATAATTTAAATATTTCTATTAATGATCTATATTTTTCAAGATTGCACGGATATTTTTATATGACATTGTATAGCTAGATTGATATATATTATTTTATATGATCATATCATAAAGCATATTAATAGGATTTTTATATACAAAAAATTCTTCAATTCTTCTTTCTACTTTATATTTAAGTCAGTATATGAAATTGATCTATTAAGTAATGTTTGAGACGTAAGCAGGCATATGAATAAGTGATTCATATCAAAATACCCAATAAATGTTTGACATGTTGCTTTCTAATCCAAATCTATAAATAATCTCAAGGTATCTACTAATTTTTTTGTAGAAGTTGTGGCGTCTTGAGATTTGAATATATCATGGTCGGGAGAAATGTTGTTGCATGTACAATGCCTCTAGAAATTGATCATTTGCTATCGCGTGTATAGCCTATTATTTTAGTTGTCGAGTCCATCAATTTAATAATCTAGATGGATTTGAGATCCATACATTTGAATAGGTCATATCATGTGATTATATGAGATCATTATCAACATGGAATCATTGGTCTAAAAGTTTAAGTTATTAGATGAATGTGTCATTTATTATTTAAATATTTCAATACACGTGATAGCTCACAGGTGGAATTGGCCAAGCTCGAAACTAGCCTCCAAGCTTCTCCCTCTAACCCTATGCGAAAACGACAAAGACTTTGCAAAGCAGGATGGGAATCTGTTTAGCCAATTGAACTTGGTGGACCCGCGACATCAGATCACGCTCCGGAAAGAGATGAGTCTGAGACGTGCGCGGTGAAATTCACAATGATACAAATCCCCGAGGTGGGATCACAACTTCAGCTGGCCACGAACGCTCCCGAACCACGACTCTCTCTCTCTTTCTCTCTCTCTCTCTCTCTCTCGGTTTGATTTGAGGTCTCGAGAGAAAGTCGCCAGACTTGATTGACAACAGCAATGCGGGCAAATGCGTGCGGATGAGTCTCTCTGTCTCTCTGGTTTGTCTTATATCGAATAGACAAACTCCGCGTTCGGTTTGTCTTACGTCGTTGTCGTTGTTGCTTCCCCACTAGCACTTGCCCCTGCTTTTGGGAATTGGCATATCCACGACGCGCTCTTGGAATCAAGAGCTTCTCCATTGGTTCGTACGAGGCATCCTCTGCTTCCTTGTTTTATTTATTTATTTATTTTTTCATGCTCGTACAACGTTTATTTTGGCAAAAATTTAAATGTGACATACAACATATGCAAATCACACGCCGGTTTGTACAAGAGATTTTGAAAGCATTGTGATAAAAAAGGACACACCTTGTCGTTGTATCCAATGTCATCATGCACGCTTTGATGTTCTTGATGGGGATATTGTAATTAAGGAATTTTCAAGTGCAACTATTGCGATGGATTTGGAGGGATTTGAAAATATACTCTGCCATGGTCCCTTCTCATCTTTCCTTCATATTTTCTCCCTTCAACCATCCAAACTAATGAGTGACTTTGAAAATATTTTAAGGGTTTAGCGTGGATGCCAAAATAATAAAGTCATCTCGTAAGACAAGCTTATCTAAAATAATACATCGAGATAAAATGACCAAATTTTACTGTAAATTTTGATAAACAATAGTTGCCTCTACTTTATGCGGAGTTACGTATTGGCTATTAAAGTCTTAGATAGTGTTGCAGTGATAAGCTTGTCAATATTGAATCTTTAAATTTTAGTCATATAAAATAGGGAAAAAATCATGAAAAACCCCGAAGTTTACCCCGAGCGATACATTTACCCCGAACTTTTTTTGCGCCGTGAAAAACCCCAAACTTTCCAATCATGACACATTTACCCCATAAGGGCATTTTTATCTTTTTAGTTTTTCTTTTTCTTTTTTTTTTTTTTCTTCTTTTTCTTCCCTCCGCCGGCCATGGCGGGCCGGCGGAGGGAAGCCGCGCGCCGGCGAGGGTCGCCCTCACCGGCGTGGGGCGAGGGCCTCCTCGCTAGATCCGCGTCGGGCGGCCGGCGGCGAGGGCCGCCCTCGCCCCATGCCGGCGAGGGCGAGCCTCGCCGGAGCTGGCTTCCCTCCGCCAGCTCCGCCATGGCCGGCGGAGGGAAGAAGAAAAAAAAAAAGAAAATTTTTTTTTTAATAAAAAGACCAAAATGCCCTTTAATTTTGGGGTAGATGTGTCACATTTGGAAAGTTTAGGGTTTTTGGTGTCGCAAAAAAAAAGTTTGGGGTAAATGTGTCACGGTTTGGAAAGTTTGGGGTTTTTCACGGCGCAAAAAAGTTCGGGGTAAATGTGTCACTCGGGGCAAACTTCGAGGTTTTTCGTGGTTTTTTCCCTATAAAATAATCATAACCTAAACTTAATTTTTTATTACCTAATTGTGTATGAGTCATTCGTTCACCGAAATTCATGCTGTAAATCCATCTTAAAGTCACTAAATTTTACTGGGTTAACGTTTTACCCGCGGTGTTCTTCTGAATCTTCTAGCATTCGTCGGTAAACAACGCCGACGACAACCGTGGACTGGAGATGGAATCGGACAAGAACAGAAAGATAGGAAAAGCCAGCGTCCCTCCAATAGCTACGCGCCACGTGGCCGGCCCCGCGCCAGACAAACGACGGTCGAAATCCAAACGCCAGCCCCCATCCCGAAGGCCCACCACCCCTTCCTCCCTCGTTCCCGCAGCATATTCCCGCTCCAGAATATTCCCGCCAAATCCTCGGTCCCGCCAATCCCGTCCCCTCACGTGTCGTGCCTTTCCACGTCACCACGCGAAATCTCCCGAAGTCCTACGTGGCGTTCCACGTGTACGGCCCCCCTCCCGAAACGATCCTGGCCGTTGAGCGTCCCCCCCCCCGCCACCCTCCTCGAACCTTTCCCCGAAACTCCAAATACCTCTCTTTCTTTCTCTCTCATTCCTTTCTCTCTGAAACTCCATAATAAGCGCGCGAGTAATCTCTCCAAAATCCCTCTTCTCCGGCGAAACCCTAGCTCCGATCGGAGGGCCCCGAATTTCCGGCGGCGATGGTCAACGAGACGCAGTCTCCGGCGGCGTCCTCGAGCGCCTTCTCCTTCCTCTCCAAGAGCTGGAAGGAGGTCCGCGTCTCGGCCGACGCCGACTTCCAGCTGATCCGCAACCGGGCCAACTCCTTCAAGAACCTCGCCACCTCCTTCGACCGCGAGCTCGAGAACTTCATCAACTCCGCCTCCACCACCTTCCCGTCCGCGATCAGGCCCCCCTCGTCGCGGCGGCAGCCCGCGGAGATCGATTTCGTCAAGCGGCTGCAGCCCAAGCTGTCCGAGTTCCGGCGGGCCTACTCGGCGCCCGACTTCAGCAAGCGCGTGCTGGAGAAGTGGGGGCACACGGGGAGCATACGGATCGATCTGTCGGCCATAAAGAACGCGATTGTCTCGGAGGCTGACGATGGGAGCGGGGTCGTGGATTTCGATAGGGCGAGGCGGAGGAGCAGGAGGAGGCGGGTGCGGTTCATGGAGGAGCCGAAGGTGGAGAAGGACTATTGGGAGCCGATTCGGGCGTTGAAGGCGAGGCTTGGGGAGTTCGAGAGGCGGAGGAGCCCAAGCACGGTGGATATTTTCGAGGGGTGGAAGAGCGGGGAGCTCGTGGAGAAAGTGAAGTCGAGCTTGGTATGTCTTCCCACCTTGCTTTTCCTTTCTTGGTCATCCGATTGATTTTTTCTCATCGTGAAGTGAACTTGGTGATTTCCGTTTGCTTAGGCTGTTTGAGGTAAACTAGAGGTCTTAAATATTGATCAGTAGTCGTGGATTATCTGGAGATTTCTAGCTTTAAAAATTCTGTGCGAGCTTGTCATTGAGCTTGCAAGATGAATAAACCGCTTGCAAGATGAATAAATCGAGATACCTTACTTTTAAGTCCTCTGATTGTTGCATTGCATCCAGTGATTCCATCACCAAATGAGTTGTGTCAGCCTGTGTTCCTCTGTCGTTTTGACCTTTTCCTAGAGCTAAGTGGACGTTCTGCTCATGGATTGTCGCTCAATCCATTAGGTTTCTGGGTTTATAGTTACCTAGAGTAGAACCCATTTTCTTCTGGTTGGATCTAAAACTTTTTCACAGAGAGAGAGAGAGAGAGAGAGAGGTTGGACATTCAGTTCTCCGAATTTTCCGTTTGATTAGTATTTTACATTTAATTTAAATTGTTTTCGAGTAAAAACATGTCCAAAGTTGTAAGTTAAAATGTCTCTTCTTTTCTATTTTGTTGCTTCTTGTAACATGTTATGATAAGAGTTATATGTCTAATTCATGACTGTTTTCTGCAGAAAGCAATTTGCAAGGAGCCTGAGGAGTCAAAGGTTAGCCTCTTTCTTGTTGAAGTTCACTATTTTCCCCTATGATGTACTTTCTAAACGTGCTGTGCACATGAACTGTCCATTTGTCATTTGCTTGCCAAAGTATGCAGCTTTTAGTGCTGGGCCAAAAATTGTAGAAGGAACCTCACACGTTTTTGGTCGCATGTGTTTATGCGGCAGTTTGACATGCATTTTGCTTTAAAGTTTGAAGTCCCTTTCTGGCATGAAAATGAAAAATAGAAGTGGACTAGTCAAAATTGAAATTGCTCCCTTATTCTCCTTCATAATTTTGTAAAGTGTAGTTCAGACTGAAGTGTTCAGTTTTTTATCTACACATTCTGATTTAAAGCAAACCAGAATTGCTAAGTACTTTTTGTACTTTGACATTTGTCGAGCTGAACACTTCCCTCTTTCCAATTTTTTGCAGGAAGTACCGCCACTTGACGTGCCTGAACTTCTCGCATGTCTGATCAGGCAATCTGAACCATTTTTGGATCAGCTAGGTGTAAGAAAAGGTAAATATTGATCTCTTTAATGTTCACACACCTAGCTAGTCGTGGATGTTACTTTTCCAAAATGTTGGTCTATGGTTCATGATTATTTTTATGTATGATTATCCTGACTAATAACACTCGAGCGTATTGTCAGTGACTCAATAGAATGAGGTGGGATAGACCTATTCTTTATAACTTTGGTTTCCCTATCACTGATATTGATTTGGTCAAGCTTACTTTTGTTCTCACCAAACAGACTCCCTCATGTCGTGACAAGAAAATTAAACCACTCTATGACCTTTTCCTAGGTGCATAAAAATCTGTGATCTTTTTTCAGCATTCTGGGTGATGGAAAAATAGTTTTGCAGCCCTTAAAAACGTGTGTGCTATTTTTTCTTAATGAGCTTCCCATTATGGTTTCGTTGGATCTTAATTCTAAAAATTGGCTGTCTTCAAGGCTTGAAGGTCAGCTGGTCTGCTGCAGTTGTTTTGTATTTGTTATTCTCAGCCAAACTTGTTTGATTAAACACAAGAATGTGTCTTTATAAATAAATACATGAATTCGAGTGGATTGACTGTGGTTAAGATTGCAGACTTGGGTATTCCATGATTCTTATGCCTTTCAACATCATCCCAAATTTCTCTGCAGATGTGTGTGACAAAATAGTGGAAAGCTTGTGCAGCAAACGTAAAAACCAACTTTTAACGCGTTCCCTTTCTGGCGAGGAATCTTCAATTATTGGAAATGATAACATAAATGATGAACTGGATGTGAGACTAGCCAGTGTCCTTCAGAGTACAGGGCATTGCTATGAGGGCGGTTTCTGGACAGACACTGCAAAGCATGACATGACAGATCAGAAGAGGCATGTAGCTATTGTTACAACTGCTAGTCTGCCTTGGATGACTGGAACAGCTGTAAACCCTTTATTTCGAGCAGCATATTTAGCCAACTCTGCAAAGCAAAATGTGACCCTTCTCGTTCCATGGCTTTGTAAATCAGATCAAGAATTAGTTTATCCGAATAATATCACTTTCAGCTCTCCAGAAGAACAGGAAACTTACATACGGAACTGGCTGGAGGAAAGGATTGGCTTTAAGGCTGATTTCAAAATTTCATTTTATCCAGGAAAGGTAGTAGCTTCCTGGCAATTTACTGCAAGTTCATACTTCTAGTTGACATTCTATTCTTGATTTTGGTAGATGAGATATTGTTCTTGTTGGTCTACAGTTCCAAAAAGAAAGGCGAAGCATAATACCTGCCGGAGACACTACACAATTTATCCCATCAAAAGATGCTGACATTGCTGTCCTGGAAGAGCCAGAGCACTTAAATTGGTATCATCATGGCAAGCGGTGGACTGATAAATTCAACCATGTCGTAGGTGTTGTTCACACCAATTACTTGGAGTATATTAAGAGAGAAAAAAATGGAGCTCTCCAAGCTTTCCTTGTGAAGCACATAAACAATTGGGTCACAAGGGCGTACTGCAACAAGGTGAGAGCTTATGTCTTCCTCAATTGTAATTGTTTGTTTTGCTTTAGAGATGGAGTTGAATGTGCTACTCGTGTGGGTTTTGTTTTTCCTTTTTTTCCATCTGATATGTAATTGTTGAATACACATCTAGGTTCTTCGCCTTTCTGCTGCCACACAAGATTTGCCCAAGTCAATGGTGTGCAATGTCCACGGGGTGAATCCCAAGTTCTTGAAAATTGGAGACAAGGTTGCTGCAGAAAGGGAACTCGGGCAGCAAGCATTTTCCAAAGGAGCATATTTCCTGGGGAAGATGGTGTGGGCAAAGGGATACAGAGAGTTGATAGATTTGTTAGCAATGCATAAGAGTGATCTTGACGGTTTTAAATTGGATGTGTTTGGAAATGGTGAGGATGCACGTGAAGTTCAGAGTGCAGCTAGGAGACTGAACTTAAATCTCAACTTTCTTAAAGGAAGGGACCATGCAGATGATTCTCTTCATGGGTAAGCATACAAAGTTTCTATCAGCAATGAAGATCTTTTTCAGGAATTTCTGATAAGCAATGTTTCCGTCAGAAAGGGGTTTAAAAGGACATTTGAAAATGAACTCCTGTAGGATATAGCTCATATCCCCCCTAAGGAATATGCTTCTTGTGTTCTGTTTCTTGGGCTGATGAGACATTAATGGTTGGAATTTAATCCGTTTATGATTCTACAATCATGTAGGCAAATGTCCTCACATTCTTGCTAGTGTACATGCTCATGCAGATAGGAAGACACAAAACTAGTGCACTTACTGATAATATCTGCTCTTCTTCTTGAAGGTACAAAGTCTTCATAAATCCCAGTGTTAGCGATGTGTTATGCACGGCTACTGCTGAGGCACTTGCGATGGGGAAATTTGTGGTTTGTGCTGACCACCCATCCAATGAATTTTTTAGATCGTTTCCCAACTGTTTAACATACAGAACATCTGAGGACTTTGTTGCCAAAGTGAAAGAGGCCCTAGCGAATGAGCCTCAGCCACTGACTCCTGAGCAAAGATATAACCTTTCGTGGGAAGCTGCTACGCAGAGATTCTTAGAGTATTCTGAGCTCGAGAAAGTCTTGAATGAAGATAGAGGTGAAGGCAGTACAGCCAAGATAAATGGAAAAGCCCTGGCCAAATCAGTTTCAATACCTAGCTTGACGGGACTGTGTGATGGAGGGCTGGCTTTTGCCCACTTCTGTCTCACTGGTAACGAGTTCTTGAGACTATGCACCGGAGCCGTACCGGGAACTAGAGACTACAGCAAGCAGCACAGTCAAGACCTTAATATATTGCCTCCGCAGGTGGAGAATCCCATCTATGGCTGGTGAGATCGGCCATTACGTTTTTACTCACTTTGTAAACTAGTTAGGGCTACATCTTTGGAGCCTATTGTGCTCGTTTTGTAACATATTCTTTTTAGCTTCCCCAATAGTATAGCAACTCTAGGATCCTAATGGATTCAAGTAAGTTTTGTAGCCTCATGACCCCTTGGAGCACCACCAAGGGAGGGATGTAATTACAGCCTATTGTATTTGTGAAAAGGAACTTATATTCTTGGAATTAAAGTAGAGTCCAAAACTGAGTGGCTACCCTGTACCGTTTGATATCCTGAGGGAGACGAATTGAGTGCATTTCAATTAGCATGCGGGGACATCATTGCCGAAACTCCCTTAGGAGCATCTTTTACTATCTCTCTCTCTCTCTCTCTCTCTCTCTCTCTCTCTCGCTCTCTTTTAGGTTGTCGTGTTGTTTTGTAGATCACTTTGATAAATCAGCTTTTACGTTTCTTGCATTAGAAAAAGAAAAAAGAGGGACGAATCGAAATAGAAGATTAGAATTTGAAGTCGAGGAATAGGAAAAAAAACACAGAGGATTGAAGGAAACCCGATAGATATATAAAGAGGTAGGGCAAGTTTGATGGGGACGCGCAAGTTTCAGGAGTGGGTTTCGACGCCCACGCCCTGCAAGAGGCATGGCAAAAGTTTGAGAGTGAGTGTAGAATAGGTATAGAGTAGAATTGACAAAAAAAAAAAAAATGATATGGTTTTTCTTATGACCAATTTAGATGAACGAGAATATTATGTTTTAAAAGAACTTGAAAATTTTTGTGACAAAAATTTAGCCGTTGGAGACTAATAAAGTACATTTTTGACGTGAGGCCTTAAAACACATTTCCGTTTATGCTAATCATTAAGGCTTGATCATGAATATAATCGACCTTTGGATTGTGAAAATATTGTCTCTATCTATTCTATCCTAGATTTTTATCTTAATGCAAATGACTATAATTGATCAATTGGTAGGCCTGATTATCTTAGGTCGTTTGGATATATAAATATATATATATATATATATATATATATATATATATTTACAGAAGATAACATCTTTAAATATTTTTCACCAATAAAAAAAACATCTTTAAATATTTTATACAGTATTCAGTAAATATTTGGGTATTCGAGTTAGATTGAATTGGGACCGTTCGGCTCGATTGACTGTGGACGTTATGGCTCTCTAGTTGCTGACAGAATTCATCTCGCTCTCCTTGCCGTGCTCCATCTTCTCCTTCTCTCTGCCGAGGTCGGATTGAATGTCGATCGTTCAGATCTCTGAGTCCTCACGGATGTCTATTATCTGGGCATCATCACTGCACCGCACAAAATCTTCAGCAGCCACCGGTCTCTCCTCCATCCCATCGCCAGCCTACAGTTTTGAGGGTCTGGTTTATCTCCTTCGTTCATCCTTGTCTTCTCTATTTCCACTTGCGAAAGATATATCTCGTTCCTTGTCACCGCACTTTGCTTAAAACATCATAATAATACGATTTTAGTCCCCGAAGTTCCTCTTTGTTGCTAAAAGTGGCATTCCGAGGTTGAGGAGCTCCACCATGGCTGAGGTCCGATCAAGCTCCGATATGGCTAGGGAGCACCTTTCTGGGTGACTGGTGCTCCGGATTTGGCCATGGGGGAGCTCCATGGCCAAATTTGGACCTCAGCCATGGAGGAGTTCCATGACCGGTGTCCAATCAAGCTTTGTTGAATTGAGCTACGCTAGGGAGGACCTTGAAATTTGGCCATGGAGCTCCTCTATGACTGAGATCGAGACTAGCTTGTCACCACGATGAGCCTCGCTGGTGGCAATGAGACAGGACTTGGTGAGAGGCTATGCGTGGCGGCCATGGGTGGGTAGTGGGGATGGAAAAGAGAGTTTAGTATAACACATGTCCTACCTGAGTTTACTAATATTTGTAAACTTTTTCTATCTAAATTTTTAAAGACAAGGGAAACATTTTTCTCTTTTAACTCTTTTTCATAAATGATGAAAAAAAAATAATATTCCAATTGCTAATTTTTCACGAACCAAGTGCAATACAACAACAAGACCATAGTCGTAACGATAGTAATCCAAAAGTTGAGTTCTCCAGGATGTGACAAATAATTGAGTATATCAATGAGGAGAAATAGAAAATTATCTATTAAGATGTTTCGGTAACCATTTTGTTTCCAAAAACAATTTCTATTCAAAAATATTTTTTCTAATTTTATTTTTTAGATGAGTTTCTGAGCATTTGAAAGTATTTGAAAACGGTACAAAATTTATATTCTTAAAATAGAAATGCGTTGGGTATGACCTTCAAATATTTTTCTGACTTAGAATTTTGTTTTTATTCTTTAATAATTTTATTACATTTTCCCCTTTTTCACTTTTTTTTTTTTTTTTTCCTTTTCTTCTTCTTCTTCTTGCTCTTAGCCAATGACCTTGTAGTACCTAGGCGAACTTGGCCTCGCCCAGCCACACAGTGAGTCTTCAGCAAGGTCGCAAGAAGAAATGATTTATTTTATTTTAATTTCTTGATTCTATTTCTGATCTATTCTTGAGAATAAAAAATATTATCAAATGGATTTATATTTTTTTTCTATTTCAGGGAATAAAAAGAGAGAATTAGGCACTGTTTGGCATGTTACTAAACATTTTGTGAATCTTTTTAGTAGATGATTTGATAATGTAGGATAGGATGTGCTTTGATAAACATTTCTACAACATGATATGACACTATAAGATTGGCTATGTTTAAATAAAACACAATAGGAGGGGCCATTCACTAAGGCACTGTTTGATAACCATCCAAACAGTGCCTGATTCTGATTTTTGGTTCCCAGAATCAGTTAGGGAAAAGAATTGTGTTTGGTAAAATTTTTGTTTCTAGAATCGGTTTTGGACAAGAATTGAGAATAAAAAACAAAAAATGTGATTATCCGTCGAGAATCAAAATAGTGAAACTCTTCTTCTTCCCTTTTGCCATCCTGCGATCGCCGTCCACCACTTGCTCGTCGCCGCCCACCGCCGCTTGTCGCCATTCGCCGCCGGTCGCCATCTCGCTAGTCCGGCGAGCTCGCCGGAGGCAAGCCTAGATTTGGCGAGGCCGAGCCTCGCCGGGCCGGGCCAGCGAGGCTCGCCCAGCCCCGCTGGTGGCTAGGTAGGCCTCGCCCAGCTGTCGGTGAGGCTTGGCCGACGAGGGCCGGCCTTGCCAAGGGCCGGCGACACTCCGGTGAGATCGTCGGGTGGCCGGTCGTCGGTTCGACGATCGGCCACAAGAAGAAGAAGAAGAATAGGAGAAAAATGAAAAAAAGAAAAAAAAAAAAAAAAAAAAGGAAAAAAGGAAAAAGAAAAGAAAAGAAGTAAAAAAGTAAAAAAAATATTTTAAAATTAAAAGAAATTGATTTGGAATATAATCAATGAACACGGTATCAAACGCAATTCTATTTCAAAATCAGAAATTTTGGACAGTTACCAAACGTGTTATTTTATTCAAAATCAGTTCTTAGGAACAGAATAAAAAATAATCATTTCTTATCAGAATCAGTTTTCGAGAATAGAATCGTTACCAAATGCGTCCTAAATCTTTCTAGTAGATGATATGACGCTATAGGATTGGTCATGTCCAACCCCAAGAAGAGGGCCATTCACTAAATAAAACTTCAAAACTTAGCCCGAGTATGTCCAGCATCGAGATTGTATTTTACATCAAGACCGGCGTAATGGGCCTCAATAGAAAATGGGCCACGCACATTGATTTGTGTAGAAATCAGCCCATGCCCTTTCATGGGCTGATTCCAACGCAGATCTAGGCCATGCCAAAGGGCTTTTACTGTGGACTCGCTGAAAGAGATTTGGACCCTCCCTCAATCCTCGGAAATGTTGTGCGAGTTTTGGGACAAGACTAGGTCCTCCACTCCATGTATTTCCCCCGCCATAATTAATATGCATGAGACATATCCCCTCATCAATAATTATCAAATACAAAAATCCTGAGAGGAAAATTGTTTACGGCCCCGTGAAAGCAAGGTCGATGTCCCGTCTCGAGAAAAATGAATGAGGCAAGAGAGGAAACGCTAAAAAATGGATGGAGAAAATTCAGCCACGCCATTCATATATCACTCCCCGTATAAAATTAGAATGCGTAGCATAAGCTCCAACGCTCAAATTGTTTGATGAGACATCGAAATCCGATTGATAAGATGCCGACAACGCGATAAGACAAGCAAATCATCCATTAAATTTGCCAACGAAAATACGCCGTCAGCATGAGTTCCCACACCTAACAAAAGTGTCGGTTGAGATGTCCAAAAGCAAGCCGAAATCGCTTCTGGTGCCCGCGCCTTTCAAAATTTCCGCGGGTGGGACTCTTCCTTGGCCGCCTGCGTCTTGGGCTTTGGCAATCGCTATCGATCCAGCCAGTTAGGTTTTTCTAAGCGGTACACACTGCCTCCCAAAATCGATATGTTACAAAGTCTACGCTAAGCATGTTCACATGAAACCCTACGCAAAAGATGGGCCAGAAAGGAACATCTACGTCGCATTATCTCCTAAGTTAAGTATGTCAGAATTTGATGCTCTCTGCCATTTCCGGTTGAAACTCCAATGTCAATACTAAAGAACCATCAAAATAAAGATTTAGATATAAAGAATTTGAAGAGAACAACATGTAATTGACCTCAGGCAGTCAATTTAGTCACTTTTGCACCCTATCTTATAATAAATTATTCTTGAAAACAAGAAAGAAGAAAGAGAGATTGCGCTCGTGTGCTCAATGTCTCCATCTTACCGTACGTGGAGGCGAAAAGGGCACGCATGAAACATCAAGCATGATTGAGCATTTGGGTTTTAGTTCCCGAGCTAATCGATTCTTCGTTTTCAAGATCCTGACAGAAGCTTTTCATGTGCAGTTGTGGATATACAAATATTTATATCTGGAATTGGAAACTGACTGAAAGAAACACACGGGTTCGTGATCTTGACATGTTTCAGGATATGATGTATCCTGGGAATTAAACTAAAGGGGACTGTCCATACTTTCTGGGGCACCCAGCACCCAGTTTCACATCAACAGGCCACACTCCACTGCATATTATAATAACCAAACATCAAATTATGACATTGAATTGTACCCTCTATATTTATATATACAGTTTAAACTATATTATAAACAAAACCCAGATTCTGAACTACAATGATTCCGATGAGTGGGCTTGAGTTATTGTCAAGTATCACATGCTCACTTTGGTTCCCCCATTACAAAGTACCACCACAAGGACAGAGAATCTGTTCAGCAGCATATAAGCATCACATGCCTTTGTCATCCTCCTCTTTTTTCAAAGAACACATAATCAATCAAGTGGCTTTTCACCAGAGGAGGGGCATTATTCCCTGAGGGAGAATCGAATCAGTATGAGTTCGCAAAAGATTCACGTGAGAGACGTCTATATTGGAGTCTTTATATCGAATGGGGCAGTCGCCTCCACATTAAGCTTTTTAGGGTTTATTAAAAAAGAGTCCATCGCAAGCTTTTCACACATTATAAACTTTTGACCCACAAAAGCGGCTGTCATGCAATTCCCCATTTACAAATTTTTAAAAGGAAGATATTTGTTTATTTTCCCACTAAAGAGGGGCATGTCCATCAACATACTCGATAGATGTATGTGTCAGTGGCATTTATCCAATTCGGTATATGACATTCTTTTTCCATTCAAGGTCGCCATCCCATCCTGAATAGATAGTGGCACAGAATCCCATCCATACTCTATTTCATAGGCAATCATACTAATTCATGGCTAGTCTGTTCCCAATCCACTACCCTCTTTTCGGCCCTCATCTGTATATTACCAGAAAGTAGGTTTGATCTCAACAGGAAAGTCATTGAACGGTAGGGAGCCCCATGGCTAGACAGAAACAACAGCGCTGAGCATGTCAAGATCGGTTTATAAACTCAATAAATGAAAGTGACATGTCGGATTGTGAATGAGCATTTCAGCATGTGGGTCACATTGAACATCTGATAGTAATTTCAGGTAAGTGAATCGGTGTTAGTGCAGGCATTTTCTCAGATAGAAAAATGTGTTCATACCCACGTCCCTTCTTGAGAAGTCTTTTGCAGTGTGTGGGGTTGGTCACCAATTGATGGGTCTGGCGTGTTCCTGAACAGTGCTGTCTCCAGAACACACACGTTGTGGCCTTGAATGAAAAGGGCTCGGTCAAAAAAGCTATTGCAGATATTGTGGGGGGACGCCATTGTTGGGATCAATTATGAGTGGCCTGCCTAACAAGTCATGCATTAGTTGGACTTGGTGAATGTATGATCTGTATGGTTGTCCCTCTTGGACGAAAATTGGCCACGTTTAGCATACGGAAAAGTCATGCTCTCTCTCTCTCTCTCTCTCATCTTCTTGACCGTCATATGCTGGACTTGCATTTTCTTGTTTTGGAGCATCTTGATCAGAACCAAACTCCACTTTTCTGTCCCTTGTTTTTTTTTTTTTTTTTTTTTGAACAATTTCTGTCCCTTGTTTATTCATAGGTAATGCGGATGTAGATTAACAAAGTGCGTGCTAGTAAAAAATCCTTTCTTTTCCGTTCTTGGTATGTGCACGTGATAGAATGACTCTGTGAATAGGCAACACTGGATAAAATCGAAACAGAACAGAAGAAATCAACTTTGCTGTCAATACGATTGCTAGAATGAATAAAATCGTGTGCCTATACTTTGAAGAATATTTACTGCTGATGTATGCATAGTCCTAGTATATATATCGTGAAGAGGATTACTCGACTCTATCCCTTCTTTGAAGCCAAATTCACCTTGGATCCTTCACTTATGCCATCGATTTGACTCTTCTTTTCTGTATCTTTCTTGTATTCCTTTCCAGAAGAAAAAGAAGTGACTCAAAATCAAAGGAGGCAGTAGCTTATCAAACACCTTCCAGACGAATCCACGTACGTATGGCCCGTGAACTGTCACCAAACAGCATCTCAGATCTCAAGTCCAATCTCTTACCAGTTGTCAGCGATTCAAACATGGTCACACGTTCGTATCTCACTCACAAGAATCACTTTCCTTTGTGTCCGCTTCCCCTTCTAGCTGCGTCTACGTTGGAACTCTTGACCAGGTAAAAAACAGAAATGATTGTAGCAAGGAGATGTGCACGCATCCATGGTAGAGGGTGAAATTGACGTCTGTCATTTTCTAATTGACCCACGTAATGATATGGTTGGAGAAATTCCTAAACTTAGGTAATGTGGGGCTATCGCGTTTACTATACGTCGCCTTTTCCATTTGACTGAGTGCTACTTAGATTTCTCCATGTATTGCTCAATCAGACTGCTTTTATATCTTGTAAATAGTGATTTATGATTCCCTAGAACAAAAGGGTATCGCGACTTTAGAAGACATGCGTTTGGTTCACAAATAATGCGATAAAGCAAAGAGCGCGTACATTATTCAATTCCACTTGTGTAGCAATAGCTAGCTTTACCGAGAGAGAGAGAGAGAGAGAGAGAGAGAGAGAGCTCTGGCGCACTTAAATGAATCTACCAACTACTGAAGCGTAGGCCATTAAAGTTTTTTTTTTTTGAACTACCGTAGGCCATTCAAGTTGCAACTACGGAAATTCACGAGGAATTATATCTTCGGGGCCCGACTTTAAAGAGAATGCGCTGCATAGGGAGCGATTTCGAGATCTGCCTTTTTCTCATTAAAGGCTAAAGATCCATACACTATCACAAGCCTGTAGCTTTTCGACAATGATAATGCATGTCCTCCAATCTATGTAGTGACCAATTTGTAGAGAGTCGGTCACTTAGGTAACTAGCCAGCTGGTGTGACTCGGCAGGTGATCATGAGGCGGGCGCGACATAAATGGCAGACACAGTTCGATTGATTGACCGGAGGCAAAGCGAAACGCTTCATCGTCATCGTCGTCATCATGATCAAAACCTCCAATATCCCTACGACTCGTGCTGATTTTTAGTAAATGAGAGAAGGCTAGACAACGTTCGCATGTTGAGGTGTCGTTCAAAATCAGTGGCTGACGATAGGGCTCGAACATTCTTACGATTTCAAGTCACCCATGGTTGGTGGTCCTATCTGCAGTTAATACCTTTTGGCCCAACTCTTTCTGTGTCTCGCTTTGAATCGCCTTCTGGGACCAGAGAAAGATCAATGACGCAGAGTTACGCAGTGAACTTCGAGAATTTCATGTGGTTCTCAGCGTTCCCTGCCCGAATCTTTCTTTGGATCAGTTCGTTTGATGAAAATTCGTCCGAGTCCTTCAACTGCAATGAAATTACGGCAAAGGGTTTGACCGGGCTGAAGATGAATGCTTCCACCAAAACGACAATATTCTACACCGAATACCACTCAACCCTGACACAGTCAAATGACCTATGGAGCCAATTTCAATGCTTTGGCCACATTTTCCTGCAACCCTCTTGCTAGAGGAGATTTCCTCCGACCGCTTTACTGTGGATTATAAATATGGATACCATCCACATTTATGTTTAGGTAAGACCAGCGGTGGGTGATGACCGTTGCAACTCATAACTTGCCGGCCAATCCAAGGCATGATTTCCGATAATTATGAATGTAGAACGTATATAGCCCTCATCGCTTTTTGACATTCGGGATGTCAAGCTTGTTAAGATTGGTTTACAGAATTCATTCCCTAACAAGTGAGCAGGGCAGCTCGCCGTCGAGCGGCAAACTTGTCTTGCACAAAGTTTATCCTCCAATTGGGCGTGCCATGGCACCGTGATAAACCATCGTAATCGACAAGCGATCCGGAGGCCGCCACGATCAGCTGTCATCTGCATTCCACCTTAGCCCCAAACTTAGGTTCTCCAAATTCACAGGGCAAACGTACGTCCATCGAATACGACCCTTATCCACAAGAAACACATGATCCGAGGGGGCCAGATTCTGTTGTTTTGCATGGATTTTTTTAATGAAAAGGTAGATAAAAAGAGAGAAAAGAGGGGGAGGACAGAGAGAGCCCTCGAAATGCAGAGGTGCGAGGCCAAGATAAGACTTCCAAAAAAGTGAAAAAAAAAAAAAAAAGAAAAGAAAAGAAAGAAAGAAGGAGTTGGGGACTAAACCGTCATTTTCGGACAGGGACAGACCCCGATCCAGGTAGCTGAGCGGGGACTGGTCCGTCAGAAAAGTAAGTTCAGTCCCCCCCTCATCCCCCCTGCTCGTCGCGTGCCGCACGAACGCGACACGTGTTACCCGGGGGCCCCACGCCCCCCGGCGACAGCGACAAGCGTGCGTTTTCTTTCGATTATCCGCTGGTTTTTGGAAAGAAAAGGAAAGAAAAGGAAAAGGGAGGAGCTGCCCGGACGACACCGGGCTCTCCTCCCATTGGCTGCTTTCTTGACTCGCTCTCGCGAACGCCGGGGGTGGGCCCCGCCCCCACGCCCCGACGCGTGGAATTCCATTACGCGCCTACCCCCTCTCTCCCTTCCCGAAAGAAAACAATTAAGACGAAAGTGGAAGGCCCCCCCCCGCAAGGTGGGGCCCCCCCTCCCTTGCTTGGGTGGTGGTGGGGCCCCCACGATTGGAAAAAGAAAAAGCCTCGCGAGTGCGAATCTTCCGCCTTTTCTGAGTAGGGGAGGGGGAGGGGGTAGGGTCACTGTCAGTTTGACGCGTGTACAGTTCGCGCGTGGGGGCCCCACCCCCGTGGGGGTGGGTGCGGGGCCCGCCTCGTCAGCAAAAGTCCAAATCCCCTTATTATTGCGCGACTTTTGTAGAGAGAGAGAGAGGGGGGAGGAGGACCATATGGCGGAGGAGGAGGAGGAGGAGGAGGTGCGAAGCGATGAGGTGAAACTTGGGGTTCCGATTTGGATTTTAGCAATTTTCAAATCCTAGAAAAGCTCGCTCTCCTTAGTTTTCTTTATCGATTTTAATGGGAGAAAGTTCATTTCGGACGTCTCCGAAAAGACGCCCTTTCACGTCTTTCAAATAAATGACGCCAAGCTATTTTTTTAATCTCAATATTTTTTGCAAAAAAAAGAAAGTACAGGGGAAATTGAAAAGCACGTCAGGCTAGGCGTGCAATTTCGATATTTTTGTCACGTATAAACCTTGCCAATAATTTTTCGGGGGGCGGCCCCCTCCTCATTGATTTCCCGGAAAGAATTGTCGAGGAGGGGAGAGAAGAGCGCACCAAAGAAAAGTCGTGGGCTAGAGGCACGTGGGACAGGCGATTCGTAGTGGGGGCCCGCGTCGCGATTCTTTTGCGCCTAACTTCGGAAGAACGCCCCCGTGACGTGGAAGCTTTCTCGCCTTACCTCAGCATGGACCTTCTTCGTTCCCAAATTTCTTGCTCCATTTGATAACCCCCGAGGCGACAGACGACGTTTAACGAGGAATTTCGTCCGCGTATTTCGATGCGATACGCCCTTTCCCTGTTTCTCTCCCCCCTCCCAAAACTAATTTAATACAATTCGCTAAGTTTAATGTCGGCAAATTCGAGCTACGCCTAACAAGACATGTCGGCTTATGACGACGCTTTTGCATCAGCGCACGGTTCCAAAAAAAAAAAAAAAAAAAAAGTACTGATCACGTTTGGACAGTGGCCGAACTTGATAGGAGGGAGCCCCATCAGAACTTTTTGGAGGAAATTATTGGACTGGTCCTTTTTAGCTATTGCGCTCGTCCGGACGAAGTGCTACGTAACAATGCGTAGCATTGGCATCTCATAAGAAGATGAGCGTTTGATCCTTCAGCATAGAGTTGTAATGGTCTGCTCCGTTCTATGTCGATCAGTCCCCTTCAAAGAGTAACAAGCGGCGGGCTAGACTGCCTCTAGATTATCGTTGCTCGCATAATCCTATTGGGATATTTATCAATGTGGATAGGATGGATAGGTAGACATTGACTAGAGATTGGTTCATAGATCAGATATGTCATGACGTAAAGTAAAACAACAATTTTACTTTCTTTTTTTTGGAGTTGGGCATGCTGACCCAAGTGGATCATTTCATAGCCACAACTCGGCTAGACTGGCCTTGTTTACTTAGCATCAAAGCCAAAGTAACCCTTGCATACATGAACCGGCGATATCTAATGTTCAAGTCACTTGAAAGCTTGACATTATGTGGAAAAAGATAAAAAAGGATCCTCTACTAAAGCTCCGCTTGTTTTTGTAAAAAATAAATAATTTGGAAAATATTTTTCTAAAAATGTTTACTTGTATCGTATAAAAACGAATAAACTAAATATATTTTCATAGTTTATAAAAATATTTAAACATAAATTACAATCGATAATGAAAACATATTTCATTGACTAGTTATTTCAAGTAGCATAAGCTATCATTTTAGGAAAATAATTTTCAAATTATTCATTTTCCATGAAACTAATGGAGCTTACATATAAACTTGGCCTCTCTTGCCATTATAATTATGTACAATTCTTTTCGGCCTACCCTAGAAAAAGACCAGATTAATGTCCAACCTAAATACCCAATTACGCTTGGCCTCTTAAATGTATACATAGAACTACAAGAATACAACCTTCACCCCCTTTAGTCATCTTTAGCACTATAGATATCCATTATTAGCTAAATCTTATAAATATAACTACCCATATTAAGTGAATGGAGATAGTTTGTGCTAGAAAAATATAACACAACTCATGTACTGAATGTTAATTTTTCTTTTATTGATTCAATTATTAAGTTGATTTTATCGAATATAGTTGCGTAGAAGAATTCCCAAGGAAAAGACTTTCTTCTATAGAAATACTTGAAAAAGGAGGACATTTGGCATTGGAATGTTTTCGGATATAACTCGCCACCCCCCCCCAAAAAAAAAAAAAAAACATGTAGGTAGAAAAGGACGAAATCTGAAGAGAGCCGAGCTCTGCTCGGATAAATACCAAAAAGATACTTCACTTTTGATCTTATAACCTCTTTCATGCTTCTATTTTCAAATCTACATTTTGCACCCTATTATCAATTATCACCGTATCTTATTATAAAAAATTCGCCATTATCACTCCAAAAATGCACCCATTTATTCTAAACTAAAATTAAAGTTCAATGACCTTATTGCAAGTGGCCTCAAAGAAGACCATATTAAAGATTAAATTTTTATCAAGATTTCTCTAATTGATCGCCAGTTCCAGGGTGAACATTTTGATCAGTAATTCTTACTAAACAAAACAACTCTTTGTACGTCTTTCATAATCGAACTTTCATTGCCGACGATGCTATCTCGTGATCTGTTGGTTTCTTGAGTGGACATCAATTATCCAACGTGTCACTTATCATGGCCATTGGATGTCGATAATTCACAATATTCCAAGATTGGTTGGGTGGACAATCAAGGGGTTACTTCAAAAGTACTTAAAAAGCTTCTCATTTTGGATATAATTTCAAAATTACAGGTTCATTTTAGCATTTTTTTTTTCAGCACTACGCAATTAAAAACGGGTTTAGAGAAGCTTCGTCGGAGCAAGAGTCTTTATGAAAGCACAACCAAAGTTACGAACGAGGGCCACAATGATAGGATTGCCCGTAGCTGGACTAGTTCATCGAATTAGAATAATGATGGTCCCATGATGGAAAAGTAAAGATCTTGGCCTAAAGAAATGAAATTCACGGTGACCCTTTGGGGAAAGGAAGAGGATTGCGAAGATGAAAATGATTTTGATGCGAGAATCTAATAATGAACCATCATGACTAAATTTCCATTTGCAGTTTCCGCCTGTTCAAAGTCAAAAGGGAGTAAAAATAGGCGAGAATAAATACCGACAGCATACGCACGCAAAAAAATCTCCAGCTTGTGCACATCCAAGCTTTGCATGTGCAGTGTACACGGTGGTGTGCGTGCATGCGCGGGGACACCGCACGACGGACGGAGAGTTGGGTGGTTGTCGGTATTAAATTGCCATCATAATTGATACATAACAACTTTTAGATGCGAAAGCATTGAAGATCGGGTCATTCTTTCTAGAGGGTTGATTATTAGCTAATAGAGGCGTGGCGGTAGCCTCTTTTGTCATGCTTTGTGGGGGGGGGGATTAATCATGCATTGTGGGGGATTAATCCTCGATGGAGACGATCCCTGATCAAGACCCAATAATTGTTGCGTCTTTGGACGGGTGTTCTGGGAAATTTAATGAATAAAAGAATCGAGAAAGAGGAGGAAAATGCGAGAGGTCCCCATTCGTATTTTTGTAGCTTATAAAGACGTGGGGTCCTCTCATTGATTGCTACCCCTCTGTCCTCTTTCAACGTGGTCAACAAGCTCAATTAGGTGCCTCGTGGATTTCTCCATATCGTCCCTAAAAAAAGCCAAATCGGATGACGGGTCATTTAGTGGAGTTCTGGGTCATGCATGGGTAGAGGAGGGCTTAGTTATATTAGTTATGTGCAAGAACTAATCATGGTTATTCGAGATTCAACCTAACATGATTACGTTTACTAGGGGATGATGTCCAAATACAAGAACCGGAAGTATCAAGAACACGAGATTGTCGTCTCGATCTCGATTGAAATTTGAGGCTTTGGGTTGAGACCCTCCAAGAGGAGATGGTTTGACCAACTCAAGTGTAAAAAGAAAATTTACAAGTGGGTCCTCGGTTTTTCCATAAATAGCACCCATTGGCCCTCGTGGAGAAATTCCTAGGGTTAACTTTTTCTTTCTTTTTTATTATCTTCGATGTTGGCGCAATTGGTGATGATGATGATAAGGCAGGCCCGTTCTTTTCTTCAAGTGCCTAGGGATTGGTGCGGTATAAAAAACCGAGCTTGGTTTTTCCACGTCCGTGGCCTTTTTGATTTCATTTCCTCCTCTCTCCTTAGTCCTTCCTCCTCTTTCTGACACCCACATCAATTCTTTCATTAAAAATGACTGGAAAATGATTTTAGAGAGAGAGAGAGAGAAGAAGAATCTGAAAGCTTTTCCAATGTTCTTTTTTACCGGTCATTTTCTAATGAAAAGAAGTTAAAAGACTTGGAAAGAAGAGACAAGTAGCGATCGAAAAGACTCCACCATTCCATCATAACATCCTCAAATTATTTATACAGTGCACACAAGGGACCATTATGCTATATGTAAAATCATGAAGATACATGTAAATATCTCTAGCATAATATATGTGTAAATTGCATGTCAGAGAGAGAGAGAGGGATCTCACGTGAGCTGTTAGGGTTTGCATGCATCAAAATCACAATCAACGCCATCTAAGGGCATGGAGGACATGTGCCTATACGAGAATTGTGCATTGTTAAATGGAGGTGGATGAAGCTTTCTTTTCGGCCAACAAAAGTGAATATTAAAATCAAGTTATTGGCGACCTCCTTGCACAAGCACAACAATGTCAAAATCGATAGGTAATAAACCTTGCCAGAGAAAAGTGACATGAGATTCTAATTAAGAAGTCAAAACACAATCATTTCAAAATTTAAAATAACCATGTGGCACATGAATTTTGCTTTTATAGCGACATTTAACATCCATATCAATGATTCCTTCATGGTGACATTCCTATATATCCTAAAAATAAGTTTGCGTTTATGAAGACGTTTACCTTTTAGTCTTTTCTTGTACTCTCTTTTGCAAAATTTAAAAAAAACTCATTATTATTCAATATCAAATTGCTAATATTGATATCTAGATTCAAAATTCGTTTTATGAATTCATGGGATTCATGGTAAAGTTTTATTTTGATAGGAAAAATAATATAAACACGTGGTAGATTTTGAAATGCTTTTTTAGAACTTACTGAAGATTAATTTTTATTTGTCCCCCCCCCCCTCAGGTTTTCGAAATAAAATTAGGGGGGAAAGGCCTAATCTCTTGGAGGGCAAATGCGGGGGAGGTGGATGTCCCTTATAATTATCCTTACACAGCTGAATTATATGCATGTTACTTGTGAGATTGTTAGGAGACATAAAGAAACATTTATTTGTGGCGCAATAATTAGGTGCATCATATGTAAGAATCCGCAAAAGCTATTGATAAAGAACTATCAAGTCAACTTAGAAAAAACAGTCACCAGCTAACTGCCCTCGTTTTTAGGTTAAATAAAGAAGGCGCAGACCACAGTTAAATGGATACACCTGTCCTTCACACGTAAACTTTCTTAAAGAGATCATTACTATTAAATGACTGCAGGGTCAATCCGAAACCCTAATTTTTATGCTTCTCGTGCTCAATGCGGGCGCACCAAGTATACGGGACGATTTACATAAATTCATGAGTGCGGAATTTGTAATAGAATTCCGAGGAGACCCATTAAATTTAGGGACTAAGATAAAGTTACAGCTGTGTATGTGCATTGATTCAATACAGTGACGTTCTCTTTCCAGGTACTGTTTACCTTAACATGGAACAAGTCAAAAGGAGGCCATAAATGATGGGTGAAATGTGGTGAATTTCTCCATGTTTTCCATGTTGGAACACACAAGGAAATATTTCACTTCCTTAAGAGCTCCCTCGGCCCGCAATAATGGCCTACACGTATTAATAGCACGCACCCCATGACACCATAACTGTCTTTTGAGTAGTCCACTGTGAATCATGAGCAAGGAATGTCCAATGGGACTGAAACTCAGTCCTGTTAACATCAGCAAACCACAAAGGTTTCTTTTATGTTTTATTTTTTGGCTAGAGAAGCAGCTGCCCATTCTTTTACAATCATTGTTACCGACAGCGATATGCGCCAGACTTTTTCCAAGAAACAGTGAATAAGCCATGGGAAAGAGAAGTAGAGGATTCTCAGTACTTCGATGGTTGCAAAAGGGTCCTGTTGCTTCTGACGAATTAGGAAGATTGCCTCAGTTTTTTAATAAAGTGGTCTTTTATGGCGTTCACGGCGATAAACACGCCCGCCCGCCCGCCCGCTCGCCCGGGCGCACTTACTTTTCTCATCAAGAATCTTAGGACTGCACTTGAATGCTTGCATGCGATTATTCATGTCATGCTCTCTCTCTCTCTCTCTCCTTAGGTCGTACCTATGTGTTTTTTTCACAAAATCAAGGATGTAGCTTTCATGAGGAAAAGATATAGTACAACATCACGCTATATCTAAATCAGTCCGCGAGTCAATGGCATTACCTACTCCTTTCCATGATATGAGAGACCAAGGGAGGTTCCATATTATTCGAGATTTACATTATGTTCGCATAAACATAATCAACGTTCATGTCATCGCTCCCCTCTTATCTTAGGCCTAGCGTACCAATCCTGAGATGATGCTTCTTAACTAAATTAACTTCTACTTCATTCATGACCATGTCGTTAGGTACTTTTTTTTTTTTTTGGGTTGACTTTACTCTATGAGCCTACGACCTAGCAAAAAAAAAAAAACTAGGATAAGACCTCAAGTTAATTATGCACTAGCAAATACTAGTCGTCGTAGTGATCCGGATGGAAGCGCATAATTCTTACTCATTTCGTGGGCCAAAGGTTTTGACTAGGAATCCAGGAAAAAGGTAAATCTCGAAATTGAAATCATTCTGGCCGAAAGAAATTAGGGACGAACTTACAAATGAACGTAGATTAATGCAAGCATCAAGAGCCATTGCAATGAGGGGAGATATTTAGGCATGGAAAGTAAAAAATATAAAATATGAAAGCTACGTAATGATAGACGTTACACATGCATCTGGACAAATCTTTTCTTAAATCTCTTGAGTATGCACGCATAGAGACCAATAGACACACCATATCTATTAGGGCCCAAATAGAGCGCGATGACAATATTCGTCTTCTCTGGAATTATGTGGAAACCACAAGGTTCAAATTTAATTTACATTAACGTTTTCTTTTTCTATTACAGATAGTTATTTTTACATGAAACATCTTACAAGATGGGAAGTTTAATCTCATGTTTTTACAACTCCACCTGCCATGCATTTTATCAATACCAATCCTCGAATCTGCTCATTTCTGTTCATTTTACAATTTTACCAAGAAACCCTAGCTACTACAGAGTAATATCATCAATAATAGCACATGCACATCGACAATCTAGAATGAATAACATCTTCAATTTAGAAAAGAAAAAAGAACTTGAAGAACCAAATTCTAGAAAGGTAAACTGGGTCGGCCCCAGCTTAACAAAAGTCTTGCAGCATGGCGATTAACTTAATTGCTCGAATAATTGAGGTAAGTACATTATTTAGAGCTCATCTTGTTATTTTCTTTCAAAATTATAATCTAATTTACTCTTAGCAGTTCTTATCTTTAGGATCTTATATGTTCACGATCTTTTACTTCCTTTCATACCTCTGCCAAAAAAAGTCTACATCTAAATAGCAAGAGATGATTGTGGCATTGTGTGCTGGTCAAGTAACCCAAGCGTACGAAGTATATTCCTAAGATGGGCAATACCTACTAGGATTTTAAAAAATGCGTGTGAAAACGAAGGTGTCAAATTGACAATTTAGTTACGTAAATTTCGTTGAAAACCTTGTCTTAGGCTGCTAATTTACTAATACGCCTAGAAAAAGAAGGGGGAGAGAGAGAGAGAGAGAGAGAGAGAGAGAGAGATTTTTAAAAGTAGGTGTTATGGTGGTTGGTCCTGTGTTTCTTAGCTACTTAAATTGCTTTATCTTCAAACTCTAGCATCCAACCACATAAAATACCATCGAAAAGAAAGAAAAAAAGAAAGAAGGAAACTCTTCCAAACGAATAATAAAATTGGAGAAGAACAGGATAACAAAAAGAAAAGAAAGGAAGGGGGGAGGCTGTGAATAAGGACAAAACAGATATTAATGAATTGAGCAACAGGATCTCCTTCTCTCGTCCCTGTTCTTACCCCATCATCTTCCTCCTCTCTCTCTCTCTCTCTCTCTCTCTTTAAAATACATATTAGGCTTTCGTGGAAGGAGACGTTTCCTCGTTCCTCCAATTGTCTGTATCTTTCTTTCTCACGCATAAACAACTTTGAACTTTCGTTCCCTCTCTCTCTCTTCTTCACTGAATTAGTTAATTAGTCGATCTCTTTGTTGGCCATGAAAGCTGCATCAAGAAATGATTTGAAAAGGGTAGGTCAAATCAAGAACGAGAACTGAACCAGAAAGACAGTGAGACAGAGAGAGGGGGAGAGAGAGAAGAGAGAGAGAGAGAGAGAGAGACAGGGAGCGAGCTTCCCTCTGATCCGTTCGCAGGTACTTCTTTGCCCCCAAAAGCCAAAAAGTAGCAGAGAATTTTCATTCACACACACACATACACACACAGAGAACCCATGTACGCACACATGGTGATTCACTATTCATCGAAACGAGAAATACACACGCACATACCCGTTCCATCACCAAGAATTTTGATCTCTGAAGAAGGAAAAGAGGATGAGAGAGAGAAAGTGGTGGGGAAGGGGGAAAAGATGGGCATCTTTTTATCAGCCCCCCTAACCTCATCTTACTATTTTTAAACCTCCTCCACTCTTGTGTTAGTTCTTGTTTTTTGTGTTCTTATTTTACCTTTTCTCAGGATGGGAAAGTTGCAGACAGCAGAGGCGATGACAGGAAGCTGAGATTTTCCTATCTCTGTGAATCCCTCCATAAATCTCACACAGGTTGGTGATGCCGTCTCAATTCATTTCTTTCTTTTTTATAGGCCATGACCATGTTGTCCTCTCTCTCTCTCTCTCTCTCCCCTTTATGGGGTGTCTGAAGTCTCTCTCTTGGTATTTGTTTTGATGATTGCAAGTGAAAATTATGGAGTGCAGAGATTGATGGCGATGATGAATGAATGAAAATCACGTGTACCCAAAACAATGTCTACTTGATAACGATAACGAATATATAAATGCAGAGATCATCGGTCCTTTCATACTCTCTCTCTCTCTCCCTCGCTCTCTGTATATTTAAATATATATAAATTAACATGGCTCCTGCCATTACTTTTCCTTCCTCATCTCCTTCCATCCTACCCCCCCTCTCTCTCTCTCGAAGCTTGAAACTTGAGAAAAGATAGAAAGAAAAGTGATGACAATCGCATCAAAACTTTTGATACTCAACACAAACTTTCTTGGTTTCTTGATTTGGTTGTCAGGTTATTCGTCAATAAGTTCAACAGCAATACTCAGATTGACTCATCGTATGGGTTGATTCTTGATTCCACACACTCACCATCAGTGTGAAAGGTACTTCTTTCAACTCAAAGCTCAATCGCACACACGCGAACATACACACACGCCCCCCCTCCCTCTCTCCCCCCTCCTGACTTGCTCGAGCTTCTTTCCTTTCTTTAGGATAAGTGCTTCATGAGCTTGTCGCTTTGTGTTTGATCTCAATTTCGCACATGAAGGTGATGAAGCTCACTAATAGCCCATCTTCTTCTCTCTCTCTCTCTCTCTCTCTCTGCGCTATTTGTTTTGTTCAGCGAAAGAAGGGATAAATATTGAAGTGAACTGAACAGTTGCGATGGCGACTTACTACCACCAGAGCTCATCTGACCCAGATGGAGCCCTACAAACTCTCGTCCTCATGAACCCCACCACCTACGTCCACTACTCCGATGCCCCGCCCCCGCACCAGCAGCCCTCGGCAGTCTTCCTCAACTCCTCCACCGCCGGGCCGCCCGCATCCCAGACCCAGCAATTTGTAGGCATCCCCCTACCCGGCAGCGCCGCCGACTCGCAGCCCTCGTCCATGCACGTCAACCACGATCTCTCCTCCATGCATGGCTTCATGCCTCGCGTCCAGTATAACCTCTGGAGCTCCCTCGACCCGTCCACGGCGGCGCGTGAGGCCTCCCGCACCCACCAGCAGCAGGGGCTCTCCCTCAGCCTCTCCCCGCAGCAGCCCCCACCGACCCCAGCTGGGTACCGTTCCTTTGTCCGGGCCGAGCGCAGCGGCGATGGAGCAGCGGGTTCTCAGCACCCTCCAGCAATTTCAGGCGGTGAGGACGTGCGGATCTCGGGCGGGTCCCCATCGTCGGCCTCAGGCGTAACGAATGGGGCGGCAGTTGGGTCGGGCATGCAGGGGGTGTTGCTGAGCTCCAAGTACTTGAAGGCCGCACAGGAGCTTCTCGAAGAGGTTGTTAATGTTGGGAACACCGGAATCAAAGCTGAGATGCTGAAGAAGGCCAGCGGCCAAAGTAAGCCGGGTGGAGAATCAGCGGCACTGAAGGAGGAAGGAGGTGGCGAGGGCAGCAGTAAGCGCGGCGCAGAGCTGTCCATGGCTGAGAGGCAGGAAATTCAGATGAAGAAGGCTAAGCTCATAAACATGCTTGATGAGGTAAGGCTTACATGGTAATTAAGTGCATGATCAAGTTCTTGCACAAATAAAATCGAAAAGTTTTGGAGGAATTTTGGGAATGAAACTCCTCTATCTAATTGACTATAATTTCTAAAACTTTGAGATATCTTTCAATTCAAGGTTTTTTTTTTTTCAGTGGGTTGATCCCTTCCTAACTCTAATTAAAGTTCATGCTAGTTAGGTAAGAAACTGAGTTCTATTAAACTTACAATGCAGTCCAATTAGCCCCCTTCATGTTGGATCCTTGTTTATATTAGGTTGAACAGAGATACAGACAGTACCACAGCCAGATGCAGATCGTGATATCCTCGTTTGAGCAAGCTGCGGGGATTGGCTCTGCAAGGACGTACACGGCCCTCGCGCTGCAGACCATCTCGAAGCAGTTCCGGTGCCTCAAGGACACGATAGCAGGCCAGATTCGGGCCGCCAATAAGAGCTTGGGCGAGGAGGATGGCCCTGGAGGGAAGATCGAAGGCTCCAGGCTTAAGTTCGTCGACCACCACCTCCGGCAGCAGCGTGCTCTCCAACAGTTGGGCATGATCCAGCAGAATGCTTGGAGACCCCAGAGAGGACTCCCTGAGCGATCAGTCTCAATCCTACGCGCCTGGCTCTTCGACCACTTTCTCCACCCGTAAGCAACACTCTCGACGATCATCATTTAGAACCGTTGCTTAAAATCATAATTGACCTGAATTGCTGAAACTGTTCTTTCCTTTTCTTTATTTAGCTACCCAAAGGATTCGGACAAACTCATGCTGGCCAAACAGACAGGGCTTACTAGAAGCCAGGTATAATTTGCTGATCTTTGTCCTAATTGATCCTTAATGCTGTGAAGGTTCAGAGATTTAAGCGATGCGTCGATTGCAGGTGTCGAATTGGTTCATAAATGCTCGAGTTCGGCTTTGGAAGCCGATGGTGGAGGAGATGTACACGGAGGAAATCAAGGAGCAAGAACAGAATGGGGGAGGAGCAGAGGAAAAACCAAGCAAGAGCGAACGCGAGGACTCAGCATCCAAATCCTCTGGCCTCCAAGACAAGGCCCCCAACTCCAATGAGAACAGCACCAAGAGCTTCAAACCCAAGGAGATCACCTCGAGGAACCACGACACCCCTGCCATCTCTACCAATTCGGCTTCCTCCATCGGGGGAAACGTCCGCAGCAGCAGTTCCGGGTTCACTCTCGTCGGCCCTTCGGAGCTGGAAGGGCTGACACAGGGGAGCCCGAAGAAACCGAGAAGCGCCGAGCTGCTTCAGAACCACAGCAACGTCTCGTCCTTGAATGTCAACCCCAAGCTCGGGGAGGCCATATCGATGAAGTTCGTCGATGAGGGGCAGGGCCGCGATGGGTACCCGATCATTGGAGGAGGGCCCGCCAACTTCATCGGCGGGTTCGGGCAATACCCAATGGGCGAAATTGGGAGGTTCGGGCCCGATCAGTTCGCTCCTTCGTTTTCAGGTAATGGGGTCTCTCCCACATTTTCTGGGAATGGTGTTTCTCTCACTCTGGGCCTTCCGCACAGCGAGAACCTCTCTCTATCTGGTGCTCACCAGAGCTTCCTCCCTAGCCAAAACATTCAATTAGGTAGGCGAGTCGACATCGGAGAGGCGAACGAATTCGGGGCGATCAACACTCCCATCCCTCACTCTTCATCTGCGTACGAGACCATGAACATCCAGAACCGAAAGAGGTTCCCTGTGCAGCTGTTGCAGGATTTCGTGGCCTGATACATTGGACCACGGATGATTCTCTCTGCATCGTCAAGAGTTCGGGATGAGGATGATGCAAGATGAAGAATGGTAGTGTCATTTTAGGTTCAGAACCGGGCTTTTTTCATATTGTTTTTAACTTCGCCTGTTCCCTCCATTATTTGGGGAGTAAGTAAGCTGCATGGTAGTGTAAAGAAAGAAAATTATAGGCCTATACTTTTGCATAGAAGTATTTTCAGTTAATTTAGACAGCTTTAGGATTTCAGAGAGATGATTGGGGATTGTATATTAATTTTGTAAGCTCGGGTGATGGATAGAATGTAATATCACAATACTTAGTCTTGGGTATACCATTATATGCTGCTTGTTACCTTGAGGTTTGATCTACCGAATGCAGGGAAGCAAAAAAATGAAAAAAATTGCTTTAATCCTGTGGTTGCTTGAAACCCTTAAAATCAATCTTTTGAAGGTATGTTATGCCGCAAAAAGTCCTAAGTTGCTAATCTTCAATGTCCGTGCATGCTGTTAAGGAAGCACGAAGTAGAAATGACCGAGAATTCAAGCAATACTCTGCTTCTAATCCTGTTATTCAGAACCATTAGAATGGATAAAAAGAAACCCACCATAGTATAAATTAGATGCAATCTTCGGGGATGTTCATAGCTATACCGGCACCGGGAATATTTCAAAGTGCCAAGCCTTTTCATTATAAACTCAAGAAAAAGAATTGAAAGAGACGGCTTGATATTGCAGGTGAAATCTTCAGGAGAATGTTACATGTAGGTGGACTTCAGGAATACAATGTTATCATCACCATCATCCAGGAGAAGCAGGAGGAGGTCTCTTTAGTCTGTGTCATGGCAACAAAAAGAACTGTTTAAAGAAGGAAAAATGACAGTACTAGGTTCTTTGAGTCTATGAATATTAGAATAGAAGAAAAGGGGAATAAAAGAACCAATATATATATATACTCAGCTCAAGAATCCAGACTCCTTTTCTCTCCTCTCCAAGAGCACTTTCTTTCTTGACTTATTCACTCTCACTCCTTTTTTTTTTTGATCCTTATCTCAGTCACAACCCCAAAAAATAGGAATCAAAATAACAGGAAAGAAAAAGATAGCTTCCTTCTATTGAGACTTATCTCATTAGAATAAGCTGAACTTTTGACATTTGGCTCGCATGCTTGCACAGACCTTATTCCCAAAATCACAACCCTATCTGGTTTTCACTTTTGTGGCCATGCCCACAATGGCCAGGAATCTCATGATGACGATGCATTTCACCATCCCGGAATTCCGTTGTTCCAGAGTAAAGGTACACAAGTGAACTGGGTATAAAATAATGAAAGGTCTCTGTCAGTCAACATTTATATGGGTAAAGCTACTAGATAAGACACCTTACAGAAAAGCTGCTGCAACAGTATCCTGCTGAGGTGGGTCTCCCCATGAGCTATGTTTTCGCGAACTTTCATGAATTAATGACAGAATAGTTACACAACTAAGGTAAAAAATAAAAATAAAATAACCCTCACATCATAAAAAAATGATGAAAAAATTTCAAATAAAGATATAAACCATCCTCATTAAAATTTAAAGCGGATATTATTTTAAAGAATAATTAAAAGTGATTAAATCGTCTTAAATAAGGATATAAAGTGAATCACTCCGATTATTAGGAAATGAGTATTTTAATAAAAAAATTAAATAGAGAAGAGGAAAAACAAAAAAAGAAAAAGGAAATTTTTTTAAAAAGATGAAAATGCCCCTCAAAGGAAAAAAGTATTAAAAAGATGAAAATGCCCCTTAGCCAATAAGATTAGTTCTTTCTTTAAAACTAATATATTCACTTTATATCCTTATTTGAAATAAGTTCTATTTCACATTCTTACTTAAGAAAAAGAGAGGATTTCAGGTGTTTATTTGAAACAAAGTCCACTTTAAACCTTTATTTGAGAAAATGAGAGCACTTCAAATTTTTATTTAAAATTTTACTAAAAAGAAGAAGAAGAATTGGATAGGGACAATTAAGATGCGTTTGGTAACGATTCTATTCCTAGGAATAATTTTGATAAAAAATGATTTTTTTATTATGTTCCCGAATAATTTATGAGTAAAAGAATGTATTTGGTAACTATATAAAATTTCTATTTCAATTCTAAAATTTTATCAAATCATAAAAATTCTATTGATTAATTATATTTATACTAATAATAAACATATTAACTAATCAATTTTTATTAAATAGTAAATAATAAAGTATAGTATAAACTATAAATATAAATATAAATAATAAATTAAAATACAAAATTAAATATGTATTCTATAAATAGAAAAATTTTAATTCATATTTCAAATTATTATTTTTTAAATAATTTTATTAATTTTTTTTTTTTTTCACTTTCTTCCTCTCCTTTTTTTTCTTCTTTAAGGTGGTTGGCGACCTTACTAGAGCGTCGCCGGTAGTTGGGTAAAGCTTGACCTTGCCAGTGGCCACGCGGCCTTGCCGTTGGCTGGGCTTGCCTCTAGTGAGCTCGCCAAACCTCGCCCTGGACTGGCGAGCTCACCGGACCGATTGCCAACGACCACGCTGATGGTAGATGAAGAAGAAAATGGAAGAAGAAGAAGAGAAAAGAGAAGAAGAAGAAGAAAATGACTTGATTTTTAGATTTGTTTTCGGAAACAAGAATCAACTTATTTATTATTTTTGATTTTGCTCCAAATCTACTTCCAGGACAAAAAAAAAAGGAAAATTTGTTCTTAAGAACAAAAATTTTATCAAATACGATGTTGTTCCAAAATTACTCTGGGGAATAAAAAATCAGAATCGTGGTCTATTTAGATGGTTATCAAATAGGCTCTTATAGTTTTACCACAGGAAGGATAATTATTAGTGGAGAATCAATTGTGGAACCGGAGAAAATAAAAAAGGAAGAAAGAAAAGAAGAATCCACCCAAGAAGAGATCATACAAGGAAGCAAAAGGAATAGGCGAATTGACTTTAGATGGCAAGAATCTGGCATGATGAAAAAGACTACTCATATTGGTCACACGAGCTCTGTACAGTCTTTAAAGAGGTAACGCAGTTATGACCCAATGCCACAATTCTTGCTGCAAGGGATGCATTTACTAATCATTGCTGCACTGAGTGGGATTGACATTTGACCGTCACGGTTCCCACCCAATAAGGCTAATAACTCCGAATAACGGATGAAAAAAACGAAAGAGAAAAGTTACTTTCTGATTCAAAATTTGTAGAAGTTGGAAAAGACCATTTCTGACCCTGGACCGAGTCATCCCTTTGAAAAGTTGTTTTGAACAGGATAAATGGTCGACCAAACACCCATAATCTAGAATTCAAACGAAAAAGTTCCTCCTGTGGCAGTTGTTTCACGTCTTGCAAACCAGCATTTGGAAATTTTGGAACGTAAGAACATATTTCCTTATCGTGCCACTTTCCAAAATAACCGATTGATTTGCTTCTTGGGCAGTAGCACTGGAACTGTGGCACAAAGTACTTTTCTCGCTCTTGGACAAAACATTACCTGAGGACTAGACTATTGAGAATTAAGAATGACAAAATGAAGCCAAACCATTAGGCAATCAACTGTACAGCTAGTTCTCACTACAACCATGTCGGGGGACAACAATTTACAAGCAAAAGCTGACTTTGGACATGCAAGAACTGACACTACATGACAATCAGGGTTATCTGCAACCAGCCGGCCAAAAAATCTGTAACGTCGACAATGGAAGATCAAGGAGTGCTAGATCCGCCATGGTTCCCATCCAAAATGGCTAATCTTCTCTTTGCAACCTTGGACCGGTAACACCAGACGTCAAATGCCTCAGTTAGATCAGGATACCGAATATAGTTATTTCCCAACCATTCAGTCAAGATTTCTGCTTGATCTCCTGATGGCAATGTAAGCACCAATGAAACAAAGGTCGATTCCAATGATTGCCACAGCTCACCATCCACTTTAAGTTCCAAAGTGTCGTCACCACTGGATGTGGTCGAATCTATGGCAGGTTTGGCAACTCTTACAAACGGAAGCCAGACCTTGACTGCATGCAACCTCTTTGATGGTGGCAAAATGACATTTCCATATGCGATTGACTCTAAAACCTTTGCCGCAACTTCAACAATCTTCACTGTCGTCTTGATTGTTTCACCATCTGGTTCTGGATTTGATGGATGAACTATCTTCACGACTTTATCTGATGCATCCATCCAACAGATAACCAAATCCCTCATTATCTCTAACTTTGTCAATATCTGACAGGCCCATGATAAATCGGATAGATAGAACTGAAGTATATGCAGTGCCTCAGAGGCTAGTTCCGATGACTCACAAAACAAAGATTCTAGCAGACTGTTAAATCTCGCAAAGAGTCTACTCATGCACTGTTTTACCTCAGATCTTATCTCATCATCAGCTTTTAGTAGAGGTTCATCATCGTCTTCAGTAAGCATGTACTCGAGTTGCTCTTGAGCTGATGTTTTAAGATCGTTCATATCTTGAGGAGGTGATGATGTGGCTAGTTGAATAGCTGACCGAAAAATCCTCATAATAGCTGATGCATTGACAGGTTCGAGGCGGGAGAGAATTGGCAATACTTGTGATCCCATGCCTGGTATGGTTTTAAGAATCTCCTCCTCCTCAGTCTCTTCCCATGGGACTGCTTCCAAGTAGTTAACACAAGCAGTGACGATCTGCAGGCATTCAAGCTCCACGGCCACACGAAGAATGCCGAGTGCATTCCTAACCCCATGCCAAATATCATCCCTTGAGCTTTCTTTAACATAAAATAGGCGTAGAACATTGACATGGGAGTCAAAATCTGATTCTTGACAGTATACCTCAACGCAGTTGCGGGAATCAAGGATCTGACACGTTGGCCATTTCTCAGAGAGCCGATCTGCAAAATATTTGCTCTTCTCTATAAGAATGTGAGAATGACAGTACAACCAATCATCTCGGCCATCACTTGTCCGCAACCTCACAACAGTGTCGCTGCTTGACCGATCACCAAAATGGCAAGGAGCCTTTTCTTCAGTGACCTGAGCTACAGGAAACCCAGCAGTCAAAGCTTGACAGATGAAAGTCAACTTCACTATAGTTTCCTCTTAGAGAATGAATAATGTCCTCATTTTACTATCTTCATATGGTGCCACTATCAGCATATTGATTCACAACATTTGTGCCATTAAGCATCATTTTACAAGCAGCCCATTGCATGGCAAAGTATCTACAGAAGAGCTAACAAAATCCATTCACCTAATAGTAGCTACAAGCATAAAAATATTGTAAAACAGAGAGAAGCAGTTACATCAATAAAAGAAGAGTGACGTCACATACAGTTGACTCCATTAGAGTAATGAGCCTTAAGATGTTTTGCTTGTTGGAGTCATCTTTTAGAATAGACAACCTGCAGAAGATCCGAACAGCTAATTAGCTACTGTAGTTGAGATTCTTCTCTGGAATTTGGCAATCATACTATGTAGTCTCCATGACCGGTGGAACTAATTTTCTTCAATCACGTAAGAAAATATTAAAGACTCGGACTAAACTGCACTAGTGATGATATTTTTGAGAAGACATATTTTCACAGGAGATCAGAATGCTGATGAGGGAAAATTTTAAGTTTTTACCTTTTCTTCTCTTAGATATTCTAGTCTGTGGGACCAAAGTCCATATTCTAATAAACAAACAAGTTCTCGCTGTTGTAATACGATTGTTCGTTGAGAAAATACTTGAAATAGAAGTATTCTTACGATCCGTAAGAAACTTTTGATATCCTTTCTTTTCTTTTGAGATTTTCTGAGTGACCGTCCTCATTATAGAGAGATGTCAAGTTTATCATATGTATTGGCACCTAACAGTTCCTATTGTCATCATTAAACAACCGAGGTTGTGCAGGTACAATCTTTTTCATTCAATAAGATAGGAAAATCGACACTTCTTTTTATTTTCAGAAGGGGATGCAATTAGTTTGAACATAGAAATTCAGGCAGGAAGCAAACTAAGGAGTATACAGTAATGGCACCTCATCAAAACATACTGAATAGGGACTTGGTGTAAAGGAACTCAAGCTACAATTTTACCAAGCAATGGAGATTCTGCTGCATAGTGGGCAACAGAGGACCAATGGAAATATTACTAAAGCTCCATCCAGTCTAGCAAGTGGAACTGGGAGACAAGAACCTTCCTAAGAAGTCCCTTCATAATATTGGTTTCCATGAACAAAAAGATCCCAAATTCCAGCAGATAGACATGATTTTATAATGTCTGACCTCTAGTTCAAGTAAGAACTCTTAGGGACTGCAGATGCAGAGTTTTAGAGCATGTGTGAATATGATGTTACCTGTACTTGAGGTTTTTACTGTGCCTAATTTTGATGCTTTTGCTTCATATTAATGAGAATCAAATTAAGGCATTCACCTGTGGATATGGTAGCTTTTCCCTAACGAAGACTAAGGTTAATTTCATTGAACGACTTTGCTATCTTCCACAGTTACTATCCCCCACTGCCAAAAGTTCGAGTGAAACAAAAAATCTCCTTCGATGCTTGCGCTTATGACTGTTAACTAGTTTCGACATATCATTGCATTTGGTTTTTCACCCGAACTGCGACTCGAATTCACCAAAGAATCAGCTTTGAATTCCCTACCTCACACCGCAAACCCCCCAATGCAGGAGAGAAACAAGAGGAAGCGCAAAACATCACGGAAGCACAGCAACAACCCCAATGCCCCCCCCAATACACACTCAACCCTCAGGCCCACCACAGAAACATCCTCCATTTCGAAAACCCCCAAACATTCGTACAAGCCGTATCGGGAGCCCCCAGGACCGCCATTAGCAGGCGTTCCCGAAGCAATCTCGAGAAAATAATCGGAAAACCGACGGCAAGCGGACACCATCTCCTCCGAATTTTCCGAAATGCGAAAGAACATAAACCGAAGCAAAGTAGGATTCCGACCACAGAACACGCGGATCAACACCGCAAGAAAGCCCCACGATCGTTTACCTCGTTCGCGGCGAGATGGGCGAGGCTCATGGTCGTCCTTAGCTCGAGCGAGCCAACCCCGAAGCGCGGGGGCGCGGATCGAATCAGAGAGGGCGGGGCGGAGGCGAAGGATGTCCGGATTCGGGGCGGAGAAGAGGAGGTTCGGAATCCGCCATGGGAGATCGAGAGGAGAAGAAGGAGAAGGAGAAGGGAAGTGCAGAGTACGGGAGCTCGATCTGCGCATCCATGGCGGATTATTATTAAGCTTTTCGCGAATCGGCTTAGCTACTGGTCGGGCTATGTGGTGGTGGGAGATTTTTTGTGAAGCTTTTCCCCTTTTTTTCCCCCCGCATAAATCGAGCAAATCAGATGGACCGACTTTTAATTAAATTCGCTTGTAATAATAATAGTGATAATAACATAAAAATAAATGCCGCATATCTTTACTTTGAAGAAGCCACGTATTTATTCGTTCGGCGGTGATATTTGGAAAGCAAGATCACACCTACATCTGTAGCCATTTAAAAATTGCATTGATTAAAGTCCACTTTTCCAAACCACTGGGATTCGCCCCAGTGGTCCACTCTTCTAACATGGAAGGGGGAGGTGAAGGGTTCAAACCCCTACTTTCTTAGGGAGGGATGGGGTGGGGGCGCGCAGTTTCGGGAGTGGGTTTTGACGCCTACGCCCTGCAAAGAGGCGTGGCGAAAGCGAGTGAGTGTAGAATAGGTATAGAGTAGAGATCGACCAAAAAAAAAAAAAAAAAAAATCCACTTTTCCACGTCAGCAAAGGGTAAGGCTTTCGCTCTGCGTTAGTGAGCAATTGCCACGAGAAGTGCGGGTGTGATGATTTACGGGTTTAATTTCCCCGAAAACGCCCGACCCATAGGTCCAATTCCACTTCAAATCAACCTTTTTTGAATTTTATTATTAGGAAAATAATAATTTATTAAAAATCACAAATTTTTTAAGAAATGAATCTTATAATAGATTAAAAATTGTCTCTTCATCATTTCTCATTTTCATTTTCACCTCCTATCCCAAATTTGTGTGGCATCCAAAAATTGCCGTAGCTCCTTCATAATTATTGATATTGAAAGGTTACCATAATTTCATACAAAGGTGACGGTAAAGAGCGCATGTGAAAGTTTTATGATTTTTGTAGATTAAAAAAATTTTGGAGCAGAAGAACTTGAACTGGATCTAATATTTTTGGGTTTTTTTTTTGTTTTTTTTTTTCTAAAGGTAATTAGGCCCATGTTATGGATGTATAGTGACAGAATGTGGGCTGCAAACTTCTTAGCAGGCGGAACGTCCTCAATAGAATTTGTGTCCGCACGCTACCAGGTCCACTACATTCTCTCCAATTGGGACAAGGCCCAATTATCTAAAAATCATATTCCTTTTACTCCCATGTCAGGCCCATCTAAGGTCTATTTATTTTGCGAAAAATAAAAATTTAAAAGAATATATCTTTTATATTTCTTGGGATAATTAGCTTATTCAAAATATTTTCATTTGCGATAGCGATATTTTTTAGGAGCAATGAAATATTTTTAGTTTAAACATTCTTGTAATTAATGTATGCAATTGTTTTTTAGGAAAATATTTTTCAAAAGGTAAGTTTTCCCCAAAATAAAGTGATCCTTGATTAAAAATCCTAGGCTGACATGCAAATTGATCGACGTGCATAGAATCCTCTAATTACCGTAACCAATTCAAATTGACGACCCTTCCTTCCCTAGCATTGGTGGGATGTTTCTATAATGTATTTCTCGTGTGCATATGGCCCCGTTCTCAACATTTTTCTCATGTCAATTGCGATCGTGGGATAGGAATGAGGTGTGCTTTAGCGTTGGGGTTGGAATAATCGTCGTACATGATTTTTAACGGCGAAATTGTAGGACGCAGATTGCGCAATCCCAAGATCTCCATAACCAGAACAAGAACACACACCTACGAGTAGAAGATTAATGCACCTGTTTTATGATCTCGTTCTTGAAAGCGGAAGCAGAAAAGGGATTTTCCACACTCAAGGGATTTATCCACGCATCAAATCCTTCTTCTCTATTGCCCTCTGAGTCATTGGCTCAATGAGGCGGCCCCTCACGATTAGCGTTAGAATAACGCCCCTTAGGTGAGGATATGTGAGATCAGGGTTAGAGGAGAGACTTGAGCACTATTTATAGAGTTTCCAGCCCCCCCTCATTACGGGCCGGGCTCAACTCGGCCCACACTAGCCAGCCCTATATTAGACTAATTAAGAAACCTTCTATCTCACCTTAGACCAAACCCCATAAAACGGTAAACGTTAAACGGTAAATAACAATATCAATTAATTTAGTTTACATATTAGGAAAATTCTAATATTCTCCCACTTGGATTATATTAATTGAAATTGTATTGTATGTGCGCACATTGGTCCAAAGATAATTCTTAATAGTCAATCCTATCCCATAAAGCCTTCAACACCGAATCATGGCGGTAACTGCATGTATACACACAGAGCCTTCCATGGTCACAAGTGTTTTCAACTTTATTGATATGGATTCAATATTGTAGTGTGGCAAATGGCTAACATCTCTCATAGAGAGATCCATTTGTCAGTCACCATTCTTTTACTTAGGCGACACAAAAGTTTGTGCCACAAGAGAATGAAATTATGGTTTTAATGAACCCAAATCACCATTCTCTTACTTAGGCGACACAAAAGTTTGTGCCACAAGAGAATGAAATTATGGTTCTAATGAACCCACCTATGTCTTGTCCTTATGGTTAACCTTTTACAAGAACATATGCACAAGGCTAATAACCGGATGCCCCTAGCTTTCACTCAAAGTAATGCATTGAGACTTTATCGATATGTATTCAACACGATAATAACACATTCAAAATTATTTTATTGAATGCAAAAGTTGATATATATCAAACCGTTACTAAATGTAGCGAACCATAGATGTGAACTTTATCAGAGTAAAGCCAAAATAGCTCCCACTAAACAACAGTATCCGAAGATACTCTTAGGCCCATGCTAATGACATGTTACTCAAATACACATGGGCGTAGATCTTTAGTTAGTGAATCTGCAACTACATCATCTGTGAAAATATGTTAACGTCACCTTTCTGTACCGTTTCTTTATGGTCAAAAATATTTAACCACCATATATTTAGACCCATTGAGACATTTGTTATTAATAAACAACAAATTTATTATCTCAATACAACCGTATGGGTCTATCCAAAAAAATCAAAACGATCAACTCCTTCATAAGGTTCCGAAGCATAGTAGCTCAATTAACAGCCCAAAAGAATGTTACAAACTCTACTTACATAGTAGACATAAAACTTTATTTACTGCACTGCACTTCCTTAAAATCTTTTGGCAACAACCCAATGATCGCATCCTAGATTCAACTTATATCTGCCTAGAAGTCCCGTCGCAATGACGATATTTAATGTAGTGCAAAATCAAAGCATATATTATACTTTTAAATGCACTAACAAAAGGTACACCATTTAATTAGATTTTCTCAATATCTAAATAAGGACAATGTGATAGATTCAGTCCATCACGTTTAACAACAAGAGTAATTCCTGACTTGTAATGATGTATACTAAATATTTCCAAAATACGATTGGCAATTGTCCTCCAAGAAAATCTAATAAAATATGGTGAGAACAATCCTTACGGAGCTTAGTGTAAAAGACAAAAGATGCCTCAAGGTCACTATTGTAAACAAAGTATCATGTACATAGAGTATGAGGAAAAATAAATTTCCTCCCACTGACCTTGCAGTATATTGAATTACTTTATTCTCAATTGAACAAAATAACAACACTATGAAACTTTATTAATGTTGTCTAGAAACTTACATAAAACAATTAATAAGACTTTCAGTCTACACACAAATTTACTTAAATTTATTGCAAAATCCTCTAGTTGCACTATATAGATACAAAATCTATTGCAAAATCCTCTAGTTGCACTATATAGATTTTGTATCTATTTGGCGTAACTAAATAAATAAACTATTAATGCCACATTCACTCTGAAAGAATCTTTTAAAGAAATAATTATTTATTCACTATTAACTATCCACCCCTCTTTCAGAGTGAAAACTTTAACTATAAATTTAGTTTGAAACTCCACAATCTTTCTCTTAGCAGTGCAGTTAGTAGGCAAACCACTTTTCAAGTGTTCCATAATGGACCGCTTCATGGACAGTAAGCACATTCTATTGCTCTTTTCTCAAGCAATAAATCATATGTCCACAACTTAAAATTTGAAGCAGTAAAAACCTCTATAATAGTGGAGTTATTAATTACAGAAAGGTGACTGAAAAACAAGCAATGTATATAATTAGCATCATGTGAGCACCGTGTAACTTGACGTACAAGTACACATCTAGAGAGTTACACGCATAATCATATAATTACCTTTGGGCAAAATACATGACATGCAGTTGTACACTCCCCACATGATAGCGGTTATGAGAATATGTTCCAATCTTCGTGAATTCATCACCTTTGGGCAGATAAACCACTAGGACTGATCACTTCTCCACCACACTATCATGTATCCCTCTATGAACTAATACACAATCACCTCCTTTGGGAGTATGACCATGCATTAGACCAGGAGACATCCCAACCAACATACGAGACCGAAATTTTTCAAACTAATCAAGCGTGCCACTTTGGCGGTCACTACTCAATTGAATCATTGAAACTCTCTCATACCATGGATATATTTACATATCACATACACCATATACATGTGATTTCAACTTTAGTGATAGGGGCACATATCACTCAAATCACATATCATGCTAATTACATTGCCTTATTCATTAATTAATCATACATACATACATACATACATACATACATACATACATACATACATACATACATAATCTGAAAGATAGATTCCAATGAGATCACCAATCACAGCAACACAGGAAACTTCTCTTGTGCATCAAAATTACAGATTCCAATGATTCTTTTTAATGTTGATCTAGAGAATCTATCATCAATCAACATCAATAGCAATACATGGTATACCAGATCGAGAAGCCTGACAGCTGATCCATTATAGCTCATGAGTTTCATAAGGCAAAACATGACTCCAAGGCCAATAACTAGTTTATTGGTCAATTTTAAGTAACAAATATCATTACTTCAACCAGTGGCCTATAAATTGAGTCAAATCACAGAACCAAATATCTAAACTATAACAGTAGATATTGTTGCTATGCATAAATATTGCCATACTACTTAACCATAAAAATATTCAATTTGATGGATATTAAATAGTGGCCAGATGATTTTCTGTAGTACAATGCACAATGACTTAACTGATATGCATTATCCACATTCGGCAGATGTGTAAATTAGTACAATCAATTTGGTCACAGATTCTTAAGACATCCATCATTCAAAGGTTAAAAAGAATATGCATGAGTAACAAAAGTTTTTCTCATTATCTCAAGATATAGTTCAATAATTATCTCATAATGATTTTATCCAAAACATATCTCTATATATTTTAAACAAAATCCAAGTCCTAGTGAAATTTGGACTTTCCTATTTTAGCGTCAGACTCTCCAACGCAGATTCAAATCTTGAGGATTTGATCTTTGGATCTTCTTTGCTCAATTTCAAACATCCACGACATATCCACAAAATCAAAAACTGATAACTCCCTAATGAGGTTCCTCTGATGCAATCAATTGACATCAATTGAAGATCCAAGAAGCAAAATCAATAATCACCGCAAAGATATCGAATCTAACAAGCTTAAGCTTGCACACAAAGCCCGTGCCCGCACATACAGACGCGCAAGCATGCCCCTGGCACGCATATGCAACTACACAAATCACCCCCGTCTCGTCTCGCTCAGTCCAAATTTGTGATTTAATTTTATTTTTTATTGAATAAAAAATTTCGAAAATCACAAATTAGGGCAAGATCCGTACTAATTAGGGCTAATCCATACAATTTAGGGCAAAATCAATTAGGGTTAAAGTTCTAGAGTTATGGAGGCTCTGATACCACATGTAGAACGCAAATTGTGCAACCCCAAGATCTCCATAACTAGAACAAGAACACACACCCAAGAGTAGAAGATTAACGCACCTGTTTTAGGATCTCGTTCTTGAAAGCGGAAGCAGAAAATGGATTTTCCACACTCAAGAGGTTTATCCACGCATTAAATCCTTCTCCTCTATTGCCCTCTGAGTCACTGGCTCAATGGGGCGGCCCCTCACGATTAGCGTTAGAATAACGCCCTTTAGGTGAGGATATATGAGAGATCGGGGTTAGAGGAGAGACTGAAGACTATTTATAAAGTCTCCACCCCGGTTCCTCATTACGGGCGGCCAACTCTCCCACACTAACCATATGACCATATTAGACTAATTAAGAAACCTTCTATCTTACCTTAGACCAAATTCCGTAAAACGGTAAACGTTAAACGGTAAATAATAATATCAATTAATTTAATCCACATATTAGGAAAATTCTAATAGAAATCACTTATTATGAGAGCAATATGATTTAAAAAATCGATGGATCATTCCGATTTATGTATAAAAATTGTGCAATTTGATTTGAATGAAGTTTAGATTGAAATTTCGCATTGGAACTTTGGTCGTTCCTTCCGAATCATTATTCGCGGAATCGAGTTTGATTTCGTCCAGGAAGGGACAGAGCGGAAAAAAGGACAATAAATCGACCTCGGCAATAGGATAATAGCCTAGACGTGGCACCTAGTGATGATGGTCCACAACCCATCCATTGACTTGTTGACTTGTTGACTGGACTAGGACGGTCGAGTCTCCTCCGCTGCCTCTAGAATTGTCGACCGCTTTCGCGTCATTTACAAATTGCAGTTCTTTTCCTTTCCTTTTTGAGCACTTGCAAAAAAATGGATTTTCTTTTTCCTTTTGCTCGAAATAAACTTCTCATTTCAAACGAAACGTTACAAATTGGATGTAGGATTAGAATCATATAAAAAAATCTATTAAGATAATATTTTTGACTCCAGACGGGAGATTGTGAAAAAGAAAAAAAGACGTAATTCTCATTTGATTAAAAAGCTCAATTTGCAAGCACATGAGTAGTTTCATGGTCGGGTCTACAGGTTTGGACCAAATTCCATCTTCAATTGTGTTGAATTAGGAAATGAGAATATGCAACGGAAGGCTGAATAATTTGAGGGCAAAGACCAGTCGGATGGCATCAATTAAGATCTTGCAATTATTTTCTCAAAAAAGGCTTCGGACGCATGTGGATTAGCATAATTGCAATCGAGAAGGAGAGTTGCTGCTTCCACTTCCATTGGTGGGTTCGAATGTCCTCTTCTTATCCAAGCTTTGGACTATTGAGTCGCTAGGCGGTCTTGCAATAATACTTAGGGCTCATTTGTCATTTTCCGCGCATTATGTACATGGAGTTGGTATAGATTGTCTTCCAACTTGTCAAAGTTGTCCTTATCTTTTTTCCTTTTGTTACTCGTGCGTCTCACGATAACTTTTAGATTCAAACCTCGTGACTTCTCTTCCATGATCTCAATCATGATAGATTCAAGTCCTAACTGGCTGAGCACTTCCAAAACCATGAAGAAACTTTTCTCACGAGTTGAGGATCATTAGGTCGCAATATAGTAGATCTAAATTGTTAATCGTAAAACTAGTCGAAGGATTTGCATATTACAGCACTTTGTGCAGAGAATTACGATGAAAAAAAGGGCATGTGACAATGAGTCGAGACAAGTCACATGGTCGAGACATGGAGAGGTCATGGGAGTGCTGAAAGCGCGAACTATGAGAGTTTCCTAGATAGTCTGCCTCTTGGGCATCGCTCTGTGATCCAAAAATCGGAACTGGTTCGACCATGTATGCGGATCGCGTTTTGATCTCTGAACTTGCTTTCAACAATGCCATTTGCCCTAAATGAGAAGAATTTTGAATTCGATGGTCGTCTTGTCCGGTTCTGCTGGAGCCAGAATTTTCCGTGTCGACCGACGTACTTATTCAAATGTGAGAAAACAGCCAAATGAGAAACAGACTTTTTTGCATTGGAGTAGTGTGGCTGTTCCCTGAGCACACAAATGAGAACCCGAAGTAGAGACGTTTTTTTCTTTTTTCTTCCATGGGTCTAAACTCAAGAAAAAGGGCGTCTTTCGTGGAAATTGAGCCCCTGATAAAGAGAGCATGACTTGAGGGAGGACCCTACCGACCCCCAGTACGTTGCTTGACCGTTGACTCGATCTGTCCGCTCGTCGAGTGAACGCTGCTAAACGACGAAGTTCTTTTTGCTTTCTCACTGAATTATCCGCGGGGTAAACCCTAATAATGCAATGACCATGCGTGGATTATTCTCGTTCAGCTCCCCATCGCCTTCCTGACATTGGAGCGGAAAGTAGCTCCCATCTATAACCGCGTACGAAGCGAAAACTCGGGTCGTGGTCTCCCTCTTTTTCGTCCCCCCAAGAAAGCAATTAAGGTCTGCTTTGAATTTTACCATACTGCTTTTCAATGATTTAGGCACTTCTTTTTCTTGGATCGTTCTGATGTGGTCCGATGAGATGTTTGATTCCACATATTTCTATAATTTTTTAAGGGGTCGCGGGCCATAGACCCCGGTCGCTGGGGGCTATGGAAAACTCCACAAATCGATTAAGTTCATGGTCATGATCTCGACGCGAAATATGTGTTCGACCAACTATAATAATATGCTATACCGCATGAATATTCACGTGCTAGACTTGACCCGCCTCGTCAATGTTTTCAAAAGTAAATCATTTCTGAAAGATTAGGAATCTACAGAGAATTTACTTAGTTGGAGTCTTCCCTTGAGGTCTCCCTTGTGTACCCTAAAAGGAAATTTTCTAAGAATCAAAGCTGACATCATGTTTGTAGAGTGTCAAACTCATAAGTTGTATTATTGATTCAACCAACCCTTATAATATTTAGCTTATTCATATTTGTTCTCTTGTGCATTTGAATTATGGGATAATTGCAAAAAAAAAATCATAAATCTATTATACGGATGTTAATTCAATCATAAATATTTTAATATGGTCAATTTAATTCTAAATCTTTTGACAATTTGTTAGTTTAATTTTTTTCGACTAATTTTACTTGAAAAACATTGACGTGGATGTCAACCATCATATATAATGGTAGCTGGCATCGACGTGAACAATCTTTGTAATTTTTTAAAATGATTTCTACATTTTATATTTTTGCCTTTCCCACTATGGCTAGCGTGGGTTGCTCAGGCCTCATTGGCCATAGTGGAAAGAAAGACAATAGAAAACTTACAACAATTATTAAAAGTTGGAAAAAATAATCCATATCAGTGTCATCCATGATACATAACATTATTAATATCTACATCAATAATTCCCGATCAAAATTGACAAAAGGTTTAGGATTAAATTAGTCATCTTGAAAGGTGTATAATTAAATTGAGATCTGTATAAAAGGTATAAAGTGGGGGGAAAGAGGTTGCCAACGTATTTCATTGATTCAATTCACAAACATCATAATGCTTGTGTGTCTTCCGACCCCTAGTTCAGCCCGTAATTTCTTTGATATTTGCTCTCGGTAAAGTTTCAAAAAATCTCACGTCAAACCGTATGAGAAACGAGAACTTTCTAACGGGTCTATTTCACGGCCGACCAACACCTTACAAAAACATAATAATTTGTATCTCATCACGCTAAGAGTTCCGTTTCTTTAAACAGCTGCAATTACAATGTGGTCACTTTTTCTTTTCCGGAGAGATAAAAGAAGGAATACCTTTACCCAAAAAAAAAAAAAAGACTGAACGTTCATGTAGAGAGAGAGAGAGAGAGAGAGAGAGAGGGAGTCAGCTTAGTTATGGCGTGTAGTCCCCGCGTGCCGCATAATTCAAACACAAATCTTGACCTAATGGCAGTAAAAGCCAATTAGTAAAAATGACCCACGTCTCCCGTCTTTGAATTCTTCTCTTCTGGGAAACTATTTTGAACTTGTTTATTTGGTTGCCAGACTAGTCACGAAGGCTATCTAATGTTAGTTAGTGATTTTATATATGTACCTTTGGGAAGGTGAACCGGGGGCACAAACTAAGAAACAAAATCATTGTTTCCGTCTTGTGTTCATACACATCTTGAATAAGTTACCATAACTTATCTGAATAACATGCTGTGGTACATTGTCTTCTTCTTGCGTGTTCATTCAATTTTGCCATAGACCCAAAAATCCCTGCTTTGACCACCGAACTCTCTCTCTCTCTCTCTCGGAACGGATTTAGATATGAATAAAGCGCATCCAGCATTGACCAGCAACAGAAGACCTCTCTGTCGCTCTCTCTCTCTCTCTCTCTTTCTCTCTGTTTGCCAAGTTTTTGAATAAAGAGAGCCGCTCTTTCTTACCAAAACGAAGCCTTCTTCATTCACACAACTTCCTGTTTCATCGACCTCTCCCTCTATTCGTTCACACCACACACCCACGAGTTTGCTTCTTGTGATATCACTTACAGACACCGACGTCAAATTGCTGATGTCCGATTATGGACGATGTTGTTGATGTCCCCGAGTACTTCACGTGTCCCATTTCTCTGCAACTGATGAGAGACCCCGTGACTGTGGTCACCGGCATCACGTACGACAGAGAGAGCATCGAGCATTGGCTTCTCGATGGCAAGAACGCGACCTGCCCTGTCACGAAGCAGCCATTGACAAAGGACTCTGACCTGACCCCGAACCACACCCTCCGCAGGCTGATCCAGTCATGGTGCGATGAGAACGCCTCTTGGGGCATCGACCGCCTTCCCAACCCGAGAACGCCCCTTGACAGGTCCTGTTTGCTTAAACTCATCAGAGACATCCGATGCCATCGATCGGAGACCCTTAGACACATTGAGATGCTTGCGGTAGAGAACGAGCGAAATAGAAATCTTATGATAGAGGTTGGGGTGCCCAAGGCTATAATATCATACGTTGCAAATTGTTGTGACGAAAACCGGACTATTGGTCTCGAGGAAGCTTTGCGCATACTAGTACTGCTTCGAGTCGCATCCGCACCCGTGAAGCTACTCATTGGCCAAAACGATCGGATCATCAAAACGCTGACTTGGGTTTTAGGTTGTGAAGTAGACAATTGCGCGGCAGTGAGATCACACACGCTTATAGTCCTCAAGAGGATGTTCAAAGCGGCGAGCTCTTCAGTGCTAGAAAGATTGAAAAGCGAGTTCTTCCAAACTATCATCCGTCTCCTAAGGACCGGCATCACTCAGCAGGCGGTAAATGCGTCACTCCGTATATTGCTAGACTCGTGCACATGGGTGAGAAACCGTGCCATGATGGTGGAGCACGGTGCCGTGTTCGAGCTTATCGAGCTGGAACTAGGGTTCCCGGAGAAGAAAACCACTGAGCTAATCCTGGGAGTCTTGTTCCACCTATGCTCTTGTGCCGACGGGAGGGCTCAGTTCATGGGCCACAGAGGCGGGATCGCCGTGGTCTCGAAAAGTATTCTGAACGTCTCGCAATCCGCGGACGAGTGGGCCGTCCTCATTCTTTCAATGCTGAGCAAGTTTTCGGGGAATTCGATGTTTGTTCGGGAGATGCTAATGGTCAGAGCTGTGTCGAAGCTTGGCTTGTTGTTACAAGCGGATTGCGCGACGTACTTGAAAGACAAAGCTCGAGAGATACTAAAGACGCACTTCGTTGAATGGAGGAAGTCTCCTTGCATCGATGATACGCTCTTAGCTAGGGTTGCGAGGTGAGTGCATGATTTCCCTTTTCCCTTTTTCTATGGGATTTTTGGGGGCACTGGAGAGTGTATGAATAACAAAATGTGGTTTCTTTGTCACTCAAGTGTCGATTTTGCGAATGCGGGAGAAAAGCGTTGATATTTCTTGCAGTGTATCAGCAGAGAAAAATAATAAATGACGATCTTTTTCATACTAATTGCAACTTCTGATTATTGGATAGCTGTCTAATGCATTAGTTCTAAGTTTCTTTCGGAATGTTCAAGTTATTATTTCCAAATCATTTCGTCTCAATATTGTTCTCATGTTTAAGAATTGGATTATTGTAAAATCCACCACCAATGTAAAAAAAAAAAAAAAAAAAAAATACAAACCCCATTTGATAAGTAACAAGTGTTTTTGGAGTTACTTTTGTAATTGAATTTCTTCACGTGTCAACAACCCCAATGTGAATGTGGAAATTTCTTAATCCAACAGTTGATCTAGGAAAAATGCTTAAAAATCTCATTTTGAAAACATAGAAGATCATAATAACTGTTGGTCATCATACATAGGAAAAATATCAATTTTTTTTTTAAAATCTATTACAATTGTGTTAATTCAATTTTGAACTTTTTTTATCAATTCAATTCTAAATCTTTTACATTTATGCCAATTTGCTCCATTCGACCAATTTTGACTAGTTGGCATTGATATGGATAATTTTTTGAATATTTTTTTTCCGAATTTGCTTATTAATTTTTTAAAATTTTATTTTCTTTCTCTTTCCTCCTCCTCCTTCTTCCTTCTACTTCGAGTTAGTTGCCAGATGGCCTTATCATAGCTGGGTGAGGTTGATGTTGTTGACCTTAGCCTCAGGCAATCAGCCAGAGGTAGAAGGAGGGAGGAGGACAAAAATTCAAAAAAGAAAACTTGAAAAAATAATTAAAAAATTGTCCAAGTCAACGTTCACCGAATAGCCGATATCGGCTAGCCACATTAGTACTAGTCGATCAAAATTATCCAGATAGACTGAATTAGCATAATTGCAATTATGGGTGAGCAAAAGAAACCACATAAATCGGAATCGCCTGGATTGTACCAAATCGGCTTGTTGAGTTCGGTTCCTAGAGATGTTGGTCCAGTTCTTGGTTTGATGATAATGGAGACGACAATTTTCGGTTCGGTTCCCAATTCCTAAGGCTATCCAGACCGAAGACTTTATTTTTTAAAACTTTAATTTAATTCTTCAAAAAATAATTTAATTTTGAATATTTGTGATAATTAAAGTGCTATTTGAAGGCCTTTCTCAATATTGTTGTATTTCCAACAAAACAAAGGATTTTGGCCAAAAGACCAAATATTCATTTACTCGTCTATCGCTATTTATAGAGATCAACAACTCGTTAGTCTTTGCTAAATGCTCGATATAGGACTAAGTGTGCGACTAAGCCACTCTCTCTCTCTCTCTCTCTTCATGTCATACCCTGAACTCCGAACGTGCGAACATCCCTCCATGGTCATGCAAATGCGACATTCTCAAGTAGTGTCGTCGACCCCATTCATTTTAAAATTTGCGCATGCGGAACATATTATAAAACCCCTGACAAAAACTCATGGGATAGGAAAGCAGGAAACGAACTCATTCATAACCAAACATACTTTCGTATATATTAACACTAGAGTTTATATAAACCAAAAAGGATTAGAGTTTATGTGCACCAAAAAGGGTTAGCCTACAAAAAGATTGGTCCACCAAAAAGAATGAACAGTCCTATAACCCCTAGTCAGACTTGTTCACCGATCCCACTTCTGACTCATCAACCTCCAGAGACGACGGGTCCTCCACTCTATCATCGGGAGGGTTAGCTACATCCTCACCTAGGATGGCCTTAATCACAGTAGGTGTAATATCAAAACCACTAAAAGGCCCAATCTTGAAACCATTGACTCCAAAGCGGAACCACACCTTGTATCGATGAAGCAACCTGACAAACAATGCCTCTTCGATCCAGACAGTGGTCCTAATAAGCTCATAGATCCAATGACTCCGAGGATTAGGAAAACTATGCACCTGCTCGGTAATTTGCACGGGAAGACCATAACGCTCCGGGGGTATCGCCATCTACGGTCTTGAAAATATTTGGCTCACAACGGGGTGAGACATTGTCTCAACAAGTTCACCCCTAAACCCCTATTAGAAAAGAAATACACCCTAGGGTGGCCTAGCCACGTCACTTAGAAGACTTACCTTGCCTCAATCCCTTCCTGCAGGTTAATACAATTTATATTGTTCAATCACATGCGGTAATAACAACTTAACAATTGGAGTACAATCACATTCACATAATCAACAACATTTAGCATGCGTTCCAATTGTTATTCACTACCACACATGGGCATAGCTTACTTGCAGTTCAGCTATCTACTGGCGCTTAGCCAAGCATCATCTCCCCACCTTGGAGTACAACTTCGTTAATACGTCAACGGCATTCCTGAAGAAGCATGGGCCCAAAATCGACTGTGACCCGCATCTGTTGAGTGGGGCATCCCATATAGGGGCAAGTTTGACTCAACGACTCAGGACAAATTCCTCTTAATCATCACACAATAAATTCATATTCAGCCCAAGACAATTTGCATTTCACTCAAGGCTCTTAATTAAATAATGATCCCAGCCTCTTTTCTTTATATTAAAAACGTCCAAGAAATTATTCACGTGTATGGGGGCACGTTAATTTTGAGTCGAAAAATATTCTACTTTTTTTTCAACCCACTATTTAATATAATATGTAAAATCCAATTTCGGTGTCAAAATCCGACACTGGGATTTTCTAAATAAAATCCATATTTTTCCCAATCAACACTCAATTTGCAATATCCAGCAATCAATTATATAATCTGAATACATCATAGCGATCAACATAAAATTCTGACAATTTAAGGTCCCGGAATAATTTCCGAAAAATATTAATGAATTAAATTTATTCCGAAAATTAATTAAATAATAATATTTTAATAATATTTTATCAGTTTTGTATAATATATTTTATTATTAAGTAATTAAATAAATTCGAAATATTTAATTTATATAAAATAATCAATTAAGGTCTAAATAGTTATACTAATCTAAACATATGTTTAGCCTTAATTAATTATACAATAAACTAATTAATCCACCTACTCCTACTTTGCTTAACCTAAACACCCAATTAAGCATCATTAAGCTTCTAATAAAAGTTTAGAGGCTAAATTCACCGGAATTGCTTTCTGGTGAGTTCACGGCGAAGACAACGGTGAGGCGATCGACAAACCTCCACGCGATGGTACCAAACGAGGACCTGAAAGCACCCAAAACGGGCCTCGAAGCTTCCACGAGCTAGCTAGAACTAGCTACTGATCTCGATTGGAAGGGGGTGCGTCGATGGCTGGTTGGGGTCGAAAACGGCAAGGAGGGACAGCGGTAGCTCAGGCAGGTTAATGCGGTGGCTCACGGCGGCGTTGGTGATGGCGAGCAATGGCTGGCGATGTTGAGTGACGGCCTGGACGCACGGCTATAGAGGACGATGGCTAGGAAGCTTGGACGGAGGTGGAGCAGCGAGCTGGTGGACGGAGCAACGCACGCGGACGGGCGATGACGATGAGGCCTCCGGCGAACGAGTCGGCGAGCATCGAGCGAAGGGGGCTGTCGGACGACGATGCTCAGCTTTTTTTTTGGTTCCCCCAACTAGTTCTCAAGGTTGAAGAAGAAGTTGAAGTGAAATCCCCACTTTTTGAGAGCCAATGAGCCACTTCCACTTGTCAACACCCTCTCCAACTTGGCCCCACCATAACCTCACATGACATCACCTTCCACTCACCCCCAATCTTCCTTGACAAGCTTCCAATATGTCCAATTTGGCTCTTCTACAATGGCATACGAATTTTCAAAAATTTGTACATCGAATTCATTCAATCCCATTCAATTCCCTTCCAATTGAGCCAAATTGAAGTCCATAAATTTATTCAATGTAACCACACTTATATCCACATTTTTCCTTGACCATAGAACCATCTTAGATCCAAAAAGTGCAACAAAAAACGGGCCTACAAATTTTCCAAGTCAAAATAACCATACTTTGATTTTTTGCCGAAAAACTCGATTTGCAGAAAAAATCCTCTGAAGATGAGTTGACGTTCCTAACATGATTTGTGACACGACAGGACTTCTAATTTATGAATTTCGTTTCAATTTCACGGTTAATTTCATTCTAGTGCGATTTTAGCGCGTCATAATCTACTAGGTAGCTTTTAGGAAATTTTCGTGCATTTGACTCGTGGTTGATCCTTTTCAAGCCGCAAAGTATATCTTTGACATATTGGCGACTCTCGGTTGTCGTGAAAATCTCGAAAATTCAAATACGGACATGGGGTACCAAAATGATAGAAAAATCGATCTAGTGCCGATCGACAAGAATTGTGCGATTTGGTGAAATCACCTACATTTGATCACATGCCCTTGTTGAGTCGACTTGTCTTCGGTCTCTAATTAATTTTTAACTGTGTTGTAATGACCCTAGCAGATTAGCTTGGTCGAGAAGTTGTTTTCTGGTTGAATTCTCAAGTCTGATGCGTTGGAATTCATTTACAGCTTCACCTGATAGACTATTTTTCTCGTGAGTGGCCAACTCAGAGAAAAGAACTATATGCGCATAGATGAAATGCCCGACTCATTCTATTGAAAACAGAATTGGAAAATTAATATGTCACAACTCTTCCCCTCTTATAAAGATTTCATCATCGAAATATAAACCATTACAAATCTTAAGCAAAAAGGTGGGGGTACAATCGTCTCATCGCTTCTTTAGTTTCCTAAGTTGCTCCTTTAGTGCCGTGGTGTTGCCAGACCACTTTGACCATGGGGATGGTCTTGGTGCATAGAACTTGCTTCTTGCGACCTACAATCTGAATCAGGCTTTCAACGTATGACACCCTGTCGTCCACGTCTAATTCCTCAAAATTTAGAACTTGTGTCGGGTCAGGTTCATATTTCCTTCGCATTAACACATGAAAGATGTTATGCACTTGTGCCAACCTCGACAGTAGTACAAGACGATATGCTAGAGTCCCTATTCTTTCCAAAATCTCAAAATGACCTACGTACCTCGGACTCAGTTTCCCCTTTTTGCCAAAGCGTGAAGTACCCCTCATTGGCGATACCTTCAGAAAGATGTGCTCACCAACTTGGAATTCTAATGGCTTTTGACACTTATCGGTGTAACTTTTTTGTTGGTTTTGAGCAGTCTTTAATTTGTCTCTGATGATGGCAACTGTCTCCACTGACTTCTAAACCAACTCTGGGCCTGTAATCTTTCTTTCCCCAACTTCATCCCAACATACTGGCGTTCTGCACACTCTGCCATACAACGCTTCGAAAGGAGCCATCTGAATACTCTGCTGGTAGCTGTTGTTGTAGGCAAACTTGACCAGATGAAGTTGTTCCTTCCAGCTTCCTTTGAAGTCCAAAATGCAAGCTCGCAGCATGTCTTCGAGGGTTTGAATTGTCCTCTCAAACTAGCCATCTGTCTACGAATGATAAGCCTTACTGTACTATAGCTTCGTTCCCAAAGCACTATGCAAGCTTTTTCAAAAGGTGGTGGTAAACCTCGGGTCTCTGTCTGAAGTAATCGTCACTGGCACTCCATGCAGACGAACTATATGGCGCACATACAGATCTGCATGTCTATCCAAACTGAGGTCTCTTCGCACTGCAATGAATTGTGCCGACTTCGTCAATCTATCGACCACTACCCAAATTGGATCATTTCCTCTTTGACTCCTCGGTAGTCCAGTCATGAAGTCCATCGTGATGTTTTCCCATTTCCACTCTGGGATATCGAGAGATTACATAAGTCCTCCTGGCTTACAATGCTGGGTTTTGACCTGCTGACATGTCAAACACCTGGCAACATGCTTGGCGATATCTGCCTTCATACTAGACCACCAGTAGTGTTGACGTAGATTCTGATACATCTTGGTGCTAGCAAGATGAATGCTGTAATTGTTACGATGAGCTTCTGATAAAATCTCTTCTCTAAGTTTCACATCGTTAGGTACAACTAATCATTCTCGGAACCTCAATATCTTATCTTCAGAAACCTGAAAGTCCGCTTTTCTTTTCTCGGTATCCTCCTACAGGATTGTCTGAACATATGGATCTGTCGGCTGAAGAGTTTTGATTTTGACCTGCACTTTTGGCTTAATTCTGAGGGTGGCTATAAGACTTGAAATGTGGCCTACCTCAAATTTGAAACCTGAATCTCGTGCTCTCTCTAGTAAACTCCATTCCTTGAGTACCATCCGCGCGACTAAAAATTTCCTACTCAGCGCATCAGCAACCTTGTTTGCTTTTTTAGGGTGGTACAGAATCTCACAGTGATAGTCATTCAGGAGTTCCATCCAGTGACGCTGTCTCATATTCAACTCTTTCTGAGAGAATAAGTATTTGAGACTTTGATGGTCAGTAAAGATATGGAATCTTTCTCCACACAAGTAGTGTCTCCAAATCATGATTGCCGCGAGTTTTAAGTTATGCGTCGGATGACTCAACTCATGAGGTCTCAACTGATGGGACGCATATGCAATAACCCTACCATGCTACATCAATACGTATCCCAGTCCTTTAAATGACGCATCACTGTAAATCTTAGATCCTCTTGGACCAGATGGAATAGTAAGCATAGGTGCAGTAGTTAGCTTTTGCTTAAGCTCTTGGAAACTACTTTTGCACTTATCTGACCATACAAACTTTTCTTCCTTCTTCAGAAGTCTTGTCAACAATGATGCTAATACTGAAAACTCTTCTACAAATCGTCTGTAGTACCTTGCTAAACCTAAAAAACTTCTGATCTTTGTCACTGTAGTCGGTCTTGGCCAGTTGATTACTGCTTCAATCTTGGCTGGGTCGATTGAGATTTCTTCTCCGGAGATGACGTGACCTAAGAAAGCCACACGAGATAGCCAAAACTCGCACTTACTGAACTTGGCATATAGTTCGTGATCCCTCAAAGTTTGAAGCACCGTCCTTAAGTGCCTTTTGTGATCCTCAGTACTCCTTGAGTACACTAGGATGCCGTCGATGAAAACAATTACAAATTGATCCAAGTACTCTCTGAATACACGGTTCATTAGATCCATGAAAGCAACTGGGGTGTTCGTCAAATTGAACGGCATTACAGTAAACTCATAATGACCGTATCGAGTGCGAAACGCCGACTTCGGTATGTCTTCCTTCCTGATCCTTAACTGATGATACCCCATCCTCAAGTCGATCTTAGAAAATATCGACACCCCTTGAAGCTAATCAAACAAGTCATCGATCTTTAGCAATGAATACTTGCTCTTAATCGTCACCTGATTGAGTTGTCGGTAGTCGATGCACAAGCGTAATACCGATGCTCCCCAAGGTGATGCACTAGGACGTATAAATCCTTTATCCAACAACTCTTGCATCTGCACCTTCAGTTCCTTAAGTTCTGACAAAGCCATATGGTAAGGAGCCTTAGAGATTGGCTCAGTCCCGGGAACTAACTCAATCACGAACTCTATCTCTCTTTCTGGTGGCAAACCTGGTAATTCTTTTGAGAACATGTCTGGGAACTCTTGCACCACTACAATGTCTTCTATCTCCAACTCCTTTACTGTCGTATCCACAACAGTCACCAGGTAACCTTGGCAACTCTCGTCTAGTAAACGAGTTGCCTCGAGCGACGAGATTAGAGAAATCGAGAGTCCTCCTCGACTCTCAATAAACTCGAAGCTCTCACCCTCTAACGGGTTAAACTGAATCGCCTTGCGATAACAGTCCAACTTAGCTCGTTGCTTGGTGAACCAGTACATGTCAATTATCACATCAAAATCATACATGACTAAGACTATTAGGTCTATCCTTCCTTCTCGCTCACCAATCACTAACTCGCAACCAAGACAACCCACTGTAGCTATAAATGAAAATTACTAACTTGCAACCAAGACAACCCACGACATAGATATGCTAATTACCAACTCCAACAACTCAGGAATTAAATCTACCAACTTAACATATCTCTCAGCTATAAATGAATGTGTAGCTCCAAGATTAAATAAAGCATAAGCAGGTTGGTCATTCAACAAGACCATACCTGTAATCACATTGGGCGCATTCTTCGCCTGTCCTTTGGTGATCGCATACGTCCTTCCTTAAGCTGGAGGTCGGACCAGTCTAACCTGCGGCACGATTCCTATGTTCTGTCCCAACGGTGGCGGCGACGGCAATTGATGTTGTTCCATCGGTCTCCTGGGACAATTCCTAGCGATGTGACCCTATTGGCCACACTCATAGTAAGCACCCGTCCTAGAGGGATATGGGGCTGAGCCATGTTGTCTTCCACATGAATGACTCGCTCCATTATAGCTTGACGACAACTTCCCTATCCCACTCTTCCTGTTGGGTGGAACAGGGTATCTTTCTCCAGACATCAGTCTCTTCCAACCGATTACCTTCTCTGTTCAAATTAAACCATGATCCCGGATGCGGCAGCTCTCTCATTCTAGGTCCTTCTCGATCATCTAGGCTTGTTTATAAAGGTCTTTGTACTCCTTCAGATCTAATGGCACCAACGAACTTCTCACATCCGGTTAGAGCCTGTCTCTAAACCTTCGAGCTCGGTCTAACGGTTTTTGGATTAAATCAGGGGCATACTACGATAGTTTAGCGAACTTTACTTCGTACCGATCGACCAACATCGTACCTTGGCGAAGACGCTGAAACTCCGCCATCTTGATCTCTCTAGCACAGTCAGAAAAGTACTTCTTGTTGAAGGCCTCGAGAAAGACATTCCACTAGAGAACTATGCCTTCAGGGAACACTATCCCCTTAGTAGTCTTCCATCACGTACCTGCGATCCCTTTTAACTGATAGGCTGCCAGGGCAACCTTCTCTGTCTCGGTGCACATCAGAAAATCAAAGGCATTCTCTAGCTCCTGAATCCACAGTGTTGCAGCTTCGGGATCTCCTGCTCCCGTGAGCGTCGACAGACTCAACTTCAGGAATTGTTCTACTAACTTATGCATAGGCCTCCCAGCGGCCACGTTCCTTAGTGTGGAACTCTGACAGGTGCTACAACTTGCTCGACAATTGACGCGGCGGCAGGGGCAATGATAGGTGCAATAGCTGGTGCGGCGGCAAGGGCAATGGCTGGTGTGGCGGCAGGTGCAGTAGTAGCAGCATTGGCGGCATTGGTGGCAGCGGCGATAGCGATGGCTGAAGCAAAGGCCTGCTGATCCATTCTGTCTCCCATCAACTCAAGCATCTGCATAATCCCAGCAAACCTTGGATCCTCAGGGGCTATTACCCCAGCACCGATTGGAGGCAATGCTACACCACTCGCGCTAGCCTCAGCCTATGCTCTACCTAGGCCACCTCGGGCACCGACTCTCGTCGGCGGCCTACCCTAAAACACAGGGCCTAATGCCCTCTTTCTAGGAGTCCTTTGTTCCCGATCACTCATGCTACAGGCTCTGTATAGATACCTGTTTTCAATTCCAATACTACATTAGAATTTGAGTGACCACACAAATAAGTTATCAAGCAACTATCAATCACATGCATCAGCATATTAAAAGCCTTTCCTACCAACTATCCCATGACTCCCTCGCACCTTATCACTTCATATACAGACCATGCTCTGATACCACTTAAACGAAAATGTCACGCCCCGAACCCCGAACGCGCAAACATCCCTCCATGGTCATGCAAATGCGACATTCCCAGGTAGTGTTGCCGACCTCATTCATTTTAAAATTTGTACATGCGGAACGTATTATAAAACTCTTGACAAAAACTCATGGGATAGGAAAGTAAGAAACGAACCCATTCATAATCAAACATACTTTCATATATATTAACACTAGAGTTTATATACATCAAAAAGGGTTAGAGTTTATGTGCACCAAAAAGGGTCAGCTTACAAAAAGATCAGTTCACCAAAAAGAAGGAACAGTCCTATAACCCCTAGTTAGACTTGTTCACTGATCCCACTTCTGACTCGTTAACCTCCGGAGACGACGGGTCCTCCATTCTACCATCGGGAGGGTCAGCTACGTCCTCACCTAGGATGGCCTCAATCACAGTAGGTAAAATATCAAAACCAGTAAGAGGCCCAATCCTGAAACCCTTGGCTCCAAGGTGGAACCACGCCTTGTATTGATGAGGCACCCTGCTCTTTGATCCAGACAATGGTCCTAAGAAGCTCATAGATCCAATGACTCCCAGGATCAGGAAAACTATGCATCTGCTTGATAATCTGCACGGGAAGACCATAATGCTTGGGGGGTACCGCCATCTATGGTCCTGAAAATATTTGGCCCACAACATGGTGAGACATTATTTCAGCAAGTTCACCCCCTAAACCCATATTAGAAAAGAAATACGCCCTAGGGTGGCCTAGCCACGTAACTCAGAAGATTTACCTCGCCTCAGGTTAGTACAATTCATATCATTCAATCACATGCAATAATAAGAACTTAACAATTGGAGCATAATCACATTCACATAATCAACAACACTCAAGGGTCCCATTATGGACCAAAATTGTTATTCACTACCACACATGGGCATAGCACATCAATAACACTCAGCATGCGTTTAGCTTTCACTACCACATATGAACATACCCTACTGCGGCGTTTAGCCGCATTTAGTCTCCCTCACCTTGGAGCATAACTTCGTCAATACGTCGGCGGCATTCCCGAAGGAGCATGGGCCCAGAATTGACTGCGACCCGCATCCGTGAGTGGGGCATCCCATATAGGGGCAAGTCCGACTCAACAATTCAGGACAAATTCCTCTTAATCATCACACAATAAATTCATATTCGGCTCATGGCACTTTACATTTCACTCAAGGCTCCTAATTAAATAGTGATCTCGGCCTCTTTTCTTCATATTAAAAACGTCCAAGAAATTATTTATGTGTGTGGGGGCACGTTAATTTCGAATCAGAAAACTCATATTCTACTTTTTTTAAACCCCACTATTTAATATAATAATTAAAATCCAATTTCGGTGTCAAAACCCGACACTGGGATTTTCTCGAATAAAATCCATATTTTTCTCAATCAACACTCAATTTGCAAAATCAAGCAATCAATTACATAATCTAAATACGTCATAGCGATCAAAGACGAAATTTTGACAATTTAAGGTCTTGGAATAATTTCCAAAATATATTAATTAATTAAATTTATTCCGAAAATTAATTAAATAATAATATTTTACTAATCTTATATAATATATTTTATTATTAAGTAATTAAATAAATTCGAAATATTTAATTTATATAAAATAATCAATTAAGGTCTAAATAGAATTATACTAATCTAAACATCTATTTAGCCCTAATTAATTATACAATAAACTAATCACATCCCCCAATCTAATCCACACTTAACTAAACTAATTAATCCACCTACTCCTACTTAGCTTAGCTTAAACACCCAATTAAGCATCATTTAGCTTCTAATTAAAGTTTAGAGGCTAAACTCATTGGAATCGCTTTCTAGTGAGCTCACGGCGAAGACAACGGCGAGGCAATAGACAAACCTCCACACGGCAACACCAAACGAGGATCGGAAAGAACCCAAAACGGGCCTCGAAGCTTCCACGAGCTAGCTGGAACTAGCTACTAATCTTGGTTGGAAGGGGGGTGCGCCGGTGGCTGGTTGGGCTGAAAACGACAAGGAGGGACGGTGGTAACTAAGGCGGGTTGATGCGGTGGCTCACAGTGGCGTTGGCGATGGCAAGCAGTAGCTGGCGGTGTTGAGCGATGGCCTGGACGCATGGTTGCAGAGGATGACGACAAAGAAGCTCGGATGGAGGCGGAGCAGCGAGCTGGTGGACGAAGTAGCGCTCGCGAATGGGCGGCGACGGCGAGGCCTCCGGCGAGTGAGCCGGTGAGCATCGAGTGAAGGGGGCTGCCGGATGATGATGCTCAGTTTTTTTTCCTTCCGCCCAACCGTTTCTTAAGGTTAAAGAAGAAGTTGAAGTGAAATCCCCACTTTTTGAGAGCCAATGAGCCACTTTCACTTGTCAACACCCCCTCTAACTTCGCCCCACCATGACCTCACATGACATCACCTTCCATTCACCCCCAATCTTCCTTGACAAGCTTCAAATGGGTCCAATTTGGCTCTTCTACCATGGCATACGAATTTTTAAAAATTTGTACATCAAATTCATTCAATCCCATTCAATTCCCTTCCAATTGAGCCAAATTGAAGTCCATAAATTTATCCAATGTAACTGCACTTAAATCCACATTTTTCCTTGACCATGGAACCATCTTAGATTCCAAAAGTGCGACAAAAAACGGGCCTACCAATTTTCCGAGCCAAGATAACCATACTTTGATTTTTCGTCGAAAATCTCGGTTTGCAGAAAAAATCCTCTGAAGATGAGTCGACGTTCCCAACATGATTTGTGACACGACAGGACTTCCAATTTCTGAATTTGATTTCAATTTCACAGTTAATTTCATTCTGGTGCAATCCTAGCACGTCATAATCTACTGGGTAGCTTTTAGGAAATTTTCGTGCATTTGACCCGTGATTCATCATTTTCAAACCACAAAGTACATCTTCAACACATTGGCGACTCTCGGTTATCGTGAAAATCTCGAGGATTCAAATACGGACACAGGGTACCAAAACGACAGAAAAATCGGTCTAGTGTCATCGACAAGAATTGTGCGATCTGGTGGAATCACCTACACTTGATCACATGCCCTTGTTGAGTCGACCTATCTCCAGTATCTAATTGATTTTTAACTATGCCGTAATGACCTTTGCAGATTAGCTCGGTCGAGAAGTCGTTTCCTGGTCGAATTCTCAAGTCTGATGCGTTATAATTCCTTAACAGTTTCACTTGATAGACTATTTTTCTCGTGGGTGGCTAACTCAGAGAAAAAAACTATATGCGCATAGTTGAAATCCCGACTTATTATATTAAAAACAGAAATGGAAAATCATGATATCACACTTCACCCCTCACTTGCAAGTGTCTACTCCAAGCCTCCAAAAGTCTCACAATGAGCAATTGCTAAAAGCATTTGAGAGATTGCCTATAAAACCAAGCCGGCAGCCTCAATGAGAATGCCATCTTTGGTCTTTTGGCTAAGAGAAAGTGAGAAGCTTGATAAAGGTGGGGGTAATGCTCGTTGAAGTCTAGTTTGAATATTTTTAATGTGAGGGGAGTTCAGTTCCATTGGACTACCTGAGAAGGATTGATCGGTCCAGTTCTCTTCGATTCCAGTCTTCTTTGGTTTAGTCCTCAATTTCGGAAATGAGGAATCAATTCCTCCTGTCCGATTCCCAATTCTGTGGTGGGAACCAGACCAACTAGGAACTAATCACCCTAATTGCAATACTCTTAAACCATGACTATAGGTGCAATTCTATATAGCTATTAGAAAAAAAAAATACATTAAAGGTCTTAAACTTCACATATAGAATTCGATCAAGTCCTACATTTTTTATTTGGTGCAATCAACTATAAACATTTATTAAAAATTACATTTAGTTCTTAATTAATAGTGAAAAGTGCAATTTGCTGCTCTATTTTACCTCAGACAACCAATAACTATTTTGAGATTATTGGAATAGAATCCGAAAGACGAAAAAACACTAAACTGAGCTCATTGGATGCAGATGACAAATTGGAGCTGCTTATGAGGATCCGGGAGGTGACGACGTGGTCAAGAGTGAAGAGAAAGACATCTTTGCAATGATGGAAGCAAAGCACGTGGAAGGTTCAACTTGAGCTTGTTGGACCTAGATGACGGATCGGAGCCACAATGCCTATTTGGGAGGTGGTAGTGTGGTTCATTGGATGAGGGAGAGTAAACCGAAGAGATTTTGGTTGTGGAGAGGAAGGAAAAAGACTAAAGCAAATTCGTGAAGAGAGAGAGAGAGAGAGAGAGAGAGAGAGAGAGAGAGAGAGAGAGAGAGAGCTCTGGGAGGTCATAGTGTCGCGATTCGATCTCATTGCATCCCTCACGAGGAAAGAAAGGGGAAATGTTGGATTTAAGGATACTTGATCACGAAGGTTCCCTCATGGTTTTCAACCGCAGGGATGTTATCACCTCACCCCCCGGATGAACCTCATGTGAATTCACTTAATTGTAATTGTGGGTTCTACCAAACTCGCACCCCGCGTGACAATGGAGTGTCATGACTTTGCCTCGACACCACGGTACATCTTGATCGATGGTTTTAAGGTTGAAAAAAATCTGGATGTAAAAACGAGTTTAAGGGTACTTTTACTATGATAGCCCCTCAATAGGACGCTTCACCCATAAGGATGACATCACTTCATCCTTTAGGGATACTACCAATATCCAGTATACTAAATTATGGTAAGTCTTATCAAGACTAGTACCCGACGCGACGTGTTCATTTATAGCATCTAATTGTTTAAGACAACCTAGCACTAAGAAAGGAGTTGCCATTAGTCTTGGTTTAAGGGGTCAGCTAGAAAATCCAATTAAGGGTCGAGAGTGTTCCCTCAATTCTTACACAACTAGATATTTAGGTTTAGAGACTTGAGTTACGCTAATATTTCTATTAGCGGCCTTTCAGTACCTAACCATATGTTGTGTTTGCCTAGAATGTCCATGCATGTCATGTTTAAAATTTTAGATTGTTCATCCTAAACTAGGCAGTCATGCATCGTTGTTCATTTTCATGTTATTCTATTTCTAAGAAAAGACAAAAAAAAAAAAAAAACCAATTGAATTGAAATTGTGGGACATTAATTAAACAACCAAGAAAAGTAGTAAATCTATCATGCAATCTTAGGAAAGATAAAGGAGAAACACAATTAAAAGATATGAAAGAAAAGAATCCACAACTCATTAGGCTTTTATACAGACAATAAGACTTGAGACATATGTCGGGAATGAATGATACAAAAATATGAGTGGAATGGGCATCGATCTTTCATCGTTTTCGCATTGTTGTCGTCTTTTTCTTTGGGATCCTAACGTAAACCTAGTTGAAGAACTATAATTAGGTACATATAATAGAAAGAAACAGATATGCACGTCAAAATAAACAAAAACACAATATCATGTCAAGGTTAACCACTCAAAGGAAGCTCAGTTCAAAAATTAGATTTGAGCCTCGGGTCAGTCTTTGTAATTCATGCATAGGTCCTTCTAAGACACCTACCCGTTTTATTTTATGACTTATAGCTATTATTGATCGATTGTATTCTAGCATGGTCAATAACACTTATAAGCCCCTAATAAGGTGATTTATTTGATCCTGGGATTTTCTCTCCATATCATGCATCAGTCCCAGCATACTTCAAGAAATCATATGCATTGTAGGAATTAAACATATATGTAGGTATTTTGAACCTTATTTTTCAACCAATCAAACAAGAAAGTGAACTGTCGACGGGTAACTTATTATCAATGGCATGCATCAATCATGAACACAGACATTTCTAATTGATTATACGCATGAAGGGTACATGTGATGTTTCAAAGACAAGTTTGAAATCATTGATAAAAATTTTGAGACAATGTGATGTCTCAATTATAGAAAGCATTCAATTGCCAAGGTTAATATGGAACTTGCATAAATGCACTTATAAGTATTGCGGACATTTTGAATATAGTCCGTATCATGACTTTCACAATGTCAAATTGGGATTTCAAGAGATTTGAAAATATTTTAGACTAAAGAATATTTAGCCTATGGCACACACTCAGTTGCCAAGACTAGTCCAAAGCTCACACAAATGCATTCACAAGTATCGTAGATATTTTGAATATGGTGTAAACCATGATTTTTCCCAAGCCAAATCAAGCTTTAGAAAAATGTTCATAAAAAAACTGCTTTTAGAAATATCACATGTATCAAAGCGTTTTCAAGATGTGATTTGAAAATTTATTCATCGAAGGCAATTTGACAATGAATAACAAGGCATTTAAAGCAACTTCCATGAAGATGGCATGACCTAAATTCACACACAAACTAACCTAAGTAGTCTAGCCAAACAATCACAATCAAGTTTATGTTAAGAAATTTTAGACCAAGCATGGTAAATTAGCAATATTAGATGATACTCATTAACAATCTAGCTATGAAAACATTCCCTAACATGTATGACATGATAATGAATAAATTTCATGAAGAAACTTTTTCTAAATTAGCTAAGCATGATTTTATAAAAATCAAACAACAAATGATAATGCATAAGAAAATCACTAAAACAACAGGACATCACATCATTGCAATTAAAATTTTTCCTATCAAAAGAGGTCTAAAAATCATGAGATTTTCATACAATTTAGTCAACATGAGGGAAAACAAACTTCATTAAAGGACCGAGTCGAGAATCCCTACAGAAATAATGGTACAAAAACGACAAGAATGGTCTGTCAAAACATGAGTAAAAACAGAAGTCCGAATTTAATCCTAGGTCTAGATTCTAATATTGTTTGGGAAAAAATAGAAAATGAACCTAACGACCATAAAATTGTATGAAATCAGTGGCATTTAAAAACTCTAGGGGTCTCTACAATATCTTAGAAGGCCCTAGGTCTAAACAAGTTCAATTTGGTACTCTAAGATTGAGGTTTCTAAAACTACGCATATCAATAATTAAAAAACCAGAATATAGAATGCATTAATAAACTTCAAAATCACTCAAGTAATGCATAAATGGCATGAAGAAATTACGCACGACTTAGAATAGAATGCAAAACAATTTGGCTAATCATTAAGCCCTAAGTCGGCATGTGAAAATGTCATACGATTTAATGACAATACAAGATAATTCAAAACGGAAGGTACACTTAAGTGCCATAACTTTGCACAAAAGGACACTTAAGTGCCATAACTTACGAAAGGTACACTTAAGTATCACATTCGAAAAAAAATGGATCACTTAAGTGTCATTCCGGCCAAAGTCTGGTCAAAACGCTGACGTGTTAATTTTTTGACGAAGCGAGCCTAAAATGACTTCGTTTTGAATGTTGACGTGGCCAAATAATGCAACAACGGCGTCGTTTTTGGCTGACAAGGTAAAAAAACATATAAAAATTAAATAAATTAAATTTAAAATTAAATTAGTTAAAATATTTAAAAATAATAATTTTCATATTAAAAAATTAAAAATTAAAAAATAACAAAAAAAAAAAAAAAAAGGGGGAGGCGGCTAAGGGGTCATTGCGCCTCCCGCCCGTCGCCGGGAGGGGCCGGCGACGGTGGGTGGAGGGTTGGCCGGGTCGCTGGGCCTTGGCCGGGGCCGGCGACCCCGGCCGACAAATGGTGAGGGCTCGCGAGCCCTCGCCCGATCCGGGGCGAGGGTTGTGGCCCTCACCCAAATCCGGTGAGGGTCGGCGGCACTCGTTCGGCCGGGCCGAGAGCCGCCGCCCACCGGGGCGACCCCCAATGGGTGGCGGCCCTTGGCCCGGCGGTGAGGGCCGCCGACCCTTGCCAAATCTGGACAAGGGTCGCCCCCGGATTTGTGGTAGTGGCAAGGGTTGCGGCCCTCGCATAGATCCGGCGAGGTCGGTGGCCCTCGCCCGGCCAGTCAAGGGCCGCCGCTCGTTGGGGGTCGCCCGGCGGGCGGCGGCCCTCGGTTGGGCCGGGCGAGGGCCGCGACCCTGCCGCCGTCGGTCGGCCAGGGTCGTTAGGCCCTAACCGGGGCCCGACGACCCCCGGGCCGACCCTCCACCCACCATCGCCAACCCTTCCCGGCGACGGTGGGGAGGCGGCGGCGATGGCTGAGGGCCGAACCCTCTGCTGCCTCCCCACTTTCCTTTTTTTTTTTTAAATTAAATTATTATTTTTAAATATTTTAACTAAATTTAATTTTAAATTTAATTAATTTAATTTATACATATTTTTTATCACATCTGCCCAAAATGACGCCGTTTTTGCGTTATTTGGCCAAGTTAGCATGCAAAACGGAGTCATTTTGGGCTCGCTTCGTTGGAAAATTAACACGTCAGTGTTTTGGCTGGAGTGGCACTTAAGGGCACGCATTAAAACCATTATGTTCCGTAAACTATTTCGGAATAGAAATATATTTTTCTATTTCTATTTCTAGAAGAGTTTTTAAGCAAAAATAACCGTTTGATAACGACACAAAATTTCTTCCTTTCGGATGGCAATGGACCGGCAGCGGCGGCGACCAGCGGCGGCGACCGATGGCGATGGCGACCGGTGGCAGCGACGACCGGCGGCGGCAACGAATGAATGAGATTTCTCATTTCTATTCTAGAAATAGAAAAGTAGAAAATTTTTACTTCTGATTTCTACTCCAAACCTATTTTTGGAACAATATTCTATTTTAAAAATAGAAAAGTGAAATAATTTTACCAAACGGATTTCTATTTCAAAATTATTTTTGGAATAAAGAAACTATTTCTGGAACATAAATTTTTTTTATCATGCACCCCCTAAGTAATCCATTTTTTTTTTCGAATGTGGCACTTAAGTGTACCTTTCGTAAGTTATGGCACTTAAGTATCTATTTGTGCCAAGTTATGGCACTTGAAGCGTTATTTTGCCTCTAATGATGTGTTTAATGGTTTCTAAGTGTAACATGCACTTTTGTGACACAAATTTAATATGCGAAATGACACTCAAATGTAACGGGCATGGATACAAATCTTGTAATATGTAGTTCGAATGTCAAGAAGGTATTATTGCAATATTTAGTCTCTAAAAGATCCGAACGGGTATAATAAAGTGCATACATGGTAAGGTCTAGTCCTAAACTTTAACAGTACAGAATGAGCGTGATTTTGGACTCCTAAAGACATGCAAAAATCTAAGGAAAGATCTTACATGCAGATCGTGTATCGAAGCATATTTTTTGTTAAGAGTCCGAGATCTAAATGAGATCATGCGAGTCGTGATAAAAATGGCAAAATAGACATGCATCTTCAAGTTTTATGTTACTGCAACACCCCTTTACATTGATATATGCAACTGATGCACTAAACAACATCAAAACTTTGCAAATTTTGTGTCAATTAAACTCATGTAATATGTAATTCATTCATCATTAAGGTTTTGAGGTTGAATAAGGTCAATTTTATATTCAAATCTACCTAAATTTATTTCAGACCAAAACAAGGCAAATTGACCTTAGCTTAGATCTGAGTAGTTTTAACCTATCTAAACATGTCAAAAAATTCTGAAAAAATTACAAAGTATTCTTGACACAATGAAAAACAATTTCATGAAGACAAGTCTTTCCAGAAATCATCATAAAAAGCAACATAAAAATAACAAAGTCATATTTCGGAACCAAAATAGAACCAAAGACAGTCCTAAAACACTATAGAATCAAGCGACTTCGGAGGTGTTTTTCAAAGGTCAAACGTCACTCAATCAGGGCGTGTGACCTATCAATTCGAAGCTTGTGACATAAGCCTAGAGGAATTCAAATAAAAATAAGGTCATTTTGAACTTCATTTTGATCAAATCAACAAGCCTATTTAGTAGCACGAAAATACATATTTGAGGCCAAATCAAGCTCAATCATCCACGATCATCATCAATGAACAATCAATCATAGTACATCAACTATTTTAATCTATCAATCAAGCATCTAAACATAACATATAGTCCTAAAATTGAACCCTAACCCCAATTGATTAATTCGGTCTTGCTTCATGGGGTTTGAGATCAAGAAGATTACTTTTGATGTGATTTTTGTTGATTATAGTCGCAATCGAATGGAATCAAACTCGCCGGGACACACACAGACCTCCAAAACCGCGATCGAACTGCCACGAACCTGTCCCGCCTAGACCGGTTTGGGATTGTCGGTAAGACTTGAGGTCGCCAGAAAGGATCCGACGACTGATTCTTCGATCACTAACCACCATCTAATCGAGGATGGTTTGAAGGAGTGATTGGACCTTGTTTGACAGTGATCAAGTCGCCGCCGGTTGCCGTTTTTGCCAAGGAACATAACCGGTCCAAAATTGGATCGGTCTTTCAATGCCTGGAATAGATTAGGCGACCGAAACTGTTCCGATGGCTTATTTAAAGATCTCTAACTACCAGGGGGTCAGGGATAGAGTTGGACATAGGTCGAACTTGGTCTGACGTTGGCTAAGTTGCTGCTGCTCACCGATCAGATCTGATCAAACCGAGGACCGATTTGATCGCTGGTCTTCAAACTTTGACTAAAGCGGGGTTGGATTCGGAGCTGTTGACAAGAATTAGCCCAGTCCAACTATATCACCGTCAGATCCTACCCTCGAGATGCAAACCGCGCAGCCGACTGGCTGGCTCGTCAACATCGAGAAAGGAAATTGCCCGTGAATTGGATGTACTCTCTCCCTCTATCTCTAGCGGACATTTTATGTTTGGACTGTAAGCTGTCGTTGCTTTCTAAGACTAACTAATATAATGCATATAGCGACTTTTCGACCAAAAAAAAAAAGTCGTCAGAGTTGCTGATGGTGTGAGTGAACTCAAGGGGAAGCTATCGGTTGCTGGTGATGATGGAGATTCACTGGTGGGAGGCTCGAACCGGCATTGATCGACTTGTTCGAGGATGAATCGAGTGAGCAAATGGAGACAAAGGAGAGATAGGGAAATTGTAAGAACTAGAGTGAAGAGGGAGTGATCTATAAAAAGAGAAGAATTTTCGTCCAAAATGAGCCCTCCAAAAATGAAGGGGAAATTGGTATATATATCACTCTCAAATTGAGCAATCTAGGTTCTTGATTCGATCCGATGGTCGAAATTTAAATCCGACAGTCAAAATTTGATTTTGAAGGTTCCATTATGATATTGAGGTGTCGGGTAATCGGTCTAGTGGATTTGATTTGCGAAAAACCAAGCCAAAATTGAGAATTAAGTCAAAATGTTTGATTAGAGGTCACATTGTAATTTTATGAAATTCGAGGATCAATCTACAAAATTTGGGAAAATTAAAAGTGTAGAAGTGAAATTAACAAAAAAATGATCCTGGAACCTGTCGCTTGAGGTCTAGAACAAGCCGACAAGAGCATAAACTGCCTAGCATTGCTGGCGGCCGATCAGATTGGTCAAATCAGTTTGCTCTGATTTAACCAATTCTTGATTGGTTCTTGACTAGTTTGATTCAATTCTAGCTAATCTGCTCGCTTGAGATCCTTATGAGTTCAAAATTTATGCAATTTGATCCCTAAATTGAAAAGAAAATTTACTCTATTTGAGAGGAAATTACCCGATTGTAATTCAATTATGCCTATCAAACCTTATGAATGCGATATATGGGTCTTTTATTGACTTAATTGAATGATTATTACGAAAGGCAATAGGTTAAAGCCATGGGTGCTTTGAATCAAGCCTAAAGGGCTAAAACGATCAAAGTTGTAATTCAATGCGTAAAATTGTAAATCGATTGAAATTGAATTCAATTAGTGCCATAACTGTCTTATCTACTAACCACTCATGTGTAAGATCATATATCGAGTTCAAATTGACCTTAAATTGAAATGCTTGAGCTTATGTCAAAAACGAATTGAGGTTTATTATCAAAATTGGACCTATATATAAAAAATTAAACCATAACCTTGAATGAATCAATTTAAATTTTGTCAATTGAAGCTTAATTGCTTGACTTTCTTATACTCGGAAGAGTAAAATTCTTCAAATCGAGAGGTTTTGATGTAAATTTTTTAAAATTGATTTTGGATTTGGACTTATCTTAAGAAAATGAGCAAAGAACAATCATCTATTCGCAAGTCATGAAATATTGATTTCAGTCCCCTAATTAGGGCTCAAAACGGCAATTTGTATTTTGACCCGACAATTCGCGAAATTAAATGTATGAGCGAATTTAAAATAGTTCATAAATCAAATGTCGAATAAGGAACTACAACTAATTATGATTACAGTAAAAATAATTTGATTTTTGACCGATTTAGAATATAAAACTGAAAAATTCGGAAAACAAGTTTCTTAATTGAATTTGCAAAATTTTTGACACAAAAGTTAAATTGACACTAAAAGAAATGTATTTGTGAATTTTTTTATTTTTTTTGGATTAAAAGTTAACCATTTAGTTAACTTTTCCGAAAATGTTGATTTCTTGGTCAAATTTTTGAAATTTTGAGAAATTGATTTAACAAAAGTAAAGTTAAAGTTGAATGGCATCTTTTTGGGTAAAAAGTCAATTTTTGACTTGGGATTGACTCTTAGTTAAAGGGTTGACCAAAAGTCAAATCATAAGTCTACCATTTGACTTTTCGAGTTTTTTTTGAAAATGACTTAAAAATTGCTCTAAAACGACAATATAAAGGAAAGAAATGAAAAACAATATTCTTTTTGGTCGAGAAATGGGGTTTGCCACGATCAGAAACTAAAATCTCAATTTTTTACCCTTCTCGATGCGTCGACTAAAAATTAGGTGTCGACATATGGCAGAGACAACGATAACATGGTTCACAAGAGGGAAGAGAGAGCAGAGCGGAGAGTTTTGGTTGTGAAGAGGGATGGAGGGAGAGAGAATATATATATATAATGAGAGACTAAACAGAGTAGCAACGAAAGGAGGGAGTAGGAATTTTGAAATTCTGACAAGTGGGCTCGAACTACCACGTGTTGATATTTAAATAGTTCATTATAAATCCTATGTGGCACATCAACGTACTTAATATTATCTTGGTATTTTCTCCCCTAAGATTATGTACTTAATATTACCGTAGTATTTTCTCCCTTAAGCCTTCATTCTGCATTAGAGAGTCAACATTGACGAGCTACTTGTTGCAAAAAGGTGTGGATATGATAATTTACGGGGTCAAGTTCCCTAAAAACTCTTGAATTATAGGTCTAGTCTAACTTTAATCTGATTTTTTTTTTCTAAAACAAATGACAAACATTCCCTTCTATCCCAAATCTGTCTCGCATCAAAAAATTGCCGTCAATTTATTCAAAATTATCCACATGAGGAGGTTACTGTTATTTCATATGAATATAAAGGTGATAGTGAAGATGCAAGTGAAAAGTTGTGATTTTTTAAAAAAAGTCCTGGGCATAATTTGAATTAGATCTAAAGTTTTGAGGATTTTTATAAGGGAAGTAAGGTCATTTTATGGATGTATAGTGAGAAAATGTGGACTGTGCAAACTTGTTAGCAGGCCTAACGTCCTCAATTGAATTTGCATCCACACCCTACGAGGTTTAATGGGGAAAAAGCCTAATTACCTGAAAATCATATTTCCTTTACTCTCACGTTACCCCACTCTAAGATTCATTTGTTTCACAAAAAATAAAGGATTTTAATTTTTTTTTTTTAGAATAGATTGTTATATTGCTTGAAATAATTAGTTTTCATTATCTATAATAATTTATACATAAATATTTTTAAAAGCGATGGAAATAATTTTTGCTTATACATTTTTATTTATCAATAACAATCATTTTTTGGAAAAATATTTTTTAAATGTAAATTTTTCACAAAATAAATTGACCATTGATTAAAAATCCTATTTTTCAAAGAACATGCAATTGATCGAATGCATAGGATCCTCTAATTGTTATAACCAATTCAAATTGATGATGCTTCCTTACCTAGCATCGGCATAATGTTTCTATAATGCACTTCTTGTGTACACATGGTCAGGTTTCCAAGTTGTTGACATTTTTCCCATGTCAATTGGGCCGTGGGATAGGAAGAAGGTGTACTTCAATGTCAACGTTAGGCCGGACATGATTCTAACAATGTAGGATTAGAGTGGAATCGCTTGTCTCAAGGATAGTAGGAGCTCTGAGATCGATAGATCATTTCGATTTATATATAAAGATTGTGCGATTTGATTCAAATGAAGTTTAGATTGAAGTTTAGTGTTCAAACTTTCGGTCATTATTTGCCAAATCCAGTTTGATTTCGCCTCGGAAGGGACAGAACATAAAAAGGACAAGAAATCGACCTTGGGAATAGGATAATAGGGTAGTTCGACAAAAAATAGAAAACAAGAATGGGATAATAGCGCAGACGTGGCAGCTAGTAATGGTCCATAACCCATCCGTTGACTTTTGTCTTGTAGACAAGACAAGGATGGTCAAGTCTAGGAGTGAGCGGTTCCTGGTTCCTTACAGGTTCCGCTTGGAACCTGGAACCTACCCTCGGTTACAGGTTCCTTATTTTTTGGAACGTGGAACCTACTCGTCAGAACTAAGAACCTGGAACCTACCCTGTCACAGGTTCCGGGGTCGGTTCCAGGTTCCAACAGGTTCTTTGTTTTTTTTTTTTTTTAGTTAAAAAATGGAAATGAATGCAGTAATGATAAACAAACTTGTCAGTCATTAAAGAGAACATAACACAAACAGCAAACAACATTTTAGAAGCAATAATAAACAAACTGTTTTTAGTTTTTACACTCATGAAAATCTGGTTCTTAGAACTTCTTATAGCATCAGCATCATCAACTGGTGGAAGCTCTATCAGTAAAATTGAGTCTACTGTTGCCAGATCCTAAAATTAAGAGAGAAAGGCACTGAATTTATGATCAAAATCCATATACCATTATATACTTCTTTTAGCAAAAGAGTAAATGACTGGATAAATCTGAGAAAGGGATAGACCTTAAATGGCATTCCAAGAATAGGCTTTGTAGCAAGAGAACGGTTGAAATTTTCTAGGGCCTGCACTAACAAATTCTTGATGAAGACCACTTCACCAAAACTTACAACATACTTGCATCCTCCCCCCACCCAGAGAGAGAGAGAGAGAGAGAGAGAGAGAGAGAGAGGAAAAGTACACCCAAGTGAAAAGGTTCTCAAATATTTGCTGTTTTGTGAAAGTTGAAACAATACCTTCAACTGATTCAAGGAGACTGACATGAGAACGGAACCATCACGATGGAGGACACCTCTGTAATCCACCTCCTCGCCCTACTTCCATGTTAAGTATGGTTGTTAGAAAATGGAACTATCTAAAATTTTATGGCCAATGTCATTTTCAAGTTGATGACCAACCTCCTTTTGCATTGGCAATTGACCTGATCATCGCTGGAAGTCAAAATAATGTCTCTGCTTTTCCTCAAATGGTGCCTGATGATGGTAATTAAAAATAAAGACGGGGCAAATAAGAATCCCAAAATGGTCGACTAATGCAGAATGATACAATAAACTAAATTAAAAACCTACCACCCCCTTCTGAAGCTCTGCTGCTCTCATACTGAGATTTGCCAGCCTTCTACAAGGATCTATCTCTTCTTCAGGTGGTTCAGTAAGAGAGACTGATTGTATCACCTAAACCATCCTGCATTAAAATGTTCCATGAACTTCAAGGTCTAATTAGGGTATAAGGAGCATTTCAAATATCACTAGCAATGGCCCGTTATGCGTAGTCCACCAAAAAGAAAATGACTCCAATCATTCAAAAATATAAATGAAAACAGAATTTTGCAAAAGCATTTTAAACCACCCAATCACTGAATTGCAGTGTGATACATCTAGATCAACAGGGGTTCTAATCATGTTCTGGACAGTTGCACCAAGCCAGTAGGTGTAAAGGAGACCTAAAGAAGGGTTCCAATGCCAATTGCATACTTCATGCGTCCATCTTCACCTTCTCCAGCTTCAGTCACTCCCAAGTGTAATGGGTAATCCCTGAACATTCATTTCAGCTACGAGAAGACGGTATGCCTGAACCATGATAACAGGATTGCTTGCTTTCATTGAGAAGACAAAATTGTGGAAATCTAACTTCCAGCATATTCTTGCAAACTCAAATGCAGATTCAACCTGTTTGAATGAATACCTTTCAGTTTCAAAGTTCAGATCATAAAAAAACTGAAAAGCCAAAAACGAAAAAAAAAAGAAAAAAAAAAAGAAAAGGTAAAAGAACTTCTAATAGATTTAGAGAGAAAAATTGTTCACCATTCCCGTAGGAGAATCCCCGTGGTAGCTCATGATGCGATCTGAAAGGCTACCATGATTTGTGCCAATACGCATCGCCTTTCCATACTTTTTGCACTTCTCAACCTAGGAGTGAATACCAAGTAGAGCAGAACATATCAAAAATAAGAAACTAGGTACTTGCGAATTCATATTGCTTCTACTGAGACAACTCCACAATTTAGTCCAAAGCCCTCTTTTCACCAAATTCAAGCCCACACACATAAAAAGAGCTAGTCATTGTCGAATAACCCTTCTTTCATTTTACTGACAGAAAAAAGAAAGACTACCGCCACATTGACACTTCTTTCTTGTGGTGCCGGCTGGGAATCTAAAATCATACAATTCATGCCTATAGATAGAATATACGCAAGTCATGCGCACCCACTTCTACAGCTACAAGGAAGGGTTTCAACTCAAACGTGCCACAAGAGGTTGAGCGATTGATGGATCAGTTAAGCCATTCTCAACTCATCGGATTCTATTAGATGTCCTACCCATGAACCTAGCAAATTTCAATGTTGAAGTTGGTCTCAGTGACCAGGGAGAAAGAAACAGTCTTAGTTTGTCACCCGATTCAGGTAAAACTTGCTTAACACCAATAATGAACAAGCTTCAATCAAACATATGCAAACAATGCAAACTGAGAAGCATCACCAGACTCAAAAGAACTGCCAAGAGAACCCTTTTTCCCCACAGATCTGGCAGCTTAGATTTCAATTTTTTTCTGCTCTGTATGGGGAATAGGAATTACGTTTGAGCGGCGAGGCGAGCGAGGGGTGACGGCGTCCAGCAGCGGTGTCGAGGGAGGTCCAGCGACGGCGAGCACGCAGCGACGGTGGCACGACGGCGACGAAGGCACGAGTCTCATGGCACCAACGACGGCATGAACGATGTAGCAAAGACAACGGCGGTCGCGGCTCAACCCACGGCCAAGGGGGGAAGAGCTCGGTTCAAGCGGAGGTGGTGATTGTTCGAAGCAACGACGGCCCGGACGGCCGAGCTAGCGGCGGCAAGAGGTGGTGACGGTGGCTTGGGGACGGCGGCGGTGCCTCACGGTGGTGCGGAGATAGCTCGTCGGGCTCAACGGCGAGACAACTCGTCGGACGAGCAGTGGGTGGTGGGGGTTCGGTGGCCAAGAGGTGGTGGTGAGTAGGGCGTGAGGCGGCGGTGGGGTGGTGGGTGAAGTAGCAGCCGGCGAGAGGAAGGAAGAAGAAGAAGAGAAGAAGAAGGGAGGGTTTCGGTCGAGAGAGGGGAAAAGAGGAGAGAGAGAAAAAGAAAAAAGTTGGGGGAAAAGAAGTGACGTGAGTACTGAGGAGGAAAAAGGGGAGAGAAGAGAGAGAGAAAAAGAAAAGGAAAGGGGGGAGATTGAACAGAAGGGGGAAAACGTGGAGGGAATTAGGGTTTTTTTTTTTTTTTTTTTTTAACTTAGCCGGTTCCGGTTCCCATAATGGGAACCGAAACCGAGAACTGTCGGTTCCAGAAAAAGAGAACCGGGAACCGGACCAGAACTTCTGGTTCGGTTCTCTGGTTCCTGGTTCTATCCGGGAACCACGCTCACCCCTAGTCGAGTCTCCTCTGTCCCCTTCGGAATTCTCGACCGCTTTCGCTTCACTTACAAATTGAAATTCTTTTCCTTTCCTTTTTGAGCACTTTAAAAAAAAATGGAGTTTTTATTTTCTTTTGCTAGAAATAAACTTCTCATGTCAAACAAAACATTGCGAATTGGATGCAGTAATTACATTAAAATGATATAAAATAAGACTCTATTAAGACAATATTTTTAACTCTAGAAGGGAAATTAGGGAAAAGAAAAGACGCGGTTCCTATTTGATTAGAAGCTCAATTTGTAAAAGCATGATTGACTCCATGGTTGGATCTACGGGTCAGGCCAAATTTCAATCTGGATTGTGTTGAAGTAGGAAGTGAGACTATACAACAGAAGGTTGAATAGTTTAATGGTAAAGACTCATTCGTTGGATGGTATCAATTAAAACCTGACAATTATTAATAAAGCTTCGGATGCTAAGGGACTTAGCATAATTGCAAGCGAGAAGGAGAGACGCTACTTCCACTTCCATCGGCGGGTTCCAATGTTCTCTTCTCGTCCAAGCTTGGACTATCGCATTGCCGGCCAGTCGTGCAATAATACCTATGACTCCTTCATTATTTTTCCACGTGCCATCCACATGGAGTTGGTACAGATTGTCTTCTAACTTGTGAAAGTTGTCCTTATTTTTTCCTTCCGTTACTCGTGTGTCTCACGATTATTTTTAGATTCAAATAATGTAACTTCTTTTTCATGATTCCATCCATACTAAATTCAAGTCCTAACCATCTGAGTGCTTCCGAGACCCTAAGAAACGTTCCCTCGAGAGTTGATGATCATTAGATCGCACTATAGTAGATCTCAATTGTTGACCGTAAAACTAGTTGAAGTATTTGCATATTATAGCACTTTGTGCGGAGAAATTACGACAAAAAAAGGGCATGCAATAAGGAGTCAGGACAAGTCATACGATCGAGAGATTGGTCCACCAAAAGATCATGGGAGCGCTGAAAGTGCGAATTATGATGAAGTTTCCTAGATATCTGCACTTGGTTTCAACTATGCCATTCGACAGAACGAGAACAGATTTGACTTGGACGGTCGTCTAATCCGGTTCTGCTCGAGCCACATTTTTCCGTGCCTACGGACATACTTATTGAAATGTAAGAAAACAGCCAAATGAGAAACAGGCTTTTTGCATGGAGCAGTGTGGCTGTTCCTTGAGCACTCGAATGAGAACCCGGAGAAGAGAGTTTTTTCTGCCAGGGGTCTAAACTCAAGAAAAAGAGCGGCTTTCGCGGAAATTGAGCGTGACAGAGAGAGGAGCTTGAAGTCAGGGAGGACCCTACCGGTCCAGTACGTTACTTGACCGTTGACTCGATCTATCCTCTTGTCGAGTAAACGCTGCCAAACGACAAAGTTCTTCTTGCCTTTTTTTTTTTTTTTGGGGGTCGAATCTTCTTGCGTAGTCACTGAATTTTCGGGGGGTGAAAGCCCTAATGTGATGACCATGCATGGAATATTCTCGTTCAATTCCCCATCGCCTTCCTGACATGTAAGCGGAAGTAGCTCCCATCTATAACCGCGTACGAAGCGAATACTCGGGTCGTGTTCTTTCTCTTTTTCGTCCCACCATAGGGCGACTAATGTCCGCTTTGAATTTTCCCATATTGCTTTTCAATGATTTAACCCTTAGGCGTTTTCTTTTAACGCTACCACGGGTTTTTATAAATTTTTTAAGGGGTCACGAGGCTTGTAGACCCCGGTTGCCGGTGGCCATGGAAAACTTCATGAATCGGTCTGGTTCCCAGAGGGATTGAGTTGGTCCTTAGTCCTAGAATTCTTGGACCAGTAATATGCGGGTCGGTCTTCAATCCTAAGAGTTCCGGATCAGTCCAATCCTGACCGACCCTGACTATATATAATATTATTTATAATTTTTTTATATAGAGAAAACCTTAAAATAAACGGCGTCAACAATATTAAACAACTCTTTAGTAAGGAGTTCAAATAATTTTACATTGTTCTTTAATAACTTAAGTTTTTAATGTCTTTTACAGCGTTAATAGTTATAATTTACAAAGGCGGGAAATGCTTTTATGAGGAGTTCTTACGGTATTAAAAAAGGCACCTTATGGCATCCTCGTCTAGTATTCGTTCTCTTCTATCTTATTTGTCTTCTTAGTTTTCAATTTGTTAAAATCAAACAAAACAATTTCTCCACTCGCCACTTAACACTCGCCTCGCTCGCTTTAAGTCACTCGTGTCGCTCGCCGCTCGATGCTCACTTGGCTTGTTGTCCTCTACTTGACATTCGATGCTCATTTCGTTCGACACTCACCCCACTTGACCCTCACAGCTGACCTTGCTTATTATTGAACCCATTAGGTCTGTACGATCCTCGGTTGCCCTTTCAAGGCGTGCAAAAAGTGAAAAAAAAAATTTATTGATTAGTCCTGGGTTGACCTTGAAACTAGACCAAACCCATTGAGTTAGTTCGATCCCCAATCCCTTTTTTAAGGAGTATAAAAAATGAAATAAAAATTATCAGTTGATCTCGAGTTGACTTTGGAACCGGACCGAACCCATTGGGTCGGTCCGGTCATCGGTCCTAGGTTCAATAGGGTCGGTCCTCGGTCCCAAAAATTGAGGACTAGCACTGTACGGGTTGGTCCTAGGGCTAGGGGGTGGATCGACCCGACCCGGACCATACTCACCCCTAATAAGATGCTATACTGCGTGAATATTCATGTGTTGGAATCAACCGGCCTCGTCAATTTTTTCAAAAGCAAATCATTCCTGGCAAGACTAGGAATTTATAGACTTCTATTGTAGTCTCCCGTTGAGGCTAAGTAGTTCTCCTTTGTGTACCCTAACAAAGAGATCCAGTGAGAATCAAAGCTAACATCATGTTTCTTGAGTGTCAAGTGTTGGAAATTTCCTAAAAATTAGGTTTACATTAATTAACTGATTTTCTATTTTAAATAATCGGGTTAATAGATATTCCAATATTTATTAAACCCTTAAGTGATCTTATTGAATTGGGTTTTGGCAACTATTAATAACGGACTTAGTTAAGTAGCAAGGTTTAGGCAATTGTGTTTAACTAAAACCCGTAATGGGAGAGGTCCAGTTGACACTCTATTAATTAGGGATTACTAGATCCATTCTCTAACCTATAAAATGGTAAATTATACTTGTCAGTTGCTTAATCCCATTAAAAGCTGTTATACTAAAATAAGTCATAGAAGGAAGATCTAGCATTCCAATAGATCTTTGATTAAATAGAGTGATATATTTTTCTTCAAGTGAAACAATGGCTTAAATAGATACGTTTTAATTCTGTTGTACTTATTGATTACACGTCAAATTGTATGAGAAGTGATAACATTTTAGAGTGTCTATTTCGTGGCAAGCTTTGCTAGTATAACAATTTTTGGCTTATTGTGAAAAGACAGTTTGTTGTGAGCCATAATTTCATGAACGAGAAGACTCCACAATAATCCATAATTATTTATTATTTATGATCTATAATAGACCGTTATTCTCACATTATGTTTAAGATTGTCACAATATTATTATTTTTTTTATTGCCGACCCACACATTAAAAAAACATAAGAATTTGTATCTCATCACTCTACGAGTTCCGTTTCTTCATTCCGCGGCAATTACAATGGGGTCACTGTTTCCTCTTTGGCCAGATAAAAGAATGAACGTTCATGTAGAGAAGTGGGTCAGCTTAATTATGGAGTGTAGCCCCCGCGAGCGGCTTGATTCAAACACAAATCTTGACCCAATATCAGTAAAAGCCAATTTGTGAAAATGACTGACTTCTCCGTCTTTGAATTCTTCTCTTCTCGGAACCTATTTTGAACTTATTGAATAGGCTGCCAGACTAGTCGCGAAGATATATATTTAATATATATATATATATATATATATGTATATATATGTATATATTTATTTATTTATTTATCTCTTTGGGAAGGTGATCTGAGGGCACAAAATAAGAAACGAAATCACTGTTTACGTCTTGTATTCATACGCATCTTGAATAAGTTACCATAAATTATCTTAATATCATGCCGTGATATATTGTCTTCTTCTTGCGTGTTCATTCAATTTTGCCATAGACCCGAAAACGCCTGCTTTGACCACCGAACTCTCTCTCTCTAGGAACAGATTTAGATATGAATAAAGCAAATCAGCATTGACCAGCAAGAGAAGACCTCTCTGTTGCTGTCGCTCTCTCTCTCTCTTCGTGTCAAGTTTTTGAATAAAGAGAGCCGCCTTTTCTTACCAAAACGAAGCCTTATTCATTCACACGATCTTCCTGTTTCATCGATCGCTCCCTCTATTCGTTCACATCACACACCCACGAGTTTGCTTCTCGTGATATCACTTACAGACGCCGATCGTTAAATTGCTGATGTCCGATCATGGACGATGTTCTTGATGTACCCGAGTACTTCACGTGTCCCATTTCTCTGCAGTTGATGGGAGACCCCGTGACCACCGTCACCGGCATCACATATGACAGAGAGAGCATCGAGCACTGGCTTCTCGACGGCAAGAACGCGACCTGCCCTGTCACGAAGCAGCCGTTGACGAAGGACTCCGACCTGACCCCGAACCTCACCCTCCGCAGGCTGATCCAGTCGTGGCATGACGAGAACGCCTCTCGGGGTGTCAACCGCCTTCCCAACCTGAGAGCGCCCCTCGACAGGTCCTGCTTGCTCAAACTCATCAGAGACATCCGATGCCATCGATTGCAGATCGAGACCTTGAGACGCATTAAGTTGCTTGCGGTAGGGAACGAGCGAAATAGAAATCTTATGATAGAGGTTGGTGTGCCCAAGGCTGTAACGTCATACGTTGCAAATTGTTGCGACGAAAACCAGACCATTGGTCTCGAGGAAGCATTGAGCATACTAGTACTACTTCGAGTCCCATCCGCAACTGTGAAGCTACTTATCGGCCAAAACGATCGGATCATCAAAACGCTGACTTGGGTTTTAGGTTGTGAAGTAAACAATTGTGGCGCAGTGAGATCACACGCGCTTGTAGTCCTCGAAAGGATGTTCAAAGCGGCGAGCTCCTCAGTGCTAGAAAGATTGAAAAGCGAGTTCTTCCAAACAATCATCCGTCTCCTAAGGAACGGCATCACTCAACAGGCAGTAAATGCGTCGCTCCATATATTGCTAGACTCGTGCCCATGGGTGAGAAACCGTGCCATGATGGTGGAGCATGGCGCTGTGTTCGAGCTCATCGAGCTGGAACTAGGGTTTCCGGGGAAGAAAACCACTGAGCTAATCCTCGGAGTCTTGTTCCGCCTATGCTCTTGCGCCGACGGGAGGGCTCAGTTCATGGGCCACAGATGCGGGATCGCCGTTGTCTCGAAGAGGATTCTGAACGTCTCACAATCCACGGACGAGTGGGCCGTCCTCATACTTTCAATGCTGAGCAAATTTTCGGGGAATTCGATGTTTGTTCGGGAGATGCTAATGGTCGGAGCTGTGTCGAAGCTTGTCTTGTTGTTACAAGCGGATTGCGCGACGTACTTGAAAGACAAAGCTCGAGAGATACTTAAGACGCACTTCGACGAATGGAGGAAGTCTCCTTGCATCGATGATACGCTCTTAACTAGGGTTGCGAGGTGAGTGCATGATTTCCCTTTTCCCTTTTTTTGGGGGATTTTGGAGCCATTGAAGGGTGTTTGAATAAATTAAAAATGTGGTTTCTTTGTAACTCAAGTGTAAATTTTGCAAATATGGGAGAAAAGTGTCGACTTTTCTTGCAGTGTATTAGCTATCAGCAGAGAAAAGTAATAAATGACGATCATTTTCATACTGATTGAAATTCACTATTAGATAACTGTCTAATGCATTAGTTCTAAGTTTCTATTGGAATGTTAAAGTAATTGTTTCCAAATTATTTTGTCTCAATATTGTTCTCATGTTTAAGAATTGGATTATTGTAAGATCCACCACCAATGTAACAAGGAAAAAAAAAAAAAAAAAAATACAAACGCCGTCCATAATTACATGTGTTTTTGGTTGGTAACCGAATTTCTTCATGTGTCTCCAACCCCATTGTGAATGTGGAAGTTGTTTCTCAATCCGGCAGTTGATCTATTAAAAATGCTTAAAAATTTCATTTCTAAAACTCAGAAGATCATAGTAACTGTTGGTCATCACACACTACAACTATGACTACAGGTACGAATCCATATAACTATTAGCAAAAAAACTGCATCAAAAAACTTAAACTTCACGCATAGAATTCAATCTAAGTACTAGATTTTTTAATTGGTGCAACCAAGTACTGAACATTTGTCGAAAATTGCAATTTAGTTATAAATTAAGAGTGAAAAATGCAATTTGGTGCTGCCATCCATGCAACCTTCGAGTGTCGCGTATGTGGTTTTCAAAGACGTTCAACGAAAAAATGTGATTTAACTTTTTTGAAGAAGATTTCATGATTTAATTACACCCATTGGGATTATTTAGGCCTCGGTTTAATATTATATATGAGATATCAAATTTTCAGTGCGTTTTTTGCTTTTGTAAATTATTTCAACGGGTTTGTGTATATGTGTACATTGTGTCAGAAATGAGTTCCTAATGCTTCGGCAACAAGAGTTAGGGTTTTCATCAGTTATCAGTCTCGTTATGAACCAAATGTTTCTAAATTTTGTTAAAGAATCTTACAGAATGTGATGAAGTGGAAGTGAGGATCAACATGAATAAACTTTGCAAATATGCACGAGGAGCAAGAACATAGAGAATCTTGAGTTAATTGCCAAAGTTCCAAGCAGTAATGCAATCTCACCGAAGTTCGACAAACAGTTGACACGTGGTCCTCAAATCCTATCGAGCCAAATAAATTACCCGAGCAGAAATACAAAAAGGTCTCTCAAAAGCAAAATAAAAAGGAAGAGAAAACAGGGGGATGTAGAGAGTTGGTCGCTCATTCTCACCCTTTTGACTATTCTGAGAGAGAGAGCGCGCCTGACGAGTCGCAATTTCTATCGATTCAAAAGCTACAACCCTTAAAGCAACAGCTATTAAAATTCCTATCCTAGTCCGCTACTGGTGCGGATAGTACAATATCAATTGTACAAACCATACGCCATTGAATTTGTGGCACAATATATTCTCTATTATGAAAAATAAGGGGAAATTACTAAAAGAGCATTTTCAATATCGTTTCTCTCGTTCAATTTTGATCCCCATACTTTAATTTTTAGTGGATTTAGTCCCTAGATTAATTTCACGATTTTGGAGCAAATTCTGTAATCGCCATGGAAATATCGTCAGGAGAATACCAAATAAGCGGCAGACACAAACACACGGCGCCACCGTGGAATTCTAGAACTTACAAAACTGATGTATTTAATATGATTGGTGTTCAAAGTTTGCGTACGTGTTCCTCCATGTGTGGAAGCCTTAAAGGAGCTATTGGTGGTGGAGTTCCTACGGAGGCCAAACTCGTTGGCAGAAAGCCCACACCCTCAATATAGCATGGGCCGATCACGTACAAAATTATTAGTGGTTGTAGCGGAGAAATAATTATTTGTTAACTCAACTTATACTCGTAATTTTACGCAAAACAAACGTACATTGATGATTTCTCAATAGATATTCATCCCCTGCACGTTTGTTTGTTTGTTTTTTTTTTTTTTTTTTTGGTGACCCAGGGAATCCCGCACGGCCGGATGCTCGGAGTAAACCACTGGGGGTGACACGTGCTAGCCACCACACACGTGCTACCAGGTAAGTCACCTTGCGACACGCTGGGGTTTCGAACCCCTCCCCTTCGTGAGGGGGAGGAGGCCCAAAACCAACTGCGTCACCCAGGTGGGTGGTCCCGCACGTTTGTTAAACTTATGGAAAACTACTTATTCTTTTGGAGTAAATAAAAAATATCATATCCTTGTGATTTCTTGTTAGATGGCACTAGTACCATATTCAATGTTCATATGCGATTTTACTGTTTAATCTTGTAATTAAATTTGCCCAAATATTGAGTTTTCTTGTTTAATATGATTCACGTTTAGTTATGATAGAAATCTTTTATGGTTTATAATTTCGAACTTTTCTTGACTTACTTTTAAAGAAATGACAATATATTATCCATTATTTCGACATAGAGACTTCATCAGACTCGATCATGTGTGCTTTTGTGAACATGATCTCTTCCAACAAGACAACGAATCTTATTTTAGGGTGATTTGTTTTATGAAAGATAAACGATTTGAAAAATATTTCCTTAAATAGATTGCTCGTATCGCTTAGAATAATTAGCCAATGAAAAATGTTTTTATTATTGACAAAACTTTATGTTTAAATATTGTCAAAGACAATGAAAATAATTTTCGTCATTTAAAAAAAAAATTATACTATTGATTGTGTTTAGAAAATGTTTTTTAAATCATTCATTTTTTATGATACAAACACACCCTTATATATGGATCGGAAAGAAACCACATTTTTGCCCGTGAATTTCAATATTTTATCCTTCCATACACCTATTAGCTATCATCAATATGTCTAACAACCTTATCCTCCAACAAAAAGTGTCCATACATCCGGGGTTGGCATGCATAGTTAGGGCATCGAGAGATTTACAGCTCAATTATAGAGGTTAGTCATTCAAATCTCATCAATAGCAAGCTCAAAATAGTCTAGGTTATGATTAGTTAAATGTATGAACTTAAATGGTTCATGTAAGTTTCAAGGTAGTTGGACTAGATGTGAAAAAGAAAACTTGTAAAGAGCGCAATAAAAAGACAAGTCAAACTTCCCTTTTGGCTTTGGGGGCATGTGTTGCACTTCAACTTTGCTCGAGCAAACCCATCAAATTTGCAAATCATGTGCCACTCTGATTCCTTCTCTTTATGAACACTTCAGCGAAAGCACGACATGAGTCATACCTACCCTTTATTTAAAGGTGGAAAAGGAAGAAGAAAGAAAACACAATCGTGCATGAGTGAGCCTTGATTTCTTCAATGGCAGGTTTTTTTTTTTTTTAAATGTCAAAACTATTGTTTTTTCTATAACGTGAAGAACAAGCGTGGAGACACGGCTATCAACAGACTTATGAAAAATCTCGAAAGATTCACGAACTAATTTAGCCCGGCCACTGTACATGTCACCCTGATTCAGAATAGTTTGGTCAAAATTAGTGGAATTTGAACAGTCGACTTCAGTTTCCAAACTGAAAAGTTTCCGACATCACAACCAAGTGTGAATATGGGTCAACGAAGGTGAATTCCACATCCTGAGCCCAGATTCGAGTCGTCGCTAATAAAGCGGGATGGTGGGGCCCATACGACGGTGGTCAGAGCTGACCGACAATGATAACAGTGCTCTGAAGGGTGGAGGAGATGTCGCGGGGGTGAAGCGCGTTGTTAAATTATTTTGTATTGCTTATTTACGGGGACTCTTCACAAATATTACTTGATTTCCCTCGACCAACAAACTTAAACATTGTGTTAGATATTTTGATATTAGAGTTGGGTTTCACCCCATTTTATTTTACATGCGTGATCAATATTCATTTGTAATTTCTAATATGACTTGCAAATGAAAGAATGAGTTAAAAGTATTCATATCGCTTATTTACGGGATTTATATACCCGATATTACATAGTTTCATCAATTAACGTACCAAGTTCCCAAACTGAACGTTCACCTCTAAATCTAGTCTCTAACCCATCAAACTATGCATTTCTCCACTCACCTACTAATCATTAGTCTCTCTCTCTCTCTTTTTTTTTTTTTTTTTTCCAATCATTGAGAACCGCATGCTAGAATCGTCGATTGCCGTTGAACGTTTCAAAGTCGTCCGAAGCTAAAATCGATGTTTATTCATACGTATAATTTTTTAAAAGAGTGCAAATAAGTCTCTTAGAAATACAAGATATTGCGTCTTAGACCGTCGAATGGTCGACGGTGGTTGTGTGCTGGTAGGGTTTTGGTGTAGACCTCCATTTAAATTACACCCAAAAAAGAGAGTAGCTGTTCGACGACCGACCAAGGAATTATTGGTGCCAAACGAACGTAGATGTAAATCGTCCACAAGCCACATATCTATATGTTTAAAGCCATGCATGTCGGATACAAGTACTCGAGGAAAAGCAAAAAAAAAAGGAACACTTGATTATATATTGGAAAAGAAGAAAAATTAATATATTTGAATAAAATAGAAGTAAAACCGAAAAAGAAAGATGTTGGGATTGTTTGGTTTGGTTGAGTAAATTCTATCTGGAAAAATGATAACGAATGTGGAATTGATTAGCTTTGATTTCGTTTTGATCTAACTTATCCTATGCAGTATGTTTTGAAATCAATTTTGTTAGAAGATATGATCCTGTAAATTTGTAATTGATCTGTAAATCTGTAATTGATAGAGAATCACTTATTTTAGGATAGAAAGGATAGAAGAAGATAAGGAAATTCTAGACTTCCTTTATTACTTTATACACTGTAAATTAAATACATTGTATTCGGGTACAGATGAAATCAATGAAAAGAGAGGTTCAATTTCCTCTACAATCTCTCTCACGATCTTTCTCTACCCTTCTGACATGGTATCAGAGCTGTCGATCCTGGCATAGCTCTTATCGAATTATCTGTATTCCTCAAATTGTTGTCTGTTGTTGCCCTGCAAAATGAAAGCTTGATATCGCCAGAAATTCTTCCCTATTTTCATTACCTACCTGCAACTCTGAAGAAATCCTTTCATCCATTCAACCATCGTGATCAATCGATTCCCACTTGTGGAACTCCACCTGCAAAATTAGAGTTACCATAGGAATTGTCATTTCCCAGAAAACAATTCAATCATCATAGATAAAACACATGAGCATACCTTAACCCAGGATTCGCCAGAGGAGTAGGGGATCCAAGAATCATCCATCACCAACCCAGCTACTCAATCCAGTCAGCCACAATCGACCAACGTGCCATGGCAACAGTTCCCGACTAAGTTCAATCTGGGGTAGCCCTTCACGGGCCATCCATTCCAGTGGATACCATATCCATGGTTCCAGTCATCACCGCCGGGAAGCTACCAAGGCAGCGTTGGGACTAATGGAGGTTCGCCAACCATTGAAGGGGCAAATCCTGCCATCAGACCAGAGCAGACGGGCGAATCAACAGGGATCGGGATGGGAAACCCATACCCGACCTTTTCAAATGCGGGGCAACTGAATCAAAGCACTGGACCCGATGGTTCGGGAATTGGAGGAAACCCTTACCCGAACCTCGGACCTGGATTTTTCCCATATCAGATTTTTGGTACCGGCAGCAAACCGGAACCCGGCGACCCACTCCATACAACAAACGCCGACGGTCCAGAATTAAAACTCATCAGCAGAGAGTTAATCGGCGCCGACAACTACTCGAACTGGGCGCGCGAGTTCCGATGCGCACTTGTAACCAAAGATAAAGAGGGCTTTCTGGATGGATCAATCCCGATTCCAACCGACGAAAAGATGGCACGACTGTGGAGAAAATGCAATCGACTCGTTAGGACTTGGATCGGAAATTGCATTTCATCCGAAGTTGCGGCCGCTCTCCCCCCGACGGAAGATCCGAGGCAAATGTGGGAAAACATCAAAGAAGTGTTCGGAAAACTTGATCAAGTGAAGATTTTCACACTAACACAGTAGATTTCCGAATTAAAACAGGGAAATATGAGCATAGCAACCGTCTACAACAAACTCGCGGCTCTATGGAATGAACTTGAAGCAGCCGAGGAGAGATTTGAGTGGCCGGAGCCGATTTTGCAACAATACAGAGCCATACGAGAAAGGGAAAAGGCGATTAGATTTATGCTCATTCTCAACGAGGCTTACCTTTCGTTTCGGTCTCAAATCCTCACAATGGAACCCATGCCGAGCCTCAATCGAATCTACCAACTTGCCATCCAAGAGGAGAGTCAACAACGGACGGCAGATCTGAGGATTCCCGGAGGAGATGGGGTCGCTCTGGTTGCAAGAGGGTAGATCCGATCGAGGAGCAGAGGAGGAGAGCTAGGGTTTCTCGACGGATCGAGGAACAGAGGAGGAGAGCTAGGGTTCCTCGACGGAAACCCTAACTCCTCGAGGAACCCTAGCCACACAAGCCATGTTCCACCTTTTATAGGTGGATCCGACGGCCACCATTCCTCCAGTGGATCCAACGGTCCACGATGCCAAGGGACTTATGGGCCGAATGGGCCGCGTGGAAGCTATTCGGATGGGCTGGATTTTTTGCCTGAAATGGAAAACAGTCTTGGGCCGACCTTGGCCCAAGTTCACCAACCCACGAATAGGCCCATTTTAGCTGGGAAAAATTTTATTCCCAAAGGCAAAGGGAAACTCTACTGTGAATACTGCAAGCGTCCACATCATACAAAGGAAAATTGCTGGAAGCTGCACGGGAAACCTGGAGAAAAGGAAAAGGGAAAATTCTCTTCAATTTTTCAAGTGTCAGGACAATCATCAGGGAATACAATCACTTATGATCAATATCAAGAGATGATGGAAGCAATAAGGAAACTGGACACTTCCGACAAAATTGGGGGTTTCACGGCTACATCTCACTTTGTCGATGAATTCAATTTCCAGGAATGCATGGATTATTGATTCGAGTGCAAGTGATCACATTGTTTGTGATAAGAATTCACTTTCCAATATTAGAAAATTATCCTCTACCATATCAGTGCAGCTCCCAAATGGAAATTCCACACAAGTTGAAATGATTGGCACAGTAATTCTAAGCCCACTTATTGTGCTTAAAGACGTATTCTATGTCTCTAACTTCCATTTCAATCTTATCTCAGTATCCCGAGCTTGCGAAGAAAATTCTTGTCGAGTCTTATTCAATTCTGATAAATGTTTGTTTCAGGGCCTTTCGACTGGGAAATTAATGGGCTTGGGTAGAGTATTCCAAGGACTATATTTTTGGATGGATGTTTCTAAGAGTCTTAATTTTCTTTCCAATAAATTCTTGTGTAATTCTGCTTTCAATAAAGAGACTCTACTTAATCATCAGAGACTGGGCCATTCTGCCTTATTCCTTTGTCCTCAATGTCCCATTTGTCCATTGGCAAAACAGACACGTCCCTCCTTTCATCAAAGTACTTCTCAAGTTGATGAAATTTTTTTCTTTGATTCATGTTGATGTCTCTGGGGACCTTATCATACTCTGAATCATGATGGTTCTCGTTTTTTCCTCACCATTGTGGATGATTTTTCACGAGCCACATGGACATTCTTAATGCAGTCAAAAATCAAGTCCTCTCTCACATGAAAACCTTCCTTGCCATATCTAAAACTCAGTTTGGGAAATCCATTAAACATATTCGCACTAATAATGGTAGAGAATTTTTCAATAGTGAATGCACATCCTTGTTTACATTAAATGGGATCTTGCATGAGAGCACCTGAACCTACACACCACAGCAGAATGGAGTTGTTGAGCGGAAACACCGGCATCTACTTGAAGTAGCACGAGCTCTCAAATTCCAGGCAGCTATACCTGAGAAATTTTGGGGAGATTGTGTACTTACAGCTGCTTATTTGATTAATCGTATGCTATCACGCACTCTCAAAGGGAAGACTCCTTTCGAAATCTTGTATGGAAAGAAGCCGGATCTGAGTCATCTCAGAATCTTTGGTTGCCTGTGCTATGCAACTACAGTAGGGCACAGAGATAAAATGGGACCTCGTGCTCGACAATGCATATTCATGGGATATCCAACTCTGAAACGAGGATATAGAGTATATGAGCCATCCACAGGAGAATTCTTCATCAGCAGGGATGTGGTATTTCATGAGGATATTTTCCCTTTCTGAGATGCAAATATCTCGCCTAAAGATGAGGGGACGACTAATAAGCATTTTTTTTATCAGAGGATGATCTCTCTCCACGAGAATCTTATGTTGTCATTCCTCCTCAAAATTCTCAAGAATTATATGCTGCACTGGAGTCCACTTCCACTGAGGATGTTCAGGGATCTTCACAAATCGAAGATGTTCGGGAAAACTTACCAGTGACAAGCTAGGATTCTTCTGTGGAAGTCCCTTCAGAATCAAGTCATACTGATAAAATCTCATTGACTCAACATGAAGAACCTCGGCGATCTAGTCGAATTAGTCGTCCACCAATATGGACAAAAGATTTTGTCTGCAATCTTTCTGGGACAAAAGGTACACACTACCCTATCTCTTCCTATGTTTCTTTTGGAAGATTATCATCAGGACATTCACATTGCATGAGTAGTATTTCTGATGAGCATGAGCCGACTAGCTATAATGAGGCAAAAAATGATCCTCGTTGGCAGAAGGCCATGGAATCTGAGTTGCATGCTTTAATGGACAATCATACCTGGGATATTGTATCACTGCATGATCATCGCAAACCCATTGGCTGTAAATGGGTGTATAAAATAAAATACAAGGCAGATGGCTCTGTTGAAAGATACAAGGCTCGATTAGTGGCAAAAGGCTTTACATAGTGCGAGGGTTTCGACTATCATGAGACTTTTTCGCCTGTAGCAAAACATGTCACAGTTCAAGCTTTCCTATCCATTGCTGCTTTTCGTGACTGGCCACTGCATCAAATGGATGTTCACAATGCATTCTTACATGGTGACCTAGATGAAGAGATATACATGGAGCTTCCACTGGGATTACGGAGACAGGGGGAGTCGAAGGTATGTTGTCTCCGTAAATCTCTCTATGGATTAAAACAGGCTTCCAGGCAGTGGTATGCTAAGATCACCAGTGCACTTACAGCCGTTGGATTCAAACAATCTAAATATGACTATGCCTTATTTTCTTGGATAAGAGGTACGTCATCCATCTACTTGATGATATATGTAGATGACATCCTAATTATGGGAAATAATGATTCCGATGTGAAGAAACTGAAGGAGTATCTACATTCGGCTTTCCATATCAAAGACTTAGGGCCACCTAAGTATTTCCTTGGTATTGAGATAGCTCGTTCAGCACAAGGAATCTCATTAAGTCAGCGGAAATTTGTGCTGGAAATAATATCTCGGCGGGATTATCGCCAATGCCGCAAACCATCGCTTATTCCTATTGAGCGAAATGCCAAGGCGACCTCCATCGAGTATGACCATGGCACATCCTCTCTCTCTGATGATCCACTGTTACAAGATCCTTCAGGATATCAGAGACTCGTAGGCAAATTGATATATCTCACCATGACCAGGCCGGACATTTGTTATGCAGTACAGACTCTCAGTCAATTTATGCATAGTCCGAAACAATCTTACATGAATGCAGCTTTGAAGATTGTGAGATATTTAAAGAATTGTCCGGGTCTTGGAATACTTCTTTCCCGAAATTGCAACATGGAAATGACGCCCTACTGTGATGCGGATTATGCTACATGCCCCATGAGCGGGAGGTCTATCACCGGTTTCGCATCAAGTTTGGAGAATCACCGCTTTCATGGAAGACCAAGAAGCGAGTCCACGGTATCGTTGTCTTCAGCTGAAGCCGAATACCGATCCATGGCCAAGAAAGTTTGCGAAATTGTGTGGTTAAGAGGCTTACTTCTGGACCTAGGAGGTCCCGTCAAAGGACCAACTCTACTTTTCTGTGATAATGATTCAGCACTGAAGCTTGCAGCAAATCTTGTGCTGCATGAGAGGACGAAGCATATAGAAGTTGATTGCCATTTCACTCGAGAAAAAATCCAAGAAGGAGTAATCGAGACAAGAGGAATCAGGACGCTGGAGCAACCTGCTGACATATTTACTAAGCCTCTTTGTCAAAGACAACACACATATCTTCTGAGCAAGCTAGGTGTCTTAGACATCTATAAGCCACCAGCTTGAGGGGGAGTGTTAGAAGATATGATCCTGCAAATCTATAATTGATCTGTAAATCTGTAATTGATAGAGAATCACTTATTTTAGGATAGAAAGGATAGAAGAAGATAGGGAAATTCTAGACTTCTTTTATTACTTTATACACTGTAAATTAAATACATTGTATTCGGGTACAGATGAAATCAATGAAAAGAGAGGTTCAATTTCCTCTACAATCTCTCTCACGATCTTTCTCTACCATTCTGACAAATTTCATCATTCTTATCATCTATTTTCCATATGATAGCACAAGTGATTTACATATCAAAACCTTAATGTATGATGGGATAAAAGCTCCGATCGAACGCTCTATGGCTGCGGGGCCGCGGTTGACGCATGCGCAAGCGTCACTCATGGCTCCCGCCGTGCACAATCTCTTCCTTAGCCTTTTGCTTCTTTGGCCGAAGTAGAGTCGAAGAAAGAAGAAGAAAATAAACACCAAATACTGCAAAAGGACAAAAAAGGAGAGGAGCAAAAACAATAGCGGCGGCTTTGCGTGTTTTTCATTTTGGATCATTATCGCATGATTGTTGGGATTTTGTGGTGTCGTGTTGAACATAAAAATTAAAGAAAATCTATCGATTTTCAGAATAAAAAATAAGACGAGTTTGTAGAAAGTTTGACGTCCTTTACGGTGGGCACTGACTCGCTTTGAATACGGTCCGTTCCGAAAACCACGTGATTTGACTCCCACGACTCTCTCTCTATCTCTCCCTGTCACTTGAGTCTCAGTCGATAACCCCACTATTCTACCTCAGCTGTGACGCCTTGTGTGAACAGCTTTTGATCTCGTTTTGTGTTCACACATGAATGGGTCGAAAGTGGGGTGTGTCCTCTTCTTTAGCCTCATTATTGCAGGGAGAAGATGGGACGTTCCCATTTCCTTGAGCACCTTAAATTATTTACTCATCATGGTAGTCATTGTAGACTAAATTTTTGTTGACAGTAGGATTTTATAAATTTATGTTGGTAATTATGATTTAGAGGTGGTCCAAAAATTCGTCAATTAAAAATTTCCATGGTTTGTCGTCCAACTTATAAAGTTCGAAGTCCACTCAAACAGCTGAGCACGCAAATAAAACTTTCGATAAGTGCGGAAAAAAAAAATGAACAAACACATTCAAACTTATATGCTCTTTTGAGATCCTTCAAAATTCTTAAGCTCCATCTATTTTGCACAAAATAAAAAAATTGGATAATTTTTTTTTTTGGTGGCGAGGAATCCCGTGGCCGACAAATGGCATGAAGAAACTCCCCTGGGGACTCAGGGCGGCTGTAGGGCCCACCACAAGATCTCCAGGGTAAGAATCCCTAACGATGTCTCTGGGATTTGAACTTCTCCCCTTCATTATATCTTTATATCTTTTACAAAATTCAGTGAGCGGAATTTTCATTGTTTACGAAAATATTTAGGTATAAATTGTTGTCAATAATAAAGACATTTCCTTTTGATAAATTATCTCAAGTAATACAAACGATTATTTTCAGAATTAATTTGTCATTAGCATATGGATGCACCACTGCATGACAAATCAAGAATAGCATGTATAGAAAAATTAATTTACAATAACTATCAGGCCTTATAACCATGAATATTACAACCTAAAATTGACGAGGTCTCCGGTTGACTTCGTCGGGACGGCAGCGTGCAATTTTTAGAGTGGACTGAAACGGAGGAGGTCGACGCCCTTTCGATCACGTGCTATTTTGGCGACTCCTTTTGACTCTCTCCCCCTCGTTCATAGTGCGGGGGTTTCGCGTGAGCCCTGCTCGAACTTGTCCGTGTTTTGACCTTCTCACTTTGAATCTCTCATCCTCCCAACTTCATATATAAAACCCTCAGACCCGCACAAAGCATCTTCAAACCCAGCTGAACTCAACCAACTCCATCAAATCGTTCAAACCCTCCTTCTTCTTGGAGGGATTCATAAGCATTTCTTGAGCTCTTCTTCGGCCTTCTGCCCTTTTCACTTCTCAATCTCTCTCTCTCTCTCTCTCCTTCGGGGTTACAGTTCTTCGTCTCCTTCGCGATCTACTTTCGATACCAATGGAGGAAGTCGAAATTCCCTCGTTCTTCGTATTCCCGATTTCTCTCCAGCTCATGAAGGACCCCGTCACGGTGCCCACCGGTATAACGTACGACCGCGAGAGCATCGAGAAGTGGTTGTTCTCCACCAAGAAAGGCACGTGCCCCGTGACCAAGCAAGCGATTCCAGACTGCGAATTGACGCCCAACCACACGCTCCGGCGGCTCATCCAATCGTGGTGCACCCTCAATGCTGCGCATGGCATCGAAAGGATTCCGACCCCAAGACCTCCCATAAGCAAGTCCCAGATTGCGAAGCTCCTCCACGAGGCTGAGTCCCCAGACATGCGAAACGAGTGTCTCAAAAGACTGCGGTCGATCGCTACCGAGAACGCCACTAACCGATGCTGCATGGAAGCCGCTGGTGCCGCTGACTTCTTGGCGACACTAGTGAAAAATGAAACCTCGGTGAGCTCTACATTACTAGGTGAAACATTGTCCGACTGTCTGAGTTTTGAGGTCACAACTAGACCGCTTGATGAGGCTCTGGCCGTACTTTATCACCTACAACTCTCTGAAGCCAGCCTTAAGAACCTCATGGGCAATGACGGAGTGTTTGTCGACTCGTTGACTCGAATCATGCAGAGCGGAACCTGCGACTCTAGGGCATACGCAGTCATGTTGCTAAAGTCCATGTTTGAAGTCGCTGATATCATTCAACTGTCAAGATTGAGAAAGGAATTGTTCGTTGAAGTAGTTCGACTTCTGCGTGATCAAGTCTCACAGAAGGCAACGAAATCTGCATTGAAACTGCTTATCCTTGCCTGCCTAATGGGTCGGAACCGAGTCAAAGCCGTGGAAGCCAGTGCCGTGCCGGTCTTGATCGATCTTCTCCTCGATTCATGCAACAAAAGGCAGAGCGAAATGATCCTTTTGCTTTTGGACGTGCTGTGCCAATGCGCAGAGGGAAGAGCCGAATTGTTAAAGCAGGGAGCGGGGATTGCCATCGTGTCGAAGAGGATACTAAGGGTTTCGGAGACAGCGAGCGAGAGATGTGTCAGAATTCTCTTGTCCATCTCCAAGTTCTCGGCAACACCGAGCGTTGTTCAAGAGATGTTGCAAGTAGGCGTTGCCGCGAAGTTGTGTCTATTCCTCCAAGTTGAGGGCAGGAGCGAGACGAAGGAAAAGGCAAGAGAGATTCTCAAATTGCATGCCCGGGCATGGAAGAACTCTCCGTGTATCCCTGCTGAGTTCCTTTCTTCTTATCCAGCATGAGAAGAGAATCGGCTTTTCCTTTGTAAAACTTCATTTAGAGAGTTCTTTAGATAGGTCAATCGATTGTACACATTATTTATTTTACCGATGAAAATTACGATATATGGAATGGATATGAATATACTTCTTGATAAATTGGGTGTCGGATTTCCAAACAATGGAGGGCTGCCTATGTAATAACTTTTGTCAGCCGTTGACACTTATTCACCGTTCATGTTCAGGCATTTCTCGCATTTAGCATCAACATTCATGCGTGACAACAAGTGGGTCGTTGTGCATAGTCAAAGGAAAGAATATTGCGAATCAAGGGGACGAAAGAAAAATGATATCTTCCGTTGATGTGGTAGTGATTTACGGCCAGAGCGAAGAAGGAAAGAGGGAAGATTGCCTCTTGTTTTGAATAAAAGTTTGGCAACAGGATGGCAGAAAGGATTTGGTCACAAGACACAACGTTCAGCTGGAGGGAGCGAGCCGAGAAGGATTCTGTCTTTAGAATGGAATGGATCCGTCGTATTACGGGGGGCAAAGATTGGTGAGTACGGGAAGGGAAAGAAAGGAAAATATGTATGTACGGAGGACAATAATGTGAGCAACGGATCTTTGAGTCAAAGGAAGAAAATCGATGGCGAGAGATGCACTACCAAATCTTTGATTTCCCACCGTCGTAGTAATTCAAGGGGAGTTTGCGCCATAAGATGGCAAGCGCGGTGGTCATTATGGAAGAGTTTGGCTGAGTAGATTTTCTGCAACTAAGACTGCCTCAGCCCGATGCCCCTCCGGCACCTACAGATCCGGGTCGGCCTTCGCTCCCTTTAATAGGCGCCCGGCGATCTTGGGAAGTGATGCCCCTCCGGCACCTACAACCTGACGTTTTCAAATGGATTTTTGTTTTTTGTTTTTTTGTTCCTGGGAATAAAAGAACAGAAATCTTGGGGAAGTGAAATGTTCTCATGCACCCCCTAAGGTGCTGTTTAGGAATGTTCGGGGAACACTTGTTTCTATTCTTTTGTTCTTGGAACAGAAACACATTTGGTAATTTTTTTTGTTTCTGAGAATAGATTTGGAACAAAAATAAGAAACAAAAAAAAAATTATTTCTTGTTCCCATGTACAACTCAATAAACAAACTTTTCTTTTCTCTTCCTTTCTTTTCTTTCTTTTTGTCTTCCATTGACCTTGACTATAGCTGACAGCCGATTAGATGAGGCGCCCTCGAGCGCCGCCCTGGCTAGGCAAGGCTTGACTTGGCCCAGCTTTGGCGAGACCAAGCCTCACCCAACCATTGCAAGGTCGATGTCGCCCACGGTGGCATCGCCTGGCCTCGCGGTGGCCAAGCGAGGCTCAGCCTCGACAAATTTGGGTGAGGCTGGGCTTTGCCCAACCACCACGAGATCAACGTCGCTTGGGTGGGCAAGGCCGACCTCGCGATGGCCGGGCAAGGTCAAGTCTCGTTGGTGATTGAGCGAGGCTCGACCTCACCTAACCACCACGAGGTCGATGTCGCCTAGGTGGGTGAGGCCGAACTCACGGTGGCCGAGTGAGGCTTGGCCTTGTCAAATTTGGGCGAGGTCGCCTCATTGGCCCTCGTCGGCCGATCGCCACCACCATGGCCAAGGTCGACGATTTGTTAAAGGAAGGAGAAGGAAAAAAAGAATAATATAATAAAATTATTAATAAATTAAAAGAAATTTTAAGTCACAAAAATATTTGAGGCTGTACCAAAACAAAAATTTTATATACACTTTAAAATACTTAGAAACTGTTGTCAAGAATAGAAATATAAAAAAAAAATTTCTAAAAAGAACTTGTTTTCGAGAGCAGACGGTATTATCAAACGCGCCTTAATCCTCTGTCCTACCTAATCTAGGACGTCTTGTCTAAACAACTTTTAATCTTGTTTTCTCTTCACATATGAATGGATTGAAAGAAGGGGGGGGTGGGTTGGCGTCTTCTTTATTTCAGGGAGAAGATGTGACGTTCACATTTGCATGAGCACCTTCAATTATTCATTGACTATGATAGACATTGTAAATTATATTTTTGTTGATAGTGGGATCTTATAAATTATAATTAAGTGGTTTATTTTTTTAATGTACAAGTGGCTTAAGATTCATTAATTATAAATTTCCATTGTTTGTCATCCAACTTATAAAGTCCAATGTCCAATTTCTTTTCTTTTTGTTGAGATAAAGTACAAAGTCCAAATAAACAATTGAACGCGTGGATGGAATATTTAATAATTGCGGAAAAAATTAATAATAAACAAACACATTCAAATTTACGTGCCCTTTTAAGGGTTCTCCATGATACTTAATTTATTTAAATATTACTTGTCGCACAAACCTAAAGTTGTTTTTTGTTGAAATATATCACATATCATTTGATTATGGAATTTATATGCTTTTTATATACACATAATCTCCTTCCTTCCACTTATTTGCATGTGTTAACACCTAAATTTTGGCGGTCCGATCATTTATTTATTGCATAAAAAATTAAGGGTTAATTTTATCCCTGAAAAAAAATATTAATTAGTTAAATAATACATAGATTTAAGTGCATTTATTTTAATTTAAATTTTTATATTTTATTGGGCCGGTGGTGGAAGTGTTCAAATTTATATTTTGGAGCTTTAGTTCGGCGGGTCGGGCTAGGCCCACGGAATGAGCAAATTAGCCCAAGCCCGTTGTTTTTTTATTAATTAATTAATTTATGAGAAATTGAGATTTGAGGCGATATTACGGTGGTTTTTGGGATTTTAAAAAAAATCGGATTTGCAATCTTATCTTTAGTCTTTTGGTGATAAAATCGTTGGGAATATTAAAGAGGATAAGGAATAATCTAAAATATTTTGTTGTGGATGGAGATTTCGAAAGGTTTTAAAGTTGGTTAACGAAGCTTTATCTTTAATGGTTAAATGGATTATCTTGAAAAATCTCCATATCTTTAACAGTTAGGTCAATATATTGGGGAAATAGATTGATTTGTTTTTCGATATAAATAAAGGGGGTACGGCTTCGCTAGAAGGGGGGGCTTCGATTGCTTGAAGGAAAAAACACAAAAAAGCCAATGGCATCTTTTGCTTCTGCAGAAAGGATAGAGTGACGTGAGAGAGAGAGTCAGTGGAAAGTGACGTGTGAGGAGAGAGGGGAGAAGGAAAACAAATAGAAAGAAATTAAAAAAAGGGGCTGAAACTGTTTCTCTTCTCCAGTGGGTCGGCTGGCCCACCGCGCCTGCCTGAGCTTCGCCCTCCACCTGCGGCACTTCTGCTCCGACACAGCATGACCAGCACCATGCTCGAGCCGCCAGCAGCCGCTCTGATCTAATCCTGACCTGCCTAGCCCGGAGTCCTGTGAAGCCACTGTCTCCTTCTCGCGACACCAGCAACTGCGCCCGAGACTCCCGCGACGTCGCTGCAACCGTTGCCAATCACCTGAGCCCCCGAGCATCTGTGACCGCCGATCCAGGTTCCGCCCGAACGCCGACGCTGCTTCCTCTCGCCTGCTGTCGACCGGAGCCCTCGACGACGAGATCGCGCCCGTGGCCCATCATCTTCGCCTCTGCCGCGCCTTCGTGAGCACCTGTGCGCCTGTCGATCTGCCTCTGCAGCAGATCCCCTCAGCAGCTCAACCCAGCACCGTCCTGCTTGGCCTCACTCGAGAGCCCACCGCCTCTGCTCGAGCCTCCACCCGCGATGCTCTTGCTCTGACGTCGGTAGATCCCGAGCCAATTGACACACCTTCTGTCAATCCGACAAAGCCGCTTCTGTGGCCGACCCCCTTTGATCGCGTCGTCCACTGTCGACTCACCTCCCAACCACTACAAAGTTTCTGTTTCTACAGGTTCGGCCCCCGCGACGCTGCAGTGCCTCTGTCCATGACCGCCCCCCGCAATGCCAGTAGATCCAGTGCCTACCGTCGCGCCGCCTCTGTTCCGCCGACTAAGCCGCTCCTGCGCTAATTCGAGCCACCGCTGATTCACCTCTTCACCGCTTGCCCGCCGCCGGTTCACCTTCGCCGGAGCCCCCTGCACGTCCGACGACATGCTGCTCCCCGGTGACCCAGAGACCCACCGCTGCACGTGACCTAGAAGAGAAAAAAAAAAAACAAAAGAAAAAAATTAGGTGGTTTGCTTTTCAAATTACTTTATTTTATTTAGTTTAATTATTTAAATTGCAATATTAAGTGTTAATGTTTGTAATTTCATAGGCATTGTCTGCAGGGATTTTGTCCGGAATTATTGTAATTATTAATTTGATCCGAGAGACATTGGATCATTGTTTTAATTATATTAATTGTTGGGCTTTTAGTAGGATTTTAATGATTAAATTATTATAATTATTAATTTGATCCGTAAGACTTCGGATCAGATTTTTAATTATTTTGAACTCTTTGTTGTGATAATTAGGGTTAAAATAGTCGTTAATTTGACCTGTGAGACAACAGGCTATTTTTTCGATTATTTTAATTCTTCATTTTGATGATAGTGTAGATTTTATATTTACTTATCCTTAAAGAAAAAACCAACAATAAAAAAATCATAAAATCATAAAATCATAAAAAATTTCAAATCTTGCATGAGCATATAAGTTTAGTAAATTAGATATATAGACTTAAATTAGACATGTAGGATTAGTAAATTAGATTTTTTAGGATTACAATTTTAAAATTGCATCATTAGGTTTCTTTCTTTTTAATAAAAATTATTAAGTCATTTTGGAAAAAGAATAAAAAATACAAAAGCCATTTACTTAGTTAATCACTAGATTAATTCATAATTCATCTCATTTCATATCACCATTATTTAGCATAGGTTACATATATGCATTAAAAAAATGAATCATCATTAAAAAAAATCATAAAAGAACATGCATATAGAAATATCATGTCATTCATCCCATATCATGTAGCACATGCATACTTAGGATTATATAAATTAGATCGCATACATATAGTGATAGTTTAAGTTATGACATATGAATTGCATCTTGCAAGTCATTAAAATAAATTCATGCACATTAAGTTAAATTAAGATTAGATTTAATAAATATTAATTAAAAGAAAGATTAGATATCATGTCATTTAAAAAATCATATTTAGGGTAATGCATATCATATTAGCACAATGACATTAACCATTTCCTGTCAGTAGATTAGGTCATTTGCTAAGTGTTAAATGATACATAATATGCATATTAGCTTGCATGTTATACGTCATGTAGAATTAGGATAATTCTTTGCACGTCATTGCATATTAGAATTGCATGTTTATTAATTAAGGGTTTAGATAATTTCCCTTAGATAAATTGTATGTTATTGCTAGAAAAATAAAACGCCCATGTCATATAGAATTAGGATCATGAAAGTGCATGTCATTTAGTGATAATTGCTAGGTCCATCTAATTAGAAATTACTCTTCATTAGAGTTAAATCATTAGATTAATTTAAATTGCATGTTTAATTATTGCATTTCTTTTACTCCGTTTAGGTTATATTGCCACGTCATATCATTTCATATTAAATTAGCGACATACATTGCATATTGCATGATTTTCATTAATTAAGTGAAAATAAAAAAAAGAAATTGCGTGTTAATTGGAAAATCATATTTAGGTCTGTCAATGTGATTTCTGATTTAACATTGTAATGCTTTTGTTGCTTTGAAGTAAATTTGTATTTATTCATCGCTTTAATCTGAGTGTTAAATCGGTGGTTTGCGTACTCGCATGATCATCTAATATGTTAGGAAGTGAGTTAAAATAAATCAAAGCTGCCTGCAAAAACATTTTTTGAAAACTTGAAAAAGAAATGGTACTGAAAGGGCATTAGAGAAGTTTAATGTAATCAAGTCCCCGTACCCTTAGTCTTTGGTTCGTAGGAATAAAATAGTTCTTCCGTTATTTTACTTAGGTGTCTAATCAACCTACCGAAAAATAATTAGTGACGACTCCTAGATAAAATTCATTTGCATGGTAAATATTTAAACCTTAAGTCGCGAATTGGTATAGACTTGGGAAAGCCCAAGCTAAGTTTAAAACTTAGTAGTCCATTAACCTAAAGTCTAGGTGGTACACCCCGAATTTTTAGGTCGCGACAGCTTGGCGACTCCGCTGGGGACTGTGTACTAAAACACTTAGTGGACTTAGGCCATTTTTCTTTTAAAAATATTTTTACTTGGCAGCAAGGATACCAGGTACGTCCCTAATTTAAGTGTTAAATGTTCTTGCAGATGGGAGATATAAGGAAAGTAGTCTTTGCTAACCCCTTGTTTTGCAGGTTGGAGTTAAGGATGAATGGTTGAATTTAAACTATAGAAGTGTTATTTGCAATTAAACTGTTGTGCATGTTTTATTATTTTTAGCACTACACTATTGCACACACAACCTGTTGCCGGACCTGGGCTGCGATAGGATTCTTAGGATGGTGTTGAGAAGGATATTCCCTCTAAAGCGAGACTGCTATGTAGAGGTTGACATTCTCTTCCCCGAAAGTTCTTCATGGTGTCGAATGTGTTTGTCCATATCCGCGAGACTGCGAGATTATTGGGCATTCCATTCGACTGAGCAGGGGTTGGGGGGACCTGACACGTTAATGCGAGACTGCAATGGTCAGATCATCCTCTTAGCTCAACTTTGTTAAGCCATCTAGATAAAAATCGAACCTCACATTTCATGTGTGTGTCTATGTGATTGTCATTCCCAGTGAAAGTAAGTTGTTTAAATCCTCACTACTGCAATTTACTTGCAATTTTGTCGATCCATGACAATAGGTTTTGTCATCGGTCTTATTTTATATGCGATGGGGAAAACTGACGTACAATTTATTTCCACTCCCAAAAAAGAGCTCAAGAGGTGGTTGGACCATTTCAGAGATATGTGAAAGCCAGGATCGCCCGACTTCTCCCGTTGTTAGAGATCAACATCCATTCTAGTGTTATACAGGCGTTGCCTCACTTCTGGTGTCCACAAACTTCCACCTTTGTGTTTGGTAAGTTCGAACTGACTCCAACACTTGAAGAATATAGTGGTGCCATTAGAATGCCCTTGGAAAAGGAATTGCTAGGCTGCCTATCGGTATAGATTCTATTTCTGAATTATCACAATTTTTAAAAATAAAAGCTAAAAGAGTAAGGAGAGTTGTCAAAGCTAACTGTTTTGCATGTCTATTTTCATTCTTAGAAGAGTGTTTTGCAAATCAATTGATGATTTCAAATGCCAGGATTTTCATATTAGCATTTTTTGGGCTAATCATTTTTCCTTATCGAAAAAATGCTATTAATCCTGCAATTTCATGAGTGGTTAATCGAGTTTGCGACGGGTTGAATTATGTGAATATGATTTTAGCTGAAATATTTTTGTCATTAACTCGTTTTAAACAAAATGAAGAAAGGACCATGCGTGCCCTCCCTGAACTTTTGCAAATATAGTTTTTTTCCCACATAAGAGGGTTTGGGTATCTTATAAAACAATTCAGGATAGACGGTTCTCGGCATCCTATACAAAAATTTGTGGTCCTAGAATGTTTTTCCCCACGTAAACAATATGCTTATTGGATTAATTTTTTGAAAAACCCTAATCCTAAGGCATTCTTATGACATACTAAATGGCTCTACATTGAGGAAGATCGCTTCTCTCACAAGTATGATGAGCCAATTCCGTTGCTAGGCCTTTTTGGTGCTACTTCTTATTACCCATATAGGATGGTCCGTCAGTACAGAGCTCTTCAAGAAATTCCTCCGCCCCTTAGGACAGAATTGTTCCAAATTCGTTTTGTTCGTACGGATTACGATTACTTCAACGAGATTTGGATGGTCATTACTGCGTGGAGTGAATGCCACCCGGAGAAGATTTTGGTGCCCAAGAGACTGAAAGGCGAGGAAGAGATTCACTATGCATCGGCGTTCTACATCCAACAACACCAGATTCCTGTCGCCTTGCGTCCAGTTGTCCTTGATGTGACCGAGAAGCCTACCCAACGAGCACAAATTAAGCATTTTAAGCGGAAAGTGGAAATGCTTGAAACTGAAAATAAGAAACTTTGCAAAGCGTTGGGTTCCCAAAAGCATATAAAATAGGATGTTTTGGTTTCCTAGTTCAATGTTTAGGGATTTTGAATTCAGTATTTTTAATTTTTAGTGCAATGTTTAGGGACATGAATTTCAATTCTTAGTTCGTTGTTAGGAATTTGTTTCAGATTTCGAATAAAATTGGGCGTTTAGATCATTGTCATGGATCATTTTCCAATCTTATCATTGCTTCTTACATTATCACTTTCATCAGGTGATAACGGATCCTTCACGTTCACCCATCGTTACACGATCGAGAGCAAAAATGGCCGACCAGACTGAAATGTGTGATCGTATGGAAAACCAACTCCAACAGTTGCTCATCTCTATGCAACTCCTAACAACTGAAATCCAATCCCTTCGATCAGATTTGAATCTTGCACCTGTTCTCCCCGAGATAGTAGGACGAAGACAGGAAAGGCAGAATCCGACGCCTAATCAAAGACAAGGGAGGTAAGACTCACCACCCCTAAGCATGCGTGAGACATTCTCCCGTCCTTCAACAAGAATGCAAGATGAAGTGCAAGTGATAGACACCCGGGACAGCCAAGTGGCAAATTCGAATATCCGATGAAGTATTCAGCTCCTCCCAGCTTTTACACTAACCCTTGCAACATAGTCCTAGATGGATGAGGTGGCCTATGTAGCACCGACACGCGACACGCGACACGCGACACGACACGATACGACACGTGATACGTCATTTCTCAAAAAGTAGAGATTTTCGACACGTTCCGACACGTTAAATATTAAATAAATATTTTTATATATACATATGATTATTTCAAAAATAAAGAGTAGAGTCAATTTACTTAAATAAATTTATAATTTTTATGATGATCATAATTTATTATTATTCAATATTATTCATCTTTTTTGTTTTTTGAAATCACTCTTTATCCTCTCCCTCCAAAAAAGAAAAGAAAAAAAAGGACAAATCCCGCCTAGGACGAGCATCCCATTTTCATTTTTTTGACTCTTCATGGCACCATCATTTTTTATCTTTATTTTTCCAGCTCTTCCTTAAAAACCAAACACTAGCTACCTATTATTTCTCCTAGGCGTGTCCTCCTTGCATACGGTACCTCATTTTTAAATATTTTTCTGCCCTCCTTGGAAACCAAACCTAGCTGCCTCATCCTCCTTTGACTCGTCCTTTCCGGCAACCCCCTCCTTGGAAAACTAAATCGTAGCCTCCTCCTCCTTCTGTGCTCATCCTCCTTGCACGACACCCATTCTTTATCTTTTAGAAACCCTTCAAGAGCAGGCTCGAAAACACTCGGAAAACGGCCGCTCCCTCCTCTATTGCACGATCCTCTTCCTCTCAATCTCTACTCTCTCTTGCTCACCTCGTTGCAGTTGCTCGCTGCCTTGCCTCTGGTCCTCTCTCTTTTGCAGTCGTAGCCTTGTCTCCGGTCCTCTGTTGCGGCCATTTCGGTCGCTTGGTTCTCTCTTCCTCTAGCCTTCTCTCACGGTCGCGGCCTCACTGCTACTGCCTCGCTTCCGCAGCCTTGCTTCCTCTCCCTCGCCTCGTCTTCACCCTCCATCGCCAACGATTCACTGTGCCTTCATGCTAGCAGATCCGCTCTAGAAACCCAGCCTCTTGCTCGGACACGCTTCGACTCGCGTGTCGAGAAGAGTTGACCACGTGTCGAAAAATTCGACACGTGTTGACCGCGTGTCGGAGCGTGTCCGAACGTGTCCGAGCGTGTCAGACACGCCGACACATGTCCGACACGATACGGGAGGTTCCCGAGCGTGTCCGTGCTTCATAGGAGGTGGCATGGATGATTCGACACCAGTGATAGACATCCTGGGGCAGCCAAGTGGCAAATTTGATTATCTGGTGAAGTATTCAGCTTCTTCCAGCTTTTATAACGACCCTCGCAGCATAGTCCCAAATGGATGGGGTGGTATGGATGATCCAACACCCCTGGAGACAGAAAACCCTGATGACGCATTCATAAAAGCTACTAATGAAGGACCTTCAGAAGACATAGGCCCGTAAGAGTAACGTTATTTTTGCACATTCCCCCACGCGGGAATTTTCATTGCTTTCTAAGATTTCTTATTGCTTTTTAGGAATCGTTTTCACTTTCTAGGGGTTGTTTTTGATTTCTTCTTTTACTCTCTTTTTAGGGATTAGGAATCACAGTTTCAAGCCCAATAATGTAATTCATTTAATTTTATTTAATGAAATTACAAATTTTATTTCCAAATTTGAGGGCATGACGGGGAATACCAAATCAGTCCAATGACAATATCCAACCATGAAAAAATATCATCCACGGAGAAATCCTGAGGATTGGACTTTCATGCTTCCTCCCAAAAGTCTTTTTCGAAAACAAAGGCTTTTCATTACTAAAAATTTTCCCAAAACTTGCAATAGATTAAACTTATTTGTTTGTTTGACTCATTTACTTCTTATCTCAGAGCATAGTTTTAACTTGTTATGACAATAGAAATCTGAAAATAGCATATCAAGATTCAATGATCAACTTGTTATGACAAGAGAAATCTGAAAATAGCATATCAAGATTCAATGATCACAAACTTGGATTGCAATCAACAAGCTTAGAGAGTGCTTGCAATGAAAATTTGGGGCAAGTAAAAGAGGGCCATCATTCTCCGACAAAAGATTCTGGGGGGAAGTTTGCTCCAAATTATAACCCATATGTGGTAAGGAAGGTACTTTCTGAAGGTGCCATCCTAACATAAATGAATGGTCCTGATTTTCCCACTCCAATAAATTCTGATGCAATCAAAAGTATTATCCATGATTGAATTTGTTGTATCATATTTTGAATTGTAAGCATTGCCTCATTAAGCTGCAAATTCAATGGTCGAAATTTGTTACAAATTTTGCATGTTTTCCTTGATGAATTGTGTGAGATTAATTGAATGTGTTAGATAAGATACTTTGGAATGACGAAAGGTAAGCCTTATTCCATACACTAATCTCCGGAGAGTTGTGTGAGAAGTTCCATGCTCATAAGGAAAAGGGCGATCTCGCAAAAGATACGTCAATCAAGGCGATGAGAGGCAATTTCTATTTCTACCCAAAACACTACAGGTATACCCATTGTGTACCCCTTTGAGCCCACACACATGAAGAACTTTTTAAATTATCCCTGTCAAGAATCATCTCGCACTGGGACCAAATTTGAAATGAATGATAGGAATTTTCTTACTTACACTTGCATCAATCTTCGAATATTGTTTTTGCAGTGTAACTTATACGATAATTGAAGTGCCTTAGGATGATGAAGAGCATTTCTTTCTCTATCATACACACTTTTATCCATTACTTAGCCCATTTGAGCCTATGAATTCATTTTACATTAAACACAGTTGGTGATCATCCCCACACTAGGGCAAAACAAAAAAAATCATTCAAGAAACATGGCTCACAATGCTGATGAAAAATGAAGGCTATGTGAGTCCAAAGAAAGTGAATGCAAAAAAAAAGGGGGCATGAAAATGTAGCGTGCCTGGTAAAAGTAAGGCCAATGCCCACAAAAAAAAAAAAAAAATCAAACATTGGTTGAAGTCGTACCCCCAATAATGTGGTACTTAAAAATACTCAAATACTGAGATGTTACAATCAATGGAGTTGTGATATGAAAAAATTCTCGATGATGGAGAAGAAGAAAATTGGTGGAAGTGTCAAGATGATCACCAACTTTGACCCCCTAAACACTTTTTGAGTCTAACGATCCTTTCGTTTCTCAACCCATGAACCAAGTCTACGTTACATCTCTTGCAAAGTCTCTTCAGATTAGAGCACTTGAATTAACGTAAAAGTTCATATGTATGAAAGCATCGCTCGAAGAAGTGCGAGTAAGATAGCTCATGCCTCATTTCGTATGATTCTTGACTTGTAAACCCCAAGACAATTGCGAAATGTCATTCATTTTTTTCAATAACCTTGACTCAAAGAGTCCCCTTTGTTAAGCCATTCACCAGGCCCACGTTACAGTTCTTGTTAAAGATCTCTCAGATTGGTAAAGTCATACAATTTGCGAGATTGCTTAAACCCTTGTTTGGCATGATGGCCACTTTGGATGAGGATGAGTGAAAAGTTCTTTCAGACTAAGGAGTCTCTCATTTGACACATTCATGACACTCATGTGTTCAAATTGGAATCATTCCTAATTGGAATTAGGTAATGCAAGAATGATGGAATTCATCACGTATGAACCTCACTTGAATTAATGCATGTCAATGAATGTATGTTACCTCTCCTATGACTATGTTTTTCAGGAGACATATCCCCAAAGATCAAAGATGTTACTAGGTAAGTATATCTCTATCCATACTTTAAATACTTGTCATTGCACAGGTATTCCCTTTTGAGTATATTGACACTCTTGAATTGTCCTCCAAATATTTTCCTCCAAATTCAGTTTGATTAAGGCGATCGAAGAATGGTTCGAGTCTTGGTCAGTTGATCTCTGTTGCAAAGCTGGGCGACTGTAGAATGGTACGGGTCCTAGACACAACCAAACAATGCTATACTAGGCGATCGTAGAACGGTACGAGTCCTAGGAAAGCAGCCTCTTTGTAAAGTCATATTACTATTCCAGACGATCGTAGAATGGTACGAGTCCTGGACATATAACACCAACTATCTCGAATTACTCCAAATTCATTGAAGGTAAGTTATTCTAAGTAGATTTCCTTTTGACATCTCAGTCTGGATCTGGATGTCTTAATTCTTTTCTTGAACATTTCACTCTGGATGTGAGTGTTTTTCTTAGTAAGGGAAGATTTATCATGTACCTCAACATGCTCTACCGCACTAATTGGTAAGTAATTGTAAGTACGTTCTTTCCTTTTGCATCACGCATTTGCATTGGCATTTCTATGCATCATGTAAATTGCATTTTAAAATGGAATTCATTTAAAAAAATAAAAAAAATTCGTAAAGTCATATTACTTGCAAGAAAATTCGAACTTTTGTCAACAAAATGATGATAAGATTGAGTGATGTATTCCCACATCAATGGTCGGGACAAATGACCCCTCCCAAATGAGAGCGAGTGAAAAGCCTTTTCACACAAAAAGTATCTCATTTAGCATGTTCAAGAGATTCACGCTTTAAGTAAAAATCGTCCTGATGATAATTTTTTCGGTGGAAGCTTGATAAAGCTATCATGCATGGACCTTTATTGAATTTTTCCTCAAAGACCAAAAGATTTCTTTGAAGCCCTGAGTTTGTTCAGTCATCTTTGTACTTGATGAAAATTCCAAGGACCTATTTATAAAATGTTTTCAAATTTCTAGTGTGAGTTCCAGATATTTGAACCTTTAAACGCTTGATGTGACTTCATCAAACATCTAATGTGATTTCCAAATGTTTAGTAAATGTTTTCAAATATCTGACATAAGAATCAGATCTTTGAAATTTCAAGTACTTAATGTGATTTCCAGGTGCTTTGAATCTAAGAGTTCCAGATTCTTCAAGACTTTGAGCCTTTCAATTATCTGAAGAGAATTACAGATGTTTGTCAAGTCTCATAAGAATCATTTCACACCTAATAGCATTCTTCTAAATCCCCGGACGAGTACAATAGGTTTGTGTTCTTCTTTGCATTTGCATTTCATTGGGTATAGACACATTGAGAGCTATGTCCCTGACCAAATCATTGCATTTACATGGCATTTCTTTATTGCATTAGTGTCCATTTCTCAAAAAAAAAAAAAAAAAAAAAACATTCAATGCATGCATATGATCAAAATTTAGGTCTCAATTTATCTTTGAATGCAACCTCTACGAGCTCACCTTCAAAAATGGGCAACCGTTGATACCTAAATTTTAGCAATCGATCATTTATTTATTGTATAAAAAATTAAGAGTTAATTTTATCCCTGAAAAAAAAAATTAATTAGTTGCATAACACATAGATTTAGGTGCATTTATTTTAATTTAACTTTTTATATTTTATTGGGCCAGTGGTGGAAGTATTCAAATTTATATTTTTTGAGCTTTAGTTCGGCAGGCCGGGCTAGGCCCACGGAATGAGCAAATTAGCCCAAACCCGTTGTTTTTTTTAATTAATTAATTAATGAGAAATTGAGATTTGAGGCGATATTACGGTGGTTTTTGGGATTTAAAAAAAAAAAAATCGAATTTGCAATCTTATCTTTAGTTTTTTGGTGATAAAATCGTTGGAAATATTAAAGAGGATAAGAAATAATCTAAAATATTTTATTGTGGATGGAGATTTCGAAAGGTTTTAAAGTTGGTTAATGAAGCTTTATCTTTAATGGTTAAATGGATTATCTCGAAAAATCTCCATATCTTTAACGGTTAAGTCAATATATCGGGGAAACAGATTGATTTGTTTTTCGATATAAATAAAGGGGGTATGGCTTCGCCCAGCCCGGAGTCCTGCGAAGCCACTGTGGACTAAAACAGAGGAGGTCGAGAAAATATTGGGTGGTCTGGGAGCTCCATGTCAGCGTGGTTCCCGGCCACTCACGAGGTGCCATGTGGAGGGGTGGCCCACTCGGTGTCTTCTGCCTTTTCCCCTCTCTCTCCTCTTCCTAGCCTGCCGACGCCCTCTCTCTTCCTAGCCGCATTTATTGCGGCTTAAACTTTTCTCTTTCTTCCTCAAAGGAAGGGAATGGAGAGGGACAGAGAAAAGCTTAAGCCGCATGTCGAGACCTCAAAACTTTTTCCAAGAGTGAACCCATCTAGAATTTTAGGTTAATAGAATGCTAAGTCTAGACTTAGCTCGGGCCCTCCTAAGCCCATATCAATTCGTGACTTTAGGTTCAAGTTTTTAACATGCACCTACGAACCAGAAACTTTAGGTATGGGGACTTGGTTACATTAGATTTCTCTAATATCCTTTCGGTACCATTATTTATTTTTTTAAAAATGTTTCTGAATGCAGCTTAGATTAATTTTAAATCTACTTCCCTAACATATGAAGTGATCATACGGGTGCGCAAACCACCAATTTAATACCCAAGAAAGCAAATAGTAAAAAAAATGCCTCTTAACAACGAAAGCATGCGTTATTAGATCAGAATTCACATCAACAATCTTAGATATAATTTCTAATTAACACGCAATTTTTTTTTTCACTTATTTAATGAAAATCATGCAATATGCAATGCAATATAATCAAATGACCTAATTCAAATAACATGTAATTTCTAATTAAATGGACCTAGCAATATAACTAAATGATTTGCATTTCATGAATCTAATCCTATATGACATTGACATGACATTTTTTATTTTTCCTAAAAATGCAATCTATCCTAATGAATGAAATTAATTTATCCTAAGACATTTTTTGTATTTTTTATGAAATTCGAAATTATAAAAATGCGAAAATTATCTACCTAAATTAAAATGTCATTTAATTTGTATTAGGAATGAAGTTAAGTCAAATCCTAATTTAAACTAAGATGTCATCTTAACTTAGAAATCCCTAATTAAAATTATCTAAACTCATAATAAATTAAAAACTATTATCTAGAAATAAACTATATGCGATTCTACCCTAAAATGCAATGACATGTAAAGAATACCCTAGTTTTAATTTTTCTTTTCTTTTCTTTTCTTTTTTTTTAAATTAGAAATTAAAATCGCTAAATAATTAGACATGCAATTTAAATTAATGAAACGAAAGTCTAACATCCTAAATTCATGTTTTTGGTATTTTTCATTTCAAAAACTCATAATAAATAAAGTGCTTAGTCTAAATGTGTAGATTACCCTAAAGCATGCAATATTCTAATATGAACCTAATCTAACTCAAACACATTTTGGGATAGATAAAGCCATCAATATAATAAACCATTCAAAATCATCAAAAACATCATAATCAGGGAACAATATCTAAATCAAGCTTGATTTTCTCATTAATAAAATCAATAAATTAATCTCAAGTCTTAAAGATCAAATTATTAACTTTATTCCCGCTTGATTTATTGTTTCATCTAAAGTCTTATAAATGGAATGAAAAATTTGGTGTGCGGTTGCAAATCAGACAAATAACCTAATGAATATTAAATCACTTACCCAAAATGTTTAAATTAGTTATCAATTTCATCAATCTAGGCAATATGATGTTGAAATCAAATTAAGGTGAGATTTTTACCTAATTGCCGAAGACATTCCAAACTCAAATTTGTCAATGGACGGTTTACGGGGGAACTTGTCCGAACACGGCTAAGGCTCTTGGAGCCGGCTGGTCAGCTCGTGGGTCTCCAAGGCGGCGGGTCAGAGTGGGTCGTCGGACTGCTGGTGTCGCGGCTTGCGCGGGCGGCGGGGAATCGGCGTCGGATCGGGCTCGGAGGAGCAGCAACTCGTACCAGGAGGCGCGGCTCGTCGCAGGCAGGGGCGTCGGATCGGGCTTGGTCACGGGCAGAAGCGGCTTCGCTGCTGGAATTGCAAGGCACGGTCGGGATCTGCTGGAGGAGTAACGGTGGACACGGTCACAATCAAAGCGGGGCACGGCTTCGAGCGGGCGGAGCGCGGCAGCGTCAGGGCGCCAGACGCGCAAACGGAGGCTGGTGGGCGGTCTGAGGCGCGGTCCTTGGACAGAGGGATGCAACGGCTTCTGGCGAGACGGAGCGAGACGAGAGCGGCTCCGGCGTCGAGCTTCTCGAACGGCGATCGGTGTCGGAGTCACGAGCTCAGCGCGAATGAGGAAGAGCCGGCCGGTCTGTTGCAGAAAGAAAAGAGGCAGCAAATTTGGGGAAGACAATGAACAGTAGAAGTCCAATCACTCCCCCCCCCGCTCCTTTTTTTTTTTTTTTTTTTTTGTCAGTAATCACTCCCCCTTGCTTTTTCACTTTTACGCCTCCCCCTTTTAATTCTCTCTCTCTCTCTCTCTCTCTCCTTTTTTTCCTTTTGACTTTTCTCTTCTCTTTCACATACCCTCACTCGGCAACCCCTACGGACGGCAGCCCTCTCTTCCTTTTTTTTTTTTTCAGCGAAGGACGAACCCTCTCTCTTTTTATTTTTTTGGATTAATATCTTGAAAAACCCTAAACCGGTACACATATGACAAATTTACCATAAATTATCTTTTTGACCACTAAAAACCCCAAATTGGTATAACTTTGACAAATTTACCCTAAATTGGTATACTTGTGACAAATTTACCCTCTGTTAGTTTTTATTAAATTTTATTGTCAAATTATTAAGTTAAATGACACGTGACAGTTGATTAATATACCAATTTAGGATTTTATGCTCCGTTTGTTACAATTTACAATTTTTGTGATTTTTTTTTATATTAATCCAATTTAACGAAGGGTATCTTTGTCACAAATTTACCGGTTTGGAGTTTTTTGCAGTTGAATAAATTAGTTTATAGTAAATGACACAGTTTAGGGTTTTTTTTTGTTAGTCGAGGTAAATTTGTCACAGGTATACCAGTTTGGGGTTTTTCATGATCAAAAAATTAGTTTATGGTAAAGTTGTCACAAGTGTACCAGTTTGGGGTTTTTTAGGGTATTAACCTTTTTTTTTTTAACTGAGAGAGAGCCCTCACCATTTTTTGCTCTAAAGTTTTTCGAAAATTCCCTTTCTAAAATTTCGACTCCCCCCGGTCACGAGAAAAATATGACTCTTATATAGTGATCTGAACAACTGCTTTCTATGGTAAATTTCAAGTTTTCATTTTTTGTTGCACTAAATTAAAACTGTAAATCAGAACGTGATTTCACAATCAATTCGATTTTGCTCATATTTCTTTTATTTTGTAAAATTTTTGCCCTTTATCCACTTAATTTTAAATTGATTCCACATTTAACAAAATTCGAATATTCATCATAATTTTGAATTTTCATGCATAATCAATCAAATCGATTTCTTTCATATTTTTTCATTTTTTTATTTGTTTTAATATAATTTTTATTTTCTTTACATTCCTAGATTTTCTAAAATTAAGTGTCAACACCGCAATAAATGCACTACAGGCTAGGAGGAGAGAGGGTGTCGTCGCCAGGATAAAAACGGGCTCCTCGGCTTGTCTTTCCTTCGTTTTAGGAAGAAAGAGAAAAGTTTTTTTTTTTTTTTTTGGTCGAAAGGAAGAAAGAGAAAAGTTTAAGCCGCAATAAATACACTGCACGCAAGGAGGAGAGACGGACACGGAGTAGGTTGAACCCTCCACGTAGGCCAAAGGTATCACCATACAAAAATCGACACGTGGCAAATCTGGGCCCACCTGTTAGCGCCCACTTCTCTGTTAACTCTCCGTTTCCTCCCCTCCGTTTCGCCCACACCTTTCTTTCCCTCTTCTCTCTGACTTCTCTTTTTTCGAGAAAATTTCCCTTGTTAGTCTGACACACGCAAGGAAAAGACAAGAAAAGCAAAGAGAGAGAAAGGGGGTGGGGAAGAAGCGAGAAAGGAAGTCTTCTTCCTCGGTCATCTTCGACCGAGTATCCCCACTCCCGACGCCGCTGCTTCCCACCGCCTCGACGAGCCGCTCTTGACGCTGTTGTTTTTCTCGGCACGCCGTCGCCGCCGCTGCCCCGAGCGCCGAGGCACCCTTGCTCGCCACTTCGGACGTGACCCAACATTTGCAACTTGTCACCGCCTTCCCTCTTGCAATCAAATCCGCCTCCCTCGACGTTCTTGCCGTTCCATCACCAGTGTCGCTAATTCTGTTCCACCATCGACGACGCTGCTGTTGTTCCGCCACCGACGATGCCAACGACAACCAGGTCGCTGTCTCGTTTGTCCGAGCAGCTGCCCATGACGTCTTCTGCCCCTGCCCATGGCCCTCTCTCTCCCTCTTCTCTCTCTACTTCTCTTTTCTCCAACCGCCACCACCGTCACCGACTCTCCTCCTTTCATATAGACTCGTTCCAAGCGCCGCCACCGGACTCGTCATCTTCCTCAAGCAAGACGATCGTCAAGGCAGTGGCAGCCACTGTGGCCAGCTCGCTGATCATCGCGGCGATCGGACTCGGACTCAGAGACGGACACGGAGTCGGAATCGATGCCTCGGAGGAATCCTCCCGGTGGTGGAGACACCGGCGACGGAACGAGCGGAGCGGTTATAGGAGGGAGAAGCATAGGAGGAGAGAGAGGAGCGGCGGCGGTAGCAGCAGTAGCGGTAGGAAGAAGGAGAGAGGACGCGTGGACAGAGAGAAGGAGCGGAGGAGGTCGAGGAAGGATGAGAAGAGGAGTGGCAGGAGGAGCGCTCGCAATGGATCTTCTGGTGGTTCCGATTCGGAGACGGAGAGAGTTCGCATTGATCCGGAATCGATTCTGAAGTGGCCGTGAGCCGACTCGAGCTCGAGTCATGGCAGGCGCAAGAAAAAGGAAAAGAGAAGTGGAGAGAGAAGAGGGGGAGAAACGGAGGGGAGGAGAGAGAGTAAATGGGAAAGAGACGGAGTTAATGGAAAGAGTGGGCGCTGACAGGTGGGCCCAGATTTGCCACGTGTCGATTTTTGTATGGTGATACACACTGGCCTACGTGGAGGGTTCAACCTACCCAATATTTTCTCGTCGGCAGGCTAAGAAGGCAGGCTAAGAAGACGAGAGAGGGGAAGAAGGCAGAAAACACCAAGTGGACCCACCCCTCCACATGGCACCTTGTGAGTGGCTGGGGACCATGCTGATATGGAGCTCCCGGACCACCCAAATATCAATATTTTCTCGAGGAGGTCGACACCCTCACGGTCTAAGAGAGAGAGAGTCAAAAGGAGTCGCCAAAAATACGTGCTCTTTCATTCCTCCTACACCAGTCTTTATTCAAACTTAACCAAAGCCTTAGACTTTTCTATTCGGAGGAAAGATCACGTGCTATTTTTGGCGACACCTTTGGACTCTCTCTCTCTCTCTTTCATGGTGTGTGTGTTTCGCGTGGGCCCTGTTCGAACTTATCCGTGTTTTGACCTTCTCGCTTTTGAATCTCTCGTCCTCCCAACTCCATATATAAAACACTCAAAACCCGCACAAATCATCTTCAAACCCAGCTGAACTCAACCAACTCCATCAAATCGTTCAAACCCTTCTTCTTCTTGGAGGGATTCATAAGCATTTCTCGAGCTCTTCTTCGGCCTTCGCCCTTTTCAAGTCTCTCTCTCTCTCTCTCTCTCTCTCTCTCTCTCTCTCTCGGGAATAAAAGTTTTTTGTCTCTTTCGCGATCTAGTTTCAATACAGATGGAGGAAGTCGAAGTTCCCTCGTTCTTCGTATGTGTTAAAATATGATCCATTTTGTGAAAACTCTAGACTACACTAGACTACACTTTCTTATTAATTAAGTATACTTAATTATGAAGGAACAAGTCGGCAACTTGAACGTGGAATGCAAGCAAGCAAGAAGCCATGAAGAAACACGTGAAGAACAAGTTGATAAAGAAAGGCAAGGGGCACACAATAAAATATTATTATGGTTGTTTGCTAGAGACTTCAAGAGCAGGAAGGAAAGAAACTTGTGGCTGGCAATTTTTTATTCTCATTGAAGACATCAAGAAGAAGAAGAATTCGCAGCCCACAATTGTTGACTCCTTAGCCAAGAAGAAAAGCTCAGGCGGTGGAGTCCTGTCGGTGGAACCTGTCTATAAATAGACGAGTATTCAGCCTTGAAAAGAGAATAACAACTAGAATAGAACAATGAGAGAATGTGAGCCGAGAGAACCAAAAACTAGAAACTAAGTAACAGCCCTTCATTATCTTTTGTACCTCAAAAGTTCTTGAATAAAATTCAGTTTGTTCTCTCATTTATTTTTCATTCATTTCTCACTCCCTTGCCATATTTCACACACACTTGCACACTCACGCTTCCGCAATATCCAACAGTGGTATCAGAGCTACGTTTTTGGTTGGTATAGGGCGTTTGTCCTAACCACCCGTTCCCAAAATTACCTATCCAAATTTCCAACAACTAAACCATGGCCAACTCTACCTCAACCTCATTTCCCATTCCTATCTTTGATGGGAATAACTATGATTATTGGAGCATCAAAATGACCACGTTCTTGATGGCCCAAGACTTATGGGACATCGTCGAGAGTGGTTATGAGGCTTCGCAAGAAGGTGCAAGTGTGCCAAAGGATCAACTACAAAAGGATGCAAGGGCTCTTTATTTTATTCAGCAAGCACTCTCGGAAACAGTATTCTCGAGAATAATTGGAGTGAAGACTGCGAAGAAGGCTTGGGAGACATTACAAGAAGAATTTCAAGGCACCGAACAGTACGAACTATTCAACTTCAGACCTTGAGAAGGGAATTTGAGAATTCTAAGATGAAAAATTATGAGACTGTTCAAGAATATTGTGGTAGACTGAAACAATTAGTAAATCAGATGAGATCTTATGGAGATGATATCACCGATCGAGGGTTGTTGAAAAATATTGGTGACACTCACTAGAAAATACAATTCTATTGTTACTACTATAGAATCATCGAAGGATTTAAAAACCCTCTCGGTGAGTGAGCTAATTGGCTCTCTAGAAGCATATGAAAAAAGATTGCAAGTACGGGAAGAAGATACGGTTGAAAGTGCTTTTCAGTCAAAAATGAACATACGGTCTCATAATCCTAGAAGTAGTGGAAGAAACTCATGGAAAAATAGAAGAGGAGGAGAAACTATACGGAAGGAAAGATATCCAGTTTGTGGTATTTGCAAGAACAATAATCATTTGGAGAAGGATTGTTGGTTTAAAAATAAACCACAATGCCGCTCTTGTAAAAGATATGGCCACATAGAAAAATTTTGTCGCTCTAAAGTAGATTATAGAGCGAATTATGTTGAAGAAGAAAAAGGGAAAGAAAAGGAAGAAGAAAATGTAGATAATTTATTCTATACAGGCCAAGAGGAAAAAGATAAGAAGAATGATCCATGGTATATAGATAGTGGGTGTAGTAATCACATGACGGGAGATGAATCTATATTCACCAATATTGATACATCGGTAAAAACACAAGTGAGACTAGGTAATGGTGAATTGGTTGATGTGAAAGGAAAAGGGACTATAGCTGTTGAAACTAAGAAAGGCCCAAAGTACATTCGTGAAGTATATTTGGTTCCTAGTCTTGCACAAAATCTACTCGGTGTGGGACAAATGATTCAGAATGGTTATTCTTTATACTTCAAAGGAGACACGTGCACTATATATGATAAATATAGGAATAATGTTATTGCCTCTGTGAAAATGGAGAACAAGAATTTTCCTATTCGATGGAAATATGTCAAAGATATAGCCATGAAAGCTCAACTTGATGATTCATGGCTATGGCATCGAAGATTTGGCCATCTCAACTTTTATGGGCTAAAAATTCTCCATCAGAAAAATATGATGAGAGAATTTCCAGCCATCACAGAAATTTCAGACGTTTGTGAAGGCTGTCTTCTTGGAAAGCAGCAGAGGAAGTCATTCCCGTCTGGAGGCACATGGAGAGCCAGGAAGCCATTGGAACTTGTCCACACGGACATGTGCGGTCCAATGAGGACACCTACACCCAGCCAAAATAAATATTTCATCTTATTCATTGATGATTACACTAGAATGACATGGGTCTACTTTCTTCGAGAAAGATCGGAGGTTTTCTCTATTTTCAAGAAATTCAAGAACCGAGTCGAAAATCAAAGTGGCCGGAGAATCAAAGTCCTAAGGAGCGATAGAGGCACGGAATATAATTCAAGGGAGTTCAACAAATTCTGTGAAGACGAAGGAGTTCATCATCAACTAACTGTTGGCTACGCTCCGAGCAAAATGGAGTAGCGAAAGGGAAGAATAGAACCGTCATGGAGATGGCGAGGTCCATGCTAAAGGAGAAGTGCCTTCCCAACACTTTCTCGGCGTAAGCGGTCTATACTTTGCGGTATACATTTAAACAGTGTCCTACTAAAGTTGTTCAAAATAAAACACCAGTTGAAGCATGGAGTGGACGGAAGCCTTCAGCAAAGCATCTCAAAGTGTTTGGCTGTATTTGCTACGTTCACATCCCTAGTCAAAAAAGGAGCAAACTCGATGAGAAGACGGAAAAAAGAATATTCATCGGCTACAGCGATTAATCAAAAGGCTATCGGGTTTACAATCTTAAAACTAAGAAGCTCATGATCAGTCGAGATGTTGAGTTCGACGAGAATGCCGCTTGGAATTGGGATGAAGAGAAGATTGAGAAGAAATATGTCAACTTACCAGACATACCTCCTGCATGTGAGGAATCAACACCACAAGAAGAAGGTAGAACATCGGATTCCCCTACTCAAGATGTAACACCACCATCCTCTCCAAAACCGGCACAAGAAGAGTCTACTCCTGAGTCTCCTATACTAAGGGTAAAGTCTCTAAGGAAAGTCTATGAAACTTGCAATTTTATGTCCTTAGAACCGGAAAACTATGAAGACGCTTCCAAAGAAGAGGTTTGGATTAAAGCTATGGAGGAAGAGATCAAGATGATCGAGAAAAATGAAACTTGGGAGCTCGTTGATCGTCCCGAAGACAAAGAGATCATTGGCGTAAAATGGGTCTACAAGACGAAGCTTAATACAGATGGATCAATCCAGAAGCATAAAGCAAGGCTTGTGGCGAAGGGATACTTGCAACAACCAGGTATCGACTATACTGAAACTTTTGCCCCCGTCGCTCGTCTTGACACTATCCAAGCACTCATTGCCTTAGCATCACAAAAGGATTGGAAAATCCATCAGCTTGATGTGAAATCAGCATTTCTAAATGGATATCTTGAAGAAGAAATCTATGTAGCTCAACCAGAAGGCTTTATTGACAAAGGCAATGAAGAAAAGGTCTTAAAGCTCAAGAAGGCCCTATACGGGTTAAAACAAGCACCATGGGCGTGGTATAGCAGAATTGATGAATACTTCACTAAGCAAGGATTTAGGAGGAGCATGAGTGAGCCAACACTCTACATCAAGACCCAAGGTAATTCCGACACACTTATTGTCTCTCTATATGTGGATGATCTCATATATACAGGAAATAATGAGACAATGATCCGAGAATTTAAAGAAGAAATGATGAAGACATTTGAGATGACAGACTTGGGCTTGATGAACTATTTCCTTAGTATTGAAGTTAATCAAGATGAAGGAATTTTCATTTCGCAAAAGAAATATGCAGAGAAGCTACTTGAAAAATTCAAGATGAATAACTGCAAAACAGTGGCAACACCACTTGTGATGAATGAGAAACTGTTGAAAGAAGATGGAGCGAGAAAAAAAGCGGACGCTTCACTCTACGAAGCCTAATTGGGAGTTTACTATATCTTACTGCTACATGGCCAGATATTATGTACGCGACAAGTTTACTATCACGTTTCATGCAGAGTCCAAGCCAAGTTCATTTTGGAGCAGCCAAGAGAATTCTAAGATACTTACGAGGAACCACGGATTATGGTATCTGGTACCGACCAAAGGCAACAACTAAACGATCGGTTATACCGATAGCGACCGGGCGGGATCATCGATGACGGGAGGAGCACCACCGGTTATGCATTCACATTAGGTTCTGGGATATTTTCGTGGACATCTAAAAAACAAGACTCGTGGCACAATCCACTGCGAAGCGCAGAATATGTTGCCGCTGCTACAACTACCAATCAAGCAATATGGCTTCGAAGAATTTTAGAAGACATTGGAGAACCACAAGAGGATTCAACGCCAATATTTTGTGACAACAAGTCTGCAATTGCAATATCAAAAAATCCAGTCTTCTATGGAAGGACGAAACATATTGACATAAAATATCACTTCATTCGTGAAGTGCAAAGCAAAGGAGAGATCGAGTTGAAGTATTGCAAAACTGAAGATCAAATTGCAGACATATTCACCAAAGCATTACCATCAACACAATTTGAGACTTTGAGAGGCATGCTTGGTGTATCACAAAAATGGATCAAGGAGGAGTGTTAAAATATGATCCATTTTGTGAAAACTCTAGACTACACTAGACTACACTTTCTTATTAATTAAGTATACTTAATTATGAAGGAACAAGTCGGCAACTTGAACGTGGAATGCAAGCAAGCAAGAAGCCATGAAGAAACACGTGAAGAACAAGTTGATAAAGAAAGGCAAGGGGCACACAATAAAATATTATTATGGTTGTTTGCTAGAGACTTCAAGAGCACGAAGGAAAGGAAGGAAAGAAACTTGCGGCTGGTAATTTTTTATTCTCATTGAAGACAGCAAGAAGAAGAAGAATTCGCAGCCCACAATTGTTGACTCCTTAGCCAAGAAGAAAAGCTCAGGCGGTGGAGTCCCGTCGGTGGAACCTGTCTATAAATAGACGAGTATTCAGCCTTGAAAAGAGAATAACAACTAGAATAGAACAATGAGAGAATGTGAGCCGAGAGAACCAAAAACTAGAAACTAAGTAACAGCCCTTCATTATCTTTTGTACCTCAAAAGTTCTTGAATAAAATTCAGTTTGTTCTCTCATTTATTTTTCATTCATTTCTCACTCCCTTGCCATATTTCACACACACTTGCACACTCATGCTTCCGCAATATCCAACAGTATGCCCGATTTCTCTCCAGCTAATGAAGGACCCCGTCACGGTGCCAACTGGGATAACGTACGACCGCGAGAGCATCGAGAAGTGGTTTTTCTCCGTCAAGAAAAGCACATGCCCCGTGACGAAGCAAGCGATTCCAGACTGTGAATTGACGCCTAACCACACGCTCCGGCGGCTCATCCAGCCATGGTGCACCCTCAATTCTGCGCACGGCATTGAAAGGATTCCGACCCCAAGATCTCCGATAAGCAAGTCCCAGATTGCTAAGCTCCTCCGTGAGGCCAAGTCCCCGGAGATGCAAAACAAGTGTCTCAAAAGACTGCGGTCGATTGCCACCGAGAACGCCACTAATCGATGCTGCATGGAAGCCGCTGGTGCCGCCAACTTCTTGGCAGCACTAGTGAAAAATGAAACCTCCACGTCCAATTGTGGCAGTTTAGAGGTCACAAGTAGACCGCTTGATGAGGCTCTGGCCGTACTATATCACCTACAACTCTCGGAAACCAGCCTTAAGAATCTCATAAGCGACAGCGACGGCGGAGTGTTTGTGGACTCGTTGACTCGAATCATGCAGAGCGGAACCTGTGACTCTAGGGCATACGCAGTCATGTTGCTAGAGTCGATGTTTGAAGTTGCTGATATTATTCAACTCTCAAGTTTGAGGATGGAATTGTTTGTCGAAGTAGTTCGACTTTTGCGTGATCAAGTCTCGCAGAAGGCAACGAAATCTGCGTTGAAACTGCTTATCCGAGCCTGCCAGATGGGTAGGAACCGAGTCAAAGCCGTGGAAGCCAGAGCCGTGCCAGTCTTGATCGATCTTCTTCTGGATTCACGCAACAAATGGCAGAGCGAAATGATCCTTATGCTTTTGGACGTGCTGTGTCAATGTGCAGAGGGAAGAGCCGAATTGTTGGAGCATGGAGTGGGGATCACCATCGTGTCGAAGAAAATACTAAGGGTTTCGGAGACAGCGAGTGAGAGAGGTGTCGGGATTCTCTTGTCCATCTCCAAGTTCTCGGCGACACCGAGCATCGTCCAAGAGATGTTGCAAGTAGGCGTTGCTGCGAAGTTGTGTCTAGTCCTCCAAGTTGAGGGCACAAGCAAGACCAAGGAAAAGGCTAAAGAGATTCTCAAATTGCATGCCCGTGCATGGAAGAGCTCTCCATGTATTCCTGATTTCGTTTCTTTCTTTTTATCCAGCATGAGAAGGGAATCAGCTTTTCCTTTGTAAAACTTCATTTGGATAGTTCTTTAAATAGTCAATTGTACACATTGTTCATTTTACTGATGAAGAATTCGATACATGAAATTGACATGGATATACTTCTTGATGAATTGAGTGTCGGGTTTTCCCAACAAGGGAGGGCTGCCTATGTAATAACTTTTGTGAGCCGTTGGTACTTAAATTTCGCCGGTCATGTTCAGGCATTTCTCGCATTTAGCATCAACGTTTTTGCATCACAAGAAGAGGGCCGTTGTGCGTAGTGCAGGGAAAGAAACTTGCGAAAATGGGAAACAAATCGAGCGAGTCAAGGGGGTGAACGAAAAATAATATTTCCCATTGATGGGGTAGTGATTTACGGCCGAAGAAGGAAAGAGCGAAAATTGCCTCTTCTTTTGAATAAAAGTTAGGCAGCGAGATGGCAAAAAGGATCTGGTCACAAGACACGACTTTTGGCTGCAAGGCGCAAAGCAGAGAAGGATTCTTTCGTTAGAACGAATCTCCAGGCGACGCCAGCAAGCCAGAGGAGTTCCCATCAGTCCTAGTGGATTCAGGTCGCGCTTGATCCACTCTCACCTCCGACGAGCACTGGATCTCGTCGGTTTTCTCCGCAACTAACTAGGAAAGCAATCTTAAGTTCTCACGTCTCCAGGCCAGCTCCCAGCGAATCATAGCACCACTGACAACTCGACAGTCTTTTGCAGCACAGTCCAACTCGCCCAACGCTTCTCCGAGCATCTCGCTATCCTGGCGAGCTGCAACAACTGGTCTCACCGCCCACACGATTGAGTTCCGCTGCTGCTCTCGGGTGGCACCTCTTCATTTGCCACAAATTCCTCGGTGAATTCCAGACAGTACCATTCCCGCTAGCGTGTCTTGTCCCTCCACCGTCGCTGCTCAAGCCATGCTGGAGCGTCCTCGACAAGCTCCGTCGTTCTTCATTGCAATCACTCTTCGTCGCTGCTGTTCCTGCTTGGCCGCGTCTCTTCTCGTTGGTGGTTCACTAAGCCCGATGGCCGTACAATTCGCATTTCGTTGCTCTGGTCTTTATGCCTTAGGTTAACTCTGGTCAAGATAAGGATGAGGATTGCTCAAGTATTGTGGATAGTTAGTTCCAATGTCCGATTTAATTGCATGTTATTAGTTGATAGAACCTTAGGTTATTGTAATCTGATGCAACCAAGACATTTGTCTTTCGGACCTTTAGGCACTGAGGCCGAACCCCTAAAATTGTTTTGTGTGGCTTGCTATGGTTGATCGCTTTAGCAAGTTATCAGTCATGTGATTATTTCCAATCATAACATGTATTTCGAGAGTATCTTTAGAGTTTAGGGCGCATCCATAACTCATATTTTGGGGTTTACGTACTTAGGACAATGCATGTTAATCTAAAATGCATACAGATTAAGAATAATGCATAGCTTTTATAACAATAAAATAAAATAAAAATTCATTAGGGTTCAATCTAGATTGCATGAAGAATTAGCTTTAATTAGTCTCATATTTTATAATATACGACATTTAGAAAATAATATATATATATATATATATAAGGTTAATTATTAGTTGCATTACATGCATCATTCGCATTATATATAGTTCAATTTATGTGGCTAGTTTATTAGGTCGCAGAGAAGGTCCTAAGATTTAATCTGCTGTTTTCGTGAACATTAAAAAAAAAAAACAAAACAAAACAAAACAAAACAAAACAAAAAAGCTTTTATTATAACTTGCACAATAGGATTAGTCCATGATTAATTTTATCTCATGTCATAGCATTTACAACACATCATGTCATTATCTATAATAATTAATTCAATAGCATTTCATATAGTTTATTCATTATAGCATAGCATACATGACATTAGGACTTTATGTTAGATCATCGATGCCTATTAGATTAGATGCATTAATGGAGTCATGTCCTTGTTGCATTCAGGGATCGTTTGGTTTGTTTGAGTAAATTCTATCTGGAAAAATGGCAACGAACGTGGAATTGATTAGCTTTGATTTCGTTTTGATCTAACTTATCCTATTTAGCATGTTTTGAAATCAATTCAATCATTCTTATCATCTATTTTCCATATGATAGCATGAATGATTTACATATCAAAACCCTAATGTATGGTGAGATAAAAGCTCTGGTCCAACGCTTTATGGCTGGGAGGCCGAGGTTGACGCATGCGCAAGCGTCACTCATGGCTCCCGCCATGCACAATCTCTTCCTTTGCCTTTTTCTTCTTTGGCCGAAGTAGAGTCGAAGAAAGAAGAAGAAAATAAACACCAAATACAGCAAAAGGACAAAAAAGAAAAGGAGCAAAAAACAATAGCGGCGGCTTTGCGCCTTTTTCATTTTGCATCATTATCGCATGGTTGTTAGGATTTTGTGGTGTCGTGTTGAACATATAAATTAAAGAAAATGTATCCATTTTCAGAATAAAAAATAAAACGAGTTTGTAGTAAGTTTGACGTCCTTTATGGTGGGCACTGACTCACTTTGAATAATACGGTCCGTTCCGAAAACCACGTGATTCGACTCCCACGACTCTCTCTCTCTCTCTCTCTCTCTCTCTCTCTCTCTCTCTCTCCAGTCTCAGTCGATAACCCCACCATCCTACCTCAGCTGTGACGTCCTGTCTGAACAGCTTTTGATTTCGTTTTGTGTTCACACATGAATGGGTCGAAAGTGGGGTGTGTCCTCTTCTTTAGCCTCGTTATTGCAGAGAGAAGATGGGACTTTCCCATTTCCTTGAGCACCTTAAATTATTTACTCACCATGATAGTCATTGCAGACTAAATTTTTGTTGACAGTAGGATTTTATAAATTTATGTTGGTAATTATGATTTAGAGGTGGTCCAAAAATTTGTCAATTAAAAATTTCCATGGTTTGTCGTCCCATTTATAAAATTCGAAATCCACTCAAACAGTTGAACATACAAATGGAACTTTTGATAAGTGCGAAAAAAATGAATAATGAACAAACACATTCAAACTTATATGCTCTTTCGACATCCATCAAAATTCTTAAGCTCCATCTATTCTGCACAAAATAAAAAATTTATAAAAAAATTTCTTAAAAATAATCATTTCTATCTCTTACAAAATTGAGTGAATGGAATTTTCATTATTCATGAAAATATTTAAGTATAAATTGTTGTCAATAATGAAGGAATTTTCTATTGATAAATTATCTCAAGTAATACAAACGATTATTTTCAGAATTAATTTGTCATTAGCATGCGGATACTCCATTGCATGACAAATCAAGAATAGCATGTATAGAAAAATTAATTTACAATAACTATCAGGCCTTTTCTTGCAACGTATAACCATGAATATTACAACCTAAAATTGACGAGGTCTCCGGCTGACTTCGTCGGGACGGCAGCGTGCAATTTTTAGAGTGGACTGAAACGGAGGACGTCGACACCCTTTCGATCTTAGAGAGAGAGAGAGAGTCTGAAACGCTGGAGAAAGACTGGCGGAGGAGGAAAGATCACGTGCTATTTGGGCGACACCTTTTGACTCTCTCCACCTCGTTCATAGTGCGTGAGTTTCGCGTGAGCCCTGTTCGAACTTGTCCGTGTTTTGACCTTCTCACTTTGAATCTCTCGTCCTCCCAAATTCATATATAAAACCCCCAGACCCGCACAAAGCATCTTCAAACCCAGCTGAACTCAACCAACTCCATCAAATCGTTCAAACCCTCCTTCTTGGAGGGATTCGTAAGCATTTCTTGAGCTCTTCTTCGGCCTTCTGCCCTTTTCACTTCTCAATCTCTCTCTCTCTCTCTCTCTCTTTCGGGGTTACAGTTCTTCGTCTCCTTCGCTATCTACTTTCGATACCAATGGAGGAAGTCGAAATTCCCTCGTTCTTCGTATGCCCGATTTCTCTCCAGCTCATGAAGGACCCCGTCACGGTGCCCACCGGTATAACGTACGACCGCGAGAGCATCGAGAAGTGGTTGTTCTCCACCAAGAAAGGCACGTGCCCCGTGACCAAGCAAGCGATTCCAGACTGCGAATTGACGCCCAACCACACGCTTCGGCGGCTCATCCAATCGTGGTGCACCCTCAATGCTGCGCATGGCATCAAAAGGATTCCGACCCCAAGACCTCCCATAAGCAAGTCCCAGATTGCGAAGCTCCTCCACGAGGCTGAGTCCCCAGACATGCGAAACGAGTGTCTCAAAAGACTGCGGTCGATCGCTACCGAGAACGCCACTAATCGATGCTGCATGGAAGCCGCTGGTGCCGCTGACTTCTTGGCGACACTAGTGAAAAATGAAACCTCGGTGAGCTCTACATTACTAGGTGAAACATTGTCCGACTGTCTGAGTTTTGAGGTCACAACTAGACCGCTTGATGAGGCTCTGGCCGTACTTTATCACCTACAACTCTCTGAAGCCAGCCTTAAGAACCTCATGGGCAATGACGGAGTGTTTGTCGACTCGTTGACTCGAATCATGCAGAGCGGAACCTGCGACTCTAGGGCATACGCAGTCATGTTGCTAAAGTCCATGTTTGAAGTCGCTGATATTATTCAACTGTCAAGATTGAGAAAGGAATTGTTCGTTGAAGTAGTTCGACTTCTGCGTGATCAAGTCTCACAGAAGGCAACGAAATCTGCATTGAAACTGCTTATCCTTGCCTGCCTAATGGGTCGGAACCGAGTCAAAGCCGTGGAAGCCAGTGCTGTGCCGGTCTTGATCGATCTTCTCCTCGATTCATGCAGCAAAAGGCAGAGCGAAATGATCCTTCTGCTTTTGGACGTGCTGTGCCAATGCGCAGAGGGAAGAGCCGAATTGTTAAAGCAGGGAGCGGGGATTGCCATCGTGTCGAAGAGGATACTAAGGGTTTCGGAGACAGCGAGCGAGAGATGTGTCAGAATTCTCTTGTCCATCTCCAAGTTCTCGGCAACACCGAGCGTTGTTCAAGAGATGTTGCAAGTAGGCGTTGCCGCGAAGTTGTGTCGATTCCTCCAAGTTGAGGGCAGGAGCAAGACGAAGGAAAAGGCGAGAGAGATTCTCAAATTGCATGCCCGGGCATGGAAGAACTCTCCGTGTATCCCTGCTGAGTTCCTTTCTTCTTATCCAGCATGAGAAGAGAATCGGCTTTTCCTTTGTAAAACTTCATTTAGAGAGTTCTTTAGATAGGTCAATCGATTGTGCACATTATTTATTTTTGCCGATGAAAATTACGATATATGGAATGGACATGAATATACTACTTGATAAATTGGGTGCCGGATTTCCAAACAAGGGAGGGCTGCCTATGTAATAACTTTTGTCAGCCGTTGACACTTATTCACCGTTCATGTTCAGGCATTTCTCGCATTTAGCATTAACATTCATGCGTGACAACAAGTGGGTCGTTGTGCATAGTCAAAGGAAAGAATATTGCGAATCAAGGGGACGAAAGAAAAATGATATCTTCCATTGATGTGGTAGTGATATACGGCCAGAGCGAAGAAGGAAAGAGGGAAGATTGCCTCTTGTTTTGAATAAAAGTTTGGCAACAGGATGGCAGAAAGGATTTGGTCACAAGACACAACGTTCAGCTGGACGGAGCGAGCCGAGAAGGATTCTGTCCTTAGAATGGAATGGATCCGTCGTATTATGGGGGGCAAAGATTGGTGAGTATGGGAAGTGAAAGAAAGGAAAATATGTATGTACGGAGGACAATAATGTGAGCAACGGATCTTTGAGTCAAAGGAAGAAAATCGATGGCGAGAGATGCACTATCAAATCTTTGATTTTCCACCGTCGTAGTAGTTCAAGAGGGAGTTTGCGCCATAAGATGGCAAGCACGTTGTTTATCATGGAAGAGTTTGGCTGAGTAGATTTTCTGCAACTAAGACTGCCTCAGCCCGATGCCCCCCCGGCACCTACAGATCCGGATCGGCCTTCGCTCCCTTTAATAGGCGCCCGGCGATCTTCCGACAGCATCCACAAAGCCCAGCCATTTCAGGTGATCCCACTTTCCCTGGTGCCCAACAATCGTCACCACCTGCTCCATTCGCCGCTCAAGCTCTTGCTACCGCCGTTTCAAGGCCCTCCCGGTGAATCTCCAGGCGACACCAGCAAGCGGGACGAGTTTCCATCAATCCTAGTGGATTCCCCTCGCACCTGATCCACCCTCACCTCAGACGAGCACCAGGTCTCGGCGACTAGCTAGGGAAGCAATCATCAGTTCTTACGTCTCCAGACCAACTCCTAGCGAAGAACCAGCAGGCTACCAGCGAATCATAGCACCACTGACAACTCGACAGTCTTTTGCAGCACAGTCCAACTGCCCAACGCTTCTCAGAACATCTCGCCATTCTGGCGAGCCGCGACGGCTGGTCTCACCACCCACACGATCGAGTTCCGCTGCTGCTCCCGGGTCGCACCTCTTCAGCTGCCACAAATTCCTCGGTGAATTCCAGACAGTACCATTCCCGTTTGCGTGTCTTGTCCCTCCACCGTTGCTGCTCAAGCCGTGCTGGAGCGTCCTCGACAAGCTTTGTCGTTCTTCATTGCAACCACTCTTCGTCGCCGCTGTTCCTTCTTGGCCGCTTCTCTTCTTGTTGGTGGTTCGCTAAGCCCGACGGCTGTACCATTCGCATTTCGTTGCTCTGGTCTTTATGCCTTACGTTAACTCTGATCCATGTAAGGATGAGGTTTGCTCAAGTTTTGTGGATAGTTCCAATATATGATTTAATTCAATGTCATTATTTAATAGAGCCTTAGGTTATTGTAATCTGATGCAACTAAGACATTTGTCTTTCGGACCATTAGGTACTGAGGTCGAACCCCCAACATTGTTTTGCGTGGCTTGCTATGGTTGATTCGCTTTAGCAAGTTATCAATCATGTGATTATCTCCAATCATAACTTGTATTTCGTGAGTATCTTTAGAGTTTAGGGCGCATCCATAACTCACTAGGGTTTACATACTTAGAACAATGCATGTTAATCTAAAATGCGTATAGATTACGAATAATGCACAAGTTTTATAATAATATAATAAAAAAATCTCATTAGGGTTCAATCTAGATTGCATGAAGACTTAGCTTTAATTAGTCTGGTATTTTATAATACACGCCATTCAGAAAATAATATAAAAAGCTAGTTATTAATTGCATTACATGCATCATTCGCATTAGATATAGTTCAATATTGATGGCTAGTTCCTTAGTTCACATATAGGGTCCTTAGATTTAGTCAGTTTTTTTCGTAAACATAAAACATAAAATAAAAATACAAAAAGCATTTATTATAACTTGCACAATACGATTAGTTCATGATTAATTTTATCTATGTCACATATCATGTCATTAGCTTTAATAATTAATTCAATAGCATTTCATATAGTAAATTCATTATAGCATAGCATACATGACATTTAGGACTTTAAGTTAGCTCATCAATGCATATTAGATTAGGTGCATTAATTGAGTCACGTCCATGTTGTATTTAGGGAGTTCATTTCATAAACAAGAAAGCCCAAAAGCAATCAATTGACATTGCATCTGGATTGTCACTTATAGCTTAGATCATGTATTAGTCATGTTCATCAAAATTTTCACGAATAAAAATGTATTTATTATTGCATGTTTGTTTCCTAAGTCTCAGTTTGGTTGCTCATGCATTCCATGTTTTTAAATCTTTCCAATAATTTATTTATTATTTTGATTATTAAATGTTACTTAATTTTTTGTGCACCCGTATGATCACCTCTCACATATTAGTGGCATAAGATAAAAACCGATAAAGACTTATGTAAAACATTTTTGAAATAAAGAGAAAATATATCATGTTAGATTAATTTAGAGTAATCAAGTTCCCGAATTCATAGAATTTTTCCCAAAATAAAATGTAATCCCACATTTTACGTAGGTGTCTAATCCGCCCATAACTTAGATTAATTGCATGTTGAATTGAGTTACAAGTTGAGATCGATAGGATTTGGGAGAGTCTATCCTTAGCATTTTGCTTAATAATTTATAGTCATTTCTTGATGGTTCATCTCCAGGATGGTTGTGAATTTCTATCTATCAATAAAAAGACCGAAAATGAATGATGTTCCATGACATGATTGATCATTCTTATCATCTATCTTACATACGTTAATATGAGCGATTTACATATCAGAACCCTATGTATGGTGACATAGAAGTTCTCCTCGAACGCTTAGTGGCTGCAGCGCCGCGGTTGACAGATGTGCAAGCGTCACGCACGGCCCCCGCCATGCACAAACTTTTCCTTTGCCTTCTCTTCTTGTATGGCCGTAGAGTCGAAGACAGTAGAAGAAAATAAATATCAAATACAGCAAAAAGACAAAAAAGAAAAGGAGCAAAAACACCACCCGCCGTGGTGGCTCTGCTGGGTAGGCACTAGACCTCCACCGAGGAGATTTAGTGTTTGAAACTCCTGCGAAGCAGGAAGATTGGCGTTGAGTCATTGGTGACTTACCCAGTGGCACGTGTCGCCCCCAGTGGTTTACTCCCGGCTGTCGGCCGTGCGGGGTTCATTGGGTCACAAAAAAAAAAAAAAAAAAAAAAAAAAAAAAAAAGAGCAAAAACTTAAACAACACCGGCGGCTTTGACGTGTTTTCCATTTTGGATCATTATTACACTATTGTTAGGATTTTGTAGTGTTGTGTTGAATGTATAAATTAAAGAAAATGTCTCGATTGTCGGAACGACATATGACGAGGTTGCGATAAGTTTGACGTCTTTTATGGCGGGCAGTGGGCACTACTTCGAATACTGTCCCTCCCTAAAACCACGTGATTTGACTTCCACTACTCTTTCTCTTACTCTAATCTTCAGTTATTAAGGTGCTGTTTAGGAATGTTTGGGGAACACTTGTTCCTATTTTTTTTTTCTCGGAACAGAAACGTATTTGATAATTATTTTGTTTCTAAAAATAGATTTGAAACAAAAACAAAATTATTTCTCGTTCTCATGAACAACTCAATAAACAAACTTTTCTTTTCTTTTTTTTTTCTTCCATTGACCTCGACGATGGCCAACAACCGACTAGATGAGGTGCCCTCGAGCCTCGCCGTGGGCCCAAATTTGGCGAGACCAAGCCTCACCTGACCATCCCAAGGTCGATGTCGCCCACGGTGGCATCGCTTGGCCTCGCGGTGGCCAAATGAGGCTCGGCCTCGCCAGATCTGGGTGAGGCCGAGCTTTGCCCAACTGCCACGAGATCAACGTCGCTTGGGTGGGCGAGGCTGACCTCGCGATGGTCGGGTAAGGTCGAGCCTCGTCGGTGATCGAGCAAGGCTTGACCTCACCTGACCACCACGAGGTTAGTGTCACCTGGATGGGTGAGGCCGAACTCACGGTGGCCCGATGAGGCTTAGCCTCGTCAAATTTGGGCGAGGTCGCCTTATTGGCCCTCGTTTGGCCGATTGCCAGTCAACCATGTTCAAGGTCGGCAATTTGTTAGAGGAAGGAGACTTAAAAAAGAATAATATAATAAAATTATTAATAAATTAAAAGAAATTTTAAGTCACAAAAATATTTGAGGTTGTACCAAACGTATTTTTTTTCGAGAACAAAATTTTTATATACACTTTAAAGTACTCGAAACTATTGTCGAGAACAGAAATAAAAAAAAAAATTCTAAAAAGAAATTGTTTCTGAGAGCAACAACATTATCAAACGTGCCTTAATCCTCTGTCCTACCTCAGCTATGACGTCTTGTCTAAACAACTTTTAATCTTGTTTTCTCTTCACATATGAATGGATTGAAGGGGGGCGTCTTCTTTTTTGCAGGGAGAAGATGTGACGTTCACATTTCCATGAGCACCTCAAATTATTCATTGACTATGATAGATATTGTAAATTACATTTTTGGTGATAGTGGGATCTTATAAATTATAATTAAGTGGTTTTTTTTTAATGTACAAGTGGCTTAAGATTCATTAATTATAAATTTCCATTGTTTGTCATCCAACTTATAAAGTCCAAAGTCCAATTTCTTTTCTTTTTGTTGAGATAAAGTCCAAAGTCCAAATAAACAATTGAACGCGTGGATGGAATTTTTAATAATTATGAAAAAAAAATAATGAACAAACACATTCAAATTTACGTGCCCTTTCGAGGGTTCTTCGTGATTCTTAATTTATTTAAATCTTACTTGTCGCACAAATCTAAAGTTATTTTTTGTTGAAATATATCACATATCGTTTGATTATGAAATTTATATGCTTTTTATATACACATAGTCTCCTTCCTTCCACTTATTTGCATGAATTTTTGGGTTGAACTTTTTAACGGGATATGATGGTTGTACATGTGATCTCTATCCACTTATAAGCTTGCCACTGTGGAAAACAAAAGGATGATGCAATATTTGGACAAGTTTTGTATGAGGTTTAGTTTACCCATTTATGAAATTGATAATTTTTAACAAACAATATATTAGTATTTGGAAAAGTGGAGCAAGGCCATTTTTTTTTTTTTTTTTTTTTATAGTACCTTATACCAAAAACAAGAGATAAAAAATTAGGTTTTCCTGCACCATGATTTCGCTTCTTAATTTGGTCCACCCAAGTCAATTACTAGGCCACTATATACGTTGCATAAGGTCGATAGGATTACACTCTAGGCAAATCTAATAATTTAACAATGATTGTCAAAATCGCATGACCTAATTCTCACAAAATCGGCAAGTAGATGACACGTAACGTACAAATTAATCACAGTAAATTTGTTATTAGTATGTCAACACTGCGTGGCATTGCATGACAAATCAAGAATCATTTCCTACTATCAAAGGGCAAGACAATTCAATTCTTCATTCCAACTTGATTTATCCTGGAGGTTTGAGAAGATCATTTGATCGCACTTTTAAGCCTTTTCTTGCAACGTATAACCATGAATGGTACAATATAAGATTGATGATGTTTCTCTAGTTGACTTTGTCAGCACCGTAATGTGCAATTTAGAGTGGACTGAAACGGAGGAAGTCGAGAAAATATTGGGTGGTGCGGGAGCTCCACGTCAGCGTGATCCCTGGCCACTCACGAGGTGCCATGTGGAGGGATGGGCCCACTTGGTATCTTTTGCCTTCTTCCCCTCTCTCTCTCTCTCCTCTTCCTAGCCTGCCGACACGCTTTCCCCTCTCGTCGGCAGGCTAGGAACGGGCTTCTCTTTCCTTCGTTTGAGGAAGAAAGAGAAAAGTTTAAGCCGCAATAAATGTGCTGCAGGCTAGGAGGAGAGAGGACGTCAACAGACTAGGAAGAGGAGAGAGAGGGAAAGAAGGCAGAAGACACCAAGTGAGCCCACCCCTCCACATGGCACCTCGTGAGTGGCTAGGGACCACGCTGACATGGAGCTCTCGGACCACCCAATATTTTCTCGAGGAGTTCGACACCCTCACGATCAAAGAGAGAGGGAGAGTCAAAAGGAGTCGGCCAAATAGCACGTGCTCTTTCATTCCTCCTTCACCAGTCTTTATCCAAACTTAACCAAAGCCTTGGACTATTCTATTCCGAGGAAAGATCACGTGCTATTTTTGGCGACTCCTTTTGACTCTCTCTCTCTCTCGTTCATGGTGTGTGTGTTTCGCGTGGGCCCTGTTCGAACTTATCCGTGTTTTGACCTTCTCGCTTTTGAATCTCTCGTCCTCCCAACTTCATATATAAAACACTCAAAACCCGCACAAATCATCTTCAAACCCAGCTGAACTCAACAACTCCATCAAATCGTTCAAACCCTTCTTCTTCTTGGAGGGATTCATAAGCATTTCTCGAGCTCTTCTTCGGCCTTCGCCCTTTTCAAGTCTCTCTCTCTCTCTCTCTCTCTCTCTCTCTCTCTCTCTCGCGCGCGCGCGCGCGGGATCAAAAGTTCTTCGTCTCTTTCGCGATCTAGTTTCAATACAGATGGAGGAAGTCGAAATTCCCTCGTTCTTCGTGTGCCCGATTTCTCTCCAGCTAATGAAGGACCCCGTCACGGTGCGGACTGGGATAACTTACGACCGCAACAGCATCGAGAAGTGGTTTTTCTCCGTCAAGAAGAGCACATGCCCTGTGACGAAGCAAGCGATTCCAGACTGCGAATTGACGCCTAACCACACGCTCCGGCGGCTCATCCAGTCATGGTGCACCCTCAATGCTGCACACGGCATTGAAAGGATTCCAACCCCAAGATCTCCGATAAGCAAGTCCCAGATTGCTAAGCTCCTCCGTGAGGCCAAGTCCCCGGAGATGCAAAAGAAGTGTCTCAAAAGACTGCGGTCGATTGCCATCGAGAACTCCACTAATCGATGCTGCATGGAAGCCGCTGGTGCCGCCGACTTCTTGGCAGCACTAGTGAAAAATGAAACCTCCGCGTCCAATTGTGGCAGTTTAGAGGTGAAAAGTAGATCGCTTGATGAGGCTCTGGCCGTACTATTTCACCTACAACTCTCGGAAGCCAGCCTTACGAATCTCATAAGCGATGGCGGAGTGTTTGTGGACTCGTTGACTCGAATCATGCAGAGCGGAACCTGTGACTCTAGGGCATACGCAGTCATGTTGCTAGAGTCGATGTTTGAAGTTGCTGATATTATTCAACTCTCAAGTTTGAGGATGGAATTGTTTGTCGAAGTAGTTCTACTTTTGCGTGATCAAGTCTCGCAGAAGGCAACGAAATCTGCGTTGAAACTGCTTATCCGAGCCTGCCAGATGGGTAGGAACCGAGTCAAAGCCGTGGAAGCCAGAGCCGTGCCAGTCTTGATCGATCTTCTTCTGGATTCACGCAACAAATGGCAGAGCGAAATGATCCTTATGCTTTTGGACGTGCTGTGTCAATGTGCAGAGGGAAGAGCCGAATTGTTGGAGCATGGAGTGGGGATCACCATCGTGTCGAAGAAAATACTAAGGGTTTCGGAGACAGCGAGTGAGAGAGGTGTCGGGATTCTCTTGTCCATCTCCAAGTTCTCGGCGACACCGAGCATCGTCCAAGAGATGTTGCAAGTAGGCGTTGCTGCGAAGTTGTGTCTAGTCCTCCAAGTTGAGGGCACAAGCAAGACCAAGGAAAAGGCGAAAGAGATTCTCAAATTGCATGCCCGTGCATGGCAGAGCTCTCCATGTATTCCTGCTGAGTTCCTTTCTTTTTATCCAGCATGAGAAGAGAATCAGCTTTTCCTTTGTAAAACTTCATTTGGATAGTTCTTTAAATAGTCAATTGTACACACTGTTCTTTTTACTGATGAAGAATTCGATACATGAAATTGACATGGATATACTTCTTGATGAATTGGGTGTCGGGTTTTCCAAACAAGGGAGGGCTGCCTATGTAATAACTTTTGTGAGCCGTTGGTACTTAAATTTCGCCCGTCATGTTCAGGCAATTCTCGCATTTAGCATCAACATTTTTGCATAACAAGAAGAGGGTCGTTGTGCGTAGTCCAAGGAAAGAATCTTGCGAAAATGGAAAACGAATCAAGCGAGTCAAGGGGATGAACGAAAAATAATATCTCCCATTGATGTGGTAGTGATTTACGGCCACAGCAAAGAAGGAAAGAGGAAAAGTTGCCTCTTGTTTTAAAATAAAAGTTAGGCAGCGAGATGGCAAAAAGGATTTGGTCACAAGACACGACTTTCGGCTGCAAGGAGCAAAGCAGAGAAGGATTCTTTCGTTAGAACGAATCTCCAGGCGACGCCAACAAGCCAGAGGAGTTCCCATCAGTCCTAGTGGATTCAGGTCACGCTTGATCCACTCTCACCTCCGACAAGCACTGGATCTCGTCGGTTTTCTCCGCGACTAACTAGGAAAGCAATCTTAAGTTCTCACGTCTCCAGGCCAGCTCCCAGCGAATCATAGCACCACTGACAACTCGACAGTCTTTTGCAGCACAGTCCAACTCCATCTCGCTATCCTGGCGGGCTGCAACAACTGGTCTCACCGCCCACACGATTGAGTTCCGCTGCTGCTCTCGGGTTGCACCTCTTCAGCTGCCACAAATTCCTCGGTGAATTCCAGACAGTACCATTCCCGCTGGCATGTCTTGTCCCTCCACCATTGCTGCTCAAGCCATGCTGGAGTGTCCTGTAAGAGTTTTCCTCAATGTGGACTAAATTAATTGACATTATAATTTACCGTTTAACGGTTATCGTTTTACAGGGTTTGGGCGAGATAGAAGGCTTCTTAATTAATCTAATATGAGGTTGGCTAGTGTGGGCCGAGTTAAGCCTATCCCGTAATGAAGGGGACTAGTTGAAAACTCTATAAATAGTGCTCAAGTCTCTCCTCTAGCCCTGATTCTCACGTATCCTTACATAAGGAGCGTTTACCTAACACTAAATCGTGAGGGAGGCCGCCTTATTGAGCCAGTGATATGGAGGGCAATAGAGCATAAAGATTTGCGCAAGGAACGTTGTGTTCGCGCTTCTGCTTCAAGAACGATGGATCCTAAAACAGGTGCGTTGATCTTTCTATTTAATCATGCATGTTCTTGTTCTAATTATGGAGATCTTGGGTTGTGCATAATCTGCATTCAACATGTGGTATCAGAGCCTCCATAACCCTAGAACTTGAACGCAATTGATTTTGCCCTAATTTGTACGGATTTTGCCATAATTTGTGATTTTCAAGATTTTTTGTTCAATAAAAATAAAATTAAATTGCAAATTTGGATTGGGCTCGATGAGACGAACAAAACCGTGGGCGGTGCATTGCCGAATGATGCCACACGGGCCCCAACGTGTGGCCACGCGTCGCTGGGGTGTCGAACACGCGCCCCACGTGCGGGGTGCGGCTCGCGCCTGCGACGCACGCGACCACTAACGTCACGATGACGTCAACGACCCGAGTCCAACTTGACACGTGCGCCGCACGTGAGTGCTAACGTCACGGTGACGTCAGCGATCGACCTGGATGACGTCAGCGACTCAATCCGGATGGCGACTGCGACTCGACCCGACCCAGGACTCGACTTGACTCGGTCAACCATCAACTGGACCGGTCAACCGATTGGACTGGGCGGCTAGACCAAACGGTCAGATCGGGAACCAGTCGAACCGCCACCGGTCAGACCAATTTCTGACCGGCTTCAAGACGCGCGTGTGATCTCCACGCGCCGAGCACTCAGGCAGCATGTGCGGGCGCGTGGAGGCTCCTTTTGGCGCGTGGCTGACGGCGTTAGACTCGTATGATGATTTCCTATTTTGTGGTATATTTATTTTATATGTTTGATGATTTTATTGATGTGAAATTGCATATGAAACCCTAAATACGTGTATTTTAAGTGAATTTTTGCATATTTTTCCTTGTATTTTTCTGCGATTTTGGAAATACAAGTGCTAGGTTACTGGTGTGTTATTTTATTAATGAATAAGGCAGTGTAATTAGCATGATATGTGATTTGAGTGATACATGCCCCTATCACTAAAGTTGAAATCACATGTAAATAATGTATGTGAGATGTAAATATATCCCTGGTATGAGAGAGTTTCAAGGATTCAATAGTTTGTGACCGCCAAAGTGGCACACTTGATTGGATTTGAGAAATTTCGGTCTCGTATATTGATTGAGATGTCTCATGGTCTATTGCATAGTCATACTCTCAAAGGAGATGACTGTGTACTAGTTCATGGAGGGATATATGATGGTGAGGTGGAGGAGTGATTGATCCTAATGGTTCATATGCCCAAAGGTGATAAATTCACAAGGATTGGAATATATTCTCATAACCGCTATCATGTGGGGAGTGTACAACTGCATGTCATGTATTCTGCCCAAATGTGATTATATGATTTTGCATGTAACTCTATGGATATATATATATACTACTACTGTCTTTCAGTCACATTTTCTGTAAACGGTAACTCCGTCACTATTGAGGTTCTTGCTGGTTCCAACTTTAAGAAATTGAGAGAAGATTTTCTATTTGCTATGGAGATGGCAGATGTTTTTTTTTTTTTTTTTTTTTTTGGTAAAAGGTAAGCAATATATAGAGGAAGGGCCAAATGGACAAAAGATTTTGTCACCGGGAACTTACAATCCTAATGAATGAACAAAAGGAGTGTAAGGGTGATAAGATGTAATAGCCGCAAACCGTGGCACAACCACTACAACAGCAAAACCAAAAGACGTATGGCATGGACAACCGGCTACCAAACATGCCAGAGGCGAGGAAGAGGCCACCGTCGGATCGAACTACATACGGGTCCCCAGTGAATATAATCGGATCTAGGCCCCAACTTCTTTGCAACCTTCTGTTTCTGAAATTATCTTCAATGTTCCTGAAGGTGATAGCTTTGTCTCGGACGACTCTGAAGAGGTGGTTCTTCATGGCCGGGATCGAGAGAGGCTGGTCTCTAAAGATGATGTTATTCCTGTTTTTCCAAAGGGATAAGTGCTGCGGAAGTCCTAAAACTTGTCGCGAATATGCATTTCAGTCCTAAAACTTGCAAAATGTTCATTTGAGTCCTAAAACTTGTCCAAACGTTACAAATGAGTCCTAAAGCCGATGCTGTTAACTTTTCCGTTAAAAATGCTGACGTGGCATTTTATATATATTTTTATTTTCCAGGTGGATTTTTTTATTATTTTTAATCATTTTTTAAACAATTTTTAAAAATAAAATTTTTGTTTTATCTTTTTAAGTTTTTGGTGAAAATTAGATAAAATGAATAAATCTATTTTTTAAAAATGATTAAAAAATAATTAAAAAATAATTAAAAATCCACTTGGAAATTAAAAAAATAATTTAAAATGCCACGTCAGCATTTTTTACGGAAAAAGTTAACGACATCGGCTTTAGGACTCATTTGTAATGTTTCGACAAGTTTTAGGACTCAAATGAACATTTTCCAAGTTTTAGGACTGAAATGCACATTCGCGATAAGTTTTAGGACTTCCGCAGCACTTATCCCTTTTCCAAATAATGTGACATAGTGCGCCAAAGGAAAACTGGGCAATGAATTTGTAGAAATCTTTACCCATCAAATAGGTAGCGGCGCAATGGAAGTTCTTCTTCCAAGTTCTGTTGCGCCAAGGCAAATTGCATCTGGAAGCCCAAAAGAAAGCCACTCCGGCGGGATGAGCAATAAAAAAAGAGGTGATCTATAGAGTTGGGCATAGTCTTGCAAAAAGCACATACAGCACTTCCAATTATACCATAGGATAAAAGGAGAGCCTGGGTTGGAAGTTGGGCATCTGGAGATGGCAGATATTCATATGGCTCTTACTGTCGATCGGCCGGCAGCTATTACTGACGAGAGTACAGAGGCTCAAAAAGCACATTTTACTGCCTGTGAAAAGAGTAATAAAATTTGCTTGCAAGTAGTGACATTGGTTTACTGTATGAGACAAAGTGGATGTTATCGAAAAATTATGATATGAAAGATCTTGGTGAGGCGTCTTTTGTTCTTGACATTAAGATTCATAGGGATCGCTCATGCGGTTCATTGGATTTGTCTCAGAGGGCATATATTGATCGCATTTTGGAAAGATTCAATATGCAAGATTGCAAACCAGGAATTGCTCCTGTTATTAAGGGTGATAAATTGAATCTTTCACAATGACCTAATTCAAATTTTGAGAAAGCTTAAATGAAGAATGTACCTTATGCTAGTGTGTTTGGAAGTATCATGTATGCTCAAGTTTGCACTAGGTTAGATACTACTTTTGCAGTAGGGCTTCTAAGCAGATACCAGTCAAATCCAAGACATGATCATCGGGTTGCTGTCAAGAAGGTTTTAAGGTACTTAAAGAGAAAAATAGATTATATGCTGATCTATAAACATGTTCCAGACTTGCAACTAGTAGGGTATTTAGATGCAGATTTTGCTGATTGTCAAGATGATAAGAAGTCAATGACATGATACATATTTATGTTAACAAGAGGTGCAGTATCATGGAAAAGCGAGAAATAGAAATCCATATCTTCTTCTACCATGCAAGCGGAGTTTGTAGCATGTTTTTCAGCTGCTACTTAAGCTATTTGGCTCTAGAACTTCATTAGGGAGTTATCAGTTTTTGATTTTGTGGATAGGCCCATACAGCTACATTGTGACAATAATTCCACAGTGTTGTTTATTAACAACAACAGAAGTCTCAAGGGGTCTAAATACATGGAAGTCAAGTTTTTGACTATAAAGGAATCAGTGCAGAATGGTGACGTTGCTGTAGATTATATTCTTACAGATGATATGGTTGCAAATCCACTGACTAAAGGCCTACACCCGTGTATATTTGATCGACATGTCATTAGCATGGACCTAGGAGTATCTTAGGATGCTGTTATTTAGTGGGAGTTGTATATTATTTTTTCTTAAATAAAGTTTATATCTGCATTTGTTACAATTTAGTAACACTTTGATATATATATATATATATATATATATATATATATATATATTTCAACTTTTGCATTCAATACAATATTTTGAATAGATTGTTATTTTGTTGAATATATATATTGTTAAAAGTCTCAAGGTATTACTTAAACCTTGAGTGAAGACTAGGGACATCCGGTTATTAGCCTTGTGCATTTGTTCTTGTGATACATAAAGAAAGGTTAACCATAAGGACAAGACATATGTGGGGTCATTGGAACCATAATGTCATTCTCTTATGGCACAAGCTTTTGTGTCGCCTAAGGTAAGGGAATGGTGACTGACAAATGAGATTTCTCTATGAGAGATGTTAACCATTTGCCACACTACTATATTGAATCAATATCAATAAAGTTGAAAGCACTTGTGACCATAGAATACTCTATGTGTATACATGCAATTACCACAATGATTCGGTGTTTGAGACTTTATGGGATAGGATTGACTATTAAGAATTATCTCTGGACCAATGTGCGCAATACAGTATAATTTCAATTAATATAGTCCAAGTGGGAGAATGTAAAAGTTTTCCTCAATGTGGACTAAATTAATTGACGTTGTAATTTACTGTTTAACGGTTACCGTTTTACGAGGTTTGGTCTAAGGTGAGATAGAAGGTTTCTTAATTATTCTAATATGGGACTGGTTAGTGTGGGCTGAGTTGAGCCTGGCCCGTAATGAGGGAGACTACCTGGAAACTCTATAAATAGTGCTCAAGTCTCTCCTCTAACCCTAATTCTCACGTATTATCACATAAGGAGCATTTACCTAACGCTAAATCGTGAGGGAGGCCGCCTCATTGAGCAAGTGATACGGAGGGCAATAAAGTAGAAGAATTTGCGCAAGGAACATTGTGTTCCCACTTCCACTTCAAGAACGATGAATCCTAAAACAAGTGCGTCGATCTTTCTATTTAATCATGCATGTTCTTTTTCTAGTTATAGAGATCTTGGGTTGTGTATAATCTGCATTCAACATGTCCTTGACAAGCTCCATCGTTCTTCATTGCAATCACTCTTCGTCGCTGCTGTTCCTTCTTGGCCGTGTCTCTTCTCGTTGGTGGTTCACTAAGCCCGATGGCCGTACCATTTGCATTTCGTTGCTTTGGTCTTTATGCCTTAGGTTAACGCTGATCAAGATAAGGATGAGCTTTGCTCAAGTATTGTGGATAGTTAGTTCCAATGTCTGATTTAATTGCATGTTATTAGTTGATAGAACCATAGGTTATTGTAATCTGATGCAACCAAGACATTTGTCTTTCGGGCCTTTAGGCACTGAGGCCTCACCCCCAAAATTGTTTTGTGTGGCTTGCTATGGTTGATTATTTCCAATCATAACATGTATTTCGTGAGTATCTTTAGAGTTTAAAGCATCCATAACTCATATTTTAGGGTTTACGTACTTAGGACAATGCATGTTAATCTAAAATGCATATAGATTGAGAATAATGCATAGCTTTTATAACAATATACTAAAAAAATCTCATTAGGGTTCAATCTAGATTGCATGAAGACTTAGCTTTAATTAGTCTCATATTTTATAAGATACGTCATTTAGAAAATAATATATATAAGGTTAATTATTAATTGCATTACACGCATCATTCGCATTATATATAGTTCAATATGTGTGGCTAGTTCATTAGGTCGCATAGAGGGTCCTAAGATTTAATCTGCCGTTTTCATAAACATAAAAAAAGAAAAGAAAAACAAAAAAGCATTTATTATAACTTGCACAATAGGATTAGTCCATGGTTAATTTTATCTCATGTCATAGCATTTACGACACATCATGTCATTATCTTTGATAATTAATTCAATAGTATTTCATATAGTTTATTCATTATAGCATAGCTTACATGACATTAGGACTTTATGTTAGATCATCAACGCATATTAGATTAGGTACATTAATGGAGTCATGTCCTCATTGCATTTAGGGAGTTCATTTCATAAATAAGAAAACCCAAAAGCAATCAATTGACATTGCACCTGGATTACCACTTATAGCTTAGATCAAGTATTAGTCATGTTCATCAAAATTTTCATGAATAAAAAGGTATTCATCATTTGGGATTGTTAGAGATATTTATCTTAGGAAGTTAGATATTTTTATTTTCTTGATTGATTATAATTGATTTCATATCAATTATAATTGATTTGAATATGATTTTGTAATATTTTCATGAATAAAAAGGTATTCACTGCTTCCGCCACCGCCCGATCTGCCGCACCGGACTTCTTCAACTGCACCGCACCGGAGTTGCAACCCAAAGCCATCGAGCGACGCCTTCACCACACTGGAGCTATAGCCTGAAGCCGTCACTTGACGCATCCATCGTGCCCGCCAACCTCTGTGAGCAGCACCGACGCCTCGCCGAACCTCCAACCAGCGAAGCCGCTTCTGCCCGCGACCCACACGTGCCACGGCTCGCACGTGTCTTGCAGCGTCCATGGTGTTTTCGACCGGTTCAGCTAGATTCCGATCGGTTCGCAGAGTTTTCCAGCCGGTTCAGTCGGATTCCGGCCGGTTCTTAGGGTTTCTCGACCTGTTCAACCAGTTTTCGACCGGTTCTCAGTGTTTTCCCGCCAGTTCGGGGATTTTTTTTTTCAACCGGTTTTTGACATTTTCAGATCGGTTCTTGAGGTATTTCGACGTTCTTAGTCTATTTTCAGCCTTATTTCCCTCATATTAGCTCTACAAGTATCAATTTTTCTCAAAATTTGTTAAAGAATCATTGAGTTTACTAGTAAATAGCCTATCATGGACAAGTTAGAAGTCTCAATGCCCATTCAGACCATCCTAAATGGATCAAATTACATTCTATGGGCTCAAGAAATATCCAGCTTTCTTAGGGGACGTAAGCTTTGGCAATATGTCATTGGAAGTGTTCGCGAGCCTCGTCAGGCCGTTGAAGAGGATGACGAAAAATTTGCTGAATGATTAGAAGAGTGGGAGAGCAAGAATCACCAGATACTCACGTGGTTTCGAAATACTTTGATTCCTTCTATCAAACTTCAGTTTGGTCACCTAAATACAACAAAAGAAGCTTGGGATCTTCTTGCTGGTCGTTATTCCACATTAGACATTGCTCATCAATATCAATTATTAGGGAACTTACATCGCGTGCGTCAAGAGACAGGTCAGTCTATTAATGACTTTCTTTCTTCAATGCATGCTATATGGGACCAGCTCGCTTTATCTGAACCAACATGGGATTCAACTATTGATGCTTGTAAGTTTACTGAATATCGTGATCGTATGCGAGTTATGCAATTTCTGATGTCTCTAAATGATGAGTATGAACCTGTGCGAGCCTCACTTTTACATCGGGATCCTTTACCTCATCTTGAGGTAATTGTTTTAGAGTTATTAACTGAGGAAACTCGCCTTGTGACTTTAAAGGCACAACATGCTACTCCACTGGTTTCCACTCCTACAAATGCAGTGCTTCCTACTTCAGGCTCATTCTCATGGCGCAAACCTTATTGTACGCACTGTCGTCGATCTGATCATCGTGCATCAAACTATTATCAATTACAATTTAAGCAACCTACAAGAACGAACAATCGATCACATTTTAGAGGTTCAGCTGCACGCCGCCCATCCACTGTTGCTTCTGCCATAGAGGATTCTTTTAATAGTTCATCTGTTACACTATCTTTAGATGATCTTCGATCCACAGTTCATTCCATTCTTCAAGAAACTGGTACTTCTAGTCATTCTGCTCTGTCGTTCCCTCCATGTACTCCTAATTCATGGTTTTTTGATTCTGCATGTTGTAATCACATGACTTCCCATTCCAATTTATTTAAGTCAAAATCATATAATTCACAAACGCCTATTATTCATACAGCTGACAACTCTCAAATGATAGTTAGTCATATGGGGAACATTTCAACGCCCACTTTGTCCTTACCTGATACTTTCATGGTTCCCAACCTCTCTTTAAACTTGATATCTGTGGGTCAGCTATGTGAGCTTGGTTTTGATCTTCATTTCTCTTCAAATGGTTGTCGTGTGCAGAATCCATGGACGGGACAAACAATTGGGACAGGCCGTAAAGTGGGACGGTTGTTTGAATTTGTTTCATTAAAGCTTCCCAACTCATTCATTGGTTCGCTGCCAGAGTTTCATCTGAAACTTGGCATTCTCGTTTAGGTCATCCTTCTTTTTCTCGTTTAAGTCATTTTCTTTCAAGTGGTCATCTAGGTTTTGTTGACAATAAAATCTTTGATTGTCAATCTTGTAAGTTAGGAAAACATCATGCTTTACCGTTCAATATTAGTGAATCTGTCTCTTATGCTCCCTTTGATCTAATTCATTCGGATATTTGGGGACCATCTCCTACTCCCATTATGGGAGGCTCTAATTATTTTGTGATTTTTGTTGATGACTATTCACGTTATACATGGCTTTATCTTATGAAAAATCGATCTGAACTTACCCATATCTATGGCAATTTTGTTGCCATGATCAAAACATAATTTTCTCGAGATATCAAGGTTTTTCGTACTGATAATGCCATGGAATATAAGGATAGCGAGTTTCTTAAGATTCTTTCCCAAAACGGTACTATTATTCATCGTTCTTGTCCAGGAACTTCCCAACAAAATGGTCGAGCAGAGCGTAAACACAGACATATCTTAGATATCGTACGCACTCTTCTAATCTCAGCATCTTGTCCAGAACAATTTTGGGGGGAGGCTTGTCATACTGCTGTCTACACTATTAATCGTATTTCATCACCTATTATAGGTAACATTTCTCCGTATGAGCGCTTGTATGACAATATTCCTAATTACAATCTACTTCGAGTTTTTGGTTGTGCATGTTTTGTTTATCTTCTTCCAAATGAACGCACGAAGTTAGAACCTCGTGCTCGTCTATGTTGTTTCCTCGGCTATGGCATTGAGCATAAAGGGTATAGGTGCTGGGATCCTATATCCAATCGACTTCGTGTGTCTCGACATGTTTCCTTCTGGGAACATAAAATGTTCTCATCTTTACATTCTTTTACATCTTCTCCCACTATTCCAAATGTTCGTTTCTTCACAAATCCTTCTGTCGAATTGTTCCCTGAAGATGACACTCCTACATCTTCCTCTTTAGAATTGTCCTCTCCAAATCTCGATGCAGGTACTTCTGGCAATTCCACTTCAGCAGCTCCTGATTTGTCTGTGTCATCCGTGGATCCACCTTTGGAAATTCCTCCTCCTTCTGTTCATCGCTCCACCCGTGTAAGTCAACCTTCTGTTCGGCTTCATGATTTTCACTGTTATTCCACAATTGCCTCTTTTCACAAGCCTCGAACATATAGAGAAGCTCGTACTAATCCTCTTTGGCAGAAAGCAATGGCAAGCATTAGAACACTCTCATACTTGGGATTTGGTTGATTTGCCTCCTAACAAGTCAACTATAGGTTGTAAATGGGTGTACAAAATCAAAACCAAGGCAGATGGTACAGTGGAACGTTATAAAGCTCGACTTGTAGCAAAAGGCTTTACCCAAGAGTATGGCATTGATTATATGATGAGACGTTTGCTCCAGTTGCACATCTTACTTATGTTCGTAGCCTTCTTGCTGTCGCTGCTATTAAGCGATGGCCTCTATTTCAAATGGATGTCAAAAATGCATTCCTTAATGGAGATCTCACTGAAGAAGTGTATATGGAGCCACCTCCTGGATATACTCATACTCTTGGTAAAGTGTGTCGTCTACGTCGAGCATTATATGGACTAAAACAAGCTCCTCGTGTATGGTATTCCAAGTTTAGCTCTACTATGGAACGCCTTGGATTTATATACAGTCCTTATGATAATACTCTATTTGTTCAACGAACATCTCATGGGAGTATTCTGCTACTGTTATATGTGGATGACATGATTATTATTGGCGATGATCATGAAGGCATTACAAAACTACAGCTGTATTTGAGTCAACAGTTTGGAATGAAGGATCTTGGACGGCTCACTTATTTTTTAGGATTGGAGGTTGCTTCAGATTCCTCTGGCTATTATCTTTCTCAAGCGAAATATGCCACGGATCTTCTTTCTCGAGCTGGACTTACCAATAACAAGACTGCTACCACTCCCATTGAGAATAATGCCAAATTTGATGAAAAAGATGGGACTCCTCTTCCAAATCCTACACTTTATCGACAGTTAGTTGGCAGTTTGGTTTATCTCACTGTTACCCGCCCTGATATCGCTTATGTTGTTCACATTGTGAGTCAATTCATGACTGCGCTACGGACGACTCACTTTGCCGCTGTTCTTCGGGTTCTTCGCTCTATCAAGGGTACCTTATTTCATGGTCTTCACTTTTCTGCTAACTCGTCCTCAGAGTTAATAGCTTATTCTGATGCTGATTAGGCTGGTGATCCTCTTGATCATCGCTCTACTGCAGGCTATTGCTTTTTCTTAGGAAAGTCCCTTATTTCCTGGAGGAGTAAGAAACAAACTACTATCGCTCGATCGAGTACAGAAGCAGAATATCGTGCCCTTGCCGATACAACTTCAAAATTATTATGGTTACGTTGGTTACTAGAAGACATGGGAGTTCGTCGTAATGGTGGAACGGTCATTCATTGTGATAATCGAAGTGCCATCCAAATAGCTCATAATGATGTTTTTCATGAGCGTACCAAACATATTGAAATAGACTGTCATTTTATACGCTCTCATGTGCTTCGTGGTGATGTTCGTCTTGTTCCCATCTCCTCAATAGATTAGACGGCTGATGTTTTCACGAAGGCACATCCACCTGGGCATTTTAAAGATCTTTTCTCCAAACTCCAGTTGACCTCTTCTATCTCACCTTGAGTTTGAGGGGGGATGTTAGAGATATTTATCTTAGGAAGTTAGATATTTTTATTTTCCTAATTGATTATAATTGATTTCATATCGATTATAATTGATTTGATGATGATATTGTAATATTTCATTACTTTAAATAGTTGCCTAGAACAGCCTATAAATAGGCTCTTGTATTATCAGTACATACACATTGAAATATACACAAAATTCATTTCTTCTATCTGGGATGTTTGTTCCCTAAGTCTAAGTTCGCGGAATCCCTTGTCTCGATGGATGACAAATAGAGATCCATTTCTGGTTGCTCATGTATTCCAGTTTTTTAAATCTTTCCAGTAATTTATTTACTGTTTAGATTATTGAATATTACTTAATTATTTGTGCATTTGTACAATCACCCCTCATATATTAGTGACATAAAATAATAAGCGATAAAGACGATGTAAAACATTTTCAAATAAAAAAAAAGTACCATATTATGGTAATCAACCTCCGAATTCATAGAATTTTCGCAAAAAGTAAAATGTACTCCCATATTTTACTAAAGTGTTTAATCCACCCATAACTCATATTAATTGTATGTCACATTGAGTTATAAGTTGAGATCGATAAGATTTGGGAAAGCCAATCTTAGCATTTTACTTAGTAATCTATAGTCATGGTTTACTTCTAAGATAGTTGTAAATTTATAGTGATCCATGAACATATAAAAATGAATGATGTACCACAACATGATTAATCATTCTTATCATCTATCTAAGGTACGTTAATATGAGTGATTCACACATCAAAACCCTATGTACGGTGAGATAGAATTTCTCCTTGAACGCTTTGTGGCTGCGCCGCCACGGTTGACAGATGCGCAAGCGTCACGCATGGCCCCCGCCATGCCCAAACTTTTCCTTTGCCTTCTCTCTTCTTCTATGGCCAAAGAGTCAAGACAGTAGACGAAAATAAATACCAAATGCAGCAAAAAAAAACAAAGAAAAAAGGAGCAAAAAGTTAAACAATGCCAGCGACTCTGACGTGCTTTCCATTTTGGATAGTTATTACACGATTGTTAGGATTTTCTAGTGTCGTGTTGAACATTTAATTAAAGAAAATCTCTCGATTTTCAAAATAAAAAATAAGATGAGATTGTAGTAAGTTTTGACGTCCTTTACGGTGGGCACTGACGGATTTCGAATACCGCCCCTGCCTAAAATCACGTGATTTGACTTCCACGACTCTCACTGTCACTCCAGTTTCAGTCGCTAACCCCTCTATCCTCCCTCAGCTATGGCGTCTTGTCTGAGCAACTTTTGATCTTTTTCTCTCTTCGCACTTGAATGAAGAAAATTATTAGGGCTAAATCGATTACCTAAAAAGGGTGAATATGTGATATTGTGAAAATTAAAGAATTAAAAATAAATATTGCAAAAATATGACATCGAACAAATAATGTAATCAACTCTTTCACAAGTAAAATTAAAAAATTAAGGAATAGAAAATTACATATAAAAGATTAAGGGCGAGCTTGACCTCACTTAACGATAACGAGGCTCACTCTTGCCCTTGCCATCAAGGAAGGACGAGGCTTGCCCTTTCCACCCTAATGGTCAATGAGGTTGACCTCACCACCCTAATGGTAGGCGAGGTCAACATTGCCGACCTTAGCCTCCGACTAGTAATCGGATATGCTAGAGGAAGAAAAAAAATAAAAATAAAAATAATATATTAAAAAATTGACACATTAGCTTTGGCCAGTGTCTATGTTAGCACAAACTAACTAAAATTGGACAAATGGACAGAATTAACATAAATAAAAAAATTTATAATTGAATTTAAAAAAGGAGGTTTATGGTTGAATTGAAAAAATTACGATAGATTGAGAACTGTTTTAGTAATTTTCCACACTTAAATGGATGGAAAGGGGTGTCTTCTTTATAGCAGAGGAAGATGGGATGTTCACATTTCCATGAGCACCTTAAATTATTCGTTGACTATGATAGTCATTGTAAATTATATTTTTGTTAACAGTAGCATCTTATAAATGTATAATAAAGTCGGTCATATTATAATGTACAAGCGGTTAAAAGATTCTTTAATTACAAATTTCCATCATTTGTCGTCTAACTTATAAAGTTCGAGTCATGTTAAATAGTTGAATATGTGGATGGAACTTTGGCCAAGGACGCGGAAAAGAATGAATGATGAACAAATGCATTCAAACTTACGTGTCATTTCCAAGAAATATTCAGTGGTTTCTTAGCTCATTTAAGTCTTATTTGTCGCACAAACGTAAAGTTATTTTTGATTGGTTATAGTGTTTATATGCTTTATATATATGATCTCTCTTCATTTATAGGCATGAGTTTTTTTGTTGAACTTTCTAACGGGATATGAGAGCTAGATATCTAGAATTAAGGAAATTTTTTTGAAAACTAAGAGATTAACAATGACAGTCAATTCGATTCCCCTCCTTGTCGCATTGCGTGACTTAAGTGGGGTGCCGTGAGAGGTGGGTCCCTGCGCTAGTGCCCCCGAGTTTACATCGCCGGCTATCGGCTGTATGGTAGTTCTTGGGTTACAAAAAAAGAAAAAAAAAATAGTGACGGTCAAAATCATGTGACCTAGTTCTCAAATGATCGAGGGTAGATAGCATGTGACATCTAAATTGATTAGGATTAGTTTATTATTAGTATGGCAGCATTGCACGCATGACAAATCAAGAATAATTTTCTACAACTAAAGAGAAAGACAATTCAATTTTCTGTTCTATGTTCCAACTTGGTTTATCCTGGAACTTTGAGAAGATTGTTTGATCGCACCCGCACACCTTTTCCTGCTACGGACAACCATGAATATTCCAATTTAAGATTGACGATGTACCCAGTTGACTTTGCCGGAACTGAAACGTGCAATTTTTAGAGTAGAGTTTTTTTTTGGGTCGGTAGTAGAGTTAAACGGAGGAGGTCGACACCCTCGCGATGTTTGAGAGAGAGAGAGAGAGAGAGAGAGAGAGAGTCAAAAGGCGTCGCCAGAATAACACGTGCTCTTTCATTCCTCCTTTGCCAGTCTTTAGAGGACTTTTCTTTTCTTTTTTTGTCGGTATTGAAGCTTCAGACTATTCTATTCCGAGGGAAGAGCACGTGCTATTTTGGCGACTCCTTTTGAGTTTTGACTATCCCTCCCTTCTCCCCCTCGTTCATGGTGCGTGTGTCTCGCGTGAGCCATGTTCGAACTTATCCGTGTTTTGACCTTCTCACTTCTGAAATTTCTCATCCACCCAAGTTCATATATAAAACCCTCAAAACCCGCATAAATCATCTTCAAACCCAGCCGAACTCAGCCACCTCCATCAAATCGTTCAAACCCTTCTTCTTCTTGGAGGGATTCATAAGCATTTCTTGCGCTCTTCCTCGGCCTTTGCCCTTTTCAAGTCTCTCTCTCAATACAGATGGAGGAAGTCGAAATTCCCTCGTTCTTCGTCTGCCCGATTTCTCTCCAGCTCATGAAGGACCCCGTCACGGTGCCCACCGGTATAACGTACGACCGTGAGAGCATCGAGAAGTGGTTGTTCTCCACCAAGAAAGGCACGTGCCCCGTGACCAAGCAAGCGATTCCGGACTGCGAATTGACGCCCAACCACACGCTCCGGCGGCTCATCCAGTCGTGGTGCACCCTCAATGCTGCGCACGGCATCGAAAGGATTCCGACCCCGAGACCTCCGATAAGCAAGTCCCAGATTGCTAAGCTCCTCCGCGAGGCCAAGTCCCCCGAGATGCGAAACAAGTGTCTCAAAAGACTGCGGTTGATTGCCACCGAGAACGCCACTAATCGATGCTGCATGGAAGCCGCTGGTGCCGCTGACTTCTTGGCGGCACTACTGAAAAATGAGACCTCCGCGTTCAACTGTGGCAGTTTAGAGGTCACAAGTAGATCGCTTGATGAGGCTCTGGCCGTGCTTTTTCACCTACAACTCTCTGAAGCCAGCCTTAAGAATCTCATAGGCGACGGCGGAGTGTTTGTGGACTCGTTGACTCGAATCATGCAGAGCGGAACCTGTGAGTCTAGGGCATACGCAGTCATGTTGCTAGAGTCCATGTTTGAAGTTGCTGATATTATTCATCTCTCAAGTTTGAGGATGGAATTGTTCGTCGAAGTAGTTCGCCTTTTGCGTGATCAAGTCTCGCTGAAGGCAACGAAATCTGCACTGAAATTTCTTATCCAAGCCTGCCGGGTGGGTCAGAACCGTGTCAAAGCTGTGGAAGCCTGTGCCGTGCCGGTCTTGATCGATCTTCTTCTTGATTCATGCGATAAAAGGCAGAGCGAACTGATCCTTATACTTTTGGACGAGCTGTGCCGATGCGCAGAAGGAAGAGCCGAGTTGTTGGAGCACAGAGCAGGGATCGCCATTGTGTCGAAGAAAATACTAAGGGTTTCGGCAACAGCGAGCGAGAGATGTGTCAGGATTCTCTTGTCCATCTCCAAGTTCTCAGCAACGCCGAGCATCGTGCAAGAGATGTTGCAAGAACGCGTTGCTGAGAAGTTGTGTCTAGTCCTCCAAGTTGAGGGCACGAGCAAGACCAGAGAAAAGGCGAAAGAGATTCTCAAATTACATGCTCGGGCATGGAAGAACTCTCCGTGTATTCCTGCTGAATTCTTTTCTTCTTATCTAGCATGAGAAGAGAATCAGCTTTTCCTTTATAAACTTCATTTAGACAGTTCTTTAGATAGGTTAATCATTTGTACACAGTGTTCATTTTACTGATGAAAGTAACTACGATATATGAAATCGACATGGATATACTTCTTGATAAATTGGGTGTCGGATTTCCGAACAAGGGAAAGCTGCTTATGTCCAAAAATCGACCATGCGAATGAAAGAACGCAAATCCATCTCAAAAGCAGGAGACTTTCGACTCTTGTAAATTTCTAGCGATTTAAGAAAAGACCAAAAAAGAATGCTGTTTCACGACATGGTTAATCATTCTTGTCATCTACTTTTCATACGATTGTATGAGTGATTTACATATCAAAATCGGGAGAATTGCCAAAAAAAGTCTTAAACCTATTGTAATTATGTCAATTCAATCCTAAACTTATTTTCTTGGCCAAGTGAATCTTAAACCTTTTACAATTATGCGAATTCAGTCCATCCGATTAAATTTGATCAATTCAATGCTAATGCAGACATCGATTGATGCTAGTTGTTTGACCGATGCTAACGTGGACAAATTTTTAATAATATCTTATTTTTCCGAAATTTTTTATTTATTTTATTTTAATTTTTCTGCTTCCTCCTCTGGCCCATTGTCGAACTAAGGTGACCTTGTTGTTCAATGGCAAAGATTGCCTTGCCATCGCTAGGCAAGGGCAAGCTCACCCATCCACTAGCAAGTCTCGCCAATGGTTCGGCAAGCTCGACCTTGCCATTACTAGGAGTGGGCGAGCTCGCCTATCCACTGGTGAGGCTAGCCCCACCTAGCGACAGTGAGGCTCGCCAAGGGGATTAGGTTGGCCTTACCCAGTGATGGAGAGGTGAGGTGAGCCTTACCATTGGTTGGCGAGGTGACCTCAATCCTATGACTGGCTAAAGGAAGAAGGAAGAAGGGGGAATGAGGAAAAAAAAAAAAAGAAAAATTAATATTTTTAAATTATTAAAAAATTATCAATGTTAGCGTCGGTCGAAATGTCGGCGTTCATGTCGACCGACCGGCCAAATTTAGGTGGATGAACTGAATTGATACGGTTGTAAAAAGAAAATAACTCAATTGGTTAAGAAAATAAGTTTGGAACTGAATTGGTATAATTATAATATAGGTTTAGGATTTTTTTGATAATTTTTTCCATGAAGATCCTGTGAACGATGAGATAGAATTTATCCTTGAACGCTTTGTGGCAGCGGCGTTGCGGTTGATGGATGCGCAAGCGTCACGCAAGGCCCCCGCCACGCACAAACTTTTTCTTCGCCTCATCTTTTATGGCCGTTGAGTAGAAGAAAGAAGAAGAAAATAAATACCAAATACAGCTAAAAGACAAAAAAAAAAAAAAAAAAAAAAGGCAGAAAATTTAAACAATAACAGCGGCTTCATCTTGGATGGTTATTAGACTTGGACACGTCAAAATGGAGTATCGACCAATTTCTTCATAATATGTATAAATTGATTAGTTATGTTAAGAAAATAGGTTATGAATGGATCTAAACATAATATTTATGTTAAATCTTGCCCTTAGTTACTCGATTTCGCGGCTATTCACTTCACACTCTTACCTTATTTTGAGTATAAATTATCATAGACTTGGTTAAATATGAAAATATTTTAAATATACATATTAGGTTAGATATGGATTATTAAAAACGGATTCAATTGGTTTAGATCAGCCCATCCGTTTGACGAGTCTAACTACACGTTAGAATTTTGTAACAGTGTGAACACAAAAATTAAAGAAAATTTGTCGATTTTCAAAATATTAGCATAAGCCGTGGTTGTAATAAGTTTGACGTCCTTACGGTCCGCACGGACTCGCTTCGAATGCTGTCCGTTCCCAAAACCACGTGATTTGATTTCTGCGACTCTCACCCTCACTCCAGTCTCGGTCAGTGCCCCTCTGTCCTACCCCAGCTGTAACGTCTTGCCTGAACAGCTTTTGATCATCTTTTCTCTTCACACATAAAGTGGGGTATCTTCTTTACTGCAGGGAGAACATGGGGACGTTCACATTTCATCGGGCGCGTAAGATCATTGACTATGATGATTATCGTTCACTTGGTAGAAGCAGCGATCATCATAAACTAAAATTTCTTTAAACGTGCGGTAAACTATTTAGGTCATCCGAATTCATAATTAAGTCGGTCATCATAATTGACTGATAATCCGAAGATTCAATTACATGTTATAATTTTTATTTTACCATTCAACTTTATATTTAAAGTCTAATTAAACAGCCACGACAAGTCGATGGAGCGTTAGTTAAGCACGGAAAAGATGAATAGAAGAGCAGTTACATAAAAGCATCGTACCCTTTGGAGGAATCCTAATGATTCTTAATCTATTTAATATTATTTGTCGCACAAACCTAAACTTACTTTATATTTATAAAAAAAAAGTCCAGAAAATAAAAATGATGCAATCTCTTGACAAGTCTCTAACCCAAATTTTCATCATCTATGAAATTGATATTTTTTAATTAAAATGTATTGTTATTCGGAAAAGTGAAGCAAGACCATTTTCTTTTAGTTCCTTAACAAGAAAAAAAAAATTAGGTCTTCTTGCACCATGATTTCACTTCTTAACTTTGTCTACCAAAGTCAATCATTAAGCTAGAGGTTTTTTTTTCCTCTTTTCTTTTGGCGAATCCAACAATTAAAACTCTTGAATTAATTGAGATATCTATACCTTATGCTTTTCTTATCTTTTGCGCCCCCCAAAAAAAAAAGATTTTTAAACTTAGATGAATATTATAATTAAAACTAACAGTTTCCTGCAAACCTTATAGATGAAAGATCATGTTGTTGCAAAAAGTGGAAGATTATTTATGAGAAAATAATGTGTTGCCCAACCATGTGAAAGTTAAATCTCATGTTACCCAAGGTAAAATAGTGTGACAAAAATGAGTGAAGGAATTGTGGGAAGTAAGGCTACCTCAAGTACCTACAGAGTATTTGTATTCTTTCTGAATTTATGAAGTATATATTCAACTTATGATGTAAGTAAAGGATGTATTACATAATTGACATCTAGATATTTTGAATTTTAGGAAATTTTTTGAAACTAATAGATTAATAATGACGGTCAAAATCGCACAACCTAATTCTTAGACGATGGACAAGTAGATAACACGTAACGTTCATATTAATCATAATTAGTTTGTCATTAGTGGTGCCTGCACTGCATTGCATGATAAATCAAAACCATTTTCCACTGCCAAAGAGCAAGACAATTCAATTCTTCATTCTATTTTCCAACTTGGTTTCATAGATTGAGATATAATAACAAATTGTTGTATTCATTACTCCAAAGGATACATGAAAAGTACAAAAATTTCCATAATAGAGCAAATCAAAGCTGAGCAAAACCCAAAATACAGATAAAGCCAAATCTAGAAAATAAGGAGTATCAACAAAACACCACTAGGGAAGCATGTATCATTTTCATAAGAATGGATTAGTCAATCAAAATAATCAGCGGTCAATCATCAAATCTCATATATCACTAATGAGGAACACTTGCTGGAAATTTCTTCTTTGGTAACTATGCCTAGGTTTAGTTTCCTCTATATCATCATCGTTTAGAGACAACCAAAGCAGATTGAAGAAACACAAATCTAACATCTAGAAGAGCAAATTTTCATAGTTCAGCGAGACTCCAAAGCTCCTATAATCATCATTGAAACTAAAGGCAGAGAACCCATATACGGACAGAACACAACATGATGAATCCCCAAAAACATTACCAAACTCTCATATTTCCATTGGGAAATTTGGATAGGAAAACTCCTAAATCTAGAGAGAAGTTAAACTCTCGCATCTAGAATTAGTCCGAAAGAAGAGATCTCCCAATCTAAATTGATTGAGAAGAAAAATAAAAAAAGAACAAAAAAATTCAAACAAAATCAATAAGAGAGAGAGACCCCCACATGGTTGAAGATTGAAGAAGATGATGGTGAGAGAAGAGAGGGGGAGAAAAAAACTTCGTGGCGAATTGTCTATCAGAAAGTTCGATAAGATCATTTCATAGCACTTCCGTGCCTTTTCTTACTACGTATTAGCCATGAATATTACTCCAATTTAAGACTGACGATGTCTCTCCAGTTGACATTGTCGACCCCGAAACGTGCAATTTTTAAAGTGGACCGAAACGGGAGGGAAAAGTCCTTAGGGAAATGCAAATACCTTTGAGTTAAAGGTGTTTTTCAAAATACAAAGTGTGTTTGGTAAAATTGTAGTTTGAAAGCCCCTTTGAAGTATCCTTGAGCAAAATGGTGTTTGGGAGAGTTAAATTTACAAAGGGCTTTGGTGATAAAAAAGATTATCAAAAGAAAAGAAAAAAAAAAAAAAAAGGCCGGCAAGGGCAGATGGCCGGGAAAAGCAGGTGGCCGCCGGACATCCACTGAAGACCACCGGCGAGGGTCGCCGGACATCAGGCGACCCCGCGTGACCCAGATCTGGCGCGGCGAGGGTCGCCGGACGTCGGGCGACCCCGCCGCGACCCGATCTGGGTCGCGGCGAGGTTGCGCGACCCAGATCGGGGCGGCAAGGTCCTCGCGCGACCCCGCCGCCCCCGAGATCTAGGTCGCGGTGACCTAGACCTCGCCGTGGGTCGCGACGGTCGCACCACCCCCTGGCGTCGGTCGTCTGGGCGACGGTCGCCGGCGGCTACTCGCGGAAGAAGAAGCTCGCGAATGAAGAAGAAGCGTGCGGATGAAGAAGCTCGCGGATGAAGCCGCCCCAGATCTGGGTCTCGGCGAGCCAGCCCTCGATCGCGCCACCTCCGGCGTTGGTCACGCCACCTCCGGTGTCGGTCGCGCCACCCCCCGACGATCGCCGACGTCCCTCTAGCAGTCGCCGGCCGCTCGCAGTCGCCCAGAACCGAAGCCTCCCGAGAAGATGAACAGTTGCGACACAAGGGCAAGAATCGGAAAAACAAAAAATTCGTGAGGACAATTTGGGAAAAAGAAAAAAAAATATGAATAGTGCCCGTGTGGGCATGCCGAAAAAACCGAAAGCCCAAGGCAGGTCCTCCCCTGCCTTGGGCTTTCAGCTTCACAAAGCTTGCATTTCGCGAATGCGGGCTTGCCAAACCGGCTGGTATTTGGGCAAGGACCTTTAAGCCTCCAAAGGGCTTTGAGAAGTCCTTCCCAAACGCAGCCGAGGTCAACTTCCTCTTAGTCTTGAGAGAGAGAGAGAGAGAGAGTCTCAAAAGGAGTCGCCAGAATAACACGTGCTATTTCCTCATAACAGTCTGAAGGTTGAGGTTGGAGAGGAAAGAGCACGTGCTATTCTGTCGACTCCTTTGGATTCTCTGTCGTTCATGGTGTGTGTGTTTCGCGTGAGCCCTGTTCGAACTTACCCATGTTTTGACCTTCTCAATTCTGAAATTTCTCATCCACCCAACTACATATATAAAACCCTTAAAACTCGCACAAATCATTTTCAAACCCAGCTGAACTCAACCAACTCCATCACATCGTTCAAACCCTTCTTCTTCTTGGAGGGATTCACAAGCATTTTTTGAGCTCTTCTCTGGCCTTTGCCCTTTTCAAGTCTCTCTCTCGCTCTCGGGGTTATAAAGTCCCTCGTCTCTTTCGCAATCTAGATTCGATTCAGATGGAGGAAGTCGAAATTCCCTTGTTCTTCGTATGCCTGATTTCTTCCCAGCTCATGAAGGACCCCGTCACGGTCCCCACCCAATGTAACGTATGACTACGAGAGCATTGAGAAGCAGTTGTTTTTCACTATTAAAATATGACTCGAATTTAAATCCAAAGTAAGAAGCTGAATTTTGAAATAAAGGGAGAGGGATACACACTATGTAACACTGACACGGACACGCGACACGCGACACGACACGACGACACGCCGAATACATCATTTCTAAAAAATAAAGAATTCCGACACGTTATATATTAAATATATATTTATATATAAAAATATAAAAATAAATAAATAATAATAAAAAGAACATAGAATTAATTTATACTAAAAATATTAATCCAACATTTGTTAATATCATTCATTATTTTAATTTGATAGAAATTGAATGAGAAATTCAAAAATTGCAAACACAAAAGAGTAAACTTGAAGGAACATGTCCTGTTTTCTTATATTTGTCGAGATTAGTGAGATTTCTTATAATCCTAAATATAGTTCGGAGTTCATGATATAGACTAGCCCGGAGCTCCTCTGCAAACAAGGTTCGAGAAAAATGAAAATCCAAAACAAGAATTCTCGAAGTATGACCAAAAGAAAAGTAAATCGCTAAATTCGCCACAGAAAATGTGAGAGATAACTCACAAGCCAATAACATAGACCAAAAGAGATAACTCGCAAGTGATGCTTGGGAGAGGCGGAAAGAAGCAACCAAAATTATAACTTTAAGTATGTGGCAGCAACGGAACGACACCGACGAGAAGAGGGGCGTTCCATCATCACTCACGGAAAGATCAAAACTTATAAATGAGAAACTTGAGAGTAAGAATTTTCTTCTTTCCCCTTTATTTTTGTTATTTTTATTATTTTTTCATATAATTACATTTTGAACCCTCAAGTATTGAAAATTTTTAAAATTGACCTCGTGTGTGTCAGAATCGCGTGTCGGAATTTCAAACTCTCGTGTCGAAGCGTGTCGAAAAGAGTTGACCACATGTTGGATTTTTCGATACTTGTTGACCGTGTGTCGAAGCGTGTCGGACACATGTCGAAATGTCAAACACAACACAAAAACTTCCGGACAGTGTCGGTGCTTCTTAGGATACACACGTTAGTCTTCTTGTTGACGTCATATTCTTAAAGCTAAAACTGGTCGACAAGATTTAAAATCTTGGACTGAGGCACATCTGCTCCTTGATAGAGTCGGCCAGGACGAAACGGGAAGGTCCAAAATTGAACTTGGATTGACCGAATCCTAGTTGGATTCTATTTCCTCTCTAATACAGGCGGCTTACGTATATATACATGAGATCGTGGAATTTTGGAAGAGTCTCCAAGCACTGCTGTCGATCGAAGTGCCGTGGTTTTTCTGTTTGTGAGAGACGTCCATAGGCGCTGGGTGCTTGATAGCGGATATTCGTATTTCTCGTGCGGCAAATCTTATTCGTGATTTACATCCAACAAAGATTGGGAAAAGTGCCAAAAAAGTTCTAAACCTTTTGTATTTATGTCAAAAAAGTCCTAAACCTTTTTTGGTATCAATTTAGTCATAAACATTTTTACTTAGTGCCGATTCAGTCCTTTTCGGCTAATTTTGATCGGATTTTGCTAACTGAACGCCGACCAGCTGACGTGGCATAATCGGTGCTGACGTGGACAATTTTTAATAATATGTTAATATTTTAGAATTTTTTTATTCTTTGTCTTTATTCTTTATTCTTTTTTCCTTCTCTCCTCCCTCTGGACGCTGGCCAGACCACGGCGACCGGCCAGGTGACAGCCGGCGAGGCTCACCAGCCACCTCGCCAATGGCCGTGAGGGCGGCCTCACGCTGGGCAACGAGGCTCGCCCTTGCCAGATCTAGCGAGGGTCAAGCCTCGCCCATGGCCGGCGAGGCGGCGAGGCTCGACCTCATTAGATCCGGTGAGGGCGAGCCTCGCCGGCACCACCTAGGCCGCGATTCGGCGAGGTCGAGCCTCGCCGGCCATGGGCGAGGCTCGACCCTCGCCAAATCCGGTGCGAGGCAGCCTCCTCGTCGAGGTAGTGAGGGTCGAGCCTCCCCATGGCTGGCGAGGCTCGACCTCGCCGACGCCGCCCGGGCCGCAATTCAGAGAGGTTGAGCCTCACCGGCCATGGGCGGGCGCATCTCCCCTCGGCGTTGGAGCCAGCCCGGCGGGAGGCCGCCTTGAGCCAAATTTGGCAAGGGTCAAGCCTCGTCCATGGCCGGCAAGGTCGGTGAGGCTCGACCCTCGCCGATCCAACAAGGGCGAGCCTCGCCGCCCAACGAGAGGCTGCCCTCACGGCCACTGGCGAGGTGGCCGGCAAGCCTTGCCGGCCGTAGCCTGGTCGGTCACCGTGGTCTAGCCACTAGCCCGAGGGAGGAGGAGAGAAGAAAAAAAGAATAAACAATAAACAATAAAGAGTAAAGAGTAAAGAAAAAAATTCAAAAAATTCAACAATATTAAAATATTATTAAAAATTGTCCACGTCAACACCGATTAGGCCACATCAGCCGATCAGCGTCCAGTCAGCAAAATCTAGCCAAAATTAACTAGAAATGACTGAATCGGCGCTAAGTAAAAAGGTTTAGGACTAAATTGGTATCAAAAAAAGGTTTATGACTTTTTTGACACAAACACAAAAGGTTTAGAACTTTTTTGGCACTTTTCCTTATTAGTGTTTGTAGCCGTGAAATCTTGTTGTAAGATTTGTGAATTTCTTTGTGTGATTGAAAGATTATTTCGCGAGAATTTTCAAAGCTAAACATTATGTGCATTATTAAGTATAATTGGGGCTTGGGAAATACTAAAGTGTTTTAGTGATTCGAGTATGTAATCTTTGTTATATCGCTTGATCTATCGTGAATTCATTGTTGCTCTCTCCGTTGACTTAGATATTTACAACCGAACCACGTAAATATCGTGTTTGATATATTTTCAACTTCGGTCTATTTTATTATTCGATCGCTTGCTTTCCACAACATCCACTAAAAAAGGCACGTGCCCCATGTCCAAGCAAGCGATTCCAGACTGCAAATTGACGCCCATGTAGGTTGCAACTCATGCAACCCCAAGATCTCCATAACCAGAACATGAGAAGAAGCAATTGAAAATAGAAGGATTGACGCACCTGATTTAGGATCCATTGTTCTTGAGCGGAAGCGGAGGAAACACAATGTTCCTTGCGCAAATCCTTCTCCTCTATTACCCTCCGATCACCGGCTCAATGAGGCGGCCTCTCACGATTGACGTTAGAGCAACGTCCCTTAGGTGAGAATATGTGAGATTAGGGCTAGAGGAGAGACTTGAGCACTATTTATAGAGTTTCCAGCCAGGTCCCCCTCATTATGGGCCGGGCTCAACTCGGCCCACACTAGCCCTCCCATATAAGACTAATTAAGAAACCTTCTATCTCACCTAAGACCAAACCCCGTAAAACAAGAACGTTAAACGGTAAATTACAATAACAATGTCAAAATAATTTAGTCCATAAATCAGGAAAACTCTTACATTCTCCCACTTGGACTATATTAATTGAAATTATATTGTATGTGCGCACATTGGTCCAGAGATAATTCTTAATAGTCAATCCTATCCCATAAAGCCTCCAACACCGAATCATGGCGGTAACTGCATGTATACACACAGAGCCTTCCATGGTCACAAGTGTTTTCAACTTTATTTGATATGGATTCAATATGGTAGTGTGACAAATGGCTAACATCTCTCATAGAGAGATCCATTTGTCAGTCACCATTCTTTTACTTAGGCGACACAAAAGTTTGTGCCACAAGAGAATGAAATTATGGTTCTAATGAACCCACATATGTCTTGTCCTTATGGTTAACCTTTTACAAGAACATATGTACAAGGCTAATAATGAATTGCCCCTAGCCTTCACTCAAGGTAATACCTTGAGAATGATAACAATATATATATTCAACAAAATAACAAACCATTCAAAATATTGTATTGAATGCAAAAGTTGAAATATATATATATATATATATATATATATATATATATATATACATATATCAAAACGTTACTAAATTGTAACAAATGCAGATATAAACTTTATTTAAGGAAAAATAAAATATAACTCCCACTAAATGACAGCATCCCAAGATGCTCCTAGGCCCATACTAATGACATGTCGATCAAACACACATGGGCGTAGGCCTTTAGTTAGTGGATCTGCAATCATATCATCTCGTAGAAACATAATCTACAGCAACGTCACCATTCTGCACTTGATTCCTTTATAGTCAAAAACTTGACCTCCATGTGTTTAGACCCCTTGAGACTTCTGTTGTTGTTAATAAACAACACTGCAGAATTATTGTCACAATATAGTTGTATGGGTCGATCCACAAAATCAAAAATCGATAACTCCCTAATGAGGTTCCGGAGCCAAATAGCCTGAGTAGCTGCTGTAAAACATGCTATGAACTCCGCTTGCATGGTAGAAGAAGATATGGATTTCTGTTTCTTACTCTTCCATGATACTGCACCTCCTGCCAACATAAATATGTATCCTATGGTTGACTTTTTGTCATCTTGACAACCAGCAAAATTTGCATCAGAATACCCTACTAGTTGCAAGTCAGGAACATGTCTGTAAATCAGCATATAATCCTTTGTTCTCTTTAAGTACCTTAAAACCTTCTTGGCAGCAACCCGGTGATCGTATCCTGGATTTGTCGATATCTCGCCTAGAAGCCCAACCGCAAAAGCAATATCGGCCTAGTGCAAACTTGAGCATACATGATACTTCCAAGCACACTAGCATAAGGTACATTCTTCATTTGAGCTTTCTCAAAATCTGAAACAGGACATTGTGAAAGACTCAATTTATCACCTTTAATAACGGGAGCAATTCCCGATTTGCGCCTTCTTGCATACCGAATCTTTCCAAAATACGATCAATATATGCCCTTTGAGATAAGCCCAATGAACGGCATGAACGATCCCTATGAATCTCAATGCCAAGAACAAAAGACGCCTCACCAAGGTCTTTCATATCAAAATTTTTCGATAACATCCGCTTTGTCTCATGCAAGGTAAACCAATGTCACTACTTGCAAGCAAGATATCATCCACATAAAGTATGAGAAAAATATATTTTCTCCCCCGACCTTGGTGTATATGCACTGATCTACTTTGTTCTCAATAAATCCACATGAAGTGACAACACTATGAAATTTGAAATACCACTGTCTAGAAGCTTGTTTAAGGCCATAAATAGACTTCTTCAATCTACAAACAAGCTTACCTGAGTCATCAACTGTAAAGCCCTCAGGTTGCACCATATAAACCTCCTCATTGAGGTCTCCATTAAGAAATGCGGTCTTAACATCCATCTGGTGTAACTCCATATCAAAATGAGCTACCAATGCCAAGATCACTCTGAAGGAATCTTTAGAAGAAACTGGAGAAAATGTTGCTTCATAATCTATTCCTTCTCTTTGAGTAAAACCCTTAGCCACCGTCGGCCTTAAACTTTTCAATCTTTCCTTTGGAATCCTTTTTAGTCTTGAATACCCATTTGCAGCCAATAGGTTTGCAACCTTCGGAGTAATTCAACAAGCTCCCAAACACCATTGTGTTTCATAGATTGCATCTCATCTTTTATCGCATCTAGCCACAAATCCGATTGAGGACATGAGATAGCATCCTTATAAGTGACTGGATCAACAACACAGCCAATATCATAATCATGCTCTCCTAGGTAGACCACATAGTCTCGGCGGAATAGCGAAATGTCTTTCCCTAGCGGATCTTCGAGTGGAGCTACTTCAACCTCATTCGAACTTGAGGAGCTTGAGGAATTGCATCGGGAACTATCTCAACAATGGGATCTTGAGCCACAACAGGTTCATTTTGTGGCACAAGAGGATCCAAAATTGTCTACACAGGATGAGATGAGGATCCAGTAATCCCCACCATACTGTCATCTTCAGAAGTTTGTGAACAGCTACTCTTTTCAACCACATCAAATTCAAGAAACTTTGCAGTCTGAGATTCCACAATTCTTGTACCCCCATTGGGGTTGTAAAACCGATACCGCTTTGAATGATCTGGGTAAGACACAAAATAACATCGTGTAATTTTGGAATCCAGCTTATTCAATGTAGGATTATATAACTTCACCTCTGCTGGACATCCCCAAACTCTAAGATGATTCAGACTAGGTTTACGTCCAGTCCACAACTCAAAAGGAGTCAATGGAACCGCTTTACTAGGAACACGATTAAGAATGTAGAGAGCTGTTTTCAAAGCTTCACCCCATAGAAAAGTAAGTAAATTGGTCCTACTAATCATACTTCTCATCATGTCCGTAAGAGTTCGATTGCGCCTTTCAGCTACGCCGTTTTGTTCAGGACTTCCAGGCATAGTAAACTGACCTACTATCCCAGAATCCTCTAAGTACTTGGCAAACGGCCCTTTAAGTTGTCCAGCATCACCGTGCCTACCATAATACTCACCACCACGATCAAATCTGACAATCTTTATAACTTTTTCCAACTGTTTTTCCACTTCAGTCCGAAAAATCTTGAATTTGTCAAGGGACTCAGACTTTTCTTTAATCAAATATAAGTATCCATATCGGGAATAGTCATCAATAAATGTGATGAAATAAAAGTTTCTGCATAAAGTAACTGTGTATGGCCCACTAATATCAGTGTGAATAATCTCCAACGAGCCAGAACTTCGAACAGCTGATTTCTTCTTTATTTTCGTCATCTTACCTCTACAACAGTCTACACAAGTCTCTTGATCACCTTTAAGAGTAGGTAGGATGTCAGCCTTAACAAGCCTTTCTACTCTTTCTTTGGAGATGTGACCAAGTTGTTTATGCCACAATGTATAAAACTGTTCCTTAGATAGAGGCCTTTTGGAAACACCTTTTTCAGTTGAATATGCAACATACATGTCCTTGGGACATAAACTCAATCGATATAATCCATTGGATAAATTGCAACACCCAATCTTATTGGAATCATAAAAGATGGCAATAGCATTACTCTTTATCTCAAAAGAGTATCCACTCATGTCCAAACAAGACACGAAATTAAATTCCGCCTAAATGAAGGTACGTAAAAGTGTTCCTCATCCTAAAACCAGAATCCAAAACCAAAACAACATCTCCCACGAACTCGACATCAACTCCAATGTTGTTTCCAATAGTGAGCTTTGATTCATCCTGATTTGGCGTCCTTCTGTTTATGAACCCCTTTAGGCTCACTCTTCTTGTTTCTGTTAGACAGCCAAGCCTTAAACCTTTTGCAGTCCTTCTTTACATGTCCTCTCTCCCTACAAAAGTAGCAAAAAACACCCCTCTTTCTAAGGAATGTTTTCTTCGGACCCATACTGTTAGAAGGACCAGCACCTTCAGAATTTCCTTTACCATTGGAAGGTCCAACTGCATCAGAATTTCTCTTCGAGTATAATTCTTCACACTCTTACCCTTATCGGTGGCGAACTTGAAGTATAAAGAGCAATGTGCCCTTTGTCTTTCTTCAATTTCTCTTCCTCTGCCACCACCCTAGAAATCAGTTCATTAACTGACCAGGCTTCATCTTGGGAACTATAATTAGTCTTGATAATCCCAAAATCAAGAGGAAGAGTGTTTAAAGCTTGATGCACGATGCAGGTAGTGGGAATGGCAACATTGAGAGCACGAAGCTTGATCCGCAAATCAACCATTCTCAGAATATAATCTCTTACCCCACTAGAACCATCATACTTCATGGTAAACAGTGTATGAATGTGTGTCCCTATCTCAGCATTAGATGACACACGGTATCTAGCCATCAAAGCTTCCATCAATTGCCTAACAGTGCAGTTCGCAGGCAAACCACTTTTCAAGTGCTCCTGAATTGAACGCTTCATAGACAGCAAGCAAATTCTATTGCTCTTTTCCCAGGCAGTAAAGTGTGCTTTCTGATCCTCTGTACTCTCAGCAGTAATGGCTGCCGGTCGATCAGCAGTAAGAGCCAAATGAACATCTGCCATCTCCATGGCAAATAGAAAATCTTCTTTCCACTTCTTAAAGTTGGAACCAGTGAGAACCTCAATAGTGACGGAGTTACCATTGACGAGAAAAGGTGACGAAAAACAGCGGTATATAACAATTAGCATCATGTGAGTATTGTGTACACAAGTACACATCCGAGAGAGTTACATGCAACATCACATAATCACCTTTGGGCAGAATACATGACATGCAATTGTACACTCCCACATGACAGCGTCGGGAGAATGTATTCCAATCTTCGTGAATTCATCACCTTTGGGCGAAGAACCACTAAGACTAGACAATCCTCCACCACATCATCATGTATCCCTCCATGAGCTAATACATAATCGCCTCCTTTGGGAGTATGACTACGCATTAGACCAGGAGGCATCCCAGACAACATACGAGACAGAAATTTCTTAAACCCAATCAAGTGTGCCACTTTGGCGGTCACAACTCAATTGAATCCTTGAAACTCTCTCATATTAGGGATATATTTATCTCACACATACCATATACCTGTGATTTAATTGTAGTGATAGAGGCACATATCACTCAAATCACATAACATGCTAATTAATCTGCCTTATGAATGAACAAAATAGCATACCTGTAATCCAATCACTTGTATTTCCAAAATCACAGAAAAATACAAGAAAAATACGCAAAAAATTCACTTAAAATACACGTATTTAGGGCTTTATATGCAATTTCACATCCATAAAATCATCAAACATATAAAATAAATATGCCACAAGATAGGAAATTCTCATACGAATCCAACGCCGCTGACCACTCGCTGAAAGGAGGCCCCATGCGCCCGCACGCGCCGCCTGAGTGCGCGGCGCGTGGGGCTCACGCGCCTGACGTCAAGCCGGCCATAAAACCGGTCCGACCGGTGGCGGTCCGACCGGTTACCCGGTCCGACCGTCCGGTCCGACCGCCCGGTCCGACCGGCTGACCGGACCCGGTCAAGCTGTGACCGGGTCGGGTCGGACCCCGGGTCGGGTCGGACCACTGGTCGGGTCGGGTCGGAGTCTGGGTGGGGTCGGATACCGAGTCGGGTCGGGTCGGTCGCCGGCCGGTTCGGGTCGGCCGGCTGCGACGTCATGTCTGTGCGGCGCGTCACGGGTCGGCGCCAGAACCGGGTCGGGTCGACCGGGTTCTTGGACGTCAGCGTCACGTGCGACGCACGCGTCGGGTCTGACCCAGGTCGCTGACGTCACGCTGACGTCAGCGGCCGCATGCGACGCACGCCCCGCGCGTGTAGGCGCGTGGCCGCGCGTGGGCGCATGCTCGACACCCCCAGCGGCGCGTGGCCGCGTGTGGGGGCACGTGCGGCGTCCCACGGCGACACGCCGCCGACGGTTTTCACCGTCTCGTCGAGCTGAGTCCCAATTTGCAATTTAATTTGATTTTTATTAAACTTTAAATCTCGAAAATCGCAAATTAGGGCAAGAATTATACTAATTAGGGTAAATCAGTATAATTTAGGGCAAATTCGTACAGATTAGGGTAAAACCAATTGCGTTCATGTTCTAGGGTTATGGAGGCTCTGATACCACATGTAGGTTGCAATTCATGCAACCCCAAGATCTCCATAACCAGAACATGAGAAGAAGCAATTGAAAATAGAATGATTGACGCACCTGATTTAGGATCCATTATTCTTGAGCGGAAGCGGAGGAAACACAATGTTCCTTGCGCAAATCCTTCTCCTCTATTACCCTCCTGATCACTGGCTCAATGAGGCGGCCTCTCACGATTGACGTTAGAGCAACGTCCCTTATGTGAGAATATGTGAGATTAGGGCTAGAGGAGAGACTTGAGCACTATTTATAGAGTTTCCCGGTCCCCCCTCATTACGGGCCGAGGCTCAACTCGGCCCACACTAGCCGATCCCATATAAGACTAATTAAGAAACCTTCTATCTCACCTAAGACCAAACCCCGTAAAACGGTAAACGTTAAACGGTAAATTACAATAACAATGTCAAAATAATTTAGTCCATAAATCAGGAAAACTCTTACAGCCCAACCTCACGCTCCGGCGTCTCATCCAGTCGTGGTGCACCCTCAATGCTGCGCACAGCATCAAAACGATTCCGGCCCCGAGACCTCCAATAAGCAAGTCCCAGATTGCTAAGCTCCTCCGCGAGGCCAAGTCCCCGGAGATGCGAAACAAGTGTCTCAAAAGACTGCGGTCGATTGCCAGAGAGAACGCCAGTAATCGACGCTGCATTGAAGCCGCTGGTGCCGCTGACTTCTTGGCGGCACTAGTGAAAAATGAAACCTCCGCGTCCAACTGTGGCACTTTGGAGGTCACAAATGGACCGTTTGATGAGGCTCTGGCCGTACTATATCACCTACAACTCTCTGAAGCCAACCTCAAGAATCTCATAAGCAACGACGGAGTGTTTTGTCGACTCGTTGACTCGAATTATGCAGAGCGGAATCTGTGACTGTAGGGCATACGCAGTAATGTTGCTAAAGTCGACGTTTGAAGTTACTGATATTATTCATCTCTCAAGTTTGAGGATGGAATTGTTCGTCGAAGTAGTTCGCCTTTTGCGTGATCAAGTCTCGCTGAAGGCAACGAAATCTGTACTGAAATTGCTCATCCGAGTCTGCCGGATGTGTCAGAACCGTCTCAAAGCTGTGGAAGCCTGTGCCGGGCCAGTCTTGATCGATCTTTTTCTCGATTCATACGACAAAAGGCAGTGCGAAATTATCCTTATACTTTTGGACGTGCTGTGCCAGTGCGCAGAGGGGAGAGCTGAGTTGTCGAAGCACGGAGCGCGGATTGCCATCGTGTCGAAGAGGATACTAAGGGTTTCAGCGACCGCGAGCGAGAGATGTGTCAGGATTCTCGTGTCCACCTCCAAGTTCTCAGCAACGCCGAACATCGTGAAAGAGATGTCGCGAGTAGGCGTTGCTGCGAAGCTGTCTAGTCCTCCAAGTTGAGGGCACGAGCAAGACCAGAGACAAGGCGAAACAGATTCTCAAATTGCATGCCCGGCCATGGAAGAACTCTCCGTGTATTCCTGCTCAGTTCCTTTCTTCATATCCAGCAAGAGAAGAATCAGCTTTTCCTTTGTAAAATTGTCGTGCCACAACATGGTTAAACAATAAGAGCAAGACTTGCCGCATGTAATGCTACTCTGCCATTTGCAGTAACGAACATACTATCATCGATCGTTGCCAAAATGTGAGAAATTAAATAAAATAAGTTCTCCAATAGAAATTTCCAAAAGAAAAAAAAAATCAATGAACGAAGGTGAAGCCAGCAAAGCATTTGTTGGCAGTAAAACTTTTACCATTCTTCCATCAAGAAATAGTAAGATGAAAAGCCGGGCCTGGCTTCTGTCAATCATTAATTAACATGCATCTAGCAAACCATTGTCTTTATCAGGAAATGGTTGCTTTGAATCAGCCCGTACAAGAATATTAGAACTCTCTGTTCTTGTAATTCTTATCAAATGAGTACTCAGAGAAGATCATGATTAGCTGCATCACAGCTCCTACGAGCGCGTGACTAAATTGAAATGAATCCATACAAAATAAGAAACAAGGCAAATGAGGCCAAGACAAAATTGTACATATATACAAAGTGAATTTAAGTTACAAATATCGAAAACAAATAATGAACAGGCTACGCTTGCTCGAGTACATTGCATTTGGCGATCGAGCATATATAAATCATACAAATGAGAGGCATACAACAGGACCACCACCTTGACAAATCCGATCTCGATGTTATAGCTGGCCCAATCTTTCCTGTTAGACAATCCAGAGAAAGAACAGACGTCAGAACAGTTCAGAAGTAACTGTGAGTCCTAATTAGAAGAGGGAACAGTGAGGAAACCCTTCTTTTCCTTTTATTTTTCCTTTTTCCGTTTTGGACATAAAAACTTGTCTTGCGACTAAACCCCAGTAAAACCAAGCATCAGGACAGGTAAAGCGTTGACACTGAAACAAAGACATCTGATTTAAAAAAAAAAAAAAGCTTTGCCTGAGCTTGACACATTTCTACTGAATAGTAAGACAAGCATCAGTACAAACACCGTTTCACAACTTGGAAAAGGGGGAATAATGAGTCGACAACCGACGAGAATAGAAATGAGATTACGCTCTAGAGGGGGGAGTAAACATGAACAAATGCTTGATAGCTACGGATTAGTAAATCCTGAGACTGGGGAAAAAGAAATTCTTGATTCCAAAACTACGTCCACGTGGTACCTTGCATACATGCACTATACTCAGAAATGCTCGCTTCGGCCACAGCCAATTTTTCCTCCTAGCCATTTCTCTTTAAGAGAATGAACACTAAGATGACCCCACTTCCCTCTTCCTAATTGGCCTCACTTTGCAGATATAAGGGGGTGGGGAAAAGTACAAGTAGAGATTCTTCAACTTTAAAACTTCAAAGAGAATGAACCTGAAGCATCTGCATTAATTTTGGATGTTGTTCCAAAAGCTGACAGAGCTTTTCGCGATCACTCAGCAAGGCCTGCCACAATTATAAAATATTAAAAAGACTAGAAGATAAACATAAGTGTACAGTGCACGAAACTCTTACTAAGAGCTTCCAGAAACCAACCTGGATGTCTTCAGGGGACTTGAAGTAATCATATAATGATATTCCTGCATCTTGACTTTGGTTGGATGTATCGCCTTGCTGATAAGAAACCGGGAGTCGAGCATGCTCTACTTCTTGACGTGGATGACCATGGGATAATTCTTGTTGATGTGACTGGATATAAGCATGCAAAGGAGATATTTGTGGCTGCTGCAGTGCTTGTAACTGATGACCTTGTTGTACTGGGTTTTGCAAGGATGATCCTTGTTCTGGCTGCTGCGAAGAAAAAGCAAGTGGTCTGAGGTGCTGAGGTGGCTGTGGAACCTGTGGAAGTTGTGGGGGCTGAAGCGGCTGCAATTGTGCAACAGTGGGTACTGACTGCATTGGAGATTGACTGAGAGGAAAGTTCTGCAAGATGCTAGGTTGATTCTCTCCATGCTGCTGCATTGTGTTGTTCCCATAGAAATTCATGGGAACAGATGCAGGCCTACTGAAACCCACGGGAGGCATTAGGGGAGGTGGGGGATATGAAAGTCTAGGACCTACTGCAGAATGTTGTAGATCAGTTGAAGGCATAATAGGTGCACGGGGAAATTCTGTCATTCCAATGCTTGTCTGAACATAACCTGAAGACTGTGGAGTGGAAGCTTTTATAGGTGGCATAGTATAGGGACTGGATAAAAATGGAGGTGGTGTTGGGGGAAGTGGCGGGGGAGGCCTAATGGATCCACTGGGGGAAGAACTGTATGGAGACAAGTGATCAGAATGAACCTGCAGAAGTAAAGCCAAGCAATAACATTAGAAATGATCTTCTGTGTCTTATGCTCAATAGCATGAAGAAAACGAAAGGACATTAATAAATCTGCTTACATGATAGGAACTGGAAACTGGTGACTGCCCATCAATCATCTTGTTTGTAAATGGGGATGCTTGACCAGGAACTGAATCGGAAACCTGGGATACTACAGATGGAACTAATGATGGTGGCGGCATGGGAGGTAGCGGGGGTTGATTCTGCAAATATTTCTGGTCATAGGATCCCTGAGTTCCCGCACCATGAAGGTTTCCTGCATGATGCGGACTGTGTTTTGGGTATAATGTCTGAGGACTCATCCTAGAATCAACACGTGATTGCCCAGATGACGATGCTGATGCCATAGCATATGGCAAAACAGGAAATCCAGGATTGTTTGCTGTGGCCGCAGCAGCATCAAACATACCAGAGCTCTTTCCTGTAATCGGATCCTTCACATCATTGGATTGATCAAAGAACCTTTTATCTGAGGTCACACTTGGTTCTCGGGTCAATGGCTTCTCCAAACGTGAAACCGACATCCTTGAAGAAAACTCACTTTGGGTGTTTTCATCAGCATTGGACACAACAGGCGTGCCCATACGAGAAAATTGACTGCTTTCATGAGCATCACTTTCTGTCTCCTCAACAATTGAGTGGGGGGAACTTTGCTCAGCAGTGACAGGGGCAGATGGTTGCAAATTATGATCTGGCTGGGGGAAGGGCATCTTGTCATCAGTTTCAGATTCTTCACCATCAAACACGATATCAATACCCTGTAAATCATCATCTAAATCTGTCTTCAATTGCTTAGGTTTTTTGACCTCTTTCTCTCCATCACTAGCAGGAGCTGCATTTTTCACTTGTGCTACTGCCTCACCAACTATTGTGGCAGAAGAAGAACTCTGCCGTTCCCTTTGTCTAGCCATAAACTCATCTACATGGATTGAAGGAGGTCTTCCACTAGTTGATCCTACACGTGGAACTGCAATGACATCACTAACACCATCAACATTTCTCTCCCGTGCAACATAGTCATCCACATGCATAGACGGAGGCCTGCTGGTATTTGGTTTGCGCAGACGGAATGTATCTCTGCGTGTAGGACCAGCGGGAGCTACAGATTGACCTGAACCACGTGAAAATGCACCCGAGGCTGCAAGATCAGAAGGTGCATTCTCCCCTCTGGCACGCCTACCTTGGCCATCTAGAGATGACATTTTCCTTTTTAATGGAAGAGCTGTCTTATCGGGCAAAGTTTCTGGACATTCCCAAAGGAATTTATCTCCTAGTCCTCCTAGCTGGAGTAACTCATCAGTTCTTTCAAGACAGCCATCTATAGCAGACTGCATGTCCGTAGAAACCAGATCATCATTTGACAACAGGACAGCCTCACCAAAAACTATATCAACGACATCAATGGCACCGACGGGATTCACCAATAACAGAAGCAATGATTTTACAGAGTCTGGGATCTGTTCAGTGTAATATGTCAGCAATGCCATGAAAAGAAATTGCACAAAAATAGGCAACTTATATATCTTTTACCTGAAAAGGACCAGTCTCATGGTCATTGTTTTCGCCCATTGAACTCAACAGAGCATTTAAACCTTTAAAATAGTTAAGGTTTTCCTCAAGAAAACTGTCGGTCGCATTCCTATCATCTGAAAGCCCAAAAAGTAATTTCACCATACCAACCCCCTTCAGGTTCAATCTGATCAATTACCACAGAAAAGTGAGCTTATTGCTGATGATTGGCAACAAAGACATTCAGATTACAACAACAAATAGATTATCCTAAGAAGGTTATTTTACCCAAGAAATGCAACACCGTCTAAGGCAGAATGAGCGAGACTCATTATCTGAAAGCTCTAATGAGTGATTGAATATTAGCTACTGAAATTAGCTTCAAAAAGCTACGGAAGACAAGTCATCTGTGTCGCTTAAGCAGTGTCTTTTTAGGAGTATAAAAGGCACCAGTATCTGTGCAAATAGTTTGATTAAGTTGACTTGGAGGTACCTTAACAGATTATATCACCCTCATAAAGTTTACATAGAGGGCATTTACCTACTAATAAAAAGGCACTAAGACTGACAATTTGTTATAGTCATGTGGTATTGACCATAATTTTAAGGACATGCAAATTCTCATCCTAATATGGAAGAATTACGGGGACAGACTAGACAGCCTTGAATACCATTGATAAGTGCTCAAAAACAAATCAGGGAATATCTACTTTCTGCATTCTGCCCTTTCTAACCAACTAACCACAAACTAGCACTGCAATTAGGATTCTGAATTTTACTTAATTCTCCATGCTTCAATCATAATTCCACATCCTTGCCGGCAAATTACTAATGTCATCACAACATCAGTCAATATAAGTACAGCAAATCAATCCAACTAAAGGACCTAACAATCTCCAAAGAAGCTAACCTGTTTCCATCCATGCAGAATGACAAACACCCTGATGACAATAGATCAAGGCCTTGAGTGGCGAAAGAAGATGAACCATCACTAGCTTCAGAAGAACTCCACATCTTCTTCCAGCAACACAATAAAGGAGCACGTTTGCTCCATCCAGATTCACTACCGTTATAAATTTGGTTAGTTCCATGTCCTTTGTCTAGCTCATGTACCACAGAACTGCTAAAGGAACCAAAAGCAGCCATCAAAGAATCACGACCTTCTTTGCAAGAACTGATTTCTTTGAAAGATCTAATGCAGGCAAGCAACTCTTTTCCAACAGTTAGGACCTGGAGAACATCATGATTCTCCATTAGCAACAACTAAGAAGAATAATTACAGCATGACATCATCCTAATTGCAAAGAGATTTGTTCACATAAACGGCGCAAAGCAAAATTACACAGATTTTGCATGGAATTAAGATTAGCCAATAATCTACTATAAGAGAAGTAAGAAGTCACCTGAAAAAACTTAAGAAGATAAGGTAAAATTGAAGCACACTCTCCAGTGCTGAAGTTCTCCATATTTTTCCTAATTGGAAGCATCATGTTAGCTCCAAGCTTCGAAAAAATAACAAACATAATCAACTCAGATGATACAATCTACTCACAAATCAGCTACCCCAGCACATTGTGAAGTTGCCACGGAACTACACAACAGTGACAAGGAATTAAACACAGGGAGGCACCAACTAAGCAGCGTAAATCCATCATCCGCCATATTTCTACTCTCTGAAATTTTGTCTGTATCAACAGCATCTAAACACCTTTCCAGAACTTTTTTCAGCATCTGGATCATCCCCGCCTTGAGTAATAGGGCCTGAAGGAGAGAAAAAAAGATACAATGAACCTTTCTGCAGGCATCTTCTGGACAAAGATAGACAAATGAAAGGGATCAGATGGGGGACCTTGGCCTGAGGATGCTCCAATAAAGAAGCAAGGAAATCGAGATATCTGTAAACCTGAAAAAGGCATATTATGTCATGCCAAGTCAACCTTACGAGAGAAGCAATAATGGCGGAAGAATATGGTCACCTTGTAATTATCTATATCCAATGGAGAAATTAAAGAGACATGATCAAGGACCCCACTGAAGATGGGCTCGAGGAGTATGGAGGCACTTTCAACTTTCTGGCATGCAATTCGAATTATGAAAATTCTAAGCATGTCTTGAATTACGACCAATGCCTGTCAAGAACAGTGCAATGAGATGAATTACAACATCTAATGCAGCATTCATCTAACAACAATTCAAATTCTCCAGATATAACAAGAATAACGGTCCTTTTCAATTACTAGGAAATCCAATGAATATAATAAGTGAGTAACATACAGAGACTGCATAATGTTTGATCATCTGTGCAATCTGGTCAAGCTGCGGGGTTAATTGGCTGAGAACCTTCTCACGAAATTCAGGTTTCAGATACCAGTTCACCTCTTTTTCCTTTTGACGTCCTAATAATGTACCGATAGCCAACATCCTCAGGGAACTCAACACAGGCATCCCTTTCTTCCAAAGCCAGATACCTTCTTCAGGAAACAAATCATTCTAGCCACACAGAATGGATCAAGACAAAAGTAGTCAAAACAAGGTTCAGAGGAAATGCAGCTTAAAATATTAAAATCATATACAATATATATACAAATATATATAGTGAACAAAGCACAAGTCATCCAACCACAAGCGTCCATAATATCTTCAGGTTTCAGACTTGTAATTACATACCAAAAGACACATAAAACTGCAGGTCTCCTTTGGACCCAAGGCCAGAACTGAAGTTGTTTGAACGCTTGCAAGGAGAGAGTGGAACAGGCCGGGAGACCATCCAAACACTGGCCAATAAGCAAGAGAAGACACGATGAGATGGCAGACGGCTTCGAATCCAAGAGCAGAATCAGGGTATGAAGCAGATAGATCTGCTGCACATGCAGCTAGTCTGGGGCTGTAAAAGATCAATAACAAGCAGATAAGCATGTTGGCAGTTGCTGAAGACGAAAACAATTTTAATCTGAATGTCACCTCAATTCTCGATGCAATCTCAGAAGGGCGTTCATTAGTTTTGTATTTCTGTGCTGCTCATTTGCTTCCTGTATGAAAGCAGAATGTTTCAGTTCTAGCAAAATATTGTCTCATGTTGGCCCATCAAAAAGAAAATTTGTTGCACGCTATACAAGCTCAGACTATATACTTATGCTATGATTGGAGGGATGAAGTGAAGCAAAATGTGAAGAAATACCAATTTGACGAAACATTTCCTTTGTTTGCTAGATAAACATATGATAGACCTAGATGGAAACAGATTCAAACTGTGCACACTTAGTTGGTTTTCTCTCAAACTATAATGTATTTTCCAGTGCTTAATAGGGATCTTTCTTTTGAGTCACATGTGCACCATATTCATCATGCCGCTGTGCTAAACGATCCAAACTTCACATGTATGAATATTGACATCCAAAGACTAAGACTTCAAGCTTTCCAAATCATAATAGGACAAGGTAAGTCAAATATCAAGTACTCCAAAATCCAAACTAAAAGTACCAACAACAATGCCAACCAATATTTTCCCCTGTAGGTGGATTCTCTGTGAATGTGTGTGCGCTCCAGGAAGAGGGGTTGAGGATGAATGTCTACCGTATCCTTAATTTTAAATGAGCTAGAATTTTTCTAACCATCTCCCCCCCATATTTTGATGCCTAATGGCAGCCTGCATCATATATTGGAAAACTTCTGGCCCACATTCTACTAAATGGATGAAAAGAAAACCAAAAGACTGGAAATTGGATTTGACATTGACACTGGCTACTTTATCATTTTGGTGCCAGTGAGTTGAGACATTCCATAGAACACCTCCTTATGATGCCCATGAAGATTTTACAGAAATGACATCCAGTAAATGGACCGGTAATTCAGATTTGACCAACCTGTAGTTTATTCAAAAGGTTGATCAGCAGCAACAGGGCAGGAATCAAAAGATCAATTAGGCTCTGCTCCCGATTCCGTTCCAGAAGCAAATCCGATGTGGAGTTGCATTCAGTTCCATCATCAACAAGGTAATCTGTCCAAAGCAAATCGTTCACACGGTGCAGGAAGAAAATCACTAAAAACAGAAGTCCAAACTCTGGGGGAGGAGGTTTTAGTGGCAGATCTCTCAAAACAACTAATGTAGCACATCCCAGTCTTGCACCATGAAGAAAAGCATAAAAGGCCATGCAACAAACTCCACACTGCAGACATAAGCATTATGAAGACATAATAGGAAAAAAGGTTTAAGAGCTGAGCAATTAGTTAATAAAATCTGAATTTTTACCCCAAGAAGCAAGAAACCGCGTGTCTGCAAGAATTCTGATAGGGGAAGATATGAAATAAAAACATCCAAGCTAAAAACTGGAATTTGAACCTCTCTCTGGTGAGATTGAGAAGATATTTAGAAGAGTTACAATCAGAAAAATTCAGGACTGAGGCTTTGTAAAGGTATAAAAAGATCCCACCAGCTGTGCATCCATATATAAATATCAAATTTGCCCTAAGAATTACAGGAAGAAAGATGGATCGATATCTATGGCAATAACAGCAGTACAACTCCCTCATTTAAAAGTTCAAGCAAAGTCCATATAAGCTCAACAATTAACATGGCAAATAAGAAATTTTCACATGCTAAACCCCTTAATCCATCAAGTATTCCAGACAGCACAAAGCATGAGTCTCGACTGCAGGTCAATGTAACAAAGATATAAAGACCAAGAGCATAATAGTCATTAGGCAGAGGAAAGCAAACATCAAGAACAATATTAAGGTTCCACAGACTAAGCATCCAGTAAAATCAACACAATCTATAGCCCAATACAAAAGCTCCACACCAAATCTCTTGAAGAAGGGAGATCAAAACCAAACCTTGAAAAATTCAAAAACTCAATGAAGCCAGATCATGTCCGAGAAGATAATAGTGTACTAGTTCATTAATTAAAAAACCACAATATAATTAGTGATAATTTAAGCACCATCAGAAGAAGGCATTCCACTAAGACGAGGAAAAACTCACCGTAACTGTTTGAGGACCTCTCAAGCATAAATCTACAGTTAATTAAAACAGTGTAGATAACTGTAACAGCACCTTCATCATATAGCGTTGCAGCAACAGTCTACACCAACAAGTCTAAAGTAAGCCACTAAAAAATTATTGTAAATTATATACATTTCAAGATAAAAAACACATACAGAGTTCTCGGATATGAAAGCTAAAATCCGAAATGCTGTTGTCAGCTGAGCTACAGAAGAATCACGAAGTGCAACTCCATCAAATGTTTTCTCAGAGATTATTTTCCCAAGATTCTCCATTACATTTATATCAGAACCACCAGAAGGATCTCCAACAGCATGTTCAACATCCATGAGATCTGATACTAGAATACTAGTCGAAGTTAAGTGAGCATCTCCGCCAGAAGCTAACACAGCGGCATACCGTAGAAGACCAACAGCCCCATTTTTGTGATAAACTACACCAGCATCTATCCATTCCAAAAGTCGTGTGGGAGCGTCTTTTCTATTTGACCCTGGGGATGAGGAATGTAAAGCTCCATGAAGTTCGACTGCACATTCAATCCAAGAGCCCAGAGAAGATGCTGTGGAATCAGTAACAATGATTTCAAAAATCTCTGCTGCTGAATGAAAAATCGCAACATCCAGGGGTGAAGCTCCTGAAAAGATGAAACAATCTGAGTTAGTTCCTAATTCACAGACAACCACTACTCTTTGCTAAAATATCCAAGCTTAATAATCGCAGATCACTACCACCACTCTTTGCAGCGGGCTCCAACTCCTTGACTGAGCGCAACGCTTCAATCAATGCTGCAATAGCCTATGAAAAAGAATGATAGGTCACTGGCCAAACAAGTCAAAACAGCATAAATGCTATTTGCCAGATTGAAAGTCCAACTCTAGCAACTTGCATAGAATATTGTCCTTAGTCATCTAGCAAAAGTACATCTCATTTATCCCTGAGTAAAACAGTTATGCTTTAAGCACAGTGAGACATACCTCTGGAAAAAATCCAAGAACCAACAAAGCCTGATGTCCGCAGTCAGATCTGCCATCATGAAACAAGTCTTTGTCAATGCTGCTAATGTTCTAAAAGCAATCTACGGAGCACCAAAAAGGTAAAGCCAAATCCACCTAGAAAGCGCACAAAGTTCCCACAAAACCCATAAGAATTCTTCAGAGTGAGGAGTGCATGTAAGCAAATGATCAATGGCGTTAACCTACAAAAAGAGGATGTAAACAACTCATTACCACCATGTGGAACATGGAAACAAAATGCTGGAATCACCATAATATTCTAAAAAGAAAGTAAACTGACCACTCTCAAATGCATCTCAAGTATCATGCCTACTTCTTCTGACCCGCAGAAGAAACCTTTGGCTAATAAGATGGACGCATAACGAAGTGGGAGGCAATCCTCTTTTCTGGTAGAATCGCCACCCTTCAGGCAATGGACTATTGTAGAAGAAAGTTCAGGTTGATGTGCAAGGAAAAGTAAGCCTGACATAGATAAACAAGTAAATCCCAAGAATCCCTAAATTTATAAGGGAAGAAATTGAGTCATATGTTGTTAACTATACCTGACCGGCAGAGGAGCAGTGAAAATATTATAGCACCAATTGATGACACGATCTCTACATGAAAGAACATTGCATGTCCTACTTCCAATTGTATTGATGATGACAACAAAGCAGCTGATAGAGGAAGAAGTCCTCTCTCCTGCTCACAGAATATGTGAGATACTTTCATACATAACTTTTTAAGAAATAAATTGTGCATAGATTTTATTAAGGGAAAAAATATAGAGGAGCAATCCATCCCACAACAGAGTCAAATATGTGAGATACTTTCATCCATAACTTGAAGTATTAAATTGTGCGTAGATTTTATTAAGGGAAAAAATATAGAGGAGATTGCATCCCACAACAGAGTCAAAACTTCAAAGTCCACTGATGCATAGTTTAGCATAAGTGTCAGATCTCTTTAGATTTTATTCAGGAAAGGGACGACCTCTAATAACTTATGCACTCCAGCTAAACCTATGTCAGACCTTTATTTGGCCAAGCAAATTGGCAATCGTGGGGAAGTGGATCCCTGACCCCATCCAATTCCCTACCCTTGCTCCAACCCCACCCCCACCCCCACCCCCACCTTCATGAAAAAAACAAAGAAAACACAACACTTTTTGTGTACAGAGCCAATTCTAGTCACATAGAATTGCATGGTCTCAACTCTGAAGGTATATCCAAAAGGACTTGCTGATTGCAAGCGTTAAAGGATATAGCAGTTCTGTCAAAACAGATTATTCATTTTTCAAATGAATAGCAGCAGAGAGAGATTCCTCCCCCCCCCAACCAAAAAAAAAAAAAAAACCCTCTCTCTCTCTCTCAAACACACACACGACTTTCCCCTCATTCACTAAAGGATGAGGAAGCCAAACACAAAAGAGCAAGATACCTTGAGAATTCCCAGAAGATCTGGGTCAATATCCCAAATGGAGAGGCAACAGTTTGAAGTAATTGAGCCACTGGTCGCTTTGTAGGACAGGCATCCTTCATTTTGACCAAGAATCAGGGATCTACTTGCTTGTGCAACAGGAGAAGGATCTTCTATTTGACCATGCGAATTTATCAGCTTCTGCATTAGCAATTCTCAATAGTGTAAACCCAGAGAACAGAGTGCAAATCTATGTGAACTCTAAGGAAGGAATTAATAACATAAAAAGGTTCAGCCAACCCCAAAAAGAGACCAACGACCTTGCTACCAAAAATACACACTAAAAGTTACAACTCACCAAGAGGCTTTTCAGTTGAGATTTAGCACTCATGAGCTGGTGCAAAGAAGCATCTGTGACCCTATCAATGGTAGAAAGACCTCTTAACACAGAGAGCACTGCACACTGCCAACACAAACCATTAGCAAATCGTACATGCAAACACAGCCATACAAAAAACAAAATCACACCTCATATTTTGCTGCAACTTCATAAAATCTTAGGCGACAAAGAATGTAAGTTGCAAGGGAAGCAACATCGTGGCGTGGTTCTTGCAATAACAATTTCAGCAGCTGAGTATAATTTTCACTGGTACCAGATGGAACAGTAACTTCTTCACGAGGCCACCAACCCAAGAAACCTTCACAACCAGCCGAGTATCGTGTTGCCTGCTGCACAACACCCAGAAATAGGAGCACAACTGTTGTTGAATGTTGTAGGTCATTGCAGAAAACTTTGACCAGTTGCTCCATGCCCCCACCATCAACAAAGTGGAAGCAACTTTCTTTGGCAGAGCAGAATAAAAGGGCCATACTCAACCACAAAATGGAATTATTTCTCTGAGAATCAAGAAGATCAAAGCAAAAGCACCAAATTAGCACTACTTTTTTAGGTTGATTGTTCCATTCATCTATCTTCCAAAAGGATAAACATTTCTGATGACAAAATGGTAAGTGAAGGGTAGAAAGTCATCAATGAATAAAAACTAAATTCTTTAGAGCAGTCACCTTTGAGAGCACAGGATGTCCAACAAATAAGGAGTCATTCTCAAAATGAAAGTATTTCCCAAACATGTCAACCAAAAGCTTGAAATTAACCGAATCGTTATCCATATCAAGGAAATTGGTTTCTGCAGATGACATGGCTGAAAACTGCACTGACTCTTGTTGAAGAACTTTGTAGAGCTCAAGAAGCTGCCCTGCAGCCTCATTAAGAGCAAGTTCCAATTTCTTACCATTTTCAAATCTGCCTGATTTAAGACATTTCTCACCGATCGCAACACCAGAGAGGTCATGAGTGGTATAAGTGGAGACAGCTGACACAATAGTACTTAGAGCTTTTTGTACTGCATCACCATGTGGCCGTAGCTCCAGAATCCTCAATATTAATCGTAGAAGCTGCTTGACCCCAAGAGACACGTCCAACACACTAACAGGTGGAGGCAATGCATTGAGAGAGCATGTGAATTCCTTATTCATGAAGTTAGTAGCGCGTAAGGGCATAGGTAAATCCTCAAGCTCTCCCTCCACTGAATTAGTGATATTTGTCAAAGAGCTATCATCAAATTCTATGTTGAACTGTCCCAGATCCTCTGCTGTGTTGCCATATATGACTAAGCTCAGACTGCGATAGCTGCCTCTTACAACAAGATGATTAGTTACAACAGCCTGCAAAAGAACAGTGTTAAATATATGAATAGCTACTGACTGTTTTCCACTGATGACATACTGAGCTTCCAAAGTAAAAGATAGTATCAAAGAAACAAGAGAACAAGCAAAAGGAATTGTAATAGGCTTTGAGAAAGGATATTGTTGAGGCAAATTGCTTTTAAGGCATGGTGATTTAAAAAAGAAAAAGGTCCTTCTGAAAGATAATTCATAGAAGTATGAAAGATTTATACGCCTAGCCAAAAGATTTGAATGGAACTGGTGAAAAAAAGGATGTGTATGATGGAGCCACCACCTTTGTTAGGACAATCGAAGGGGAAAAAATTCACTGCTACTATAAGGTTACACCGAGGCTCTGCTCCAAACCCTTATGTTTTTGCCTTGATTATCGATGGGCGGACAAGACATATCCAAGATGATGTCCCTTGGTGTATGCTATTTGCACATGACATAATGCTAGTAGATGAAACCCAAGTTGGGGTAAACCAGAAACTCGAACTTTGGAAAGCTTTGGAATCTAAGGGTCTCCAACTCAGTTGGATGGAGGTGGCATATATGATGTATAATTCCGGTAGAGCAGAAGATCAAATGACACTTTGGTAAAAATTTGAGTTATGGAAGTAACGAGGAGTGAATGTCTGCAATATTTTGGACCCATTCTACAAAAGATAAGGAAATCAATGGAGCCCGTAGAGTACAAAGCAGGATGGAGACAGAGGACATTAACCGCCCCCGTCTCCAAAGATTCCAGTAATAAGGAAGTCATGTGGCCTTGGAATGAAACAGAGTATTAGTTATAGTTATTGGAGGTATAAAAGGGTAAAGTGGTATATTAGAGGCATAAAAAGGTAAAGTGGTCTTGGGCCTCACTCACCCTAAGAGCTAGCTCAAAAGGTGAGGCTCTCCCTCATACTTATAAATCGACTACCAATCCCTTCTAGAACCGATTGGGTTTCAAGCCTCACTCTTTGAGCTAGCTCTTGAGGTGAGTGAGACCCAAGACTGGAGATCCTAAGTTCAAATCTTTCAAGGCCCCATTTGCCTCCCCATTTAATATTTCCATGCTTAGTATTAGGCAAAAAATTCAAACTAAGCATGAGAGGGAGTGATAGAATAATTAAAATATTACATCGTGCTTTCATCTATCAATTTAAGCTTTTAGAACAAGTAGCAATGATCCCACAACAATCTCACCACAGTATACTTTATTCATATTCGCCATCATTTAACAATTTAAATTTGTGGAGTAAGTAACTGGCATTCAAATTAACTTCCATGAATAAAATGTTGAAAGCTTCTACCAATGATTTAGGCATGCCCTAATATCCAAATCTTGTAAATACAATATCTTGATAAGCATCATCCACTCTATTTTCGAGGATAATGAGAGAACAACAAACATGTCACCTATTATACACTTGCCTTGCACACGCTAGCCTCATGATAAATTTGTTTTGCAAATTCCCACTTTTAACGCCCCCACCCCCCAAAAAAAAGAATAAAAAAAAAAAACCACCACCACACACCTCCAAAACCAAAAAAACACGCTCCTCGTTAACTCCCCTCAAAACACATCCATTTGATTATCACCCGCCTTGATGGGGAAGTGCAAAAAGGAAGTTCTCAAAGTTACCTTTAACAATTCAAACCGAAGTTTGACATATAGCTCTCAACTAAACCAACATGCACTAAATCAAAACCATCAAAGAAATTAAGAGCAAAAAGTAAAAGAATGCTGACCAGTGCAACTACTATAACATGAGGATAAAGGCCTTCTAAGTCATATCTACCTCAACTTCCAGCACATTTGATGACGAATGAGAATACAGAAATGGCTGACAGAGGCGCCGAAACCTTGTCTCCCCATTACATTGAACAAATACTTCCAAAGCAAATGAAGGAGGTGAAGTAGCCCTGCAAGGAGAAGCTAGCATCAGGTTCATTAAAACAATGGGCAACAATATTGTTCAAAAGCCTGACCCAAAAGCTTAAAATATTACATGTAGAGAAACTACCACCTTGCTGATAAAACTGAAGAGTAAACTGCAATCTAAGCACTTAATTTTAAGTTTTGAATGATTTTATTGTTGAAAATGAAAATGGAAGTTTGTTTATAATTGTTGAAAATCGAATGTGGAATGTTATCATTGGTTTCCTACCAATTATAGACTTCTGACTATAATTGGTAAGTTTTAGCAAAGAAATTGGTAACATTGTAATTTCCATCGATTTTTTCATTGAACAAATTAAGTTAACCACTTTCTCACTCAACATAATCAGTGAACAATTTTACTGAATTAAATTATTTATATCAAAACTGGTTAGTTTTACTAAACATGCTTAATCTTATTGAGTGTTGTAGATTTATTAATTGAGATACAAAATAGGTCATGATAAACCCAATAAGTAAGAGAGGTTGGATAATTTAACACCCCTCTAGCAAGCAAATAGAACAAAAAGTTACTTCAAGAACACATATAAGATGAACAAGACATCGCACAAAAAATGAAATATTATACAAAACATGAAAAATTTAAACTTGGCTGCAATACTACATCAGAAAGGAAATTTAGCTCCAAAACCACGTTAAAAAACCTATAGCAAAATCTTCAGCATATAGACGGAGTGAGACTGTATATATAAGGCCGTGATAAACTTCTTAGTAGACATTTGGGTGCACAATAACTTATCTGACACGAGCCAACAAAGAAAACATAATGTAAATGTCAAACATGTTCTCTGGAGAGGCTAAGCCTTTCTTATACGACCTTGTCAACAGCTACTTCATATGCATGAAAATCCATATCACATCTCATTGACATTGCTTTTTGCAGTCCATCGTAGTACCTAATATTAAGGTAATTGTCGATGGGCTTCTGCATTTCAGTTTACTAGATATCTTTACTCAGTTAGTATTGGTTTATCTATTGGGCTGAATGGGAAGGAACAGCGACATCATGCTCAAAATGTCATCTTGGAAGCTTACGCTGCCAGCACTAAGGCAAGAGTTGCCAGAAGCAGATGTAAGGATTAGAAGGTATGCAAGGGCAAGGAGCTCCACTTTCCAAGCAGAGATTTATAATTTCACAAATCTACTGGAAAAGCCAGATATCTGTTCGTGCCTGTCCTCCTCTCTCTTCTCTCACTCTCGCTACTTCTTTAACGCACTCCCCATGGTTCAGAACTGTCCTTCTCTCTCTGTCTCTCTCTCATTGCATCAATTCCTCAATAGAATAGCGAATTTTCCCTCCAAAACAAAGTCAACTAGGAAGACCCCAAAGAGAAAGAGGGAAAAAAAAAAAAAAAAAACAACGACGACGAACGAAGTAGCGCAACAATTACCCAACAAGCGACACGGATTGGCATGTCGAAGGCGCGCTCAGCTCCAGAAACTCGCAAGCGGCGACGACGACGGGCTCGGCAAAGACCACCTGCAAATTCCAGAGAACGACGGCGTCACACCGGAACAATTCGGGCTAACAGTTCGGGGGCATTCAGCGCTCGCGCCGCTCGCGAGCGGACGGAACTCGGCGCGAATCGCGCGACTCACCTCGTCGACGTACTCGTCGAGATGGGGGTGGGCGAACGTCTGGGCGAACAGCACGCACGGCTCCGGTCGACCCATTCCTACTCTCTCATCGGGAAATCGAGCTCTAACCGAAGGGAACAGCGCTTCAAGCGCTCCGTCCTCTCTCTCTCTCTCTCTCTCTCTCTCTCTCCTGTGGAGATGATTAGGGTTTTGCGGTGGTCGGATCCGGGGAGGACCGATTAAATAGTGGCCACTGCACCGCCGACCGACGGCGGGGACGGTCGCGGCGAAGGAAGCGAGAGAAAGAGAGGGAAGCAAAAGAAGTTTCGCACGGGAAAAGAAGAAAAGAGAAGATATAAAAGAAAAACTTACAAAATCCGAACCGGCATTTGCCTATATGAAACAACGAATCCTTTGGAAGGAGTTTAGGCCAAATTTCGTTTTATTTTTTCGCTTTTCTGATTTTGAAATTCTGTAATTTCTCTTTTTTGTTTCGATTGGAATAGTGCGAAATTCGTAAGTTATTAATCCGTAATCCCACCGCATATTATTAAAGAAGTAACTTCGTAATGTCTCAATCTAATATGAAGATTTTACAGCTTTATTGCAAATTATGCCTCGAGCTTATCCATAATCGAGATGCTAGAATTATGATAAATAAAATTAGTCCATGCTCAACTAAATTTGAAGTTTTCTATTAAAGCTCTGTACGTTTCACAAAAAATAATTTCCTAAAAAACGTTTTTCAAATTTTCCAACGTTTATTTTACGAAAAATAAACTAGCCTAGAAAAATGCTTTCCACTATTGAAAAAAAAAAAAAAAAACACCATCATCGGTGTAACTTCTTTCATATTACTTTCTTTCATCAAACTAATCGTTATTTAATTATTACATAATCTTTTTCCTTTTCCTTTTTTAAAAATTATTTTTTAATTATCGTTTTTCTTTTTCTTTTATTTCTTTTGTTTCTTCTTCTTCCTTAGCCTTGGCCGATCGTCAATTACGGCAACGGCTGACGATTAGCCTATGGCAAGCTAGAGCCAAGTGTCACGGGCCAATCGATCAACTCTCGATCACTCGGAGGCTGACCCATGAGGCCTTAGGACTTACTCCTAAGTAGCCTTTCAACACTCGACTCACAAGCACCGTAGAGAGAGAAACTCTATTGAGAGAAGCTCTCGTTTTCCATATATGAGTTGTGAATGAAGATACAAGAGGGGAGGAGACCCCTTTATATACAAATACAAGGTGAACCGTATCCGTAGATCTCCTTTAGATCTAATGGTGGAGATTGGATCTCCTCAACTACCATCTACCCACATTTATTCCTAGCTGCTAGCTACCAGCTACTCGCATTTATATCGTATGTGTATAAATACAATACCGTATAAAATACCGTATGCCTCAGGAGTATTCTACAAAACTCGAGAATACTCTAAGTGTCGAGGGTCGCTTGTTCATGGATCAGTCACGGCCTTTGTTTAGAACCCTCTTGGGTCTTGCCTCCGATCGGGCCGTGACATTCTGCCTCACCTAATCCGGCGACGCCCTCGTCGCATCTTCGGCATGGAAGGCATCAATCTCCTTTTTGAATTGCCAAAGATTCTTCATTGGCTCCCAACTAGCTTCACTCTCCGGAAGACCCTTCCATCAGACTAGGTACTCCCGCTTTGGCGCACAATATCGCTTCCATATGACACGGTCCGCCATAACGCTTTCAACCTCTCGGTCATACGAGGTTTTGGCCCCAAGTAGTGCCCTTTGTGACTTCCCTCGATCCGGATCTTCATCATCAACTTGGAAAGGTTTGAGCATACTTACATGGAACACCGGATACACCTTGAGTTTTGGTGGTAGCTCCAATTTGTATGCGACCTTTCCGACCCGTTGTAGCACCCGAAATGGAACGAATCAATCTCTTGTGCACGTCCTTATATCGAAGAACCACGTGCAGCTTGGCCAACACTTGGTCTCCCACTTGGGACTCCACATGCCGTCGCTTCTTATCCGCCCATTTCTTCATCCGCTTGGATGCTTTATGTAAACACGCCCGTGCCAAGTCCGCCTGTTCTTGCAAATTCTTGGCGAACTTGAATGCGAGTGGACTACTCCCCCGATATCCCGATGCAATCTCACTTGAGGTGTTCGGTTGTTGCCCAGTCACCACTTCGAACGGACTTTGACCGATCGACAAGCTCCGCTGCAAGTTGTAGGAGAACTAGGCTACGTCGATTAACTTTGCCCAATTCACTTGCGTTGTGCTCACATAGTGTCGGAGTTAGATCTCCAAGAGTGCATTGACCCGCTCCGTCTGACCATCGGTTTGGGGATGCAAACTCGTTGACATATTCAGCTCCAACCCCAGCAGCTTGAACAACTCGGACCAGAAATGTCCCGTGAAGCGGGGATCCCGATCGCTCACAATCGTTCGTGGCACTCCCCAATACTTCACCACATGTTTCATAATAGTTTGGCCGCCTCCTTGGCCGGGCAATCCTTTGTCACAAGCACAAAGGTTGCATATTTTGAGAACCTGTTAACCACCACCATTAGAGTCCGACACCCTTCGAACTTTGGCAAGTTGACAATGAAATTCATGAAAATGCTTTCCCATGGACGAGTTGGGATGGGAAGCGGCTCCAACAAACCCGGCGACGACCGTTGCTCCAACTTATCTTGTTGGCACACCAAACAAGTCTTCACATACGCTTCAACGTCGTCCCGCATTTGGGGCCAGTAGTAGCAATCTTCGACGAGGGCCAATGTGCGGTGGATCCTTGGATGACCCGCCCACTCCGAGTCGTGGCACTCGCGCAAGATCTCCTTCCTCAACTTCCCATGGAAGGGCACATACAGCCACCTTCCCTTGGTGTAAAGGAGCTCATCCTCACACCAAAATTGTCAGGTCTTACCTTCCTTGGCATACCCGAGGAGGGCTTGAGCTCTTGGATCATGCGTCAACCCCTCTTTGATGTGGTCGACCAGAGGACAGCTTGGTCGACTCACCGTGTGGCTCATTAGCTCCGTCTTTCGACTCAACGCGTCCGCCACGGAGTTGGCCTTCCCCAGCTTGTACTCCAACGCGTAGTCGAACTCCGCCAGAAAATCCTGCCATCGAGCTTGCTTCGGGCTCAACTTCTTTTGAGTCTGGAAGTAACTCGTGGCCACGTTGTCCGTTCTCACGACGAACTTTGATCCCAAGATGTAGTGTCTCCACGTCCGAATGCAGTGTATCACTACGGTCATCTCCTTCTCTTGGACGGTGTATCGACGCTCGGTGTCGTTCAGTTTCCGCGACTCAAACGCCACCAGGTGTCCATCCTGCATAAGAACGCCACCGATAGAATAATCCGATGCGTTCGTCTCCACCTCGTAAGGCTTGGTGTGGTCAGGCAACGCCAACACCAACTCCTCGGTCATGGCTCGCTTCAATCGGTCGAAGGCTCTTTGGCATCGATCCGTCCACTCCCACACCTTTTCCTTTTTCAGCAGGTCCGTGAGTGGCACAGTGATGCTCGAATAGCTCCGGATGAACCGACGGTAGTAGTTGGTGAGTCCCAGGAATGACCTTAACGCCGGCACCTTCGTCAGTGGCTCCCATTCAACGATTGATTGGATCTTCGCCTTGTCCATTCACACACGTCCACCCCCGACGATGTGCCCCAGGAATAGAACTTCCTCTTGTGCGAAAACACACTTTTCGCGCTTAACATACAACTTGTTATCACGCAAGGTTTGGAAGACTTGCCTTAGATGCTCGACGTGCTCTTCCAATGTTCGACTATAAATCACAATATCGTTTAGGTAAACCACTACAAACCGATCTAGGAAAGGGTGGAGTACCTTGTTCATCATTATGTAGAAAGTGGCCGGAGCGTTGGTCAAGCCGAACGGCATCACGAGGAACTCGTAGGATCCATACCGCGTCACGCATGCAATTTTCGGCTCATCCCCTTCGGCGATCCGAACTTGATAGTAGCCCAATCGAAGATCCAGCTTGGTAAACCACTTAGCTCTACTAAGTTGATCGAAGAGATCTGTGATGAGTGGAATCGGGTACTTGTTCTTCACGGTTAACTTGTTCAGCGCCCGGTAGTCGATGCACATCCGGAGTGACCCATCGTGCTTCTTTTGGAATAGCACCGGCGCACCGAACGGGGCCTTAGATGGCCGAATATACCCCTCATCGAGCAGTTCCTTGAGTTGTTTCCTCAATTCCTCCAACTCGGGCGGCGCCATACAGTAAGGCGCCATGGCAGGCGGTCGAGCGTCAGGCACTAGCTCGATCCGATGATCCACCTCTCTCTTGGGTGGCAACTCCTTTGGTAGCTCCGAAGGCATAACATCCTTGAACAAGTCGAGGACTTGGGTTGCTTCCGTCGGGATCTTCTTCCCTTCACCCTTGTCTTCCTCGATCCTCAAGGATGCCAGGAAGGTCACTTCTCCCTTCCTTGCTCCTTTGGTGAGTCATATGGCCAAGATCATCTTTCGATCACGATCTGACTCACGATGGACCAAAATCACGAATTGACTATTCTTGTCCAACTCGCATATGCATTCGGCAAAGGGAACTACAAGTGCTTGGATTCTATCTAGGAATTTGATTCCAATGACAATATCGTAGTCGTCAAGTGGAATTGCCTCTAGAGTTTCTTTGCCTCTCCATGATTCGAGTTGTAGCGCCACGTCTTTTGCAACCCCGATTGCAGGGATTTCCTTTGAATTCACCATCTTGAGCCAACCGACTCCTTTCTCAACCCGTAGGTTAAGCTTCTTCGCGGTTTCCTCTGAGATGAAAATGTCGGATGCTCCCGTGTCCACGAGTGCACTCATCGTGGTCACTCCGATCTTCATGTCCGCGAACATCAAGCCTTTGGGCTCCTTCGCCTTCTTGGACTTGATTGTGCTAAGGAGTCGCAACGATTCCAATCGTGTTTCCTCCCTAGGTTTATCCTCTTTGCAAAGAGCAGCCAACTTGGCCTTGTTCGGGCAATCTCGTGCCATGTGCAGGCCATCGCAGAAAAAGCATTTGTATGAGCGTGCCTTCCTTTGTCCTCCTCCACTCGACTCAACATGAGCTTTGTAGGAGTTGAATGGTGGTCTGCCTCCGGCCGGGCGGTTGTTTCTCCCCCGATCTCCCCCACCAACTGCTTTGTCCCTTGGACGAGTGTCCAATCGAGACGTAGAAGGCGTCTTGTACTCCACGAGCGACTTAGATACGGTCATGGCCGTAGTGAGATCTCCCACGTTATACTGCTTTAACTCTTGCTTGGTCCATGGCTTGAGACCACCCATGAACTGATGAAACGCTTCAACTTCATTCATCGAAGGGATTTGGAGTAGAAACTCCGAAAACCGTTTGATGTAGTGCGCACACCACCTTTTTGCTCGAGGCGTTTTAGCTCATCACGAGCTTCTTCTTCTGCATAAGCGGGGAAGTGGTTCCATCGAAACTCCTCGACGAATCTACCCCATGTCGTGATAGGATTCCCACACCTATCATCCGACTGATGACGCCACCACAACAATGCACTATCAGCTAAATACATCGAAACAGTGTTTACCCATGTTTGGTCATCGTTGATTCCCATGGCTTGAAAATATCTCTCCATGTACCAAAGGAAGTTGTTCACGTCTTTGGCCACCCGCGAGCCCTTGAATTCTTTTGGCTTCGGCGTGTCCACTCGTGGACCTTGCATGGTGATCACCCCGTTCACGCGTGCATTCTTCATCTCGGCGAGCTTACTCTTAAGCTCATCTATCTCCGCGCGCATGGCCGCCATCATGGCCTCCATAGGTTCGTACCGTTGGGCTAGTTCTTCCTGTAAGGTCCCCAGCAACTCATGTCGGAGCTCCCCCATGCCGGTCTTGAGCTCTTGCACCTCAGCAACGAGCTCCTCCCTTCCAGCATCTACTCCGTCCACGGTCTGGGTCAGGTCGTCGACCAATCCTTGGACATCGATGACTAACAACTCTAGCTTCGTCAGGCGATGACCAAGCTCCCCCATTGCTTTTTTCGAACTCCCACGGGACTTCTTCCCCTTGGCCTTCTCGGCGTTCCGCCCACGATCAGCACCGTCACCACCCATGGCGAGCGCCTCATCAGATCGTGGATCAGCCATTGAACTTGCGCTTGGAACAAACTCAGCTCTGATACCACTTGTCACGGGCCGATCGATCAACTCTCGATCACTCGGAGGCTGACCCGTGCGGCCTTAGGACTTACTCCCAAGCAGCCTTTCAACACTCGACTCACAAGCACCGTAGAGAGAGAAACTCTAGTGAGAGAAGCTCTCGTTTTTCATATATGAGTTGTGAATGAGAATACAAGAGGGGAGGAGACCCCTTTATATACAAGTACAAGGTGAACCGTATCCGTAGGTCTCCTTTAGATCTAACGGTGGAGATTGGATCTTCTCAACTACCATCTACCCACATTTATTCCCAGCTGCCAGCTACCAGCTACTCGCATTTATATCGTATGCGTACAAATACAATACCGTATAAAATACCGTATGCCCTAGGAGTATCCTACAAGACTCGGGAATACTCTAAGTGTCGAGGGTCGCTTGTTCATGGATCAATCACGGCCTTTGTTTAGAACCCTCTTGGGTCTTGCCTCCGATCGGGCCGTGACACAAGGCTCAAGCTTGCTAGATTCCAACAATGCTCTACCTTACCTAGATTAGGTGAGGTGAAGCTCGCCCAGCAACAACGAGCTCGAGCTCCGCCAAATCCAGGCACCTAAGCAAGATCGAAGCCTTGCCGAAGGTTGCCAGACAGGCAACGTCTGATGAGGCTCAAGCCTCGCCCAACTCATTGGATTTTGGTGAGGCCTCGGCTCACTTGACCAATCTCGAGTGAGCTTGGACCTTGCTAGATTTAGCTACTTGGGCAGGGCATAAACTCGTCAATGTAGGGCGAGGAAAAATAAAATAATAAAATATAATTAAAATATCATTTTTTAAAAAATATAATAAAAAATTATTAAAAATTGATGCATGAAGGACAATATTTTCCTTATTGAACGACGAAAAAAATTTATAGTTCATTTTTAAAATTCAGGTGAATAGCGAAAAATATGATTATTTTCCTGGAGAATGATTTCTTAAAAAATATTTTTCATAAATGCCATATTTTCTACGAAACAAACGAACCATAAATCTATCAAGCTTTATTCAAACTTTTCTTAAACTTAGTGAAGATATCGTTACCTAAGCAAATATTCCACTATTACAAATATCAATGTCTTTTTCATTTTTCCCAATTAGAGTGCCAATGGCATTATTGTACTCATATGAGTGGAGAAGAGTAATAGTGAGTTTTCAAATGGAACGAGTTGTTTAGATTTTCAAAAATCACAAAAAAATTATAATAAATTCCATGTGTTGATATTCATCGAGGCTTTAAGATATTCAATAATGCATATGAAATTTGTAATCTTTGTATGGCATTTAGTAAAGTTTCATAAACAATTTTGATATGCTTGTGACATATGAACTTTTCACTTAATTAGTAATTTTTCCCATATCAAAATATAAGTTTAATCGATTATAGTTAGTAACTTATATTGGAGACTTACTCACTGAGCGGGCCTCATGGGCTGAGGCAGGGCCCAAGTGGGCCAAACCTTTCTGGGTCTCCTGAATCCACCAAGCCCTAAAAATTCGCGTCCAATTAAGTGAGAAGAGTCGCCCAGTTGAAAGCATGGGCCGGGAAGGCCCAATCATGTCGCCTCGTGCGCAGTTTCTTTTTTTAAGTTGAATGATGTCATAAAAATAAAAAATTAATTTGTAAAAATAAATAAAGGTAAACTTTTTTTTTTGGTAAAAAATAAAGGTAAACTAACTAAATATAAATCTGAAGTAACATCAACCACATAAATAATTGCAACTTATAATAAAGTAAATGTTTAGAAATTTTATTTTAAAAGTACAATGCTTTTATTGCAACTATAAAGAGCAAGCCACGGGTTAGAAAAAAAAATTTAGATCCACACTGGTCTCAAAAATTTAAGCTTACTCAATTTCTGGACACGCGGACCCCTGGAGTGCCAAAAGTTGGCACGAAGGGACATTTAAGTGTCAAAAGTTACGAAAGGTATACTTAAGTGCCAAAATCGGAGCAAAATGGATCATTTGAGTGCCAATCCGGCGAAAATCCGGCCAAAACGCCGACATGGCAATTTTCCGGCGAGACAAAAACAAAACGGCGTCGTTTTAACGTTGACGTGGAAAAAATAATATAAAAATTAATTAATTTAAATTTAAATTTAAATTTATTTTAAACATTTAAAAATAACAATTTTTAATATTAAAATTTAAAAATTTAAAAAAAAAAAAAAAAAAAAGAATTTAAAAGGAGGGGATTGGATATGGCCGAGGGCCGAGCCCTCGGCCCCGCCGCCGCCTCGCCCGGCGCGCCCTAGCCGGGGAAGGGTCGGCCGGGGTCGCCGGCCGGGTGACCCCGGCCGACCGGCGACGAGGGCCCGCGAGCCCTTGCCCGGGCCGGGCCAAGGGTCGTCGGTGTTGAGGGCCGTCGAGCGAGGGCCGCCGACCCTCGCCCGAGATCCGGCGAGGGCTCGCGGGCCCTCGCCACCCGCCGGCCGGGTCGCCGCCCCTAGCCGGGTCGGCGACCTCGCCGACCCTTCCCCGCCGGGCGCCGCCGGAGCGAGGCGGCGGCGGGCCGAGGGCTCGGCCCTCGCCCGTATCCACCCCTTTTTTTAATTTTTTAGTTTAAATTTAATTTTCTTGAATTTTTTAATATTAATATTAATATTTTTAAATATTTTAAGTAAATTTAGTTTTAAATTAGATTTAATTAATTTTTACATTAATTTATGCCACGTCAACGCAAAAACGGCGTCGTTTTCACTTTGTTTGGCCACATCGGCATGCAAAACGGCGTCGTTTTGCACTTATTTCGCCGGAAATTATCCACGTCAGCACTTTGGCCGGATTTTGGCCGGAGTGGCACTTAAGTGCCCCATTTCTTTTTGAATGTGGCACTTAAGTGTACCTTTCGTAACTTTTGGCACTTAAGTGTCCCTTCGTGCTAACTTTTGGCACTTGAAGCGTTCTTCTGCCCAATTTCTAGGTAAGCCTGAGTAGGTTTTTTGAAGTGTTTGAGCCATGAGAAAACAATACATAACTTATTCAAGTATGTAGTAAGAGTTTGTATCAAAAAGTGACTATTCAAATACTCATAATTCTTTCGATCAAAAAAATACATGTAATTCTATATTGTCCTTCTCAAACTAATTTGGTGGTTTAGGAGCAGGCTAGTGTTTATAAGCATATACAAGTTTGATTCCCTGCATTACTATGAGCAAACAATTCCATATTTAGGCTATCCACCTGAGTTTTAGCTCAAGTCTTACTTAATTCACAAGGTTGATAGCAAAATAAATGCATCAGATTTACATATCTAAAGTGGATTTCATCGTTGCTAAGGGCATAAGTAGATTATCTGATGTGATCTCATCTATATATAATTTGTGATTTACTTATTCATCCCAAATGGTCACAATCTTATGTGGTTATTTCAACTACTTTTGGGAGTTTGGCCCGAGTAGAATGTGATCGATCATTATAGATTGTGTTAGAGCCTCAAGTAGATCTATGGTTGAAAATGGATTAGGCACAAGCAAATACCACGGTGGTGAAAAGCAAGCGCCAATGCAAGAGTATTCATACAAGATGTAACTCCTCACTTAGCTTTTAGGATGACAAATGGACGGGTTGATCAAATTAATCAAATAGGAGCGTCGAGAGGCAATATTAGTCAATATTAACGAGGACAAGTTGCTTTAATTAGGAAGCATTTGTAACATCCCAAATTGCTCCTCGCATAAGAAAGACTTTCTTGGGTGATTGTTAATAAAGATACAATGATCACTGCCATGTGTAGTTACTCGGTTACTTTTGCACCACTTGGAACGAGCCGGATTGTCACACCTCCCCCTTGCGCGTGATCCATGCATGATGAGGTACATAGCCTCAGCCCGCGCCATAACGATCCATCCAATTTCAGACCGTGACAGCAGTCTTGCATCAGCATAAATGATTCAATCGGATAGCAAAACAATAATGGGTTTCAAACAATACATGAACAAACTTCAATGAGCATGCATAAAAATCAAAGCTCATGATTGTAATATCTTCATGATTTAACCGATGGAAATAATTAACTTGAGCATGGTGAAAATCACAAGGGAAATTCTTCGTACTAGGGAGGAAATTATTTGAAAATCACCAAACGGTGTATTATTCCTCATGTCCGGTGCTATAGATGGCCGAATTGTATAGCAACGCTTGGATAGAATTACAAAAAAGTTTTAAATTTATTGTAATTGTGTCAATTCATTTTTTTTTTTTGTCAATTCAATTCTAGCAATTGTGTCAATTCAATCCATTTAACTAAATTTGGCAGATCGATGTTGACGTGGACGTTGGCCAGTGCTAGCCATTTGCCGAATGTTAATATGGCAATTTTTAATATTATTTTATATTTTTTCAAAATTTCTATTAATTTATATTTATTTATTTTTCCTTTTCTTTTTTCTCTTCTTCTTCTTCTTTGGTTTTTTCTTTCTCGTAGTAGCTGGCAGGTCCACTGGATGGATTGAATTAGCATAATTATAACATGTTTAGGACTAAATTGGCCAAAAAAAATTTATAACTGAATTGACACAATTGCAATAAGTTTATGACTTTTTTAATAATCCTCCCTAACATTTGCATTGTTGATGCTAATCTCTTTCCAATCTTTTTGATTTGGCTTTTTAAGTGTCATGCCGGCAAGTATGTCTACATTGAATACTACGAGTCATGTCCCAAGATTGGTCTGTGGACAGTAAACATGATGGGAGGGATTGAAACATGCGATGACGTCGAAGAGAGGGTCCGTCTTTATCCAATTTGCTATTCTATATGCCCGAACAGCCTGAATGTATGTCACTATCCTAATTATCAGATGCCGATACTGTAGTCCCTATTGCTTGTAAAATCTAGGACAATGTCTCAGGATTCCGAAGTATCCTATGCATTCAAGTTATGAAGGTTATCAGCGTCCCATATAATCAAATCGATGCCAGTGTCCAGCGTAATCAAATCTACCGAGTGCCTAAAGATGCCGCAGACTGACGCTTCTTATCGAGGGAACATCTACACAACTCTAGCCTTTGCTTTGTGCCTTCTGTTCCTTCCCTCTGCTGAGTGTTTTCTTTCAACATACCCCAATCCAGTGATGTAGTCTATGGAGTGGAAAGGCCAAGTTCAATCATGCATCGCTTGCTGAAGTCGGTGGATTGCTTTTCTTCCGGGTCGGCCGCGTCGTGTACTTGAAGCACATATGCTTGTGGGACTCCAGCACCATGTCAAGTATCTCAATGCTATCATTTCTCTGTTCCTGCAAATTTTTTTCCCCTATGTAGTGCCGTTTTACAGTTGCATCCGGTTGGTCTGTAACCATACTCAGCCTGTGACAACAAAACGTCACGTTGAACCTAAGTCAAGAAGTTTCACTCATCTCTATAAATCAGCTAACCCCTTAGGACACACCTTTGCTATTAAGGCTAATCAGCCAGTGGATTGGGGATGAAATAGCCAACTAGATGGTTTTTGTTAACAGTGCTTCACTTATGTTAAGGTGATTGGTCCAGTTAAGTGGTGATGCATGGTCGATGGCAGAGGCTGCAAGCGAATGATAAAGTCCAAGTGATTGATGGAAAATTTACAACGTTTAATTGCACTTCTCAAAATCCTTGCTCCTGGCTTAAAGTCCCATAGGCCACTCATAAGAATAAGATGTTCAACTCCCTAAAACATGTAATTTGAGAGACTACAAACAGCAGTACCTCCGGTCAATGCTTATCTTCAGGAGAATCTCACTGAGCGAGTTTCGTACCCACCCTTCCCAAGATATTTAGGGAAAAGAGCCTTGTTAGCCATTGCTTGCTTACGGCAGAAGGCATCCTCAATACGATACTCTCGTTAGACTTAGTTGGGAAGGTAGGTCGTTGGCATGTCCCTTGCCTCGTGAACTTATTGGCAGGGCGCCGACATCCCATTCCTCACCTTTACCCTTGTCCCTAGATTTTACTATTTCATCACTTGTATACTTTGTCAATAGTCAGACCTGTCCTTGCCACTGCCCTTGCTCCCGCCTCCGTCTCCAACAAGTGTGTGATCCATCAATTCACTGATTGATTCGTTCCTACCGATGAGTCCGTATCTTTTGAGGCCCTATATCAGATTTCCGATTCATCTCTTCTTTGACGAAGTGGGTTCAAGAGCTCTATGTCACAGGAGACATTCTCGGCACGGCTGATAAGAGACTGCATAGGGTCTACAGCGAAAAAAGATATAGAGTGCTTGTTAATAAGTGGGCTCGTGGTCCACTCATAATTCACAACAGATACTGAAGGTTGGAGAGGTGATTTGGGTTGTCCCGTTTAAGCTCCCTTGCCAGAACTTCCAAAAGACATGCACAAACAAGGTCATTAGGCACATCATTTACCTTGCTTACTGTCGAGCCTATCAGGTACATTAGCTTCTTCAACGATCAAAACCACTTGAGAAGAGGGATCCTGCTTTGTTGTTTTAGCTATGATGGTTGACCTGTATTGTAAAGTACTTTCGTCTTTTGTTTCAGCGGACATAGCATCAAGGACTGCCACGCAATGTTGATTTCTTTACTTTCTTGATGCTTTTGAACTTACACAAAACCTTCATTTTCTTGTTACATCTCTCGACGGGAAGGCAAGCCTAACTTGGAAAATTATCCACAGGGACTCTTGAACATCTTAGCAGAGGAAGGGGTAATCAAGGATAAAATGAAAGGAATGCTAACTATGGAATGTGATGAAATGAAGGGCACTTTTTTCTAGTTTTTAGTTTAACTGGGCAGGTCCGCTTATAAATATTCCTCATTCAGTTGAAAAAACAATGCTAGGGCGATATTAGATGCCATTAGGATTGATGAAGTGGAATTAATTTGCAATGATGATGAGTACCATACTTTGAAAGAGAATATAAAGCTTAGAGGATTAAGATGAATGAACAACGACGCCATATTTAAACTCGGCGTTGAGGAATCCGTTTGTGTATAGGAGAAAAAAAATTTTAGAATGAGATGAGTAACAGTACATGAAAAACCGTTGATCATGCCAGGAGTATCGATCCTGGATTGTATGCGAAGAGCTTCTTGACTCTTGCCATCTAGCTGTATTTATGGAGTTTGGCCGATTTTTATCGATAGTACATTTGGTTGTTTAATATGGAAGGAACTCTTGATACTTTTAATTTATTGATTATCTGTGTGATAAACTAGGACGAGTACCTGGCAATGAACACTAAGTTTCGATCTCACAAGTCTCAATCTATATGTTTTGAAAGTTTCTCCATAGAGATACTAAGAGCCAAAACAGAAGCATATTTTAATCAGTCGGCAGTTTTGCCTTGTTTATGCCAGGACCCTTGACCTTTATATTTTGGCCTGAACAATAAAACCAGATCGAATGAACCTATGTTAAATGCAAGATCTGGTTGTTCAGTATATTGGCAACCAACTCCATGTGTTTGTCTCTCGAGCATTCTCAGGGACTACCATTAAGGATCAGAGGACTTATTATTACCATCCTCAAGCGGTTCAAATGAATGATGTGGTTGATCAGTTTCCAAATGTCTATAGTAATAATATGAGCACATGCAAAACCTAAAATTAGAAGTAAAAATCAAAATAGGAAAAACATGATCAATTATAGACAAACCTCCAGTCATTGTTCGTATTCACGTTCGTTTGAAAATCTTAAAAATTCAGAGAAATATTGGGCACACCCTACTAACCCAATTCTCTCACGTATTAATAGCGTGTTTCAAAATTGAGAGGATTTGTGTTAGACCTTGTGATCACCCGTTAGAAATGAACGACCGTTCCTTTTATATACCGTCTCCTATCAAGACAGTTACCAAAATGGGTGATTGTCACGAAAGGGTACGAAGCGTGGAAACACTAAATGTCGAATAACTGCCACTTTAAAGAGAAAATGTGGGTCCGAAAATGTGAGATCACACAATATAAATAACATTCTCTCACTTGATTACATTATTTTCATCACACAGTTTATCCAACCAATTCCTGAAAAACTTTACGCTTAAAGAAAAAAACAAAACACGTGGATCATGGCGACATGTCCTCTAAGAATGAGTAGTATCTTCCATGTATGACAATGCATCTTATTTCTTTAATATCAGACTATATGTGACAACATATCTTAATGAATAAACCCCATGTTTATTTCAGAACCAAGGATAAATGTTATTCTCATAAATAAACAATAAATTGTGTACACCAAAAATTAAGAATCAATATTACAACAGAATAAGAGTTTCATACGATAAAAATCGTCCATATGACGACAATTCACATGATGGGACCTATTCCCATATTAGTTACATGATTCTTATACTTCTTTAGTGGCATGCCTTTAGTTAAATGATCAGCTATCATCAATTCAGTGCTAACGTGTTCTATGATCACTTTATTCTCCTAAACATGTTCCTTTATGGCTAAATACTTGATGTCGATATGCTTACTTCGACTGCCACTTTTGGCATTTTTAGCCATAAAAACTGCAGTTGAGTTGTCACAATATATTCTTAATGGCCTAGAAATAGAGTCAACAATTCTAAGCCTAGTAATGAAATTTTTCAACCATACACTATGTGAGATAGCCTCAAAACAATAAACGAACTCAGTCTCCATAGTGGAAGTAGCTGTCGAAGTCTACTTTGTACTTCTCCATGACACGGCTCCGCCAACTAACATAAAAATATATTAAGATGTTGATTTTCATGAATCAACGTAGCTTGCAAAGTCCGCATCCGAATAGCCAACTACTTCCATGTTGTCAGTCCGTCTATACATAAGCATGTACACTTTGGTATCTTCAAGATTTCTCATAACTTTCTTTGCAGCTTTCCAGTGGTCCATACCTAGATTACTCTAATATTTTCCCAACATTCCCACAACAAAAGCGATGTTAGATCAAATGCAAACCTAAGCATACATCAAGCTCTGACAGCAAAAGCATATGGAATGCTATTCATTTGTTCTCTTTCTAGATCGTTCTTCGGGCATTGATTCAAATTGAACTTGTCACCCTTCATAATGTGTGCTATACTTGGTGAACAATTTTCATCCGAAATCTCTCTAGATACTTATTGATGTAGGTTTCTTGAGATAGTCCTAAAATTCCTCAAGATCTATCTTCATGGATTTTAATGCCAATCGCATAAGATGCCTCGCCCATATCCTTCATGTCAAAACTCTTATTGAAAAATCGTTTTACTTCATATAGCAACCATTTATCATTGGTTGCAAGTAGAATATCATCCAAATATAGCAAAAGGAAATAAATTTTGCTCCCACTAACCTTCCGGTATATACATTAATTCATGATATTTTTTACAAAACCAAATGAAGGATGACAACATGAAACCTTAAATACCATTGGCGAGATGTTTGTTTCAAGCCATATATAGATTTCTTAAGAGTGCACACCAAATGCTTACCTTTACTAGAGGAGAATCCTTCAGGTTGTTTCATGTAAACCTCCTCATCTAGTTTTTTATTGAGGAACGCCGTTTTCATATCCATCTGATATAAGTCCATATCAAAATGGGCAACCAATGCCAAAACAATATGAAGAGAATTTTTCTTAGGTACATGAGAAAAAGTTTCTGTGTATCGATTCATTTCTTTTGAGTGATTGGCAAAAAGTCTAGTTTTACATCTTTCAATGTTACCCAACGAATCCTTCTTAGTTTTAAAGACCCATTTACAATCAATGGCCTTCGCACTATCAAGTAACTTAACCAAATCCTAGATTTCGTTAGATGCCATGGAACTTATCTCTTCCTTCATGGCATTGTACCACAAATTGGATTTATCACTGTCCATGACTTGTGAAAACGCTTCAAGATCATTTTCAACTCCAATATTGTAGTCAGATTCTTATAAATACACAATATAATCACTAGAAATTGCCGATTTCCTTATTCTAGCATATCTTCTCAATGTTGCATCAACATTCTCTTGAGGAGCGTGTTGCTCAACCAGTTATTCAACAATTTCTGGTAATTGCTGAACAATTGGATCTACTAAATCAATATCAACAAGTTGGAGAACTTCAACGATTAGTTGTTCAATAGCCGGTTGAACTGAGAGGGCATTATGAGCAACAACCAACCTTAAACTTGAGGTGGAATGTTAAGTGTCCGAATGATCTTTCTTAGGAACAAAGTCATTCGATTGATCGCTCCCACTAATCAAGTCATTTTCAAGAAATTTAGCATTTTTTTATTCCACAATCCTAGTGGTGTAAGACGAATAATAAAACCTGTATTCCTTGGACCTTTCGGTTTGTCCAATAAAATACTCACTTGTGGTCCTTGGGTCCAATTTCTTTTTTTGTGGATTGTAAATTCTCACTTCAGACGGGCATCCCCAAATGCGTATATGTTGTAAACTTGCTTTCTAACCTTTAAATAACTCAAAATGTGTCTTTGGGACAGTTTTGGTCGGAACTCGATTTAGTATGTACCCAGCCGTCTTAAGTGCTTTAGTCCACAAGGACTTAGAAAGTTTGGAGCCGCTAAGCATACTCCGCACCATGTCTAATAAGGTCAGTTTCTTCTTTTCACTACACCGTTTTGGTCCAAATTCTATGCTCTTGAAGAAACTTTGCAAATTGACCGGGAGCTTGTCTGTTTTTAGTATATCTACCATAGAATTATCTACCTCTATCTGATTTCATGATCTTAATTTATTTGCCACATTGTTTCTCTACTTCTGCTTTAAATATCTTAAAGGCATCTAATGCTTCATGCTTATTATGAATCAAGTAGAGATTCATGTAACGCGAGTAATCATTTATAAAAGAGATGAAGTATTTCTGACCATATGAGTCTATATTCGGACTACAAATATCTTTTTTTTTTTTTTGGTAAACAATCGGACTGATATTATGATTTATAATATTTCTGTACTCTTATTGGCACATTTCTTCATCTTATCGATTTTCTTTCCCTTTATACAGTCCACACAAATATCACAATCAGTAAAATCTAAAACATTGAATATACTATATTCTACCAATTGCTCAATTCTTTCTATGAAGATATGTCCCAATCTCTGGTGTCACAACATAGAAGAATGTTCTTTCACAACACAGCGTTTTATATCGGCGTTATCATGAACATGCATCACATTATAATAGACATTATCTTGTAAATTAATTCGAAAAAGACCATCATACTACTCCCAACAATTTCAAATTTAAATGATAAACAGAAGTTTGAATCTGAAAAATTAAAAGAGTAATCCAAAGGTACAAGTCTTGAAGTATAAATTATGTTTCTAGAGAAACTAGGAACATAAAATGTCATTTCCAAATTCAAAACAAAGCCACTATTGAGAACTAGTCTACATGCCCCAATAGCTTTCACATGCGAACATATCTTGTTTACTGAATATATGTTTTGTTCACTTCCTACTGGCTTCTTATGGTTTTAAAAACCCTGCAAGGAATTCGAAATGTGGATTATAGATCTAGAATCAATCCACCAAGTATTGTGACTCACATCGGCCATATTAGATTCATTACAAACATAAAAGAATTGATTCCCTTTCTTCTCGAGCTAGGCCTTAAATCTAACGTAATCCTTCCTTATATGCCCATTCTTTTTATAAAAGAAACATTTGGATTCTTCCTTAATGTCAGCTTAGGAAGGTATTTTACCTTTTCCCTTATGCTTACCATGGTCCTTATTCTTTCCTTGTGTTGCTAAATGAGCACTTTCTCTCAATTTCATAACCAATATTTCATCCTCTTAAACACACATGGTCATGAGTTTATTAATTGACAATTTATTTTTATATATGTTGTAAGAGATCTTGAAAGGTACATACTGTTATGGGAGAGTGTTTATGATATAATACACAAGAAATGATTCAGATATCTCAACCTCAAGATTCTTAAGCTGAGCCGCGATATCCCTCATTTGCATGATATGCTCACGTACACTTTTAACACTAATGAGCTTTAATGATGAAAACTTCATAATTAGGGTCATGACATTTACTTTCTCTGAAGTCTCAAATTGCGCATTAATGGCCTCCATTAAAGCCTTAGCATTGGTATGCTAAGCAACTGAATCACGAATACTATAAGATATTTTAGCCTTTATAAATATAGCATAAATGAGGTTGGACCGCTCCCATTGGTTATAAAGGGCTTTCTCAGCTGCAGTGCTCGAATCAGTAGGAGCAGGTGGTTCGTCTTTCATTATAGTATAGTCAATGTCCACCCACCCAATTAAAGAAGTACTAACTCCTTCCAAACTTTATAGTTCTCACCATTTAGTATGGGAACATCACACTAAAATTCAGATAAATTCACAGGTTGCAAAACTGCATATCAAATAATCTTGCTTATGTCACAAAATTTGAGGCAAAAGATACATAAATATATTTTACCAATGTAAACATTACATAACATAAAAACTGCCTATGGGCTAAGTTTTTAAATTTAAATAGATTTATAATTACATTATGAAGAAACTACCATATTGTATACCTTTTTCATAATCCCTGTGGGTAAATTAAGAAAAAATAATATGATATTTCATCCTAATTAATCATATTAATATAATGAAAATTCATGTGGGATAAAATTCATCATATTAATATAATTAATTACAATCAATGTCCATTTTTAAATATGACCCGGAGGCTCTTGACATATAATTTAATTAATTAAAGATGATGTGGCTACTCTTTAATTAATTAAATATATGAATAATTAGACATTTAATTTCATGCATAAAATATTCATAAAAATGCATGAAAAGACAAAATAGTAAATAAATGCACCAAGGGGCATAATAGTAAATAGATCAGCCAAGGGCAGGATTGTAAAATTGCAAGAATGGCAAAATGGTAAAAAGTGCGCCACGACACGTCAGGCGTGTGGCCTGCATGCGCACCATCCACCCTACAAGCGTGTGCATGCAACTGCCGCGAGCAATTTCGCGCACATGGGCCCATGTGCTAGTGGTTGGCATGCGTGTGGATCCCACGCGCACATCGGTTGCACGTGGGTTCCATGCGCTTGCAATTGTAGCGCACGCATGGAGCCCACGCACCTTCCACTAGTTTTCACCTTTTTTTGCTGCAATTTTGTTGACATTTCATCTCCAGCAGCCCATTTAAGACAGAAATAAATAATGGGTTTTGGAGATCATGCCGGCACGACCACATGGATCCAAGTTTCAGCGAAAATAAGCAAGAGATTGGCCCAAATCAAACAAAAATTTCCCAAAACGCACCCTTAACCACCGCGACTTCCACCGCCCGATTAGCCTCCGGCAAACACCGATATGCCAAAATAACTCATGGCTATTCTTCCTCATGACGGTGTGACTGTATCGGTCCAAAGTCGAGCGGGGGGTCGCTGGAATTTGGCCAGAATTGTCGAGTTTCTCTCTTGACGTCAAAGATTCGAATTACTATTCATCTTCAAAAGGCCCTAAAAAATACACCAAAAATCAACAAAAACAAGGTAGAGGCACTAAACATGCTCTGATACCACATATTAGAAGTAAAAATCAAATGCGAAAAAACATTATCGATTATCGACAAACCTCCAGCCATTGTTCGTATTCACGTTCGTTGGAAAATCTTGAAAATTCAGAGAAATATTGGGCACTCTATTAATCAAATTCCTTCACATATTGATGGTGTATTTCAATTGAGAGGGTTTGTGTTAGACCTTGTGATCATCCGTTAGAAATGAACGATCGTTCCATTTATATATCGTCTGCCATCAAGATGGTTATCAAAATAGGTGGTTGTCACGAAAGGGTACGAAATGTGAAAACAATACATGTTGAATTACGCCACTTTAAAGAGAAAATGTGGGTCCGAAAATTTGGGATCACACAATATAAATAACACCTGATCCATGCAATGATTCAAAGACGTCTATTTCTATGTGATTGGCTTCTTAAATATCTAAAAAATCATGGCCCAGATGGCCTAAATCTATAGTGCAATTGTCATGCTCAGATTCATAAGCAGAACTTTTAACTTCTTATTCTTCTCGATGGTGAACACTATGTGCCACTATGGAGGTGGGTTTGGCGGCTCCATCTCGCAGGAAACATTCTTGGTGCCGTCGATGAGAGATTAAAGATGGTTTCCCATGAAAAAGAAATGGTACGCTTGCTAATTGTGGGTTTATGGTGTAGTCATACAGATAATAAGCAGAGGCCAAAAATAAAAGAGGTAATCAAGGTCCTTAAGTTCAAAGCATCCACCAAAACTACCCGAAGACATGCATAATCAGGAGCATTTTACACTTCACCCGCCTCGCTTCGCAAATGAATTGAGAATCTCATTGTTGGAGTTGTCTCAGTGCTGCTGATGCTCAGTCGTGTTTCCTCTGTTTTCTTTTTATTTTATAGTCAAGTTCATTTAGTTATACAATTAGTGTTTTGCTATTTTTTAGGAAGTTAATAGCACGTTTGTTTGCAGTTATGCTTTGCACATATGTGTGTAGTTTCTTGCATTTAGCTTTGCACTCAACAGTTTCCTTGTTGTAGATGTATGAAGTTCAATGCTTTGTTTTTCTGTTCTATCTCTCTCTCTCTTGAAAAACCAGAGAAGTTTCTGGTTTGTTTGTTGCTTTTATTAGCTTTAACAGTGGTGTCAAAGCTTTATGAGGATCTTAAGGAATTGTGAAGTAAGGGTAAGTGAGCGAAGATTGCTTGCTTTCAATCTAAAAAGAAAAAAAAACTGATGGAAGCAAGATCGAGTGGATTCTCTACAATGGCTGCTCCAATCTTTACTAGGGAAAATTATCAAGCTTGGGCTGTCAAGATGACAGCATTCTTGGAGAGTCACGATCTATGGGAGGCTGTGGAGAATGATTATGAGGTTGCTCCACTTCCAAATAATCCGAACTTAAATCAGATAAAGTATCTTAAAGAGAGAATCACAAGGAAGGCCAAGGCAAAGTCTTGTCTGTATGCTGCTGTTTCACCCACTATCTTCACAAGGATATGAGAAGTGATTCTGCAAAGGCAATATAGGATTTCTTGAAGGATGAATACGAGGGAGATGAGAAGATAAGAGGCATGAAGGTGTTGAATCTCTTGAGGGAGTTTGAGAGACAGCATATAAAGGATTCAAAGTCAGTGAAAGAATACTCTGATAGGCTAGTTGAGATAGCTGAAAAAATCAGAGTTTTGGGGACTGACTTGAAGGATGAGAGGCTGGTTCAGAAGATCCTGGTGTCTCCTCCAGAGAAGTTCGAAGCCACCATAGCTTCTTTGGAAAATACAAGAGACTTAGCTGATATAAAGCTTGCAGAATTATTAAATTCCCTGCAGGCACAGGAGCATAGAAGACTGATGAGAAGAGAAGAGCATGTAGAGGGTGTGCTGCAAGCTAGAGTGAAGTCCAATGATGGAGGCAAAGGGAAGAAATAGATTCAGTCCAGAGAAAATTCCGATGATTCCAAGTTTGTAGCAAAAGAAGGAAATTCTGGTGGGTCTAGCAAATGGAGAAGAACAAAAAGCCTTGTCAATACTGTGGTGGAACTAATCATCAGTTTTTTAGATGTTGGAGGAAGCTTGATGCTAGATGCAGAAGATGTCACAAGTTGGGTTACATGGAAGCAATCTGCAAAGAGAAAAATTACCAACAAGAAGGAGAAGCACAAGTAGCAATGAATGAAACTGAGGAAGAGCACTTGTTTGTAGCTTCATTTTCTGAATCTTCAATCGAGAATGATGTATGGCTAGTGGATAGTGACTGTACCAATCATATGACTGGTAATTTGAAGTTGTTTAGGAGTCTAAACATGTCAATTAAGTCTAGAGTCAGAATTGGCAATTGACAGTATATCGAAGTGCAAAGGGAAGGGTATAGTGGCTATTGAAGGAAATTAGGAGGTGAAGCTAATTAATGATGTTCTCTTTGTACTAAAAATTGACCAGAATCTGTTAAGTGTTGGTCAATTAGTTAAAAAGGGCTATAAAGTGAGGTTCGAAGGGAAGGAATGTCTTATTAATAATGCTGATAGCAAAGAAGTGTTAAGAATTCCAATGAGGGATAAGAGTTTCATGTTCAAGCCACAAGAGATGCAACAAATGGCTTTAAAGTGCAAAGAAGAAATGCAGAGCTATGGCATAAAAGACTTGGGCATGTTCACAGGAAAAGCATGTTGTTTATGCAGAGAAATAGCTTGGCAGATGACTTGCCAAGTTTGGAATAAGAATTTCCACAATGTAAAACTTGTCTTCTTGGCAAGCAAACCAGATTTCCTTTCAAAGGAGGGGGCTAGAGAGCATGTGAAAAGCTGCAATTAGTCCATACAGATCTATGTAAACCTATGTCTGAGTCTTCTCTCAATGGTAGCAGGTATTTCGTTACCTTCACTGATGATATAACTAGGATGAGTTGGATTTATTTTCTGCAAGCCAAGTTTGAAGTTGCTAATGTGTTTGTGAAGTTTAAAGCCTTAGTTGAGAATCAGAGTGGGAAGAAATTAAAATTCTTACGTCTGATAATGGTTCTGAGTATACTGATCACAAGTTTAAGTTAAATTGTGAGCAAACAGGAATTGTGTAGCAGTTCACTGCTCCCTATTCACCTCAACATAATGGGGTCAGTGAGAGGAAGAACATAAGTATTATGGAGATGGCTAGATGCATGATGCAGGAGAAGAGGTTACCTAAGAAGTTCTGGGTTGAGGCAACTAATACTGCAGTGTTTCTATTGAATAGACTGCCCACAAAGGCCTTAGAGAGGTCAACACCTTTCAAAGTTTGGCATGGTGTTAGACCTTCTGTGAAAAATTTAAAGGTTTTTGGGTGTTTGTATTACACTCATGTTCCTGAGGTCAAGAGGGATAAATTGGATAAGAAAGCAGAGCTTGGAATCTTTATTGGATACAGTCTTCAATCAAAGGCTTACAGGATTTTCAATCCCATGACAGGGAAGGTGACTGTGAGCAGAGATGTTATTTTTCTAGAGGAAGATGAGTGGAATTGGATGGAAGGAAATGGTGCAGAACAACAGCAATTCGAAAAACAACCTGTAATAGATGTAGAGGTTGATGAAGTTATAGATGGATTGGAAGACAGTATGGATGATCTACCAGTGAGAGGCACAAGGTCACTTGCTGAAATATATGAAAGAAGTAATGTGGCATTGCTCGAACCATCCAACTTTGTGGAAGCTAAGGAGTATTAGAGGTGGATTGCAGCAATGTAGGAGGAGATTGCAATGATCCAGAAAAACCATACATGGGAGCTTGTTGACAGACCATCTAATAAGAATGTGATTGAAGTCAAGTGGGTGCTTAGAACAAAACTTAATCCTGATGGTTCTGTCAATAAACACAAAGCTAGACTGGTCATGAAAGGCTATGCTCAAGTATGGGGAGTAGACTATTCTGAAACATTTGCTCCAGTTGCAAGGCTTGATACAATAAGGCTATTGTTAGCTATTGCAGCAAAGAAAGGGTGGCCTATGTTTCAGTTAGATGTCAAGTCTGCATTCCTGAATTGAGAGCTTGAGGAGGAGATTTTTGTTGAACAACCTGAAGGCTTCAGTATCAAAGGGTAAGAAGAGAGCGTATACAGATTGAGGAAAGCTCTATATGGATTAAAGCAGGCTCTAAGAGCTTGGTATGGGAAGATAGATCGATATTTTCAGGATTTTGGCTTTGTAAAAAGCTTAAGTGAGTTCACTCTTTATGTCAAGAAGGTGAATCACAGTGTTGTAATTCTGTCACTTTATGTAGATGATCTATTAGTGACAAGGAATGATATGGAATTGATAGAGAAGGTGAAGCAAGATTTATTTGCAGGCTTTGAGATGTTAGACTTGGTAAAGATGGCTTATTTTTTGGGTCTAGAAGTCAAACAAGCTTCATATGAGATCATCATCTGTCAAAAAAAATACATGAAGGAAATTCTAAAGAAGTTTCTGGTTTGTTTGTTGCTTTTATCAGCTTTAATAGTCATCAGCGTCTTCACTGAATAGTCGCTTGTGCAATTAAATGGGAATTGCAGAAGCTTGAGGCTTTATTTGTAGAAACTCTCTCTTTTCATCGCGGCTCAAATGTGTTAATCGAGTGAATTTTGCCTGAAAAATTTTTGTGATGTATCCCTACTACCCAATAATTTTAATGGATCGGCTTTCTAATCTTCCATATTTACTCATCCGGGACTTGGTTTTTTGTTAGTTTGACATAACAAAAGAAAGTATAGTTAGGACAACATTTGCTATATTCTTAAGCTGTCCTACTGCATCATCAGAAAAATCGACCATCTCTGTCCTACAGGTCTCAATAAGCTCATTCCATGGCAATCCGGGAATCCTTCTTGTGTTCACTTAAGCGAATAACAAAATAACTGCGCTCAATTCTTTTGTTAAGAAATCCTGAAAATGACTGCAAGGAGTTCCAGCCATTTGCCGGCTTGAAGGTTGTTTGAGGTAACATTGTCCTATTTGCCATGCCATTGCCGGCTTGAAACATCCATTGCCGCACTCTCTAGTGGCTCGATTTGGACGCGTGGGTTTATAGCTAAGGAGGGTCAGATTTCGGAATACCTAGATTGCATCATTGAAAATCGGAAATAAGTGCGAGTTCCTTCTTGGATAAACAATTTCATGAAGGCGGCACCTCCAGACACAGAGCTTTTTACGAGAAAATAGTGGTCCCCCCGCACTCGAATCATGTTCTCGTGCCCGAGCAATCACGCACATACACGCAGAGAGAGAGAGAGAGAGAGAGAGAGAGAGAGCTTTTTTAAAGTGCTACGGTACAGCTAAATCTTGTGCCTCTGAAAAGAGTACGATGACTGCGCAAGATCTACGGTCAACTTCTTCGTTCAGGGGGGTTCAAGCCTTTCCCCCCCTCCGTTCTCTCCTTTTCGCATTTGACGGGGTTTCCTCAACCCCGGAAACTGGTCATAAGCCCTCTCATCGTTGCTTCTCATCAGACAAACAACAGTTCATAGACATGAACGGGCAGTGCGCAATTCGCAGGTCCTCAGCTGCTACGATTTCCTCAAAGGAGACAGCGCTTTCAAGACTTTTACAAGGTCAAATGCCGGACGTGGTTACCATCTATCGTCATGATGGCACGCTCCTAGATGCCAAAGGAGGAATATCCCTTTGTCCCCTGCCGATATTCCTTGCCTAGCAAGGCTACCATGTAGTTTAAGAGGTCCATGACACTTAAATTATCCCACTACATGCCTACATCTGGTGTTCTACTCCTTTTTTGGCCAGGATTTCGTCATCAGGGTATTATAATACCGGTTACTCCGTGCTTACGTGTTGTAATTTGCAAGTTGCCTTCATAGTCTTACGCATGCACGTCTCCTCGCCTGTCCGAATCGGATGCTTTTGAATAAGTGCTCATGTTCGAAGTCGAGGCACTCCGAGAAGGACGTTTTCGGCACGGTTTCTCTGCAGATTTCCATCTTGGCCTGCATAATAGTTCCAACCCGCATTAAAGAAATAACAAAATGATAGCTTCCGTAGAGGGCATAATGCTCAAATACGCTTTCAAGTGTATTAAAAGTCCTAATACTCATTGAGAAAGTACAGGTTGATCATAAAACTTTGCAGAGGTGCAATTTTTTTTTTTTTAAAAAAGGCTAAAGTTTTATTTAAAAAACAGAATTTAAAAAAAAAAGAAAAGAAAAGAGTGGATGGCAAGACCTCATTGATGGGAGGTTGGCCGCCAAAGGGGCCAACGAACCTCACTAGGCTCCAGCTCGCTAGGCTTGGGCGAGGCCTCACTGACCCTCACTCGAGGATGGCGAGGCTCACCTACATCTAGGTGACTCCGGCCTTTATTTGGGGCTAGCGACCCTCGCTAGGTCCAAGTGAGCACGACTCGCCTGGGATTAGTAAGTCCCAGCCACCCTTGCCCAAGCTTGACAACCTCCATCGGCAACTCTTGTGATGGGCAGTGATGGTGGCAGCACCCCCACTGGTGAGGCGCTACCATTCTCCTTTTCTTTTTTTTTTTAAATCAGTTTTGTTTTTTAAGATAAAATTTTAGCTCTTTTGTTTTTTTTTTTTTTAAATTTAATTCGAATAAGATTTAAAGAAGAAGATAATTAATGATAAAAAAGGGAACGTAGGGAGAGATTCATTTAGCATATTCCGTTAGACAAATTGAAATGTTGACGGAAGGACTTCGATTGTACTGATTGAATGAGTTTTAAAATTCAATTATATATTCGGAACAAGTTTTAGGATTTTCATCATATTTGTCCCAAAAATATTTTAAAAGTACCTAAACTTTGCAATGATGCTGTAAATAATCAATAGGGAGATTATGAGCCAATTTCTGCATATTAAACTGCTTAATGATTCAAAGTCAAATCTTCCCTTATATATGTCCTTGTCAGCCAACAGGATACGAAATTTCCCGTAGACATGCACAACTGAGATTGCCCGTCCCCGTCACCTAGATGCCGCTTCATGGACCATGTCAAAGTCAACTCCTCGAATATTTGAGAAAAACTACAAATACGAAGTCAAACTTTGACACAACGTCTGCATAATAATCCACGCCTGTATCCTGTCTTTGCATCGTTCCCAGAAAATCACAACCCCAAAGACTCCATGTCCATGGGTAGAATGTCAAGTTCTCATCATCCTTGCTTGAGTGAGAGCTTCCTCATACTCACTTTACTGCATCTCTTACTGCCACCCGTCTGTTCGGTTATCTTCAACAAATCCTTCTTCGATCCCAACGATGCCGACATAATATGCCAAGGAGATGCGTCGGTATCTTCAGGAGCAATCAACCTCACCATAGCCAACTATCCGTTCCTTGTAGGCCACGCCATATACGCTCAACCTGTGCCATTGTGGAATTCGTCCACCGGCGAAGCCACGGATTTCACTACTCACTTCTCTCTTACCATCAACCCCCCTAATTCGACTTTGTACGGCGGTGGCATTGCGTTCTTCCTTGCTCCTCTCGGTTTTCCCCTCCCGCCCAACTCGGCCGGTGGGTATTTGGGACTGTTCAACATGAGCACGGCTCAGACCTTGGCAACTAATAACCAGATAGTGATGGTCGAGTTCGATACATTCCCTGACAACAGGTGGGATCCTAATTTTCAGCATGTTGGGATCAATAGCAACTTGATCAGTTCTGTGGCGACTTCCCGCTGGAATGCCACCACCCACAGTGGAGAACCAGTAGATGTTTGGATAAGTTACAATGCCACCACCTTGAATCTTAGTGTGTCCTGGACATACAAGCAAAACCCCGGAGGATCGCTTTCCTATCCAATCGATCTAACGAAAGTCCTCCCGAAGGTAGTCACAATTGGGTTTTCAGCAGCCACCGGTAATAACGGGGAGCACCACATCATCAATTCATGGGAGTTCACGTCAAATTTGGACTGGACGCCAGTTATCCAAAGTCCTCCCAGAGTTTGTCCCAAAAAAGGGGGCATTTCGACTGCGGCACTCGTAGCAGTTACTGTTGCTTCAGTCTTCGTTCTGGAGCTTCTTGTTGGACTCACTTGGCGGAATGTGAAGACGAGATTCAAAAAGAGCGATGGGGAAAGGGAAGACAGGAGGCGTGTATCCGATGGTTTGGCCCTCAACACGGACATCCAAAGAGGGGCCCTGCCTAGACAGTTCTCTTATCAAATGCTGAGAACTGCAACGAACCGCTTTGCAATTGATCGTAGACTGGGCCATGGTGGATCAGGGCACGTTTATAAGGGAACCTTGGGTAATCAAGGCCGAATTGTCGCTGTCAAGAGAATATTTGCACAGCACGAGAACTCTGAGAAACTCTTCATCAATGAAGTGAAGGTAATTAGCGGCCTGGTGCACCGGAACCTGGTGAAGTTCATCGGATGGTGTCATGAAAGAGGTGAGTTTATGCTTGTTTACGAGTACATGCCTAACGGTAGCCTCGACATGCATCTATTCAAAAATGGGAGGATGCTCCAGTGGAAAGAGAGGTACAATATAGCCCTGGGATTGGCCTCAGCCCTTCACTATCTCCATGAAGATGCAGGCCAATGTGTGCTTCACAGGGACATCAAATCGGCTAATATCCTGTTAGACACAGACTTCAGCACCAAGCTCGGCGACTTTGGCGTTGCCAAGCTAGTGGACCCTCTATTGAGGACACAAAAGACGGGAGTGGTCGGGACTCTAGGCTACTTAGCTCCAGAGTACTTAAATGAGGGGAGGGCAAGCAGAGAGTCCGACATGTTCAGTTTCGGGGTTGTGGCCCTGGAGATCGCTTGTGGTAGGAGGACTTATGAAGTCGGAGAGTTTCAGGTCCCGCTGATCAGATGGGTCTGGCAACTGTACCACGCAGGGTGCGTGCTGAGCGCGGCAGACGAGAGACTGGAAGGACAGTTCGACCACAGGGAAATGGAGTGCTTGTTGATTGTGGGGTTGTGGTGCACACAATCTGATAAGAGAGAGAGGCCGAAGGCCAGTCAAGTGATTAAGGTTCTTCAGAACGAAGCGCCCTTGCCGGAGCTTCCTAACAACACGCAGGAACAGGAATTTTTTGGTCTGCCTTTGGTTCGACAACCCGAACAAACAGCGCCACCCTCTCCTTAAGCCCATGCAGTGATGTTGCTATGTTCTTAAGAACATTTCAATAATAGGGCAAGTTCGCTCCTGTGGTCCCATAAGTTTCAGCTAATGTACAACCAGTCTTTTTCCGGGTACTTGATTTTCTCAATTTATTGAAGGACATGGATCTGATCAGCTTCGGTGCTTCATCTGTTCTTGAATGACTCGACTTTTTGCAGAGAGTTTTTTATTCCTCTTCTGCTGTTTGCAGAGTTTTTTATTCCTACAAATGCCATGTGGCGCGGCAGACAAGTGAGATTAGATGATTTTGATGACAACGCACTCTTCTGAGTCTTCTCCAAAATGAACAGCATCCTTTTACTTGAACTTCCATCCAAAAGTTATTACATACCATTAGAAATCCTTGATCAGAGGTGGTGAAAATGTGTAAGGCGAGATCAGCAAATTACGATAAATCTACATGCAATCAATGTCAGGTCCTGGATTGACGTATATAATCCATGAACAGACCAACTTACATCTGCTGCTAAGAACTGCATTAGTCGTCAGCCAAGCAAATGTGTGACGCTCTTTGAATTTTATGTAACCATCCATGTAGCGACCTTCAAGATAAGAGGGCTCAGATAAGAGCGCCTCCTAGCAAGCTTTCAGGATGGTGAACAAGCAAGAATAAACCAAATTGCAACCGAACAGGGAGGGAGCATGCCTTGGATATGTGTGCATGTGTGATAACTAGATGGATATGCATAACAGCAAGGCTTGGTATGGAACGAGCCAAAGTAAACTATACCTCAAGTGAGTTATATCCAATGCACCACATTTTATTCCACTTTTATCTCCCATGTTATATTACATTTTCGAAGATGTGGTATGGAAAATGTGAATTGCTTTCCAACACTGCAATTAGTAGTGAGCAAAAGGAATCACCCTGTTCTAGACGGTTCTCGAGAGCATTAGTTTTGTTTCCGATTCCAAAAAGTGGAATCAATGATTTTCAGCCTGGTTCTATGTATGAAACTGTCCACCCAAACCAAACTGGTTTTTATTTTTATATTTTAATTTCTTACAAATCTGTAAAAATTAAAAAGCCCTCGTGATTTCTTCCCGAGACAAACCCGTGACAAATCATAAAGAAACAAGACAATGACATCTGCTTCTCAGCGGCTATGACAAAACATAAAGAAACAAGAACGTTGACGATTACTTGCTGCACTCCGCTCCTTCCTTCCAATCACTGTTGCATCACTCGTGACGTCATCATGAAGCTGCATTTTTCAAAAGCGACCATAGATCAGGGCGGCAGCCCCCTCGTATGATAAATATTAACTTGAGAGGACAAAGGGAGGAGAAGATTAAAAAAGAAACAATATCATCCATTTCGTATGCATTTGGGGAACATTAAAGAATGCGTGGGTAAAACATATTCGATTTCATCGACCAATCTGAAAATGGAACAATGCGATTCTAGGGACTACCAATCTGGTTCTCGGATCTTGGGTGGGAACCAAACCACCTAAAAACTGATCACTTCTAACCATGACCAGATTGAGAAACAAAGGGTATATACACACTTACTATTGAATTGAATAATTTTACCATTAGAGTTGAGACAAATGAGAAGAAATTCTTCTTAATAACGGCATATCGAAAGATAGGGTCTTTGTTAGTGCAACTTCTCCTGACTAGTTGTTGGTAGCCACCAATTTCTTCAATGCAACTTTTAAAAGGCCATCATTTATCATGACACGCTGAGCATAGACATATAATTTTTCTATTATAAACATAGTTCAAACTTTCACGACATTAATTGTCACCAACTTTTGCTTAAGACCTAATACTACCTCTACTTTTTCATTTTACTATTGTTTCATGAAAATGCAACAATACCAAATATGAGCCCCAAAAAGAAAAACCAGTAAAATTTTTAGGACATCTTTAAAAAAAGGGGAAAAAAAAACTACTAAAACCCCAAAAAAAAAAGAAAAAAACTACTAAAAACCCCAAACTTTGCCCAAAGTGACAAATTTATCTCAAACTTTTTTTTTGTAATACGAAAAATCTTGAAGTTTGCTAACCGTGACACATTTATCCCAAACTTTTTTTTATGACATTAAAAATCTTGAACTTTTAATCGTATGACATATTTACCCTAAATTATAGAGTATTTTGGTCTTTTTACTTTTTATTCTTTTTTCTTTTCTCTTCCCTTCGCCGGCGAAGGGAAGCCAGCGTCCGGTGAGGGCTCCCCTCACCGGCGTCGGGTGAGGGGACACAGGGCGAGGGCTGCCCTCACCTAATTTGGCGAGTGCCTTGGCGAGGGCACCCCTCGCCCGATGCCGGCGAGGCCCTCATCAGACGTCGGCTTCCCTCCGCCATCTCCACCATGGCCGGTGGAGAGAAGAGAAAAGAGAAAAAAATAGAAAAAGAAAAAAATAGAAAGAATAAGACGAAAATGCCCTTAACGAGGTAAATATGTCACGGTTTGCAAAGTTTGGGGTATTTTATATCACAAAAAAAAGTTTTGGATAAATTTGTCACTTTGAGCAAAGTTTGGGATTTTTGACGGTCCTTTCTCTTAAAAAATCTAATGCATCAACTTATGCTAACATCACTGTTACTGTGCTTGTAGACATGGAGTCAAGATGCCCGAATCAACCCCCCATGTGAACCAAAACACAACCCAACCGTTCCACATTGCGTGAAGTTGTCCATTGAACTTCAAAAGGATAATTTATCAAGGGTCCGTTTGTTTCGTGAAAAATGGGTAATTTCAAAAATATTTTTCCAGAAGTCATTTTCCAGGAAAATGACAATATTTTCTCAGTATTAGGCTAAGACCTAAAAATGTTTCGGAAAATATTTTCAGGTGTTTGGTAAAGAAAATAGAAAAATATTTTCCGCTCGCTAGATTGGTGAGTGCGAGCTCGCAGCTCACCAAATTGATGAGCGCGAGTTTGAGATCAACGAATTTGAGATTTACTTGGTCCGATGACTAACTAAGAAAGAAGAAATAGGAAACAAAGAAAAGAAAAAGAAAATTAAAATATAATTCGAATAAAAAAAGAAAAGAAGAAGAAGAAATGGGAGGAAGAAGTGAGGATTTATAAAGGTGTGAGATAAGAGAGATTAAAATGTGACTTAATTTTCCTTTTAAATTTCTGATAGTAAAGGCATCGCATAGGTATCTCCTTTATCGTGACACACAAAAACAAATCTATTTCGCTTCGATTTCGTATCTGAGGCTGCGCATCCTTGCGATGAGAGCGTGATTTTGGACACGAACAAAAGAAGCTCAAAATCACGCTCTTCGCAATTTTGAAAAGTTACCCTATGAAAATCGATGTCATCAGTTCCAATTACGATATACATGTGGGGAATGGGCTTCTCGGAGGCCCATATGAAAGCCCACGTAGCCGAGGCGGCCCACTCAGAAACTCGAACTCGAACTCGGAACTCACTCGCTCGGACTCTCTCTCTCTCTCTCTCTCTCTCTCTCGCTCGCTCACGCCTCGTCGTTCTCTTTTCCGCACTCCGAATCCTCCATCGTCCGCCATTGACTAGAGCTGGAGATCTCGGCTTCTGCACTGTCGACCCCGAAGGAGATCGAAGTGCGAAGCGATTCCCGCAGAATCACCAGCCGAGCCGAGCCGAGCCGGGACAGGGAATGCTCCACGTCCTCCGTCGGCTCTGAGCGCGCGCCGACTGCACGCGAGATCGCCATCGCCATCGCCATCGCCCCGACGGCTGGTACCTGCGGCGGAGGAGGAGCTCGATGGATCCGGCGAGGACGCCGCTCGGGAGAATGCTGCTCGACGAGATCACTCCGGTGGTCATGGTGATCCGCACGCCCCTCGTGGAGGAGGCATGCCGGAAGAACGGCCTCTCGTTCGTCGAAATGCTCAGCCCTTTCTGCAGCTTCAGCAACATTGACGGTAAGGAATTTGATCTACTGCCGTGCCCGCCGTGCCCGCCGTGCTCGGCTCCCCATGAGCATGTGGCTTGGCTGGGGATTTCAGTGCTCCGTTTCTTAAAGTCGATGTGGTTTGGAGTTCGATGAGGCGTTGATCGAACTTGGTTCTGAGTTTGGTTGCAGTGCCCGTGCGGACGGCCAGTGATCAGCCCTACCGGATCCAGAAGTTCAAGTTGCGGCTGTTCTATGCTTCTGATGTCCGCCAGCCAGATTTGCAGGTATAATTTCAACCGAGCCATTTTTCTGTGTTGCGGCCTAAGGTTCAATGATTTGTCGAAACGAGCAATGAGAAAGCGGCAGGTCACAATATGCTCTGCGCAACACTGGTTGGCTTGGTTAGAAATTATGAAGACTAGTTTGATTGGGGACAAACTGATTTGGAAGAAGACTGCGAGGAGGGTTAGGAGTCTGATTAATGCTAAAGATATGTTGCTTTAGCCTGAGATTCTTTTGTTAGCGCATTACTGACTGATTTTTTAACCTAAGCTTAGTTTCTAGCATCATTTCTATGGAGCACTGATAGATTATGGTTCTTTCTGTTTGTTCTCTTTTACTTTTTTTTGAGAGTCTTCTGTCTGTCTTATCCATACTTAGCTAACAAATTGGCAGAAGGGAACTAAAAAGAATAAGAATGTTATTAATTCTTAGTTTGATAAGTGTTCAACTCTGTCATCACTTGTGATACCAAAATGACTTTCGCCTGTTTCTGTGGTTAATTAGGTTGCAAATGAGAGATTAAAGGAGGTTATCACCCAGGCTGGGGAGAAAGATCTCTCTAATCTTTCTTCCGACTTGCCTCAAGTTGATGAGTTGCTATCTAGTAAGTTATTGCCCTTTAAATAACATTTTGAAAATGCCTATGATCCTACTATCATTGGCAAGATATTCATTCTTTTAGAGTAAATTTAGGGCTTTGGCCTTCTTTATATGATTTTGTAAGTTCTGAAGCAAATCTGCATGACATATTCCCTGAACTAACACATTTATCTAGCAAATGAGTTATTGCCCATTATAAAAGTTATCTTCCAGTGCTGGGGTGCTTTGTCTCTAAAAATGCATTATTATATCCCAACTTGAGCGTTCCGCAAACTGCCTACGTATTTTGCATTGAAGACCTATGGTACATTGTACCTTGTGGTAAAGTGACTATTCTAGCTCTAGTCATGACAGCCTAATAGAGTAAAAATCAAACTTTCAAACTACTGTCAATTGGGTCGCTAAAGTTGAGAACCTGAATTTTCTGGCAAGTGAACTTTTGAAATTTTTTAATTGAGTCACCCCATCCAATTGATCAGCCATTTTTTAAAATGTAAAGTTTGTGAAATGCCTTGTTATGCATTGATTACATGCTTTGCCAGAGCCCATTTCATGTCATTTAGCTTTCTTTTACATCTTTACCTAATGGTTGTGTCGTTGACATGACTGAGAGTGCAATGTAAATCTATTGACCTGATCAAAGTAACTTGATCAGCCGAATGTTAAATTCCTGGGTATGTAGGTAAACTAACATGTGTTCGATCAGAAATCTTGGAATACAAAGTGTCTCAAACCCCAAACTGTGGTCAAAGTTGCTTCCGTGCTTGACATGATACTACCTTTCTCACATAGAAAATGGGGATGTTGTCACCCACTCACAACCACAAGAATGACAGCCAAGTTCATTCACTAAATGGGATCTGTTACATGAATCTCTTAGGTATTAATTTGTTATCCATACCAAGTTCTCTGTCATGAAAATATCCAAGACCTTCTTCAGGATGAGGGACCATGCGTACACATTCTATGGTGCATGTGCACTGTGTAATATTACTCCTCTTATTGAGGGCTAAGGCCATAGTATTCATAGTGCAAATTAACTCAAACTTCTCTCTTCTTATTTCTCAATCGAAGATCTACCAACTTTTTCCAAATAAACTTTTTAAGTTCACAGTCCATTATATTGTTCTCATTCCTGATACACTAATTTTCTGCCTATGCTGGTATTGAATGTCCTAGTGGATCGAGGAGCTTTGTCAGCCTTAATGCTGACTTACCAATTTTGCTCATAATTTTTAGTATTATTTATTTTGTCATTGCACAAAGGTATCTACTTGACCTTCCTCATCTGTGGTTTCTAGAACTCTGTTGATTGCTAGAAACATTATCTCCTTGCCATGAAATTTAGCATAAGCATTTGTACTTGGTTTTACATGATAATTTACCAACTCTACTTGTTCTATCCTTTTTATAGACATGACTTTGGTTTATGATGTGAAGTTTTACTTTGTATATGGGTTTTAGCAGTGTTGATTTCAAGAGGTATTCATGCATTGACATAATTTAGGCAACTCTTGACAGTATCTAACTTTTGCAGGCTCAGAATCTGAGATACTGCCATCCTGGTTCAACTTCTTCAATAAACAGCTCATACGAACGATGTCTTTCTCTGATCATGAAGCATTTGACCACCCTGTGGCATGTAATTTGTTAGTGTGGTTGTAATTTTTTTTTGTCCTGTTTTTATTGCATGGCAGTTGCTTACTTTCATTGTGTAGTTACTGTTATTGTACACTTCTCTATAGCTTCACTTCATCCTTCCTTTGTCCTCATTTACAGGTCTTTTGGTTGTTTCCTCGAAAGACGAGCAACCGATCAACAGATTTGTAGACCTTTTCCATGGTGATCAGTTACCATCTCTTCTTAACAATGGTGCCATAGATCCCAAGATTTTGAAGCTCCATTTATTAGTTCACGATAATCAAGATGGTGCACCAGAAAAGTAAACTTGCTTGACCCATTTTAAAATTTTGAAATTTTAATTTGTTAGTTCATGAGTACCAAAATGATGTATCAGACATTGTCCAATCTACTTTGATACAGTTTCACCCTTATTTATCCATTTTGTTAGAATCTGAGATGGCACAAGTTATCTTAAATATTATTAAACAAGGGCAGACCATATAAATGAGTATTATCAAACTTGTACTAAGCCTTTTATGGTCTTGGATTATGCATCTGTGGCTAATCAGCTACATTTAGGGTACTTGTCCCAATGCATGCTAGGATTAAACTTGTATTCGACTTTTCATAGCCTTGGTTTGTGTATTTCATTGTTTTTGTGGTTTTTTAAACTTTTAAGTTGGGCTTTCTGTCATGTAGGTTGTAGCTGGTAGGCTAACTTTGCGGCAGTCACCTTGTTGAGTGCATTTGCCTACTCTTAGTCGATCAAAGAGTTCTTCATTCCTTTTTATTTTTTGTTTTTTTATTTTTTCCATTTTGGTTTCTTCTGATAAGCCAAATTGTTTCTGAGAACATGCATATAAGATTGTTGTTACAGACTCTTAAATGTCTTTATGCCTCACATCGGATGGATGTAAGGTTTCATTCTGTTAGATAGTCTACTATCAACTGGCACTGTTTGGTCTGCTTTGGCTGGTTTGCCATGTAAGGTTCACCTTGAATGATGCTTTAAGCCGGAGTCCTGCACGGCAGGTCATCATCAGCCCCAAATTAACTAGTGGTGGATTACCTGACAAGTTGATTTTTTTTTTCTTTTTGGTTGGTGGCATTGCTTATACTTTTCAATCATAATGAAAGTTTTCATGTCATAGCTTCTTTGACAAGATCATTTTTTTTTTTTGACCCCAGTGTTTTGCGTAGTGATGTTTTTATTATCATCCTGTGCAAGGTCTGCAAGCTTGTTTAAGTCTGGTTACCTTGAAAGTCGAGCCATGTTGTTTGATCATTTAACTGGAAGATGTCAAAAGAAAAATATAGAATAACAGAGTGTTTGAAGGTGCCTAGAAGTTGGCAAATCCTATTTTAGGCAATATTTAGAATTGCCCACTCTTTCTAGCATATATAAGTCAGTTTCTCATCCAACGTTCATGTTATAGGACACACTTTAGGTAATAATGTTATTTTAGAGAAATTACTGAGTTCAGTGCTAGTATAAGCATACAAGAGAAGTATTACTTTAGTTTTGCTTGGACATGTTGATTTGAATGACTCAGCAATTCATGGTTTGTTGGTGAGGTTACTTGAAAGAAATTTTGATCATTTCTAGTTTTGTGTGTTTGGACTATTTTCTAGCTTCGTTCAGCCAAAGCAAGTCGGTTCTTTTGTGTGATCAGCAGTTATTGGGTTGCTTAAATGAATCCGCTTGCTGGGGAAATGACTGTGATTAGACTTAATAAATTTGCTATTGTAGATGATATTGGACCTGTAGACCTGATAGGAGCCTGTCACATCCTAGATGCAAATGGGTCGGCTTGAGAAAGTCCTGTACATTGAGAAGCCTGGCCCTTGCATCTTTTGGGCAATATTCGTTTTCTTTGGGACATGGGCGGTCTAGGGTAAACAAGACAGGCCCAACCTCATTGGCCTGGTTGACCCTATTTGCCCATTTGATCAGGTCTCATGGGAAGTATTAGCTGTTCATAGGTGGAGTACATAGAGTGTAAATTTAGTAAAGGAAGAGAGCTAAATGAAGCAATGGCGGAAATTGGATAAGAGAGATAGCAAAGAGTGGGTGACTCCAGTATTTTGGAGGATATATTGCACAAAAATGGTAAACTTGATGGAGAGGCCATTCCCAGGATAGGAGCATGATAAATGAGGTAGAGAAATGGATTTGATATCTTCTTCAACACTTAAACTTCGGGACAAGACAATGATAATGTCGCTGAGGCATTATGGCATGGAGTATTGGGTGTTTTAAGTAACAACGTGGACCTGAGAATGCATCATTTGTTTGAGAAAAGTTGAAACTGTAAATGAGCATAGGTGAGGAAAATTTCTGTGGCCTCAATGAGAGTAAAATCAGAGAAACTCATATGAGGTGGTTGGACATGTTAAACACGATGCCCGAATGTTTTAGCCACAAGCTGTGGTTATGACAGGCAGATATGTTAACATGGCAAGGAGAGCCTAAAAAATTGAGTTGATACTTTAAAGCTTTCCTCAAGTAATTGGTATAAGCAAGATATATTACTGAAAATAGAATGGGAACCATGAAAAAGAAATCCATGTACCAACTTTATTTTGTAAAGGAAAGTTTGGTTGTAGGATAACTAGTAGTGCTCGACATTGTCGTCGTCGTCGTCGTCGTTTTATGTCCTTATGTTGGTGGTGAGCTTGATCTGAGCTATGGCTTCTCTTGTTGTACCTGATTTTTAGTCACTTGTACTTGTGGCCTTTGCCAAAGCTTTATTATTATAAAATAAGGATTTGCTTTTGTGAAACAGTATTCACTATTTAGTCATTTCTTTGTTTGCAGGGCATCAAAGTTTCTCAATGAAATGAGGAGTACTTTTGGATCAAATTCATCTCAGTTGCTTTGTATTAATTCATCTCAGGGTGGACTTGTAGAACACTTGCAAAACCCGTGGGCTCCTTTTGTTAGTACTTCATCTTTGGGTCTAACTTTGAGCTATCTTATCTGAATCAATTACATAAGAAAGTGGCTTGTTTATTGATTAGAGGACTTAAACCTGGGTTGCTGCACTGTGACAGAAAACTGATGCTTCACCAACGCAGCGACTTGGTTGCTTTCTAAATATTGATGACTTTAATGAGGTATGGTGCTATTTTCAAATCTTTATAAAAAAAGTCTTAATATTAGATTATTTGAAGTTTTCTGTGATGCAAACTGACTTAAGTCTGCTTTTTCAATCTCTTGGTACAAACTCCACAGATAAAAAATCTAATGCAAGATTTAGCATCTAAACACGTCATCCCTTACATGGAAGAAAAAGTACGGGTATTGAATCAACAGGTAATGTGATGCTTATTAAACTTTATAGTGATCAAGGAAAAAGATTTATCCAGCATATTGGCCACTAAAGGTCTGCTCATCTCCTCTTTTTAATGAATTCATGAAAACTATGTCTAGGTTTCTGCCACAAGAAAGGGTTTCAGAAACCAAATTAAAAACCTGTGGTGGAGAAAAGGAAAAGAAGACACACCCGATGCCAGTAATGGCCCTGTGTAAGCTGTCGATATTTACTATAGCATGGAAGTGCTGTTTCTTGTATCTTTTCTGTGCAACCAAATAACTTACACCATATTATTGGCTTATGAAGGTATACTTATAGTTCCATTGAATCACAAATTAGAGTTCTTGGTGATTATGCCTTCATGCTGCGAGATTATGAACTTGCGCTATCAAACTATCGTCTGATTTCTACGGATTACAAGCTTGACAAAGCCTGGAAACGATATGCTGGTGTGCAGGTATTGTAGCTATTTAATTTGTCAATGCAGCCAGTTGCTGTAGTACTTTGGTAGGAGCTAATATGGGTATCTAACTGATACAAGAAAACCTGACTTAAGAATGACATAAATAACAGCAAATTGGGAGGGGGTGTGGAATCTTTTCAAATTATAGATTTTTGAAAATGTGCTATGTTCCTAGAACACAAAGTTACTATTGATCTGCTCTTATAAATCTTTACCCCTTCTGCTTCGCATATTTGGAAACCTCCTGAATATGACTTACTGCAAAGGTTACATGTCTTTCCTGCATGGGGAAGATTTTCCTGATCCAAGGCCTTAACTTTTTTCGCTTGCTTGCAGGAAATGATGGGCCTCACTTACTTTATGTTGGACCAATCACGAAAGGAAGCAGAATACTGCATGGAAAATGCATTTAATACATATTTGGTATGTGAGTGCACTTTCTGTTCAAGTATTTCTTCTGGAACTAAGTTATCTAATAGTTCCTTCTGTGGTTTTGAAATAAAAACATGTTTGTATGTCCATTGGTCTATACAGTTGAAGAATGTTTTAACAGTTAGTATTTCAATCATTAAAATAACCTGTCCATCTTTAAAGTTAAAAGTTCTTTATTTAGAGCAATCCTCCTTGTTCTATTTCCTAGTTTAGTTGAAGATAATATGTGGAAAAGGACATGTTAGTTTCCCATTTGACATTTGGGATGGTTTATGTCAATAGTGGATCTTTGTTCAAAGTGTGCCTTTACCCTTAGAAAAGTGCTTTGTTTATGGTACTGAACTACCGGAATCCCAATAAATGTAGTGTGCCCCTACCCTTAGAAAAGTGCTTTGATTATGGTACTGAATTACCTGAATCCCAATAAATGTGCTGAACAATTTGCTTGCATTGATTTGATCGACAGTTGTGGTAGCCTGTCAACTTTGTACTTATTCAGATGATTAGTTAATTTCTGTCAGCTTTCTTTCCTTAGATTGCAGATTTGTCGAAACCTGGTAAAGGTCAAGTTCTATCTAGCTTGTTATTGAACTTGACCTCCACTGGAGACCATTATATGCTGTTTGATGGGTTGGTAAATTTTGGCCATGCAAGCCTTCTGATTTCTGCTTTAGCCAATTGTTATGTAGTTTAGAGAGTGATATGGCGGACATCACTAACACGATGAGGCTGACAGATCATAATTCAACAAATAAAACTAGCTGGTGAAGCGTACCCATCGTGGTGTCATACATAGATCAAGATCTGAGTTAGGTCCAAATTGAAGAATCCCAACTGGGTCTCATAAGTCAACAGTAACATATGCAAACATATGTTGTCTACCCGGCCCTAGCACTCGATACTCCAAAAGAAGTTTTTCTCCTCTGTAAATGGGCCTGCTTCTCATTAATGGTCCATTTAGAAGATTATTGCATCAAAAAAATCTCTTTGATAGTCACAGTTTAAATATAAAAGGAATTAGTTTGTAATTTGATTTAACATTTGGAGTTGACTAGGGGTTACTTTATTGGATTTTTTCGGATGTTTTGTTTAGATTAAAAATTAAATCTTCCATTTAGAAGATTTTGTTGCGAAGATTATTGCATCAACAAAATCTCTTGATAGTCACAGTAAAAAATATGAAATGAATCAGTTTGTAATTTGATTTAACAATCGGAGTTGACTAGGGTTTGCTTCATTGGATTTCATCATATGTTTTGTTTAAATTAACAATTAGATCTTCTGTAACATGGCAATGTTGATGGCGACTGCTTTGGCTGGCTTTGTCATGAACGTTCAATTGGAGACCTTCCTCTAAAAATGGGGTGGTGTATGTTGGGATGTCATATTACCTGCGACGTGTTAAACTACAATAGGAGATGAATGAGATCTTTCTGGAAGGTAAAGGGTATTGGGTGATGGCTTGAAGAGCATAACAACAGTTGAGTTGTAGTTCTTTATATGGCTATCTGGTCAGGATGGTATTTACTATTGAAGTGACTCTCCTTCTAAATTTCCTTGAATGGTGGGCCGTGGCTTTTCAATGATTACATAGTCATAGGACTAAGCAATTTTCTAAGAAGATAAATATATAAGGAAATATGATGTTGAGGTGGATGAACTCAACACAGAGAAATCAATCTGATATCTATTCTCCAGAGTCTTGCTAAATATATTTCCAGCCAAGCTTTCTTCAATTTAGTTTTGTCATACTCATTATTAACACATGGATTTCTGTTTGAGTATGTATCTTGTTTACATAGCATGTCTTGGTCTTTGTCGGTTGTCCCAAAAGCAAGTTTCATACTGGACATCTAGGCCCAATATTGAAGCTTCGTGCTCTGTAGACTGTGATCTTTCTGTGTGTACTGGGGTTGCTTGCCATTTTGGTACTTTTTTTTCAACTGATTGGTAGAAGTGATTACTATTGCTCTGACAAACTTGGTCTCATACCCTTGTCTAGAAAACTGGACCAACTGGACATCAAAATGCTACAAGGAGCGGGCTTTGGTGGGTAGAGATGTTGAAAACAAGAGATCAATTTAAAGAGGCTGCTGGTGTCTACTTCCGGATATCCGGTGAGGTAATGCAAGTTTTCTCTGGTTTGCCTTTAAAAGGATATATTCTATGGCTGACTAAGCTCTTTTGTAGGAACCTCTGCACTCTGCCGTTATGCTTGAGCAAGCATCTTATTGCTACTTGCTTTCTAAACCACCCTTGTTGCGCAAGTTTGGATTTCATCTTATCCTTTCTGGAAATCAATATAAAAAAAGTGACCAGGTACACATTTATACACAAGGCATATTCTTTTCGCTGTCATCTTACTGATAAATCCCTTTGATGTGTGTTCTAGATTAAACATGCAATTCGCACGTACCGGAGAGCAATCTCTGTTCTTAAAGGGACGACATGGAGCTATATCCAAGATCATGTTCATTTTCATATTGGGCAGTAAGTCACATGGACTCGTACAAAATGTGCATGAGAAACTCAATGGCGATTCATGTTTAGCAGCACAATCTGTTCATTTTCTTAATACATGGTGTACACTGCAGGTGGTATTCTTTTCTTGGGCTATATGATTCTGCTGTGTCACATTTGATGGAAGTCCTTTCCTGTGGTCATCAATCCAAGACAACACAAGAGTTTTTTCTTAAGACCTTTCTTCAAACTGTTCAGGTGTGTGCCTGTTGTATGCTTTCAATTAACAGAAATTACATGGGCAACTTCATGCTCTGTCACTGGTAAAAGAAAACAAAAGGATTACCAGAGTCTTCATCATGTTGACATTAGGCAGATTTTTTTGTTGATTCTTTCTGAAATTCTATTCATCAGTGGGATTTATTAATAGTAGATACTCCTAAGTCTTGCAGTATTGCCAAAAGTGGTCAGTCAAAGTTTTAGTTGCACAATGCACTGCACCCTTCCACCATTGAACTCCTGGCAGGTAATGTCTTCCCCAGGACTTTCTGGATTTTTCTGAAAGAAGGTCATCTTAAAACAATATTGTCATAATACTGGCTAATGGCCCTTGCTCACTCAAGTATTGTTGAGGCATGTACCATCCTTGCATACTCATAGTACACCAGTCAACAAGTGTGCACACACAGTTCATATATGAGTATCAGGTAGAAAGTAATGATCCAGGTCGTTTGTGAGCACTGGTCTACTTATGTATCGAATTACATCTGTACAAGCAATGTAGAAGATAGGTCATTGAGTAGGGAGGTTTAGTAGTTGCACCCTCTAAAGAACTTTCAGCATTGTCCCCTCTAGCAGGTTGAAATATACTGTTGCTTGAGTGACGTCTTGCAAAAAATAAGAAAAATGCTTATTTTACTGAAAGGCCCCTAGACTAGTTGTACGCATGTGGCCATGGACAATCCATACTGGATATGTCAGGATCGTGACACATTTGGACCTAGAGCTTTGTCTACACCACAATCCAAAACAGAATTTCTCACTTCCTCTTTCCCATAAAGGTGCTTTTGATTGGAGGGCATGGCTTCTGTTTAGCATGTACAGGCAAAGAACAGTCAGCTTCCCCACCTTTCTGGCTTTGGCATGTGCCAATGTGATTATCCAATGCGATTATTAGACACTATATGATGTCGAGTTAAGCCTAACATATGAAGTTATTCTTTTCTGTTTTATTTCACTTAAAGTTAGGAGTAATAGTGCCATTTAGCAATGTTTTTTTGTTAATTTTTTAATATATATGAATGAAGCAGAAATCAGGAAAAGCTTGTGAAGTGATGAGATTACCGTTGCCAGTCATTAATAGCTCATCCCTGAAGGTGGTTTTTGAAGACCATCGGACATATGCTTCATCTGCTGCTGTAAGTCAGCCCCTCTTCTTTTCCTTTGTTTTCTCCTGTTGGTTTATGAAAGTGTACTATTAATACGAATAAACAAGTTGAACTTTAGTGTATTGCTGAGGGTTTGTTGCTGACATGGTTGAGAGTCAAGAGCGGTAGAACCAACATATTTTGCTTGTCATAAATTGATGCCTTCGTTCCTAGGTCCTCTGTTTTCTGACTTGCTTCATGTAGCTCAAGGCTGGTGATGGCAAAATAATTATTTGTTTTAGCCTTGTATGTGTAATCGGACTAAGCTCTATGGCCTCGCTACCTTATATTGACATCAGCTTATTGGGCATTGACATTAGGAGTCTTCATCTTCAAAAGAAACTTAGAGGCTGTCTTATGATATAAATGCCTTGGTAGGCTTCTTTCTCCTTATGAAATACCTCGGAAGTTTTTAACAAAAGCAAGACATGGAAATAGTTATTTTGAGTTTATTGGCCGATTTGGATGGCCATCATTTTAATCTGCATGTTCAATTCGTTGCATGGCATTGAAAAGATAGTGCAGGGTATTCTTCCTGTACACTCTAAACTCTTGCACGATATGATTGTCCGAGCTTGAGAGAGGCAAACAATTGTGTAATGCTTATAGTTGGCACAGTTTTTCAGTGTGACTGGCATATCTACGTTTTATCCCTAAGGTGCTCGATATTGTTTTCTTTTGACTTTGGGTGCATCAGAGGAGGAATCTTGTAAAGTGAGATGCAGACGAATGCACTTAAGCAAAATATGAAAGTATGCTGCTTCAGAGATGCATACATATATGTAATTCTTACAATTGGCAGGATTTTGAGCCTTGCTAGTGTTATTATTTCTTATTTATAAGGTGCTAAATGCTGTTTTCTTTGACTGTTGGTCCATGAGAGGGCAACAGTTGGTGTGATAACTTTTCTGTGGATTGTCTTATACCTTTCCTTAAAGTGATTTCTCAGATCTTGACCTTTTCAATTATTTTCTATTTTGTGATATTATATGAAGAACTTAATGTCTGATGCCATATTTTATTGCTTATGAGCTCTTAAAAATTGGTGAACCTTGACTTCAGTTCTATTGTTAACTTCTAGCAGATGAAACATTCTTTTGATTTCAGGCTGGTGTTAGGGAAAATATATGGCAATCTTTAGAGGAGGAGATTGTCCCATCACTGCCTACTGCAAGAACTAACTGGCTGGAGGAGCAATCTAACTTTATTTCAAAAAGGATTAAGGACTCAAATATCTGTATAGTAGGAGGTATGCATAGAATCTTTTGCAATGTCATGTTTTTGATAAACTTTGTAAGGAATTATACTCTGAAAGATCTCCTTTTTCCACTCATATGTTTGCAGAAGCAATAAAAGTAGCTGTCGAATTTCAAAATCCTTTACAAATCTCTATTCCCCTATCCGATGTCTCTTTGATGTGTGAGCTTTATGTGCGGTCTGATGACGCCGACTCAGGTGAAAGTTTCTATTATATGCAATCTCTCTCGGTTTTTAATACCGGTTTAGTTCTTGAATAACAAAGTATGTATGTCTATGCTTCGCAGAGGCAAACAGTTCGACTGCTGAACTCCAGAATGATGAAACGACTAAGTCGATTGCTGATCGGTATGAATCATGCCTATGATATGCTTTCGTATTATATGCATTTGATGAATACCTCTCTATGAGGTCAATGTGTTCTTTTATTTAGTTTACTCTGTCAATTTTGGAAAGCATAAGGGCTCAATTATTTTATGCAGGTTTATGAATTCTGATGTGTCTTCATTTGCTCTGTCAAATGTTGAATTCACTTTGGAAGGGGGTGGAAGAAAAATGGTAAGTAGTGCTTGGAAGTAGCCATCATATGTGTGGAGAAAGCTGCTGCTAAAAGTGTCCATAATATTTGAAATATTTATCGGAATGCTCATTTGAAACTTATTGCATTTTAGATATGTGGGTCATAAGATTGTCTATTCGAACACTCAGGACCATACATTGCCCACACACATCAAGTTTTTAGCTAGCTTATAGTATGATACGGCGAGAGTTTGCTTTGATATCATAGTCACAGTCATTTGCCACTGCTACATTTGTTAATACATCTTTCCCATCTTGTCTTTCCTGAAATTAGCAAAAACTGGACCTGTTAATTTGGGAAAAAGAAGAAAAGATGCCGTGGTAGCCTAAAAGGAACAGAGGAAAATAATTGGAAGAAACATATGTTAGTTGCTTAGCTTTGAGATATGTGAGTGATTCTAGTCATATTATAAAAGTCCAATGCGGACTCAGTACATTAAGTTTATGTCATGCTTTTCAAAGTTTTACAGTCACGAATGACATGACATGGTTGTGTATGAAAGTGTGAGTGACCACACAGGCCTACCTCTGCAGCACTGAAAGTTGAAATGTCAGTCAGACAGAACTAGCTTAGGAAGAATGTTGTTGCTTCTGCACTTTCTGTTGTCATCATTCGGCACATTGGATCCTTGTGGGCCCTATCAAATGACATTTATACTCTCATTTACATTGATACATAAAGTCCTCTAGAGCTTTGCTTGAATTTCATTAGTATGTATTTCATTTTCCCTCCTTTGTCTCAAGTACTGTTTTGTCATATTTGCTCTCTATTTTTCAATGTATAAAATGTTTAGATAGATTGGCTTCAATAATACATAGTGGGATTCATAGGCGTGTCACAATTTGCTCAATGTTTATCTACATATGAGCATTTATTTCCTCTCAGCGCAGTATACTCATCTTTCAATTGAAAGTTGTCATAACTATACTCTTTTTCTAGGTGCAACTAACAGTAACTCCCAGAGTGGAAGGCACTTTGAAAATTGTGGGTGTTAAGTGGAAACTTTCCAGCTCCGTGGTTGGTTTTCACAACTTTGTAATGAGTTCTGTGAAGAAGATTCAGAAAGGGAGGAAGAAAAACAAGCCATCTCCTGCTAACAACCTCAAATTTGTTGTTGTCAAGGTTCATAATGTCCCCTCACTTCCTTCCAACTATAAGAAACATGAAAACACTGTCATGACCATTTGTATCATTTTCATGGCATTTTATTTTGGAAGATTGTATGCCCCACTCAAACCTGATTGTGGGTTTATTAATATGTGATTGTGTAAGACGACCATTTACTATTTTGCCTATTCTAATGACAATTCTCTTTATATTGTCATACATTTTTGGTGAAAGTCCAGCCCGTTCCCAGGCTGGAGGGCTTTGTCCAATCTCTTCCTGAGAAAGTTTATGCTGGAGAGCTACAGCAGTTGACTCTTGAACTGAATAACAAGTCAGACCTGTCAGTGAAGGTACAATAAGTTTGATGAAGACGGTTAGTTTTCCTGTATTATGCTTATCATGGTGCATTTCGCACTGGGTTGTGCATTTTTCTGGATGTTGGATCATGTAGCGTCATATAGATTACAGCTGCCTCAAGTGCTTGAGTGTTTTGTTCCTGTTGGTGTTGTGTCGTATGGTATCGTAAGCTAATAGATGTGGTTAAAATAAGCAATTGGTCAGTGACATGTATTTGTTATAGTGCCTAGCAAGTGTTTTATAGAGCGACTGGCTAGTCGCAATATCAATATCATAAATTCTAGGTGTAATTAGGTAGAATATGCTAAAGTACTTTTGCCCTCTCAGAGAAGATGACTTGTGGCTTGTTCTGGGCATGGGCTAGTTTCCTTTTATCCATTAGTTTATTCACTTTATGGTTCTGTATAAATTTTACTCTTACTTCTGTCATTGTAAATGACATGATATTTATTGGCAGAATCTGAAAATGAAGATCAGTCATCCAAGATTTTTGAATATTGGGAATCAGAGGAATTTGAACATGGATTACCCTGCCTGCTTTGAGAAGAAGACAAACGGTGTTGAGCAAACCTTCCCAGAACAAACCAGTAATGTTCTGCAGAATGTTTTTTTGTTTCCAGAGGTTTGTGCAAAATGTTCCTTGATGCATATTGTTTCTGCTTTCAATTTTTTCTGTAGGCATTTTGTGGTCTTAAGTCTTGCTTATATGTGATTTTAGGAGACTGTAGTGCAAGGAGATACTTCCTTTTTGTGGCCTCTCTGGCTCCATGCTGCTGTGCCTGGAAAAGTGTCTTTGTACATAATTCTGTATTATGAGATAGAAAATCCGGAAAGCTTTATGAAGTACCGCACTCTGCGGATGCTCTATAATTTGGAGGTAAGTTGCAGCTCTCAAATAGTTTTTGTCTTCTCATATAGCTATTGAAATATACACCATTCTTCCCTAAAAAGATCAAGAGACTACTCCGTTGATTTGCTAATTGGGATGAAATTAGTATTTTTCCTTGTGGCATGTGATGTTTTCATCCCTTGTTCTTACATATCTTGGTATGAAGCTTCTCATGCCCAACATTTGTTGATTATGCAAGTGATCTTTCTTAAGGAAGTTTTCTCGGTTCTTATTGTTATGTCAATCATCTTTTTCATTTCTTCATTATAGGTACTCCCATCGTTGGATGTTTCATTTCAAATCAGTGCCTGCCCATCTACGCTGGAGGAGTTTCGTGTGCGGATGGATGTAGCTAACAAAACTAGTTCAAAGAATTTCCAGATTCATCAATTATCATCTATTGGATATCAGTGGGAAATCTCACTGCTTCAACCAACTGATTCTATGTATTCTTCATCTACTCTAATGTCTGGTCAAGCATTCTCATGTTATTTGATGCTTAAGGTCAGTACAAGATGCTGAGCTCTGGCTCCTACTACCATGTGTTTCTGGCAATTCTTCAGCAATAGCTTTTTGGAGAATGGTATTTTTATCAGTATCTCATTGACAAATGATTTAACACAGAAACACGATGCTTGTTCGTGGATATGTGACCCTATTTGTCAAAAGGAAAAAAAGAAGATAAAATGCTAAAGATCCACAAGGGCAAACAAAGGTTATGGATTCACAGGAAGTGACTGATTAAGTTATGTTTATTGATTGGAAATCAAAGTTGTCTTTATGGGCTTGTGGAAATCAAGCTTGATATAATTGGAGAAGTGCTTTTTTAAGTGGACTAGTATGTGTTAATGGCTAATTTGCATTTTCATTCTTAATCATGAGCTTTTGTTGTAGAATGTCTGCTTCTCCAATTTGTCTGGCCTTAATTTATGTTTGATTGATTAGAAGTCAAAGTTGTCTTTATGGGTTTGTGGAAATCATGCTTGGTATAATTGGAGATGTGCTTTTTTAAGTGGACTACTATGTGCTATTGGCTAATTTGCATTTTCATTTATGATCTTGAGCATTTTGTGTACAATCTCTGCTTCTCCAGTTTGTCTGGCCTCATAAAAGTAATTAATGAGTGTAGGGGTGGGAAAAGAGGAGGGAGGGAAAGAAAAAAGGAGGAGGCCCCGGGGGGGGGGTGGGGGTGTTTGTTGAAGAAGGGAGGGAGGAAGGCCGATGCCTGTAAAATTTGAAGTTGTTAATAAGAATTTGTTGTAGAGAGAGAGGGATGCTGATGCCTGATTTTGTATTCCTAATTTACCTAAAATTTGAACTTGTTAATGAGAATTTGTTGTAGTTTGGTTTAGTAAATTGTTGATTGATTGCAGAAACGTAAGAGATTAGATAGCTCAGAAGGAAATGGCTCACGCTCTCTCGCTGTAAGTGACATACAATTGAGTACTGAAGGAGCTGGCAGAATGATGTACGATATCTGTCTGTCCCCAGTGAAGGATTTCCACAATGTTGAAAGACTGCAGCATGTAGATTCACAAAAGGTAAAGGGTTCACGGACTTTGAGTTCTTGTTATTGGATCAATGGAGATGATTGTATGTTCTGTATGTCTTGCTTTTTCATTTTTACTGTGTATGCAATGTTTCACTGGCAGGTAAACCTGCACCTGGAAGTTTTAAGTATTACCCATGTTTTGAATTTCAATTAGGTCTCAATTTCTGTGATAGTGCATGGCGGCATGATGCTTATTTCTGGTTTGTTGCTCATTTTGGGAGGAAATAGTAATAGAAAAGGAGACTCTTCGTTTCCTGAGAAGCTGAACATATGCTAAATAAAATTGTACGTTCAGATGGTGCCTCATTGATGAAATTCTGGTTTCTGTTTAAATAAAAAAAGAAACTGAAAGAGAAGAACCAGCTGGGAAAGTGAAAAAAAGAAAAAAGGGGGCGCCCCCGGGGGGGGGGGGATGGGGAATTGGTGTGAACATGGTGAACCATGTAGGTTTTCTCCTATTATTGGGAGTACAAATTCTCTTGTTATGTACCTTGAAGAGCAATGATGTCATTTCAATCATACAGACTCAACTGTCCGAGTTTGTTCAAGGAGAAAAGCTGATGTGGAAAGTACTGGTCCTGTTCCCTTTTCTAAGATAAGCATTCACTCATCTGAAAGTCCTTACGAGAGGCTGAGAAGTCCATCAACAGAATAATTGCAGAGGCTTCTTCTTTTATATAAAATTAACTTTATCTTTATCAAGCAGTGAAGGACATTGCAGTTAATGCTCAGCTTGTCCTGTCAATAGGAGTTCTTAAAACGAAAGATATGAAAAGCAGGTCCACCTCTCTTTAGATATGTCGTACTCGACAGCAAATAGATTATTAGATAGGTTTTGTATTGGTGCTAGTGGTATTTGCTGTTCCTTAGATTATCTGAACTTCTGCTTTGTTGCTCATCTGTGTATGGAATGTCCCTAATACACCATCTTCACACTGTTCGGGTCTAAAGACACCTGATAAGCAACAAATTCAATGGATGCATTGGATGTCATACTTTTGTGATAAGTCTTCTTCACTAGTGTGGTGCAGCCTCTTACAGGCTTACTGGCAGTTCTGACAGTTTGAGCACTCCCTTTGTGCAATTTCAGGGAGACTCCAATCCAGTTGATTTTGTTCTCCTTTCTCGGCCACTGAACAGGGAAACAGACCCCGGAGTTTCTGATGGACCCTCGCTCTTTTCTCATCATGAGTGCCACTGCAGGCAAGATTCAGTCTAAAATTGACAACTTTGGTTTAACATTACAAAATGATATCTGATCTCTTCCTCTTTTTATTTTAACTTCAAATTGTTGTTGCTCTTCAGTGTCATTAGCACAAGTCCGATATCATGGGTAGTGGAAGGGCCCCAGCTAATCCATCACGACTTCTCTACTTCTTTCTGTGAAGTCATCTTGAAGATGACTCTATACAACTCAGCAGATGCTGCTGCATCTGTGCGCATCAATACTTTGGATTCGAGCCAGAATGTTGGTGCCCAATCAAGTGATGTGAGTACGCTTGCTTCTGGTAATCAAGCAGGTTGGTACAATGTATCATTGGATAGTGAACCTAAAGTCACATCTGATGTTAGTGGGATCCGAATGAAGCCACTATCCTCAGACAATGTGTCACCCTTCATTTGGACTGGTTCAAGCTCAACAAAAGTCCAGCTTCAACCATTGTCAACGATTGCAATTCCTCTTCAGATTTCTGTATTTTCTCCCGGGACCTACGATCTGTCAAATTATACTCTGCAGTGGAGTGTAGTGCTTTCTGACAATCAAGGAAATGATAGGGAAACACGACCATCTACAGGAACTTGTCGAGGATATTCATATTATCTCACTGTTCTTCAGTCTACATAAGATCTTGGTTCAGGAGCTTTGGCTTATTCTACAGGGAGCTGTCAGATTCACTTTTTGTAAGTTATGTACTTAATTTCTTGTATGATATCTTTTGCCACCAGAAGAAGCTTTATTAGCGCAGTGAAGGTAAAGATGAATTCTTTCTTCGTCCATGGAGTAATAAGAACAAATATTATGATTTGCCTCCATATTGGATCTTAGCACTAGCAACCGAAGCATTTATAGCAGACACAAATTGTACAAAACATATTTACCGGGACAATTTTGAGGGAAAAAAAAGGTGATATCTCTCTTGTTCTTGAATTATTTTACCCTTTAAATCAACCAGAAAACATTGAAGACACTTCCTTTGATTTAGCATTCATCATGAGCTTGAAGCTACAACGAGGGCACTATGCGCTACATCTGTTATTTGTATCTGCGGAAAGCTCATTCGACAAGTGCAGTAGTCATCTGCTTTGTGTAGCTTCATAACGGTTATCTCTATAACAGATTACTTCCAGCAATTTGCTTTGAAGGAGAATGCATTTTGTCGAACGCTGGGAGATTGAAGTCGTATTTGTTCTTTTTTCTTTTTCTTTAACATGCATTTGTTTTGCCTTCTTATCTTTGTGTATGCGGTTGTTCCCGGCACCCTCTCTGGTTTATTATCTTCTTACTTGAACTTGGTTATGTCTGGGCACCTTGTCGTTGTATTATTTCGATTAATGTCGTCGGAGAAAGTTCTTTCAAGTATAATGGCCTGCACAAGACATTGCTTAGATGTGCAGTAGATATCTACAGAGAAGTGAAATCGTTTCAGTCATCAGGATTTCAGATTTTCTGGACCACATTTCTTGCATGATTCAAGTTTGCTAAGACTACTTGTCTAGAGGAGAATGATTGCTTTTGAAAAGATTTGTTTAAAAATGACCATTTATATCATCATTTACGTAAATATTAAGATATGAAATATCGCGCAACATTACTATCAATAATTTATTTTTTAATATTTTGGTAGATTATGAAAATATTTTTCATTTGTTTATTCATTTTTGTAAGCGACACAGGTATTTTTTAGAAAAATGTTGTCTGACTCATTTACTTTCCCCGAAGGCTTCATTTGTTTCGCAGACAATGAATGACTTGAAAATAACTATTTGTAATATTTAGGATTAATATTATGAAAAACTCCAAAGTGGTATGTACATGTGTGATAAATTCACTTCAAATTAATTTTTGATCATAAAAAATCTTAAATTAGTATACATGTGTCAAATTTATCTCAACTAATCATAAAAGATTCTAAATTAGTATATTTGTGATAAATTTATCTCAAATTAATTTATTCAATTGGCAAAAATTCGAAACTGGTACATTTGTGATAAATATACTCTATTTTAAATTGGATTAATATCACAAAAAAATTACAAAAATTGTAAAATTATGACAAATGGAGAGTAAAATTCTAAATTGGTACACCGTTATACATATCTTTTAACAAAGTAAAATTTAATGAAAAGGGATAATACCCCGAAAAACCCCAAATTGGTACACTTGTGACAAATTTACCCCAAACTATTTTTTTGGACCACCAAAAACCCCAAAGTGGTATACCTTTGACAAATTTACCCCAAACCCAGTACACTTGTGACAAATTTACCCTTTATTAGTTTTCGTTAAATTTTATTATCAAATTATTAAGTTAAATGACACATGACAATTGACTAGTATACCAATTTGGGATTTTACAATCCATTTCTCAGAGTTTACAATTTTTATGATTTTTTTGTAATATTAATCCAATTTAGCGAATGGTATTTTTGTCACAAATTTATCGGTTTGGGGTTTTTTGCGGTCGAATAAATTAGTTTGGGGTAAATTTGTCATAAATGTACCAATTTAGGGTTTTTTATGGTCGATCGGGGTAAATTTGTCACGGTGTGTACCAGTTTGGGGTTTTTCATGGTCAAAAAAATAATTTAGGGTAAATTTGTCACAAGTGTACCGGTTTGGGGTTTTTCAAAGTATTAACCCTAATGAAAACTAACGGAAAGTAAATTTATCACAATTATATCGTTTGGTTTGCGGTTTTTGATAGTCAAAAAATTTGTTTAGAGTAAATTTGTTATAGTATGTATCAATTTGGGGTTTTTCAAAATATTAACCTTTTCGGTGAAACATAAAAAAGTATGTTCGTTACCAACAACTTTTTATAATTAACTATTTTTATAAATGATAAAAATATTTTTCATTTATTTAGTTTTAGGGTTAATACCTAAAAAACCCCAAACCGGTACACACTGTGACAAATCTACCCCAAACTATTTTTTTTACCACCAAAAACCCCAAACTTATATACCTTTGACAAATTTACCCCAAACTGGTACACTTGTGACAAATTTACCCTCTGTTAGTTTTAGTTAAATTTTCTTGTTAAATTATAAAGTTAAATGACACATGACAATTGACCGGTATATCAATTTGGGATTTTACACTCTATTTGTCACAGTTTACAATTTCTGTGATTTTTTTGTGGTATTAATCTAATTTAGCGGGGGGTATATTAGTCACAAATTTACCAGTTTGGAGTTTTTTTTTTTTGTCAAATAAATTAGTTTGGGGTAAATTTGTCATAAATGTACCAGCTTATGATTTTTTTATAGTTAGCCGGGGTAAATTTGTCACAGGTATACCAGTTTAGGGTTTTTCATGGTCAAAAAAATAGTTTGGGGTAAATTTGTCACAAATGTACCAGTTTGTGGTTTTTCAAGGTATTAATCCTTAGTTTTATAGGTGACAAACGATTATTTTTGGTAAAATATTTTTTAATTATTCATTTTTTTGCTAAATAGACAAAGTCTTGTATTGTACACATTTTCTTTTGAATCATTGTACGGGTTGTAATGTGAGTGAATAACACGAATGAGGATTCTAGAAGCATTTGCTATTTTGTCAATATTCCTACGGGCTCCTGTCGTGATAATTTAAATATTAATAAAAAAAAAAAAAAAAAAAAACTATTTCCTAAAAGCTTATACGGTCGTTAGTCTCCGAAATCTCGTTTTAAATGAACTTTCTTCGTCCGCTTTCCTGTGACGAAAGCCTCCAAGTCCTTATAAATTTCTTTATTCATCCATGAAAATGGACTCGGTCGAAAGATGACTAAAGTCATCCTTTCTTGGCCTGCCGAAGAGAAATTGACGAGGCAAGCTCGTTTGACCCCTCTCTCTCTCTCTCTCTCTCTCTAGCAGCCATTTGAGAAATTCAACACGTTCATTCCTGATTGAACTTTCCTCTCTCTTCCCTGCCACAAACAAAAGGGAGGGATATAATCCTTCCCCTTGATCATCACCATCATCCTCTTTATCAGGATTCAAGAATCCTTGCAACATCAGTTTTGCATCCAAATCCGTCCTTGACAACATGAACGACCTCTTGTCCCGCTCCTTCTCTCGCTCCCGCGACGACGGCGACTTCCATGACATCGAGCTGACCGGCGGCGGTGGCGCAGGCGCCAACCTCGACAAGTTCTTCGAGGATGCCGAGTCGATCAAGGACGAGCTCAAGGAGCTGGAGACCCTCCAACAGCGGCTCCAGTCCTCGCACGAGCAGAGCAAGACGCTGCACAACGCAAGGGCCGTGAAGGACCTGAGGGCCCGCATGGACTCCGATGTCGCCACGGCCCTGAAGAAGGCCAAGGTAGTGAAGGTGCGGCTCGAGGCCCTCGACCGGGCCAACTCCTCGAACCGGAACCTCCCCGGGTGTGGGCCGGGGTCGTCCTCGGACCGCACGAGGACGTCGGTGGTGCACGGGATGAGGAAGAAGCTGAAGGACAACATGGAGGCTTTCAACAGGCTGAGGGAGAAGATATCGTCGGAGTACAAGGAGACGGTGAAGCGGAGGTACTTCACGGTGACCGGAGAGGACCCGGACGAGAGGACGGTGGATCTCCTGATTTCTACCGGTGAGTTACTTCATATTATTCTAAAGAATCAATTCCATGCACGCTTATCGTCTCAGCTTTGTCCTAATATGAAACCGCTCGAATGCTTGGAATCATCCGCATCTCGATTTTTCGGCCGAGTCAATTCCGTCCATCTTTCCGTAATCCTAATTTACTATGCAACTTCTTCAAATTAGTTATTTGAAGACACGGTACATCGTTGTCACGGTCTAGGAATTCATTTGTGGAAAAAAAGCGACCAGTTAGATGAAAGCTGACATTGTAGCAGCGTAGAATCGACTCGGAGAATTTATTGTTTTGACTTTTTTTTCATGGTGACCGTAGGGAGTTAAGGGTTGTTGGAGAGTTCTATATAACATAAGAAGTGTTGGATGGAGGGCACGTGTCGTGGGAGAAATAGGGTCTAATTTTGATCATGTTTGTTGTTTAGCCAACCTGCTAGGCTTAGGGATATCTATATGCCTAAACTACAGCTACTCATAAGATGATATTTTGTTTCGGTGCGGCGTGTTGTTATGTTTGATAGGATCGAAATCAAGTGAGGGTTGGTAAACAAACATGCATTATTTTCGAGACAATTATTCAAAAAGTCCTAAATCTATTTTTATCAATTGAATTTTACACATTTTAGCAATTTATTAAGTAAGTCTATCCAGCCAATTTTAATTGGAAATCATTAACGTGGATGCCGATAATGTCATGTAAGACGACCAGCGATCAATTTTTAAAATTTTTTAAATATTGATTTTTCTTATTCTTTTCTTATTCTTTTTTTCCCTAGCAAGTCTGGCAAAGGTTGCCGACGACCCTTGCCCACGGTGAGCCGGGGCTTCGTGCCCCTCGCAGGGTCTAGGTAAGCGAGGGCTTTGTGGGCCTTGCTTAGATCTAGCAAGGACAACGAGGGAGAAGGTCAATTGGCCCTTGCCTGTGATCAGCAAGGGTTGGTTTGCCACCCTTGCCTTATTTGGATTTTTTAAAAAAAAAGAAAGGAATAGTAAGAACATAAAAACATAGCAAATTTTAAAAAATGAAAAAAAAATTATTGACGTTAATATAAATTGTTAACATTAATGTTGAATGTGCCACGTAGGACGGTCAACGTCCATATCAACGATTTTTTACTATAATTAGTCAGATGAATTAAATTGATAAATTGTTAAAAGATTTTAGGATTCAATTGATAAGATTGAAAAGTTTAGAATTGAATGAGTAAAAATGCGGAACAACCGACTTATATTATAGACAAGTCATCCGCGTATCTTGCTGATCTCCTTTCCTTCTATTTCATCAAATTTTTGGCTTTGACCCATTCAAGGCGAAAAATGGGCTTGGTGGGAATATGACTTTTTACCTGATTTTTCTCATGATTTTCAATTGAGCATGACATTTCTGACCAAATTAATTCCCATGACACATGAGCCACGTGTAAACACAAACACTCCTTTCTCCTCTTTCCGTGTTCCCTAGTATCTGGAGTCGCATTTCATGCCTCTCTTCCATTTGTCTCTATATGACTTATTTCTGAGATGGTGACAATTGACAAACGCGAACATCTTCAATACATCCCGAAGTAAAAGCTCTTGACAAAGTGAAAATGAATCCTAGTGTCATTCCTCGTCCCCGTCCAATAACTTCACGATATCTTCCCTCCTCTGATCCTGGGAAAATCGGAAAATGTCGCAGGCGAGAGCGAGACATTCTTACAGAAAGCGATCCAGGAACAAGGCCGGGGCAGGGTCCTGGACACCATCCAAGAGATCCAGGAGAGGCACGACGCGGTGAAGGACATGGAGAGGAACCTCAAGGAGCTGCACCAGGTCTTCCTGGACATGGCCGTCCTGGTCCAGTCCCAGGGGGAGCAGCTGGACGACATCGAGAGCCAGGTGGCGAGGGCCAACTCGCTCGTGCACCAGGCGACCGGCCACCTCCAGGAGGCGCGGTGGTACCAGAAGAACTCCCGCAAGTGGACTTGCTTCGGGATCACCCTCGTGCTGCTGATCATCTTGCTGGTCGTGCTCTTTGTCGTGCAGCCTTGGAAAAATTAGCAGCGCCGCGGCACGGCGCGAGGACCGACGGCGTTTGGCAGTCTTTTTTCGGAGTCTTGTTTGGACTGTTCCTAGCGTGGAGACGCGTGTGAATATAGAGTGAACCTTTTGGTTTTCAGCATACTTATTCTTTATGTATTTTCGCTAGATCAACGAATTTCATTGATTTGAACATCTGGGTTACATAAGTGTTTTGTTCCTAAATCATGAGGACCTCACCTATGTCTTCTACAAAATTGTCACAAGATGCACGATTTGCCATCCTAAGGAAGGAGGGTCCGTAGATATTAGGAGTGAGCATGGTTATAAGGTAGAACTTGGAATTTAAGAATCGGACCAGTGGGATTAGATTAGGGATCAGGTTCCAAAAAATGAGGAATCTGTTTCGATGGGTAGATTCTAGGTTCTTAGTTTGAGGAACCTGAACTGGAACCTGTAACCTATAATCAGAACATGAAATAAATTTTAATGTTTTTCTTGGTTCAAATGTATAATCTAAATGCACTAGTTTGAGTTTTCATTTTATTACTGAGACTTTTACTTTATTAATATTCATATTTTCCTTATGTCTTTATGGTCAGTGAATTATAGTAATAAGTAGTAATCATTAGGGGTTTTAATTCACTACAACTATTCAATTAAAAATATAGATGAAACCGGAATAGATCTTGAAATAGATTCTAGAACTCATGATAGGGTAAGTTTCAAGTTCTAGAGTATGCAGGATAGGTTTCATGTTCCAATAAAAATGAGGAATCTATTCCAATGAAAATATTCTAGATTTCATATGAAATCTGTCCGAAACCTGGAACTGCTCATCCCTAATAGATATAGGGAAGAATTGGGCATTAGATAATGATCGCCCAAAACTAGCTTTAAATTTGAGGGGAAAAATTTTATTTGTAACATTTATATAAGTAACAGTAACATGTCGATTTCATTAGGAAAACATCCCAATGGAATTTTGATGATTCCAAAATTGTCTTTAGTACTAAAATATACTATGATAAGTATAGATGGCGTGTTAGTCTTGTAGATACCAATGTCCCTTTGTATCAACAAAGACAAGAAATTAGTCTGTCACAATTAGGAGAGCAAGCATCTACGTGAGTAGTGTTTGATGGTGACTTGAAAGTACTAGAGTCAAGCAAGTGTTCTCAAAGGTCTTTGGACACTAATAAAGGTGAAAGGATCATTGATCCTCTTGTAATGTGTCATTCAGTAAGTATCATCACTAAAGATCGTCAGCTAACTCGCTTCCAATCTGCACGTGTTGATAATGGAGTTATTATTGATGATGGTGAGACATACGTCTGAATATGGCCGTTGATGATATGGAAAAGAGCCATCATTAAAATGGGTTTTGTAGCTAAAATGTTGGGAAATGAAATCAAAGCTGACAGTTTTCTGCATCAAAGAGGGGACAACTTTAGCAGACATCATTTTAAGAAACTTGTTGATGTCAAAACTTGTTGATGTCAAAGTAAATAATTGTATGAGTAATCTTGACTCTGGCAAGGGTCTTTTTTAGGAGTGAGCATGGTCCATATTGTGCTGATCCATCTTCTAACCTTAGGACCAACCCGCACAATATTAGTTCTCAATTTTTGGGACCGAAGACTAACCTTATTGAGCTTGGGACCGAGAATTGGACCGATCCAATGGGCTCGATCCGGTTCTAGGGTCAATCTAGGACTGACCGATAATTTTTTATTTCATTTTTTGCACTTCCTAACAAGGCAACCAAGGACTGGACCAACCCAATGGGTTCGACGACGAGTGTTGGAAGATGCTAGAGATTATAATTGATTCTAGCATATCATTGATTAAACAGTAAATAGGGAAATTTAGAATTCTGATTCATGTATTTTATTTTTCCTTTTTTACTCTTTCTTTCTTACATTATAAGTGTACAATGTAATGTTATACAAAAATATACAGAGAAAACATTTTTACCAAAATTTCTTCCTCCTTTCTGTCATGGTATCAAAGCAGCTACTTCCTGGCCTTGCTTCCGCAACCTTCTGAATTGCCATCGTCCTTTCTTCCGGTTCGTAACTGCACCTTCCTTCCTACAGAACAAACCAGCAGAGCGATTAGGAATTCATTGCTTCCACAATCTTCTGAACTGTCATCCTTTCTTTCTAGTCTGTGGCTGCATCTTCCTTCCTGCAGAACAAACTGGCAAAGCGATTAGAAATTCAACCTAGATACCATCGCAAAGGATAAAAATGCTGTGAGTCCCTCAGTAGAAGACTCATCATTCCAGCATCAGATGATCCCACCTTCTGATCAAATTGGATCGACTGGAGAGGAGCAAGTGACCAACAATGTCTCGACTCCTTCCCCTGCTTCAATACAGATTCCAATGCCGACCTATTGGCCCCCAACCCAGTGGTACTCTCCTCAATGGACCACTGGATCTGGACAGACATGGACATAGTACCCATACGGGATCAACCTAACTGATCCCACTGATGAATTGGACCAAACAGCTGCGGGTCACAGACCTGGATTCGCGCTGGGTCAGGGAATGGAGCCTTACCCGTTTCCACATGGACCACCTTACCTTTTTCCGTTTAACGGCGGCCGCCCTGAACTTGGTGATCCGCTTTACACCTCACCGGTGGATGGGCCGAAGCTTTGCCTGATTAGCCAGCAGCTCACCGGACCGGCGAACTACCACTCTTGGGCTAGGGATCTTCGGCGGGCACTTGTCACCAAATCCAAAGAGGGCTTCATCGAGGGAACCGTGCCCTACCCGATAGACGAGCGACTGCAGAGACACTGGCGTCGCTGCAATCAACTGGTGCGGACATGGATCAGGAACTGTTTGACTCCCGATGTCGCGGCCGACCTCCCTCCGACAAAAGATTCGAAGAAGTTCTGGGAAAACATACAAGAAATGTATGAGAGATCGGATAGAGCGCGAATTTTTTCACTAACACAAGCCCTAGCCAAACTAAAACTGGGCAATCTCTCTGTCACCACCATTTTTAATCGATTGTTAGCCCTATGGAATGAGATTGAAGCTGCTGAGGAGAAATTGGAGGGACTGGAGGCCACTCTCCGACAATACTATGAAATCAAGGAAAAGGAGAAGGCTACGATATTTCTCCTTACCTTGAACGAGTCGTACACCACGTTTCGTTCACAGATTCTTGCGATGGAACCACAACCACCGCTCGGCCGGATCTTCCAACTGGCCGTGTAGGAAGAGAACCAGCGAGTCACCGCGACTGAACAAGCTCGAATCCGTGAAGAAACAGGATTTGCGGGGCTTCCATAAGGTTTTGCCTCGACGGAAAACGCCACCGGAGCCAGAGGAGGCTTCGGAGTCAGTGGACAGTCGTGGGGGAGAGGGTTTGCGGCTGTGGCAACGAAAGATGGGGAAGAAAACCCTAGGTTCCCATGGACGAGCGGCTGGGATCGCAGGCATGGATCAGACGGCCTGGATAAAACCATTGGATCCGACAGTTACTGGAGGCACGGTGGATTGAACGGGCAGGATCTTCTTTCTGGAATGGACGGCTGGGATTGACGCGAGAGATCGGACGGCTTAAACTTCATGAATTACTCGGCCGAATCGGACGCTCGACAATTTGCCACGTCAGCACCAGTGTATAAAGGATCCTACGGCACACAAAATGCCACGTCAGTAGGGAAGGTTAGTGGACAAAATTCAAAATTTAAAAATAAATATTGTGCCTATTGCAAGCGTCCACACCATACAGTTGATACCTGTTGGAAACTTCATGGGAAATCCAACAATAAAAAGGAAAAAGAGTCATCAATTTATCAGGTTGTTGCACAAAGGAGTGGTGGAACGTCTTAGCAGACTATCACTCAAGAACAATATGAAAATATTGTACAAGCTTTAAATCAAATCAAGATTGGTAACACTGGTGCAGGATTCTCAAGTATTTATCTACATGAAAGGAATTCATTATCTATTTATGCATAGATTATCGATTCAGGCGCAAGTGACCACATAGTTTGTAGTAAACACCTACTTTCTCATATCCATCAAAACACACAATCTCCTGTTACGGTAGGTCTTCCAAATGGAAACATTATGAATGTTACCAAAATTGGTACCGTACATCTTGGTCAAAACCTTGTTCTTAAAAATGTCCTATACATTCCAGATTTTGAGTTTAATCTGATTTCTGTCGCAAAAGTATGTATGGACAATTCTTGCAAAGTTATATTCAATTCCCAAAATTGTATCTTTTAGGACCTTTCGACTGGGAGAGTGATGGGCTTGGGTAATGAGGCACAAGGGCTTTACTTTTGGATCAATTCTCCAGGAGATTTAGAAATATTGAATAAAAGCATTTCCTGTAATGCAATCAGTTATAACAAAAATCTCCTTTTGCATCAACGACTGGGTCATAGCGCTCGATTTCCCCATCCAAAATGTCTCATATGTCCTTTAGCTAAACAAACTTGAACATCCTTTCCTATTAGTACATCTCGAGCCAAAAGTCCATGTTCTTTGCTTCACATGGACATTTGGGGTCCCTATCATACTGCTCATCGTGATGGATCTCGGTATTTCCTTACAATCATTGATGACTATAGTCGTGCCACTTGGCTATATCTTATGCAGTCAAAAAGTTAGACATTCACTCATTTATCAAATTTTCTTTCCTTAATTAGGAATCAATTTGATAAATTTGTACATCAAATTCGTACAGATAATGGGTGAGAATTTTTTACTTCTGATTGCACAACAATGTTATCTACTCATGGGATACTTCATGAAAGTTCTTGTACTTATACTCCACAGTAAAATGGAGTTGTAGAAAGAAAACATAGACATCTCTTAGAAATAGCCCGTGCAATTAAATACCAAGCTTCAATCCCTGAAGATTTTTGGGGAGACTGTGTGGTCACAACTGCATATCCGATTAATCGCATGCCAAGTCGAATCCTTCATGGTAAAACTCCATTTGAGATGCTCTACAAGAAACAACCAAATAATAGCCATCTTAGAGTGTTTAGCTGTCTATATTATGCAACAACTGTGGGTCCCCGAGATAAAATGAGCCCTCGTGCAACAGAATGTGTCTTTATGGGATATCCTTCTCTTCAGAAGGGTTATCGTCTCATGGAATTTTCCACAGGACATTTCTTTACCAGTAGAGATGTTGTTTTTCATGAAGACACGTTTCCTTTCAAGGAAAAATGGCTTTCACCACAAGAAAATTCATCAGAGAACAATAAGTTTTTATTGTCTGATGAAGATTTATTATTAGCGCCTGGTTTTCTTAAGGGGCCGCCATCCTCTATAACAACGGCACCAATGGAATTGTCAAATCTAGAGACAGGATTACCAGACTCATCCGAGGAAGTACCTCTATCTACTTCAGCAGTAGACACAGTAGAAATGGCTGTTGAATCATCCATGGCATCTAAGAATGTGGATGAGCTATCTCGTCGTTCTGAAAGACAGACTCGCCCACCCACGTGGACTAAAGATTATATATGTTTTGCTGCAAATTCTTCAGGTACAAAATATCTTGTTTCATCCTATGTTTCATTCCACCAATTATCTGCCGAACATATGTGTTGTATCAGTCGAATTTCAGAAGAACATGAGCCATCCTCATTCACTGAGGCAGTGAAGAATCCCAAGTGGCGGAGTGCAATGGAATCCGAACTTACTACACTCATGAAGAATGATACTTGGGATGTTGTTCCCTTACCACCGCATCGAAAATCGATCAGCTGTAAATGGGTTTACAAGATCAAGTTCAGATCAGATGGTTCCATAGAACGCTACAAGGCAAGATTGGTAGTCAAAGGATTTACTCAAAGGGAAGGCTTCGATTATCATGAAACATTCTCCCCAGTTGAGAAGGAGGTTACCGTTCAGTCCTTCTTTTCTGTTGCAGCAATACGCAATTAGTCATTACACCAGATGGATGTCCACAATGCCTTCCTCCACGGTGATTTAGATGAAGAGATCTACATGGATCTTCCTCAAGGATTACGCAGACAAGGGGAGTATCGGGTATGTCGTCTCCGCAAATCCTTGTATGGGTTAAAACAGGCATCTAGACAGTTGTATGCCAAATTTACTGCTGCATTAACCAATGCAGGTTTTCAGCATTCCAAACATGATCATGCTTTATTCACATGTAATAAGGGAAGTTCATCGATTTATTTACTGATATATGTTGATGACATATTGGTTATGGGAAACAATGATTCCCATGTTGCAAAATTCAAGGAATATTTGCACTCCAATTTTCACATTAAGGATTTGGGGCCTCCCAAATACTTCTTTAGCATTGAAATTGCCAGGTCTGATAAAGGAAATTCCCTCAGTCAAAGGAAATTTGTTTTGGAAATCATATCCGAAGCTGGATTATCGGGTTGCAAGCCTGCAGTAATTCCCATTGAATAGAATATCAAGCTGACAACGCATGAGTATGATCTCAATTCTTCTTCACCAAGCAATGATCCATTACTTAGGGATCCGTTAGGGTATCAGCGACTTGTTGGAAAGTTGATATATCTTACCATGACAAGACCTAATATATGTTATGCAGTACAAATACTCAGTCAATTCATGCATATGCCAAAGGAGTCACACATGAATGTAGCCTTAAAAGTAGTAAAATACTTGAAGGGATGCCCAGGGCTCGATATATTTCTATCTCGTGAGTGTGACATGGGGATGACAGCATTTTGTGACACTGATTACGCTACCTGCCCAATGACTAGGAGATCCATCACCAGTTTTTGTGTTAAATTGGGAAAGTCCTTGTTTTCATGGAAGATGAAGAAGCAATCTACCGTATCATTGTCATCAGCTGAATCGGAATATCGAGCCATGGTGAAAACTGTTTGTGAAATAGTCTGGATACGAGGACTTCTTTCAGACTTGGGAATATAAGTCAGTGGACCGAGTGAACTGTTTTGTGATAATGATGCTGCACTGAAGCTAGCAGCAAATCCAGTTTTTCATGAGAGAACAAAACATATAGAAGTTGATTGTCACTTCACTCGCAACAAGATCAAAGAAGGAGTTCTCGTGACAAAGGGCATCGGAACAGCAAATCAACTTGCAGATATTTTCATTAAGCCGCTGTGCCAAAGACAACACAAGTTTCTATTGAGCAAGCTAGGTGTCCTCGACATTTACAGGCCACCAGCTTGAGGGGGAGTGTTGGAAGATGCTAGAGATTATAATTGATTCTAGCAGATCATTGATTAAACAGTAAATAGGGAAATTTAGAATTCTGATTCATGTATTTTATTTTTCCTTTTTTACTCTTTCATTCTTACATTATAAGTGTACAATGTAATGTTATACAGAAATATACAGAGAAAACATTTTTACCAAAATTCCTTCCTCCTTTCTGTCAACAAGCAAAGACAGTGAAGAGAGGCAAGCATTGAGTGGGTTGAGCGTCGATCGGTGAGCGGTGCAAGCGACTAGAAGTGAGGGAGGCAAGTGTCATATGGCAAGCGAATATGTTGTTTCTTTCGATTTTGGTAAGTTGAAGACTAAGGGGACAAAGAAGACATAAGAAAACGAGTACTAGAGGAGAATACTATAATGAGTTATTTACGCTGTGAGGACTCCTCACAGAGACATTTTCCTCATTTGTAAATGTGGCTGTTAATGTCGTAAAAGACATTAAAAGTCTAAGCTATTAAAAAACAGTATAAAATTACTTAGACTTCTCACCAAGAAGCCATTTAATGCTATTGAAGTCAAACACCATATAAAAAAAATTATAAATAATATATTAGATATATAATAGATATATTATATATTATATACAATTAGGATTGGTCTGAGTTGGACAGATTTGAAACTCCCGTGATTGAGAACCAACCTGCACAATATTAGTCCAGGAGTCTCAGAACCAAGAACCGACCCAGTCCCCCTAGGAACTAAACCAGGACCGACAAGGTTGAGCTGGTTTAGGGTTGACCCTAGATCAATGCTCACCCCTAGTCCTTTCCTACCCTTAAATGGCTAGCTACGTCTTCTTTAAGGTCTTCAACAAACGAATTGAAGACCTCTCTAAGAGAGAATCAACGAGCTCAGAAGAAATTGGACAAGAGATGTACTACAATTGTGCTACTACAATTGTGCTTTACACTAGAAATATCTGTTTGTAAAGGTTTAACATTGTAATGGCTAATTGTCAAGTGGACAAATATAAGGGCAATTGTTGTGTCTAATAGTGTAATTTACCATATGAAAGGAATAACTCTTGTCAATTGTAACTTTAGTGTTGATTACTAGTGGATCTAGCCAATATTAAGGCTATTTTTTCAGAGTTAGCATAGGCTTAGAAATCAAATTGAACCACTATAAAATGGCAGTATGATCAATCTTTATTGTTCACCATTTGCTCTATCTACTCACATCATCACACTTGTTGATATATATCTCATCTCGTCTGGCGTGCTGATTGCTTTGTTATACTCCATGAAAGTTTCTCCATACTTTCATTTAATCTATTCATCCCCTTTCTAAATTGTATTGTTAACCCCAACAAATTTTATTATTAATTGATTCTTTAAGGTACATTCGAATAAAATTTGCTTGATGGGTTACACGATATGTGCGACATCAAGCTGTGTTAGTTAAATGAAAGATTGGAAAATGTTTACCGTATGCAACGTTCTCTATAATTTTTCCATAAGGGACAATGCCGGAATCAGTGGCTAATGGTTAGTCTGGTCTTTAAACCTTAACACTGTGCAATTTGTTCATCGTCAATGTATCCCCTTGGCATCTAATGTGACAATGCAATTCGATGATTGGATCCAACTTTATTGGCAAAAGATCGCTTCAAATGCCATAAGTTGGCACAAAGGGACACTTAAGTGCCAAAAGTGACACTTAAGTGCCACATTCAAAAAGAAATGGATCACTTAAGGTGCGTTTGTTTATGTTTATGTTCAAAAATCGTTCTAGGGAGTAAAAATAGAAAAAAAAATATTTTTGCTTCGGGGAACAATTTTTTAACAAAAGAACGAGTTTGGTAAATTTGTTCCAGAAATATAAAAAGAACATAAACACATTTTGTAAACTTGTATAATTTTTTTGTTTCTTTTAATTTTTTAATTTTAATTTTCCTATTTTCTTTCTCATTTTTCCCATTTTCTTTTTCTATTTTCTTTTTCCTTTTTTACTTTTTTTGTTTTCCTTCCTTTTGGTCGGTTGCTAGCCTCGGCCATGGCCGGCAACTGGCCGACAAAGGCCGGTGGCCTCGCCCAACCATGGTGAGGCTCGCCAACCCCCGGCGAGGCTGAGCCTCATTGTGGCTGGGTGAGGCTCGACAAGCTCGAGCTCGCCCAAATCCGGTGAGGCCGAGCTCGCTCAGCCACTAGCGAGGCTCGGCTTGGCCGGGCCACCGCCAGGTCGGAGTAGCCTAGCTGTGGCCCGACGACGCTTGGCCTTGCTAGGGGCCGGCAACGCTCCGGCGAGGTTGTCGACCCTTGACGGCGTCGTCAGCCCTCGACGACCGGTCGCCGAGCTCGGCCATGGCTAGCGACCGGCCAAAGAAAAGGAAAAAGAAAAGAAGAAGAAAAAAAGAGAAAAGAGAAAAAATTTGGTTTTTAAAAATTGTTCCAAAAACAAGAAACACGTTTTTCTTGTTTCTTGTTTCTGTTCCAAATGTGTTCATGGGAACAAAAAAGTAAATTTGGAACAAAAACGCAAACAAACACGTTTCTATTCTTTTTTTGTTCCCTGGAACAAAAAAAACAGGAATTGTGTTTATAAACAGAAAAAAATAAACACAAACAAACAGGCCCTTAAGTGCCACTTCGGTTAAAATCCGATCAAAATGCTTATGTATGCAATCTCTTACGAAATAAGTGCAAAACGACGCCATTTTGCTTACTGACGTGGCCAAATAATGCAAAAACGACGTCGTTTTGCTGCGACGTGATAATAAATTAATATAAAAATTAATTAAATTTAATTTAAAACAAATTTACTTAAAATATTTAAAAATAAAAATATTTAAAAATTCAAAAAATAAATTTTAAATTTTAAAAAAGGGGATCTTTTTTTTAAAAAAATATTAAAATTTTTTATTTTTAAATGTTTTAAAGAATTTAATTTTAAATTTAATTTAATTAATTTTTATATTATTTTTTTCAACGTCAACACCGAAACGACGCGGTTTTGCCTTTGCCTCATCGGAAAATCGCCACGTTAGTGTTTTGGCAAGATTTTTACTGACACTCAAGTGATCCATTTTGTTCTGATTTTGACACTTAAGTATTATTTTCGTAACTTTTGACACTCAAGTGTCCCTTTATACCAACTTATGACACTCCAGGGGTTCGCGTGTCCAATTTTATTAATGTGGATGGTCAATCCTTACGCAGCCACCAGCGAGGGCAATCCTCCACACTCGCCGATGAAGAGCAATATCGCAGCGAAGGACGACTAGCAATGCTCCACCTCCCCTTGCATGTTATGACTTTTCATTTCACTTTTCAATTAAAATTTCATTAACAATTATAACCGCATCTCGGGTGTCAATAAAGGTGGGCTTGCGACTATGCTGAATTGCCATGTCATATATCTACCGGGCCAAATTAATGAAAAGGATGCAATCGGCTCAACTAAAAGAGTGAAAGTATCGAGTTGAACTAAATTAAACTTCAGAGATCGAGTTGAATTTTGATAGAATATAAAATAATAAATCTAGACTCTGTGTCTTCTCGAAATTTATAGGCATATATGCAACTGCGATATAATTATGATATAATTAACAGCTCAATTGAAAATATGCAAATAATGAACAAAATCCTTATTAAAAAAAAAAAAAAAAAAAAAAAACGACCGACGAAACATCAACGACTTTGCTGCTTATATCAGCGGTCGAGCGCACTCTTTCGCTTCTTCTCAGCTACGGCCATGGCGACGCTGCGGATGATAGGCAAGTCAACTGGTTTTTTCCTTTCTTTTCTTTCCTTCCTGAAATGTCGATTTCAATTCATTCTCTTGCATTCCACCATGTCAAATGGAGACATCCTCACTCTCTTCTCGTTCTCTCTGGCCTTCAAAAACAGATATTGCCGTCAACTTCACAGGTCAGGCATTTCGTCGAACACTTGTTGGGCCGTGTCTGAAATTGCTGGCAGTCGATTCTTTCGTACCCCATTTGCGAAATTGGTTATAATTTGTTCCTAAATTTCGTGATCTGAGTGAGCGAAGAAAAAAAATTCGATGCAGATGGCATGTTTAAGGGAATCTACAACGGGAAGCAATGCCATGGGCCTGATATTGCCACGGTGCTGAACAGAGCCTGGAGCGCCGGTGTTGATCGGATCGTCGTGAGTATATCGCTCGCCTTTCCTGAGATGAATTTGAATGTGTTGGCAATCAGAGTTCAATTCTGTGTGGGTACTGTCCTTAGGGTTGGTTGGGTTAGATGGAAAGTTCTTGGCAATGGTGGAGGTTATTGAGCCAGATTAGTCTAATTGATGTCCTCTTAGGACTTCGAAGATCTAATTGGCATTGGAGTTGGGAAGGCTGTACCATCTGGAGTTTGGATAGCTCTCTCTTTTTGACATTTTGCTGGGAAAGTATCCCATTGAATAGTTGAGCAAGGAGTCTGGCAAGTGATTTCCTATGTGGTTAATGGCAAAGCAAAGACCTAGTTATCATCGTTGCTTCTTTCTTGTGAGGCTACTTTCAAAGAAATCTTAAGCATTGTAAACTTGTGACAATGTTGTCTTCCTAAATTGCATGAAAAATAAATTGTTTAGTGCCCGTGTAATTTTCTTTCTTCGGATTAATGACTGCCTCTTTATAAAAATGATTTGGATTCTTTCATCGGTTGGTTTGTCATGGATGAATTTGGTGACTTCAGGTGCTCATGCTAGTCAAGAGATTGTGGGGTTGTGTTTTCTGAATGGGAAAGAGGACTGTTCTCATTGTCCTTTTTAGGTCAGTATTGGGGTCCCAGAGGGGATTGTTCACTGGAAATAGTTTAGATTCAAGTTCAGCGGTTTCCTACTTAACCCACACGGTTCCATGAATGGGACTTGGACCGGTTATGCTGTTATATACAGTACATAAGACGTATTAAATCACTGGCACAGATTGCTGCCTCTATAAAAAGTTCATCTTCTTTTCTATCAGATAATTAAGAAGTTACAAAATAGCTGTAACTTATTATTGTTGCAGGTGACTGGTGGGTCACTTAAAGAATCAAAGGAAGCTCTTGCAATTGCAGAAACAGATGGTCTGTGAGCTTTATTGGAAAGACAAAATTTCCTTTTGTATTTAATATATGAAAGCTCGTTATTTATACCCAAGGACTTAGAAACTTCCAACTTTGTACAGAAAGTATCTCCACCTTTTTCACCTTGTTTCTATGCTTTGATTGATGTTGGGCTTACTCATTTGATATATTAATAATGTCAGGGAGGCTTTTTTGCACTGTAGGAGTACATCCAACTAGATGCGGGGTATAATGCCATCCTTTAAATTCTTATTGGTTCTTATTTCCAGAATATCTTGTTGAAAAGTTCTGATTTTAGGCATGTTGATTTCTCTTCAGGAATTTGAAGAGAGTGGAGATCCAGACAAGCATTATCAGTCTCTTCTATCATCGGCTAGAGAAGGCATACAGAAAGGAAAAGTGAGCCCAATTTTTTTGTGATATGTCTGTAAAGTGAACCGATAATGCCTTAGCACATGTCTTAACACCGGGGATACCTTAAATGAAGGCTTTTCAAATGAGCAAAAATGCAAGAATTTTCTGCATAAACATTGATTCTTTTGTTTTGCTCATTGAATGGAGAACTTTGGTTATAGATAGACCTGCCAACTTTGATCGGATTATAGTCAGTTGCCATGTTATGTAGTCCTTCACTTTCTATCACAAATATGATTCTCAAAATACTTTAAACTATTTGGTGGTATAATGATGTTCTAGTGTCCTGGATATATTCACTTGCTTTTCAATGTCATTATCTTGTTTATAGAGAACACTTATAGTTTCATTTTCTACTAGCTAATCTGCATGCTGATGTATAGGTTGTAGCAATTGGTGAATGCGGATTGGACTATGACAGGCTTCACTTTTGCCCTTCCGAAATTCAAAAGAAGTATGTAGTCATTGAGGTGAAAACTTTGTTTTGTTTTATAAGTTTTGCCCATCTCTTTATTGCTAGTGATCCCTTTAATTGATAAACTGATTCTTCTTAAACGTCTTTCTCAAAAATAGGTACTTTGAGAAGCAGTTTGAATTGGCATGTGCTACTAAGCTTCCTATGTTTCTCCATATGCGTGCAGCTGCTGATGACTTCTGTGAAATCGTGGAGAGAAACAAGGACAGGTGCGATCCTAGATGCTCGGTGAAATGGACCTGTTTGGGAATGGCTGCATGTGCCATTGGCAATGTATTTTGTCTTCTGTTGGATACCCTTTATTCTTTCCCTTCTCAATCCCTTTATGTTCCAATGATGGGATATGCAATTCTCTTCTTTCTCTTTTTATGTCCAAATATGAAGTAGACAATAACAACTTATGGACCAGAGAAATAGCAAGTGTCCGTTACTCAATGATCGTGGACTTTGATTGACCATGTCTATCTTATGATGAAATGACATATTTAATAAGAGTATGTAATCAACAATTCTTAGTATTAGTCTGAAAATTGATACATTTCTCCTTACCTAGACTTGGGTTTATAGAACAAGGGAAAGATAGAAAAATGAATCGCGGGCATTTTAGTCCACTCATATTTTCCTTAAGGTGTGGGTTCTTTGTCGAAGGCATTTTTTTATTTAAGGAAATTGTGGAATCAATGTTTGGAAGTTTTAGATCAGGATAATTATAAGCGTGATTCCTAAGATGCAACTGCAGCTTCAGAAAACTAAACGTTTACTTCAATTTAAGGATCAGATTCATCTGACAAGGAGATTGGAGCTTCTGCTTTTTACCATCTTTCTAGAAACCCTCTCACCCCATAAAAATAAAAATAAAAATTCACTTGGTCTTGATTTCACATGCTGCCACATAATTCTTCTTTTTCTTTTCCCTCATCTGAATTTTTTGAGACTGCATCAGTTATGGCAAGAGCATGCTGGTATAAAGAAGAGGCTGCATCTAAAAACAAGAAAAGTTTAAATTTCATTTTATGGTTAAGGGTGGCGTACTTTTTGGCTTTGGATTTGATAGGCATGAAAGGGACATAGCCTGATGCTGTGATCTAGATTTTGAGCTCCAACTTTCAAAATACAATATCACAATCAATGGACATTCTTTATCAGCTTGTCAATTTTTATTTTTTCTTTTGAAATTTACAGGAGAAAAACTGTTGTATATACGTAAGGTTGTTTATCATCACTTCTCTTTTCTCTATGCTAAGAAAACTCATGTCATTCCTGTAAATATCTGTTTAAGGTTATTTAGTGGTGATAGGCCTGGTATCTTATCTTTTAGTCATCTGTTTAGAAGAATAATTTTTAATATATGATGTTTCCGTCTTCAAAGCAGTTTTACAGCTGGGGTGGCACATTCATTTACAGGGAGCGCCGAAGATCGTGATAAACTTCTTTCCTTCAGTAATATCTATTTAGGTGAATATAGTTTTTACCCCATCCTAGACTATCTTTCTCCATGAACACAACTTCCTGTGCACATCTCTATGAATATTTAGCTAATTATTTTGTTTGAGATGGATATATCTTATTATTTTGGTCAACACTTCACCGACCATACTTTTCATATTATGACGTAACAGCTAAACGAAAAAAATAAACGGGGGCTACAACTGAGAATATTTGAAGTGAGAACAGAAAATTCTAGGGTTTAGAGAAACTAATAATATTAAGAAGAAGAAAACTAATGACAGAGGGACTTAAAGACCTACATATATTAGGGTTGCAGATTTAACATTATCTTGACTTTTTATTGGGCATAAGTAACGCCTAACCTCAGTCATAAGACTTGTTAAAAATCACATGCCTATCACATGACGACATATATACCTAATAACATAAGAAATATTAAATATGGGAAAGATCTTAAACTGCTAATATAGATTTATGCTCCTGCATCAATCGTGAAGATTTGCATGTTGCAATCATCTAAACAGATGGCACTTTGGCACTCTGGCACAAAGTAGCCTCTGAAAATGATAAGTTACCACTCTGTCTCCTTATTTAAGAAGTATGAGACGGAAACGTATGATGGACAAATATCTATGGAACGGTACGTTAAAACCAAGGGAGATGAACATCAAATTTCGTGGACCAATAAACTGGACAACCTTTCACTGTAATCATCTTGTCCATTTATAACATATGCTGCTTGGTGGTGCTTAAGGCTTCCGATGGCTTTCTGTTGTGAGCATTCTACACTACACTGTGCTTTTTGATTGGACACGGTTTGGTGATACTGGTGCCTTGTCATGTATCCATGGTGGGTGGGGTTGATGTTGATGAGAGAAAGGTCCAAGTAGAGATGTAGGTAATAGATTAGATCTCTTGCTTCTAGCGCTAGGATTGCAGTGCGAGGGGTCTGCTTATTTCTGGTTTCTGACGTTCTTACTCGGTAGCAATGTAAAAGTTGAAAAGACTTAATTCTACAAGTCCAATTGTTTGTTGGTTACCAAATGAAGTATGATAGGAATACTAAGTTTTTGTTGAAGGTTGAATGGCATCGGCAAAAGAAAAAGTTGTTGGTCTTTCATAGCACTCTTTTTTCCATTTCTCTCTGTAAGGTTATTGACGGTTAAAAATGCTGTTACGTACAATCTCCATGTTAGCCCCCTTTGTAAATGGAGCAAGTCTTTACCCAAACAAATTTAAGGGAAAGTATTCCTTTCAGGACTCAGGAAAAAGAGTATGCAGGTAGATGCTAGCTGAAGTCATGGCACATGGTCAAATATCTATAACCATTTCTGTGACAGGTTTTTGTGGGTACTTAAATACTGCATATTAATAAGCAACTACTCCACTTATTGGGGTTACCTCCAGCAAGTGTCTTTATTGTGTTCTATGTGCTAGAACTGTCCATTAACTTTAATACGACAGCATTTCTCCTGGGAGATGTGATTTAGCAGTATTGTATTTTCTCTTCTCAGTTTTGGTTTCCAATGCCTAACTAGGTGTCAATGGTTGCTCTCTGAAGACTGCTGAGAATCTTGATGTTGTTCGAGGGGTTCCCCTTGAAAGAATGATGATTGAGACAGATTCTCCATATTGTGAAATAAAGAGCACTCATGCTGGCATCAGCTACGTTAAGACTCTGTGGCCTTCAAAAAAGAAAGAGAAATATGATCCGGAGAGCACTGTTAAAGGGCGGAATGAACCTTGCTTAGTTCGGTGAGCGTTTTTTGGTTTACTGTGTTGCTATATGCTGTGTTAAACTCATATTGGTCACTTGTAATTTAGAGAGGGAGAATAAGAGAGACAAAATGAAATCTTTATTATTTTCTTATGGTTGGTTGTGAGATAAATGCTCGAAGACCAACCACTGGGCAGAGCACAACACTGCCAGTGCCATATATTATTTGGTCTGTACATCTTTGAACAATTTCTTCATAGCTAGGCTTGACAAAATGATTAGTGGAGCTTGAAAGCTTTTGTGTGCATTGAAATTATGTGCTTCATGAAAGATTCTTGTCTATAAAAGGAAGAAAGACACAATTGAAGCTGACCCAGTCAATTCCTGTATGATTATTGTCTATGCAAGAAAGACTCACAAGGTCAGCTGCTGAAAATTTGTGAACTCCTAGTAATATTTGTGTGCGCCTTTAAAAGAATATTTCCCTTGACATATTAATTTTTATTCGATATGTGATCACTAAAACCATTCATTTTGTGGCACTTTATTGACATAACAAAATTATTCTTTGAATAAGGTCACAGAGTTTCTAATGGTTTATTCCCTGTGTCTGCTGTTTGTAGACTTGATATATTGGTTCTGGCCTTTTTCTAATGGGTAGTCATACCTTGTTGACATATGTAGCTTCACTTTTTCTTCTCTTGTTATGGTTGTTCTACTTGAGCTATGGAGAGTTTTATCTGGTCAATTATTGTTGTGCCGCACCTTGACCCCAGCCACCTCTCCTTTTCCAATTGGAGGCTGGTGCATGTTGCCTTTTAGTTAGAAATCATAGAACTGCTCATTTTAGTAGGAGTGTTCTTGCAACCGAGTAGCAATAAGTAGAAATGCGGAACAAAATAAAAAGGTCCCCTTTGATTGTACCCCCAACTAAATTCTGTTTTGAGATACGTTGTGTATCATGTGCTATGACTACTGCTTTAGTTTCTTTTTCTTTAGTCCAGAACTATAACTTTATTGATATTTTCTTTGTTGAAGCTAAGGATATTTTCTTCATTTGCTTTACTTTCTTTATATCTTCACAATTTTTAATAATCTGTCTCTTATCTTACTAATTCTCAGTCAAGTTCTGGAGGTGGTTGCTGGCTGCAAAGGTATTGAGGACATAGATCAGCTGGGCAAGATGTTGTATCATAACACCTGCAGGTATCTCGGTTTGTCATTTTGGATGAAGTATATTTCATTCTGGCTTATTCAATATGCTTCAATGAAAGTCCCTGCTTTCTAGTTTGGTTGATCGTCAACTCTCTTTTTCCCCCTCCTTTTCTGAGAACGAAATTCATTCTGTACTGCCTCCATTCAAAATCTTTTTAAAAGTGGACGTCCACCAGTTCTGACTATAGGACTTGGAGTTGCATTGTGGAAGCTCACACCTTTGTAGCTACCTATTCTTGATACTGAACTGTGTTGTGTCTTGTCCAGAACAGTTTCATCTTCTAAATTTTCATGAAATTTTGCCCGTGCAATTCCTGCAGAGTTTTCTTTCCTCAAGATCTGGACACCACGGCAGATGCTCTTCTTACTGGCAATTTGGAACCTGCTGAATGACCTCAAACATAGATTCGTTGAAGTCTTGCAATTTTCTCCCCATACAGTGAACATTGCTGCTTCAATGTGATGTCTGAATATATCCATTCAAGAAATGCATGTCAGTGCTGTCGAAAGCCTTCGTGTTGGATTAGTTGTAATCACTCGCACCTTTTAAACTGAATCTGATGAGTTCTCTCTCCGGATATGATTCAATTTAGTTATATTTGATGGCACCGGAACAATATATTGCAATGACGAAACAGAGGTCTGAACCGTAGTTAAGTTCTTCCTCTATTGCTCAATTTTGGGACGTCAAATTCTCAGAACGTCTGTTTCTGTTTTGGTCCCGATTTGCTAATCTGAGTTAAGAGAATGGATCCGATCAAACAAAGAGAAAAGAAGGGAAGACTGACCGGATGGATAGCTAATATTCTTTGTCTAGGTGTCTCTGTCTTAATAGCGAAATGGACAAAAATGTCTGAAACTTTGGTTTCTACTTGGATGCTTCGGCAGTAGAAGGTATTGACGACTTTTCAAGCAAAAATGGTCGTTTTGATTTGATGATCCGTGTTCAAACCGGATATTGACTTCACGTTTACACGGTAGATCAATCACCTAAAACAAACTATTTTCCTAGCAGACCTATCACGGGCATCGTCTCTAACTCAAGATGGTAACATTAGTTACGTGGACAGATGCTCCAACTCTAGGCATTAACGATGGATATGGCATATTGGCATGTGAGAACAGAGTGCAACGGTGCAGCAAAACATATACTTACATGGTGCAGGAAGTTGTGAACATCCAAGGTGCCATCCATTAAGACAAGGATTCGGTTGAATTTTCTGTCTCAGAACGTGTATTGACTTGTTGAGAACGATCAGCGAATACTTCCCATGTGACTTTTCCCTCAGCCTGACGAAGAGAAGTTGACGAGGCAAGCTCATTTGACAATCTCTCTCTCAAGCAGCCGCGTGAGAAGAAATCAACTCGTTTCTCTCTCTTCCTCGAAACCATTTCGTCCAATATTCGCAAAATATTATCTCTCATGCAACGCCCTTCCCAACACGTTCATTCCGGATTACACTTTCCCCTCTCTTCCCTTCCACGAGCAAAAGAAGGGAGAATCCTTCACTTAATCATCGTCATCTATCACAATTCGTAACTATTTGCAGCACAACCATGAGCGACCTCTTGTCCGGCTCCTTTTCTCACCTCCGCGATGGCGGCGACAGCCACGCCTTTGAGCTGAGCTCTGATGGCGGTGCTGCTGGCATCAGCCTCGACAAGTTCTTCGAGGATGCTGAGTCGATCAAGGACGAGCTCAAGGAGCTGGGGAGCCTCCAGCGGAGGCTCCAATCCTGTCACGAGCATATTGAGACGCTGCACAACGCCAGGGCCGTGAAGGACCTGAGGGCCTGGATGGAATGGGTCGTAGAGGAGGCCCTGAAGAAGGCGAACGCGGTGAAGAAGAGGCTCGAGGCCCTCCAGCGGGCCGACGCCGCGAACCCAAACCTTCCCCCGTGTGGGGCGTGTGGGGCGGGGTCGTCATCGGACCAGACAAGGACGTCGGTGGTAGACGGGCTGAGGAAGACGTTGAAGGACAACATGGAGGGATTCAAGAAGCTGAGGGAGAAGCTATCGTCAGAGTACGAGGAGACGGTGCAGCGGAAGTATTTCGCGGCAACCGGAGAGAATCCGGAGGATATGACTCTGGATCTTCTGATTTCTACTGGTGAGTTTTGTTCTTACATAAAGAATTATTCCATGCATGTAATGCGATAATCTATGCATGCTCGTAGTCTCACATGTTCACAATTTTACCTTTTTAGTTAGCATCTAGATGATAGTTAGCTGAACATGATTACCGTAGAAGAATTATTAGAGTTTGTTGAGTCTTAAAATAAGTAGTACATAAAATGGCGGGCGGAGGACACGTGTCGTGTGCATGTAAAATAGGTTCTAATTTTAATCATGTTTATTTTTTTGTCTAGTTGCTAAACTTGGTATATCGATATGCTCAGGAAAATTATCAAAAAAGTTCTAAACAACCTATTGCAATTGTGCTAATCAATCATAAACTTTTTGATTTGATCAAATTGTCTTAAACTATTTGACAATTGGCCAATTCAGTATACCCGTCCAATTTTAGGTAAAAATCACTAACTTGGATGTCAATCATTTTACATAATATCACAAATACTAACGTGAACAATTTTTATAATTTATGATTTCCTTTATATTTTTTTGTATTTTTTTTTTATTTTTTTCATTTAGCTGGTGAGGTCGTTGACCACCTTCATTAGTGGTTGGGCTAGCGAGAGTCAAGTCTCGTCGGCCATGAGTGAGGCCCAAACTCACCAAATCCGACAAGGTTGTTCCTTGCCCAACCCCTAGAGAGGCTCAAGGCCTCACTAGAGGCCATGAGGGCAGCCTCACCTAGGCCGGAGAGTCTAACCCTTGCCAGATCCGATAAGCGCAACCCTCGCTAGAGGCCATTGGCGAGCACTTGAGCCTTGCCAGTGGTTGGGCAAGTTGTGACCTTGCCCAATATGGCGAGGTCAGACCTCACCAACTAGATTTGGCAGAAGCGAGCCTCACCAATCTAGCTTTATGCGAGGTTGACCCCACCTAACAACAATGAGGTCCAGCCTCGCCAGCCTAGCCCTGACGAGGCCGACCTCGCCCAACAACAAGAGGGGTCATTGGCGTCTTTGCCGGCCATAATTAAAAAATAGAAAAAAAATTACTAAAATTGTCCACATCAGCAATTTTTAACTAAAATTGACTAAATCTGACAAAAAAAAACTAAAATTGACTAAATTAATTAAATTAGCAAATTATCAAAATATTTAGAATTAAATTGATCAAATTAAAAGGTTTAGGATTAAATTGATACAATTATAATAAACTTTATCACCTTTTTTAGTAATTTTCCCCGCTTCTATTTGCATCATCTTTGTTTTTTCAGCGTAGGCATATACGAGAGAAAACTAGTCATAATGTCTAAACCCCACCTACACATCCTAAATATGAATCTAGCATGGAATCCTTCTTCCCGCTCGAATAACTTCATGATATTTTCCCTCTTCTGATCTCGAAAAACCGTAAATGCCGCAGGCGAGATCGAGACGTTCTTACGTAAAGCGATCCAGGAACAAGGCCGATCGGCGAGGGACATGGAGAGGAACCGCAAGAAATCCCTCTGTCAGATCCTCCTGGTCTCTTTTTTCATGGTGCTCATCGTGTTGCTGATCGGGCTCTCAGCCATTTAACCTTGGATTTAGTAGGCAGCGCCGTGACACGAGGGCCACGGCGTTTGGTGTGTCTCTCTCGGAGTCTCGTTCTGATTGTTCCTAGGGTGGATGTTGCTTTTGGTTTCGAACATAGTTATGCTTTATTGGTGTTTTCTAGGTCAATGAATGTCACTGATTAGTTCATCTATTGGTGAGTTCCTAAATCATGAGGAGGAACTCTGTCTTCTCAATATACTTGTCAGGGAAAAGTGCCAAAAAAGTCCTAAACCTTTTGCCTTTGTGCCGATTTAGTCCTAAACCTTTTTTTGGTGCCGATTTAGTCCTAAACCTTTTTATGTTGTGTCAATTCAGTCCTTTCCGGCCAATTTTGGCCGGATTTTGCTGACTGGACGCTAGCCGCCGACGACGTGGCCTTATCGGCGCCGACGTGGACAACTTTTAATAATATTTTAATATTTTTTTTTTTTTTTTTTTTTTTTTTTTTATTTTTTTTCCCTCCAGCCGGTCGCGGTCCGGCGACCGGCCGGGCGATGGCCGGCGGGGCTCGACCTCGCCGATCCGGCGAGGAACGGCCATGGCCTCGTCGAATCGGCGAGGTCGAGCCTCGCCGGATCGGGGCGAGGACGAGCCTCGCCCATGGCCGGCGAGGCTCAACCTCGCCCGATCCGGCGAGGGACGGCCATGGCCTCGCCGGATCCGGCGAGGTCGAGCCTCGCCGGCCATGGGCGAGGCTCGTCCACGCCCGATCCGGCGAGGGCGAGCCTCGCCCATGGCCGGCGGGGCTCGACCTCGCCGATCCGGCGAGGGACGGCCATGGCCTCGCCGGATTTGGCGAGGGTGAGCCTCGCCCATGGCCGGATCTCGGCGAGGTCGAGCCTCGCCGGCCATGGGCGAGGCTCGCCTCGCCGGATCGCGAGGTGGCCGGCGAGGTCGGCCTCGCCCTCGCCGGCCGTCGCCTCGGCCGGTCGCCGGACCGGCGACCGGTTGGAGGAAAAAGAAAAAAACGAAAACAAAAATAAAAATAAAAATAAAAATAAAAATATTTAAAAATATTAAAATATTATTAAAAGTTGTCCACGTCGCGCCGACAAGGCCACGTCAGCCGGCCGGCGTCCAAATAGCAAAAATCAGGCCAAATTGGCCGGAAAGGACTAATTGGCACAACGTAAAAAGGTTTAGGACTAAATCGGCACCAAAAAAGGTTTAGGACTAAATCGGCACAAAGGCAAAAGGTTTAGGACTTTTTTGGCACTTTTCCCTACTTGTCACAAGATGCACATTTGCCTAAAAAATTTATTATATTTGCCTCGCTAGAAGACTTGACATTAGATAATTAGAAATATTTTTGTTTAACACTTGTATCGAATGATGTATGATATGAGTTTCAATTTTGCCGTCGTTTGGTTTCTTCAGTGGACATCAAAAACACTACGCCTTTTCCACAAAGAACAAAGTCTCTATGGACTGTCGACTGATGTTTGGTCTGGCCTTTAAACCTTAGCATTTTCTTAGATTCAATCATTGTTGTCTTGTAACCGAACGTTGTTTGTTACTCTAGTTAATTTGATCCTGTTGGCATATCATGTAGCAATGCAATTTAAACACGGGTTTTGCTTATGTGGCAATTTCTGGATAACCATATGTCAACGAAATTCAAAAATCGAAAAGAAAAGACAGAAAAAACTCGGGGGTGTCTCCGACGAGGGCAGTCGATCCTTGCGTAGCCATTGGCCAGGGCAGTCACCATACTTGGTGGTAAATCCAAATCCAAGTAAGGGCAAGTAGGTCATTAGTGCGGAGGACGAATAGCAATGCCCCACCTCTCCCATGCGCCAATTTTTTCGTTTCATACCTTTCTAACACCGTATATCAACCAGACCAAATTAATGACAAGGATGAAATCAATTCGATTGGAAGAACAAAAGGACCACATTGAACAAAATTAAACTACAAGAATAAATCATAAAGTTAAACATTGATCAAATGAAAAATTATTAATTTAGACATTGTCACTTCTTGCGATATTGACCCAAAGCAATTTTGAAGTTGAGCATTTGCAGCACTATTCTCTTTTATTAGTAAGCTTGGTTGTATGTGATCACTAACAATCTTTCGAAGATTGAACTGCAGCATCAGCTTATGCCCTGATGACTGCATTCGCCGGTGGGGACCAACCCGTGAATTGAGAATTGAGTTTGGAAGACACGCTCCTGTGCCGGAGACATGGCGATGAATTCATTGAAGGTCGCCTGAATTTCCTCGACTTCCGGTTTAACAGAGTGTCAATTCCATCGCAAGACCACGGCAGACCAATCACCCAAAACAAACTATTTTCCAAGCAGAACTATCATGGGAATCATCTCTAACTTCGGACAGATAAAACCAGTAATAGGGACTGATGCTCCATCTCAAGACATTATTTGAGAAAACATGCGAGAACAATGGATATGGCACTACGGCATGTGAGAACAGAGCGCGACAGCATGGCAAAACTCTAAGGAAGTTGTGAACATCCAAGCCTCCAAATGCACATCTTTCTCTCTTAAAATAAATAGATTCGGTTGAAGTTTCATTCTCAAAACTAAGTGTTCAACTGTTGAGAACAATTAGTCAATACTTTCATTTAACTGCTCAACACCAAAACTATGCAGGACCGCTCACAATCCGGCAACATCATAGCAGACTATCCGCGCATATAACTATAGTGTACGTACATCCAAAAATCAAGTAATCTCTAGGGCCACCGAGCTTTATATTCACCATCATCTTTGAATGCCGTGGCACAGAGAACTTGAGTTTGGCAAATGGCTGAGTTGTAGAGTAACAGGGCTAAGCATGAGACAAGGATCTCCACAGTCCTCTCCTCCAATTCCTCTCGTGCTGCCTCAGTACTCTACAGGTATTTGGAAGCCAAAACTCGTCAAATTTGCTCAGCTGCTGATGCTGGAAAGCAATTCACTGCTGTCGAGATTGTTCGCGGCATTTCTGTTCAGAGAAGCAGGAGATGCTCTGTCTGCTGCCAAATTTAATCGTAAGGGCCGCCCTTCCACCTCCTGATTCCCATTGTAGCCAAGACAAAACAAAAAGAAAGACGGCTAGTCAGCAAATATTTAAGGACTAACGCTTGGTCCTTAAACATGACATGTTGAGAAGTAGCATTTACCACACTAAAGTTTATTTTTTCCAACAAGAAAAGAACGATCATATGGTGTCAAGTTTCTTTAGCAAACGCTTGCTGAAATACCTTATGCAGCTATGTTAATTTAAGGTAAATGGTTGCAATAGGCATATGAACAAGCTAACCCTAGAGCATGTTCTCATACGAATGCCCTATCACTGTTAAATTGCTAAAAAGTTAAGTGTCAAACCAAACTCAAATTGGCACCATAATAGGGTACAAACTGGAGCAATCCCTAACAAGAATGTGGATTTTCAGTCAGTTCAATGTGTCTTACCACTCCATTCATGGCATCCAAAGCCGACTCCACAGCCTCTGCAGATTCAAATGAGATAAATCCAAATCCTCGGGATTTTCCAGAATTGCGGTCATATATAACCTTTGCACTCAATAGGCCTGGCTGGTTGGCGAATGCATCTCTGAGACCTTCGGAAGTGAGGCCCCACCCAAGGTTTCCTGCATAGAGTTTGTGGGGGCTATCCACAAAGCTGCGGTTGCTATTTCTGATCCTTGGCCCCATTACTTCCCTTTCACCTCCTTTTGGCACTTCAGGGAAGTTTACCTTGACTGTTCTGCCGCCAACTTGCTGTATGAACATGACGAAAAAGAAACTAACATTAATTTTCTTCGTCTAGCAAACTAGCCCACACATCATTTCAGTGCTGCAGATTTCAACAATATATGAAAGAAGAAGAAAGAAGCAAACATTGAACCCCACAACACACTACCAGCAGAGCAAAACCAATTCTCCACTAGATGCATACATTGAAGCAGCCTTCATTAGCTCTATCACAAAAATTACTTTGGAAATGCTCGATAAACAATTAATACAGGTTAGTTATCAATGCCAATAATAGTTGGGAAAGGGTGAGCATTTAGCAATACAACACCAAACAACACATGAATTTACACTATGCTCGGCGCATTCAATTTCTGAATTTACAAAGCCTCATCAAAAAGTCACCACCAATACAAAAATGGATCAGTCAGCGTAGACTGATTTAATATCCAACAAGTCCTATGTCCAAATTAACACACCAATCACTGCTGCAAGCAACTTCTAACAATTATGGTTGCATTGATAAAACAACCATGTTATTTCATCTAAAGCAAAAACAGTCTATATTGGGCCATTATTGATGGAAAAGCCATCTTATTCAGCTACAGCAGACTATCTACCAGAGCAGGTTCCAATTCTTCATGAAGCAGTTCACATTGGCTAGTGTTCAACAGAACGCAAGAAACAATACGTGTGACGGGGCGACAAACAGGGCAACATCTATTTCACAGTTAAGGCCACAATTCAATTCATGCATCAAGAACCACTTTGATGGCCATGGATATGGGTGGGAATGCATACAGATCCATCGAACATCCGAATAGCCTCCTGAGCTTCTTCCACACTCCCCATGGTAACAAACGCAAAGCCCCTGCTCCTATCCGTCACTCGATCATAAACAACCTGAAACGGCCAAACCATGACCACCAAAAAAAAAAAGTCAATTTTCAAGAACCCAGTAACCAAAAGTCTTCAAAACATAAGAAAAACAAGCAAACAACAGAGAGTTGAAATGCAACACAAAAGCAGAAGGCGACAAACCTCCACGTTTATCACACGCCCGGCCTCCTCAAAGACCTCAGCCAACTGGGAAGAATTCATGGAATAAGGCAAGTTCCCCACATACAACCTCCCACCCGAAGAACCCGAGACTCTCTTCTCCTCCCCGCTCTCCTCTCCCTCTCCCTCCTCCTCTTCTTCGCCCGCGCTCTCGAGCAGCTCCTCCGCCTCTTCCGGGTCCTCTCCCTCCGACCCGGCGACACCGTCTTCGGCTTCGAACCCGTCGAACGCAGCCGAAAGGAGGCGTTGCTGGCGAGGGACGGAGGTGGGTGGTTTCAAAGAGCCGAAGACGAGGGCCGAGGATTCGAGGGCGAGGAGGAGGCGGAGGGCGGGGGGCTTTGGCGGGAAGCGGGAGGGAAGCGAGGCGTGGGGAGGGGCGAAGAAGAGAGCAGACGAGGGGGCCTTGCTGCCGAGCGATGGAGGAGCAGCCGCGGCCATGGACAGCGACGAGGTCGACATGGAAACGGAGGAATTCGGAGGAAGAAGATGAAGATGATCAACGAATTCCGAGTAAATGGCAGAGATAAGATATCCTCTGCTGTCTTCGTTTTATGCTCTGTAGCGAGAGTGACACTGATGGATAAGGTTTGCCCTCTCTCTCTCTCTCTCTCTGTGGAATGATATTTCCATTTTCCTACCAATTGATCAATTCAAGGAAGTTTTGGCTGATCAAATTGACTGATGGCATTAATTTTATTTTCCTTTCTTTTTTTCTTGCCCGTTTTGTAGAATTGACATGAAAGGCTGAAAATTTCAGTAACGAATCTAGATTGTTGGTGATTTCTTTTTCTTTTTCTTTTTTTCTTTTCCTGCTTTTTTAACGAATCTAGATTGTTGGTGATTTCTTTTTCTTTTTCCTTTTTTCTTTTCCTGCTTTTGGTCATTTAATTGTTGGTGACTTTTTTTTTTGGTCAGTAATTGTTGGTGACTTCAAGGGCCCAGAATAGAATCAAAAGTTGTTTAATGATAACTGAAAACTAAACCACCCAACTTGAAAGGGGGAGGTGAGAGGTTGAAACCCCTACCTTCTCAGGGAGGGATAGGGTGGAGACACACAAGTTTCAGGAATGGGTTTCGACGCCCACGCCCTACAAGAGGCAAGGCAAAAGTCTGAGAGTGAGTATAGAATAGGTATAGAGCATGACTGACCAAAAAAAAAAAAAGATAACTGAAAACTAAATTAACATTATTAATCCCTCGCCAAACATTAAAAAGGAGACTAATGCCACAAAAAGAAAATCCTGAAATAATATGTTTATGCTACATCTGCCCAAATTAATTTGTGTTATAAAAAACTCCCAAACCGATATAATCGTGCCGCATTTACCCTAAACTAGGATGAGCATAATTCTAAAGTAGAATCAGGAACCTAAAAACCAATCCATTTTTAGGTTTTGGGATATGCATGATAGGTTTCGGATTAAAAGAAAATTGGAAAATCTATTGTAATTGGTAGATTCTAGGTTTCAAGTGGAGCCAAGAACTTAGAACTTAAAATAAGTCTTTTGCTTTATATTTTTGCGCGATCCTGTGACATTCTATGAGATCCAATTATAAGTGCGTAATCTAAAATCACTAATCTAAATTTCTATTTCCAGCGATATCCATGATTAATACTTTTATTTTATTAATATTTCATAAACTTTGTGTCTAAATATGCAATCGTTTAATTAAAAGCACAAGTAAAACTTAGGTAGACCTTGAAATTTGTGATAACATAAGTTATAGGTTATTAGATATGTAGAGTAAGTTTCAAGTTTCAAGTTTCAAAAATTAATAAACTATTCCAATGGATAGGTTAACCACTAGCCCCTGACCCAAACTAATTTTTAGAGAAAATTCCAAATGAGAATTTGCAATGGACATTATTTCAAATAAGGGCCTAAAGTACGATCATTTTCTCAAATAAGGGACTGATGTAAATCTTATTTTAAATAAGGATTTAAAGTGGTGATATCAATTTCAAAGAAATGCCTCAATGCACTATTTGATAAGGGCAATTTTATCTTTTAGTTTTTTTAATGGTTTTTTTTTCCAAAAACAAACTAAAAAAAGAAAAAAGAAAAAAAGAACAGAGACATGAGGGAGGGCTCTCTCTCGCTTATTAGCCGTGGCCGACGCCCCTTCATCGGTGGGGTGGCGGCGATGGCCAGCAAGGTCACTAGCACCTGGACAAGTGCTAGCAACTCTTACCGACCAAAGGTGAGGCCTTCACTAGAGGTAGGAGAAGGTAATGACCACACCAAAATCTGGGTGAGGGTCGCGCGCCCTCACACAGGCAAGCGAGATCCGAGGGTGTTAGGCAAGGGCCATTGACGCCTACATGAGGGTCGACGACCCTCGCCCATATTTGGGAGAGGGTTGCAACCCCTCTCACACCTCTATCGTCGCCCTTCGCCTCCGATCAAGGAGGGTTGCCGGCCTTCTCCCACGCGCCGGCAACCCTGTCAACCAATGGTGCCGTCCCACCAACAATGGGGCAACAGCCACAAGCAAGAGGAGCCCTTCCTGCCTCTATTTTTTTTTTTTAAGTTTAATTTTTAAAAAAATGTTAATATAATTTCCAGACAAACAATTTAAATTGTGTTTTGATGAAAGTACCCCTCGATCAATTGGAATTTTTTGTCAGCCGGTGAGATTAGGCCCTTATTTAAAACAAATATAGCTAGTTCAGGTCCTTCTTTGAGATTGATATAACCACTTCAAACCATTATTTTAAATAAGGTTCACTTCAAGTCTTTATTTGAGAACGTAAGTATACTTCGAGCCCTTATTTGGAATTTTTCATAATTTTTATGTCACAAAAAAAAATCTTAAATTAGTACATATGTACAACATTTAGGAAAAATTAATATATTCGTGCCATATATATATATCCTAAAATATAAATCTGAGTTGGAAGTAAATATGGAAAAAGTGCACCAATTTAAAAAATTTTGTAATATAAAAGTTATGTTGAAGTATGTGTCAAATGTATTGGTTTGGTAGTTTTTGTGACAATTAAAAAGTCTTAAACTTATTACAATTGTGTTAATTCAATCCTAAACTTTTTTTTTGGCCATTTCAATTCTAAACATTTTGCATTTATGCCTTTTTAATCATCTTTAATCGACTGGCATTGACATGCTATTGCTAGTGCTGACGTGACATTTTTAAAATAATATTTCAATAATTTTTCCATTTTTTCTCGTTCCCTTTTCCCTTCCCTTAGAGCCGGCGAGGGTCACTAGCCGACCCCCAGTGGCCACAGGCAAGGACTAGTTGGCGAGGACATCTTGGCCCTCACCTAGTCGAACAAGGGCCACGACGCCCCCATTGAATCTACCCCCGCCCAACCAACCAAAGGTTGCGACAACTTGCTCTCCCAGATTGGGCGAGGCCATCATGGCCGTCACTTGGCTAGATTTGGCGAGAGCGTCGCGGTCCTCACTAGATCTGGCAAGGGGCCACATGCCCACACCCTTGCCTGTGACCAGTGAGAGTCGACCAACAACCCTTGCTGGCTTAAGGGAAGGGGAGGGGGAAAAAATTAAGGACAAGAAAAGAATAATATATAAAAAGTTCAAAAATATATTTAAACATTATTTTAAAAATGACATGTTAGTATAAGCAGTGCCATGTCAATGTCAACCGGCCAAAATTGATTAGATGGACTTAACTGACATAAATGCAAAAAATTTTGACCAAATTAGTCAAAAAAAAAGTAACACAATTATAATAAGTTTATGACTTTTTTTTTTAATTATCCCCATAAAAATTAGTTTGAGTCAAATGTGGCATGAGTATACTAGTATGGATTTCTTTTTGGTGATATCAACTCAAAAAATAACCATCATTGGTAGATTTTATCAATATATTTGGCAAAATTCAAAATTATCATCAATTATATTTTATTAAATGAATTAAGTAATCTTCCCCTTAATTATCAGATTAAGTTGATTTTTTTATTTAATTGAATTATTTCAGTCTATCCTATTTAAGCTTATCATGCAATCTCATTAAGTGCCGATAGTCTCTCTCCCTCCCTCCCTCTCTCTCTCTCTCTCTCTAGGAGTTGGTTGAGAGCTGGAAGTGAAATTTTAGAGTTTAGCGAGGCTATGGATGGAAGGAAAAAATTCATAAAACATTTTTATACAGTTTAATAACTAAATTGAATTCGCATCAAATTTCCAAGGACATCGTTTCGCATTGAGTTAAAATTTAGGGATCACATTAAATAAATTCAAAACTCAAACATTATATTACACATTAGAACAAAATTCACCAACTGTTTGTATCATTTAGCCTAAGTTTCAAGGATTTTACAAACTCAAAGTTGCTTCACAAGACATTCCCCAAATATGCCCCTTTAATATGAAGTGTAGACATCGAAATGCAAATAAGAAATTCACGTACTAATGACGCAAAACTAAAGTTCGAATGTGGTTAACTTGTTGCCTAAATTTGGCTGAGAAGAGCTTGTTACCAACTTTCAAATTAATTTGATAGGGTGTTAACACAACGGATAGCTTTAGCAAAGTAGTTGGTACCATTAGTGATTGTTTTTCCTCATTAAACTGTTTCATTCATCCCTTAAGACACTGAGTGAGACTCTTGCCGGATTTGATATTTTTCCAAGTACATTTTTCAGTCCAGCATGTTCTCAAGACCCGTTGAGGTCTCTTAACGAGTTGTCAGGTAAGCATTCCTTGATTCTCACCCATCGACTACTTAAACATGACACGCTATCAAGATCAACTCCAGGCCATGCTGTTACTTCATATGTTACCGGACAACGGACACACTCGACCTGAACGTCGCTGTGCTCACTCATGATTCATAAGGACATTAGGAATCCCCAGTGCTCACAGACGAAAAGCTGATAAAGACAGCCGTCGATCACCGATGCCTTTTGCGCGAGAAGCATGATCTGAACACTAACAGTGATCCCACTTAGCCTGAGCGGATAGCGCCTCGGCCGGTTCTTCCCAATGCGGATGAAACATAAGCAAGTCTAGGAGCGTCTTATGACGTAGATTATCGCAGCAACAGTCCCGCATACTCTCACCCGTCGACTTGGGACACTAAACAAAGGATCAGGCATGTCAATTGTCAGGAGGTAAATATGCATATATGGCTGATCAATCACGTGCCGTTGCAGCTCGTGACTCGGTCCGAATCCAATTGACATGGCATCATAATGTTTGAACTAAGTAAAGCTTCAAGGACAGAGAGAAGCGTTTTCGCAGTCATCAACAATACTAATGACGGTGAGACACTAAACAAACTTTAAAGTTACAATACATCACTTCATATAGTTCATCACTTCAAATAGTTCAAAATCCACTCAGAAAGCATCAAGGACTTCGACACCAACAAACTGTAAGTATTAACAAGACATTAACGAACACAAACCCAGTCTTCCATTCTCTAAGTAGTTCCATGGGCATGGAATAGTGAACAAACCCACGTTATTCTTAGTTCTTAGTCATGATGATTAGAGGTTGCATTGAAGATTAGCCACCTTCAGCCAACCAGTACACCAGAGTGACTAGGTAATAACTAATCTAATGCACCCATGAGCCAAGAATGATTTGCCTATGGCAACCAAATGTTTTGAGGAGAATCCTGAGCCAAAGACCCAACTGCAATAACCACTACAGGAACGGTGGTGGGACTTCTCCCCTTGGTTGTCAGAGGGAAATGAGGTCACGCATCGACCCCACTTCCCTTGCTTTCAGACATTGAGGTTGCGGCGATTGTCCACCACCGCGACCCACTTGCTGGGCATGACAATGCTATGCGAGGTATCGTTCATGCTGGTGAAAGAGTAGGATGGTCGAAGTTGATTGATCGGAAAATGACCAGGTTCTTCCCTCAAGTACATGCTAGTGACTTCTGACCCAGAGAGATTCCCAGCACTGCCATTAGCTTCTTTTGGCACACTCGGTGTGCCACTCTCAGATTGTGAGAGCTCAGAACTCTGAGAACCAGTTGGCTGGGATAATTCTCCGCCACTGTCTTTCTTTGCTTCAGCTCCTCCCTCTTCATTGCTCAAGTTTCTCACGTTCAAGAAACGGCCCCCGCAACCCCTTGGTCGGCGCATAGCATGAAGATGACGTGATTCATGCATGTACGGCTGTCAAATGAAACACCACAGAACACTAATTTAGAAAACTTTGGAGTGCTATTCTTTAAGTTTGACAAAGGAAAATTTTGGTCGAAGGAATGGCTGAAACAGAACTAAAAGAAAAAAATTAACTTCTGAAGATACTATATTGAGGAATGCAACTGATTGACAATCAACTTAAAACACATAAGCCGCCCCAACAAAACTGGTCAGCACCAGGCCTTGGTAAAAACCACAGCTCATAAAAGAATATACCTTTTTCAAGTTGAAGTGCTAAAATGATCAAACTTGACTGAGGGCTGGAAATCATCTTGTAATAAATGCCAAAGAGTTGTACCCCACTTTTAAGATTTAATTTAAGCAAGTCAACTACAGGAAATGGGCATGAAACGGCATTGCAGTTACATCTGATTTTTTTAGTGTTGCATTCTCCATAGTTGACATGTTCAACATCATGCAGAGGTGCCTTTTGTCTTACAGAAAACGTGAATGACAATTATTACAGGGAGCAATTGATGTGAAAGATCATACCTTACGTCTAGTTACTTTATTCTCGAGCACGGCTTTTGCACGAAATTTGCGGCGCCTAATGATCGCATGGTACTGTTTGGCATTTACAAATATGGGTCCATCATCTGTCGACAAGTTCAGAGGAAGCATCATCCGGCCCTGAAAGTATTGGAAAAACATGCAAAGAGGAATGGGATCAAATAATCTGACTTAATATGGCTTCTAGTAAGTTTTCGCCTGACAAAGATGAATATTATGACATCATTTGAACGGAGTATTTCCAGTGATGGATAAGGCCAGAGGTGCTAAAAGTAAAGTTTTAACCTGCAAAAACCGTGCATTTTAAAAGAACGATTCGCATATTTACTTAGACAATATGTCGTGCAATTTATGATAGTTGTCATACTTGAAGATATTGGGTATGCAAAGGTGAAAAAGTAATCAAGTTAACTATTGTACGTAAAATACACACAGCTATAATTAGTCAAGTTCATTAAAGAAGAAGATTTCCAACATGGAAAATGGACAAGCAAGCTTCTTGAACGAGGAATAAGGAGGAAAAAAAATCCAGAAAAGTATTCAAGCAGTTGTTTCACGAGAAGCTTCAGCTTCAAAAATCTGTTTACTGAAGTACTTTCATGAGAGAACGAAGATAAGTATATAGAGTTCAAACTATGGTATGCGATAACATTCTCTTATTAAGGACTCAACACATGAGAGGTGATTGATGGCTAGTATCATTAAAGATGTTTGTTTATGACCAACAACAGTGAGGGCTCTGATGGCACTACAATTGACTGGATGTCAAAATGGTAGTAGATGGCAGTAACTACTCATTTGCGATGGCCATTACTTGTCAGAATGATGTCATGATCATGGGGTGGCAGATGAGACCTAATTCACCTCAAATATTTTGAGGGTTGTGATCACAGGCGTCTGGCAGTGAATTTAATTGGCCGCAAGATAAATCATGGCTTACTGCCAACTGACTGGATAGTGACTTATTTAGATGAGGCTGCTGCTTTCCCATCCAGCCTTAGTTTCTATCATGATATCTTAAAAGGGCGTATGTCGGCGGTTTCAGATAAAAGATGATTCTTAAAAACATGATCACTATTAAATCTAAGCCAGTTAAACATTTAAAGTTTGTAATACACTGATATGCCTCTTTACACCAAATAGAAGACAGATAAAAAATTTTCTGGTAAACTGTCTGGTGAACAGTCACAGAACTCCTGCTCAGGCCCCTCACTGCACTAAAAGGTATTGACTAATGTAGACAGAAGGAACAAAGAACTACAAACCGATATTTGCGACCCAAAAGGTGAGAATACGCCATAACACTGCTCTCCATATGGATATTTTGCACATATCTGCATTTACGATCCAAGCACACAATACGCGTCACTGCCATTAGCACACATTTCAGCTACAGAATCGAAATAGCTAACATTACCAACATTGAAGTAGACTGTAGCAACAATTGGTTGAGACGAACACTTACCATCTGCTGACCATACCCTAGATCAACCCGAGCACAGTATTCTGGCAGAGGGGAGATGGGTAGTTGAGACTTCTGGGTATCTGCAGAATTTTTGTAGTCACCTGAATAAGGTAAAAAAATCATCAAGTCCATGGTCACCAAAAAGAAGAAAATTACAAAGGAACTACCGACATCGCCACAATTGATTAGACTCTGCAGAAAGGGAAAAAGAGGATTTTTTCGGGAGCATATGAAAGTTTATTAGAAAAGGCTTTTGCCTTTTGAAGTGCAACAACTTCATGGAATGGCCCTAGTTGGTGACAAAATGTGTAGGTACTCATTCATCACATAGACCTTCCTTACTTCATACAACACTACAAGGGAGATTGGGGAGGAAACACAAAGAACGAGAAAAGGTATGAGGCCATGTCTGCTGCATCCTAAGTTATCAGTACATGTTCAACTACTATCTGGCCGGTTTTCAATTGAGGACACTTTTATATTTGCATTGTGTCATCCACGCAGGTTGGCTCAGTGCAACGAGCCTAGATATACATTGTGACTGTAGGTCTATGCCGTGACGAAGCTTCAATTATTTCAAACCTAAAGCCTCATTGCCACGAGCTCCAAAAGTCACACCTTAAGTTCCGCGATGCAAGAGTAGATACATCGATTTGCATGAAGTGAGACACTAGAACCATGAAATTTAAATTTCTATCGTATGAATTATACAATCAATGAGAAAACAAGTGTAGACATCAGTTGGATCATGTGTACCCACATAGGACCCACATGAAAGCATTATAAAACATTCTTCCCCAGAGATTGCAGAAATTTTAATAGAGCTTCGTCTTTGCTAACGCATGCAGGACAACAGACAGAGTCCTATTAAACGTATCCCTCATCTTCGGCTTGTCAACCAGTTTGTCAAGTAATTCATCTGTAATATCGGGGAAAGCTCTCAATTCTAAACGGTCGAGAATATCCCCATAATGGTCTCTCTTTTGAAATGAAGTGTTCTTTGGTTTTCTCTATTGAAGGTCCTACTTTTCCCTTTAATTTGGTAAAGGTAAACAAGAGAAGGCCAAAGCACCAAAGAAAGAGTCAAAGAAATACAGCAACTGCACGAGAACAAAGCAACGAGTAGAATTCGCTTACTTTAGAACAGGACAAGAAGCATCGAGAGCAAAGATATTCCCCACATAAAATTACAGTTGAGAACGCATTGCTAAGCCTGAAGATGCAAAAACTGGCAATCACCTGAAAAGATGGTGAACTGGGTCAGGCTTCCCTTATCAGCACCTTGTTCCGTACCCCGTCCAGCCTGTTTGGCCGGCGTGAGGTGGTCACCGCAGCTAGGGTTATCAACAGGCGACGAATTCGACTGGCCCAACGAATCCCCAGGAAACGATGGATTCCCAAAGGCGGCCCACCAAGGTGCTGCCGACGGAGCTGAGGACAACTGTGATGTGGGATTATGGAGCATTCCCTCATGTTCCTTGAGATATAATGCTTGCATAGCCATGATGACACCCTCCCAAGTGATCCGAAATACGGGTTTTTCGATTCTCAAAGCCAAATTTCTTCAAGCTACAGCCTGCAAATTAAAAAGATCGATAGAAATGTTCCAGTGCAATGATGCCAATTCAAAGATGATTCTTCCAAAAGACCTCCAAGGCCTTGATCTGACTCAATCCGACTCTTCATTCAAATTTGCAAAAGAGAACATAAGGAAAGCCAGCAGCGCAAGAAGCAAGTGGCCAGTCCACAGAGCACTCGCCGCAATACACAAAAAGATTGAAAATTTGCAAGGACGGGCCTACTGGAAGTAACAGTGGATCATCTTGACTGGACAAAACACACAGGGGGAAGAGGGGCAAAGAGAGAAAGCAAAGGCCAGGGTAGCGCCTCCACACTCAAATCTCAAATGGGTTGTCGTCAGATCAGGAGCCGAAGCTGATCATGCAGAGAGAAAGATAAAGATAGGAGCTGAGGAAACCCCCAACAAAAAAGAGTCACTGTTGTAAGTGCTGAGAAGGAAAAACAAAAGAAAGAAAGAACCAGGGGGGACCAATTCTGCCCCGGCCCCGCACATTAGCTGGGAATTAGGCGATGGAAGAAGCAGAGATCACCGCAAGAACCCCCAACAGAGCAGGCCGAAGCTATGCAGAGTCAAGAAATCGAAAGACACCAACGACTGATACAAAGCTGACACAACTCAATATCAAGAAAACCCAAGTATGGAGAGAGAGCTCACGCATATATAAGCGAAGAGGGCGTGAGGACGGGGGACGGAGCAGCAAGCTTTCAAGCCAAGAAACCCCATTTCCTCGGAGCCATGTCGGTACTATTTCAAGCAAGAACAGAGAGAGGGAAGACGAGGAGGAGAGAGAGAGAGAGAGAGAGAGAGAGAAGGAGGAGGAGAGACGAACGAAGCAGCGCTTGATAAATGCGTACAAAGGTAACGCCAACTCCGACGCTGGCCAATCACCTTCGCTTTCCATGTTTTTTTTTTTCCTCCCTTTTTTGCCCCCCACTTCCTCACCCCACCTTAAAAAAATAAAAAAATAAAAAGATATCCATGTCATGTCAACTTACCTAAAATTTCTTGGTCGAAAATATCGAATTACATGGATAAACCTAGTTCACGAGCGTCTCCAATTGAGTAAATATAAATGTTTAAATTATGAAGTATTGCTTTTTTTTTTTTCTAACATGCATAATTATAATTTATGTGAGATTTGCCAACGAGGTACCTCTTCAATGAAATCATTTTGTGACGAAAATTTTTTCATTTGCATCTCTCTAAGTCAGAAAAATTATACAACTAAATATTGCCGACCAATTGTAAATCCTTCTCTGATCGTAACTCATTATTGTGATCAATACAGAATGGTACGCTAATTCATTGGCTTATGTTGTCATATGCAAAATCAAGAGGTGAAAAAAAGAGACATTTTTGTTTGTGCAAGTGCATACGAGTCCATTGTATTTCAGCCCTTAAATTAAGGTGTCTCATGTAGACAATATTAAGGAATTAAGTATGTGGGGCTGATATGAATTGAGATCGTTTAAGAGTTTTTGAAAAAAAAAAAAAGAAGGGGGAGAAAAAAGTAAAAGAAAGGAAATTCGAGTTCCTTTCTCCAAGACTCAATCTTCAATTGTAATCCAAGATTGTGGCCATCAGCCACGATCTGCGTGCTTAGGTTTTTAACAGCGGATGTAGAAATGCTTTTTCCCGACATAGCAAATCACCCAGGACAGTGACAATTTCCTTGCCATTTATGCGCTCGTTTTGATGGATTGAAATCTCTCCATGTGTTATTTTGCGCCCGACACACGCAACAAGGAAAAAAGAAGGAAGAAACAGCAAAATTTCCTGTAAGGGTATGATTTAATTTGGAGCATGTTTCCTATATATACGACCGGGATGTTATTATACCATCATGTGGCCGTGTTTGAACAAGTTGGATCGAGCAGTAGCCGATGTAAGTTGTTGAAATCATGAAATGCTACCATCATAAGGTGCTTGTTAAATACCCCATTAGGCTATGTTTACATTACTATGCACATTCAATGTTCGTCGATAGATAACTTACTTTTGACCTACTTCGAAGTACTCTTATTTATGACTCAATGATCATTGCCGGATTGAAATGGCACCTTATCAAGGGATATGTGTGTGGCACCAAGGCCACCCCGCTTTGTGGCTTCATTATTGCCTAAAGGAATTTATGATTTCGGTCATATACGTAGTTCCGACATCTCCATATTTGGTTAGTCTTCACATTCATAAGAGCGATTGCAATGGTGCTTTAGTTTGGAGGTCAAAGTGGTGATGTGTGGAAAACGAGATGGAGGAGCGCGCACACGAGCAATGGGTAAAGAGAGGAAAGAGTGAGAAGAGAGAGAAGTAGCATGTTAACTACAAGTGCCACAGATGTGACGTATAACCCATAATTTAGAAAATTTTGTCATTCCAACTCCTCAATGTCCATACAGAGCCAAAATAAAGGTGGATTCTCTGTCATCCGAGAGACATACGCATGATAAATTCAAATGATAATTTTCATAAAAGTTTAGTCAATCCTACTCCATTTTAGTACCACAAGACAAACTCCTCCAATCTTGACTCTAAGGAGATCAATTATGGCAAAAGTTGGGACCTTTTCTTTCCATCGAAGTTTTCAAGAATTGGGTTCCTAGAATTTATAACCGCTCATCGTACAAAAGATGGTCCGAACCCAAAAGTGGCAATCCCCTTCTTCCTGGCTTGGCATCTGTACTTCAGATTTTGGAAACCCCCGATCGAGCGGCGAGGACAACGCCAAAGCTCCTTCGCCTTTGCTGCGGGACAACGGACCTTGTGTAGGTTGCCAATTGATTTCCCTTTTCCTTTTCGCCTCTCCTAATAAGGAAGATGGGAGTTTGCTTTTTACATCACCTTTTTCGTGATTTGTCCCTTTATATCGTATTGCATTTTGGTTGGCGTGACATCACGCCCACTAGAAGTGGGAGTGGCTGCTGCGAAAGGACACTAAACTGAAAAAAGAAACACGATGGAAAAGAAAGAAAAATTGCTAATCGAGATCATCATTGTCTCCTTTGCCTTTTAATGCTTGCGAAGCCCACTTTTTATCCACTATCAATGAGACCCCTAACTTTCTCCATTAGTCCTTACATGGGTGCTCTGCGGCGCATACTTACTTGGGAATGTGATGGACTTCTTTAAATTTGAGCATATAAATCAGTGTTTATGAAAATTATTGGATAAAATAAACCCATAACCATGTGCTCTTAGAGAAAGATATATATAAAAGAGAGACCAGAGATGAGATGGAGGAGTGTTAAATACAGCATCTAGTTTTAATGAGACTTAACCGGCTGTTTATATTTCACAACAACTTTGTAATAATCAGAGATATGCAATTCAAAACTATCTCAGGGAAGATACAAAGGGTGCGCTTGATTTAACATTTGCAAAACCCTTTGGAGCTCTAAAATCCCCCGGGCAAATGCGCATGACTTTTAACAAAAAAAATTTGAGAAGTTCTGGGAAAATGCAATTGCATTTTCAAAAACCTTTAACCCAAGGCAAGTCCGAAGATGCTTTGAATAATGCATCTTTGAAATGTAGATACAATTTTTTCTTCAAACTTTGCTCTTGCTTAATTTTCATAATTTCGGAAATGTCATCGCCTCATGCAATCTCACCAACAAGACTAGATCTGCCTGCTGGCAAGCCACTCCTAAGGAAACTTGCCCACCAACTAGACTTGGCTAGCAATGGCTAAGTTCCGCTGGCAAATAATTTTAGAGTTTTTTATATAAAAAAAGATTAGCAAATATCATTTATAAAGTATAATTTTTATCAAAAGAAATTTAAGTCAAAATTCCTTTTCAATAAATTTTTGAAATAATTTTTTTCTAAATACTGCTTGCATTTCAAAATATCCCTTTAGCCAAAAGTTTGTATATTTTCTCAAAGGCTATCCCGAAACTGAGTCAAAAACACCCTAACTCTATTGCTCTGGACCACTGACCATTTCCGGTGGATATTCAGTGAATTCTCATCAAGCTATCAAGGTCCAAATGTAAAGATTATCATCGACCGTTGACCCAAAATAATCTCTGGTCATGGGTTGTTTAAAGATAAGCCAAGTCAACGGTTTAGCCCCACTGGAGCCAGGTTGTAAATCAAAATGAATGCATTATCCCCACAACAATAGAGTCCCTTAAAACAGCGATTTTGTAGGCCGTGAGATAAGGGTTTTCTTAGCTTTACTTAGCCGGAACGCTTGAATGACATCACTAAGCAATTCCATTTACGTTTCAATGGCTAATAATTGTAGATCCCAAAAGGGCACAGACTCAAATCATGGCCACCAAAAGAAAGATTTTCAAAGTGAAATTGCCAGGAAGGGAAGAGGGACCACAACAATTTTACCTGTCGAGCCTTTGGATTTATTATCATTAGATATTGATGCAAATTTGTTTTTAACGTATGGTCATTGTCATGAGGTAGGTCTAAGGATCGGTCCAAAAGAAGATTCTTTGAAGGTGTGATTTTAGCTTCGCCTTTGAGGAGGGGGAGGGGAGGTATCCAGGTTTGGAAAGAGCGAGGTGGTTATCGAACACTAAGCAAGTTCAAAAACCTCAAAATGGCATTTCCGAGATAGATTTCAAGACAACATATGAGGCTTCAGAAATAGATCTCAACAGGAAACTAAGGGCATTTTCTGCTCGACCGTCTTCCAATAGATACCCTCAAGCCTTGTTTGAGTAAATACATAGCAATACGTGACATTAATTAATTACCTTTTAGTTGTTGATTATGTAGCATTAATAATGTGGTTCGACGATCGTGAATCTTTATTTTCATACGTAACTGATGTCGTTTTCTTTAGTTTTATATCTTTGATTGACCTATCACGTAACAACTTAAATTAAAAAGAAACGAGATAAATATCAATTCTGACGGATTACCCCACTAGATATCAGCAGTTCAAAGGAAAGCACTTTAATCGGAAGAGAGGCAAGGAAGGGACCCGATCGGTAGGCGTTAAGCGAAGGATGACTCTCCTTGGAAGCATCTAAGGAACCCTAAACCCTAACATGGTCCCATGAGGCTTCCCCGATTCTTCGCAGGTTGAGAAATAAGAGTTGGACATTTTGACAAGGACTGTTCATCAGTCACCAATGACATTTCCTGTCCATCTTTTGGCCCACGTCATTTGTTTCTTCGGTCCTAATGATTACCCTCCCTCTCTCACCTAGGTAGGTACGCATAACGTATTACCAATTATTGGGCCAATGTCCAAGAAAATCAAGAATATAGTTAAACTGAAACCTAGTAAGTTTGAAAACCTCCGGCGTCTCCGGTTTTTCCAAGGACATCGTTCGGCAGATCATGCAGAGTCAAGGACAGGAGGAGAAAAATTGATGTAGATAACCCTCACAGCCAGAAGAAACTGGTAGGCCAGGGCATATTAAAACACCAGCGTACAAATCGCAATGACAGGAGCATCAATCGTGACTGTTAACCAACTCGTGTACTAGGGAGTCCACTCGCGGCCTTCTCAATTATTATTGCCTTCAAAGCAGAAGGGAAAAATAATCACATTGGCGATTTGATGATGCGTGTTTGAGAATGCTTTCAAACAGAATAAGCGCTTTCTACAAAGTTTCCAATAAATTTTAGAAAGTGCAAAACATCGATGTTAGGCTATAAAACATATTATGCACGGTATTCTAATAGCTTTACATCTCAAGAGGTCGACAAAGACCTCTCGAGATATTCGAATTGTCTCGTTCGAACACTTAGGGGTGAGAGAACGAAGTGTATATTCGTACGAGAAGAGGGTTAATCTCGTCGCCCCATAATTGAGATTACTGTGTCCCTCGGTCCGTGGACACATCCTCGAGGAGGCGAGGTCTTCCTCTCCTTTCCGGTTTCCACCGCCGTCGTCGGTCGTCGAGAGGCGTTGAGGACCATGCACACCAACTTTCTCCCCTCCTCTTTAAGCAAGGTGAGGTGGTCCAGCACCCCTTCCCTATTCCCTGGCCCAATAGGGGAAAGGAAAACACCTTCTTGATTCACCCCCCTTGTATAATCAATTCCTCCATGTTCTAGAGACAGCACATCCGGGGCTCATCTTTTAGCCCTAGTTGATTTTACTTTAGATTAAACTATTCATGATGTGAGTATCTATAAAGGCTCCTCCGACACTAGGCACGACCTTATGGGGTGTGACATGCGCCACGTGTAAGGCAGGAGATGAGGAGTTGGTGCCTCGTTGGCACGCATAAGATGTGGCCAATTGGAGGGCCATCGTTAAAGATCCGCGGTGTTAGTGCGGCGTATCAAGAAATTATTATTTGGAACTGAATTTGGAAGATTATGAAATATTATAAACTTTATGAGTTTCACTGGTATTTAATTATATTTATATGTATATATATGTGTTAGATTCACTGAATATGTTCCTTCTCGAGCACAAGAGCGAATTGAAATTGCACGTGCAGACAAAAAATGTTCATGGCATTTAGAGTTTGCAATCCGCGTCAGATGGAAAGCCGTTGTTTCTTTTTCGCTTGCGTAACTTTGGCAAAACCCCACTAATACACCTCAAGTGGATATGGGGAGAGAGAGAGAGAGAGAGAGAGAGAGAGAGAAGGATGCAGCTCTCACAGCACCTAATAGGTCTCTGAGATCCTTGTTCTATTCTTGTCAGATCCTCTCTTTTGTTTCCACTTGCAATAGTCAATGCGATATCGATATGGAAAATTCTCGGTCCGGTTCAAATCAGGTCATGATGATCACAGGAGCCGGTCTCATTAAATACACGAAATGAAATCACACCGTCCATGATTTTATTGATCTGATTTATAACTGAATTGGACAGCAGGTAAGACAAACGGGAAAGTTATTAGAATAACTCCATAATGTCACGAGATAAACATCCATTCTATTAATGTGCGAAAGAAAAAAAAAAAAAAAAAAAAAAAAAAAAAAAAAAAAAAAAAAAAAAACACATGGTCTATTTCAGCAAAAAGAGTTAAAGTTATCATGTTCGAGGTAAAATGCATGTGTACCGAGAAATTTGTATTAAGGGAAGAAGAAAAGCAATAATTAACTATGTTTGTCAAAAATTAATAACTTGTGGGGAAGATTACAAAACGGTATCCTTGGGACCTAATAAAATATGGAATGATCTCCAATGAAAATTCTTTCCTTCTCAACAAGACCCGTTATTGGATTCCACTTAGCCTGACGTGCACGCGCCAATTCATATAGGTATCATGAACAGTTTGTACTTAAAAACTGTCGATTCCGCTTAATTTTGCTACTAGACTTGCTACATGGCATAGTAAATTTCGCTTTTCGGTGTTGATGATAAAGTGAGCAACACGTGTAGATTTAAGGAAATTCCATGCTGTAAGAATTCGAAGGACAACTTTCTCGACCATCGAAGGACGGAAACCGCCGTCGATTTCCACCGTGTAATCTTGGTTAAGCAGAAGCTTATGAGGCTAATTATGATCCCTGCATCCATCTCTGCTACGTAAGATATGGTAATCTCATGATCATTAGACAATGTCATTATGGACGTGCTCGAATATCAATGCTAATATAATTGAAAACCCATTTGGGAAAAAAAGTTGAACCGGCAAGGGGTTCATCATCTAGTCGAAATTACCGGTCAAAATTACTTAAATAAGGGAAGAATGATGCATGCTTTTTATTAATGTGGAAATACTTAAAAGTTCTGTACTTAGGTACGATGTATCTGAAGTTTTTCACTTAGGATTTTATGAATAGTGTTTTTTTTTAATCATATCGCAATACACGTATATCGTTTCTTTAGCTTTAATAAAAAATTTTACGCAAAAGTAATATAAGGTTGGATCTGCTGGGATGGCCACTAATGAGCAACTGCTTAGCGTTGCCCTAGGGTTTCGTCCTTATCGGGGTAGTGGTGATTGATTAGATCTTGCCATCTAGGAGGTTAATTTAATATTAAAAAATCCTTAATTAATCTTCTCCCCACTCCCCTTTTTTTTTTTTTTTTTTTAAAATGATTCTTATTTTTAAATATGCGAGGTTCTTTTTATGATGGCCGAACCAACGAGAAAGTGGGGGTCGTGGAGCTCCTTAATTATAGATTAAGTATTATTAAAATCGTTAATGACAAAGTTAATGTTCTTGGTATATAATATGGTAGGTCAGACAAATGACATCTCATCGTATATGTTAATTGAGGTCATCCGCTATGTCATTAACCCTAAATTCCAGTTTATATTTTATTATTGATAATCTACCTCATTATTCTACAGTATTGCTCACAATTTCCAATTTTAAAATTGGAACATTTTATTAGCTAAGAAAGTTTGGATATTAAAATATTTTCCCTCCTCATTTCACATTTAGTCAATAATTCCTTTGTATTAATTAATAATTCAATAATTTCATAACAATTAGGGTGACATGTTTTCAATTAATAACATATAGACATGTCATAATGGGTCATAGACCTATCTCTTAATCTATATATGATGGACTAAGTTGTTACAAGAGTTAATTATATTTTTTAGAATGGGTCATAAATTGGCTTAAAATAGTTAGATCAAAAATAATATGACTGTTAAATGAATTCACAACTTCTTTAGACTCAACCTCTTATGATTCTATTTGCATTCTATTACCTTCACTCGATCTCATGCCTACTAACTCATCGCTCTCATCTCAATTTGGGAATAAATTGGAATATTTTCATTCTTAGAACAATCTTAGCTAAGAAAGTTCGAATATAGAAATATTTTCCCTCTTCATTTCACAATTAGTCAATAATTCCTTTGTATTAATTATTAATTCAATAATTTCATAACAATTAAGATGACATGTTTTCAATCAAAAACAATAGACCTATAATGATGGGTCATAGGGCTATCTCTTTATATATGATAGACTAAGTTGTTATATGAGTTAGTTTTTTTTTTTTTTTATGAAGGATTATATGAATTAGTTTTATATACTAAATGGGTTATAAATGGGCTTAGAATAGTTAAATCCAAAATTATATGAATGTTAAATGAATTTACAATTTATTTAGGCTTAATTCCTTGTGATTCTCTTTGCACTCCATCGTTTTCACTCAATCTCATGTCTACCGAGCCATCGCTCTCACCTCAGCTTCGATATAATTTTGTATGACTTAGGTTAAATATGGATCGAGTTTGAATAAGAGTTGGGTATAGTTAAATAGGATATATATCATTAGATTTATATTACGTGAAAATTGATAAATTTTGATCGGATTATTTTCAATCTGTCTGTACAATAGGCTCTAGTAACATGTCATTCATGTGGAGAAGCACCCCCAATCTCTAGTCTCTAGGCACACGATGCCTCAAAGTACGTGACTCTCGTTTTGGCAGATCCGAACTTGCAAGCAAGTTGATGAACGCGTGTCCTTAGGCCTCTCCCTCGCCCCCCCATTTCTAATAGAAGAAACCAACATAGAAAAGCAGCTTGGCCTCCGAAAGGTACGGACGCCCACTATTATATCTTATATAATTTTCCCTGAAAATATCCAAGATTCGTGGGGGGGAAGTACAGCTGCGCATCATGCACGAGATGATTTTAATCCTTGTTTTTTCCAACTTGCAATTTGATTTCGACATAATAGTCAGCTTCAAATGAAGCTTTGTAAATGTTATGGTTTGAATCACAAGCCCAAGCCCCGGGGTGTGCTGCAAAGGTGGTCTTGTTCCTCGATTCTTGGTGTTTGAGGGCGAGAATTCAAAGGGAAATGAGTACTCTACATCCTTTAAAAAATAATCCACCAAAATAAAAATTGATTCGATATGTTTTAGACACGATCTAATTTAGAAATTGCGTGGTCCATATCAGCTGATGTAACTATATTATTTTTTGATGCTAAGTTCTTTCTAATTAATACGTTGTGCACTCAAAATATAATTTCTTGACTAAATTCGTATAAAGCATCCGTATATTTTTGGAATATCGTCTGATGCGATGATTTTTGCTACTGGTGTATGATTTCCCTTTGTTATTTATCTATTAAGATTAGTCATTTAAAGTAGGGTGTCAAATTGTGAGAATTGACAATGACGCTAGCTAGAGCATTGACTTGATGTAGACTTTCGCCGGCAGCAACCTCTAATGCTACTGTAATTAATAAATATAAAGTAAAACTCCACATATTAACAAATTTCATACCGTGAGGGAAAAAACACCAAAAAAAAAAAAAAAAAAATCAACAGATGCTTGGTTTTTTTTTAACTTGTAACTCTCGAAAAATCAAGCAAGTTTATTGCCTTTGTACCCTCGAATTTTGACTTAATTGCTTAGGCATCTTAGTGTAAAAATGGAAAAATGACATAAGTGATCCCTAAATTGATTCGATATGTTTGAGACAAGATCTAATTTAGAAATTGCGCGGTGCATATCAATTGATGTGACTATATTATTTTTTGATGCTAAGTTCTTTCTAATTAATACGCTGTGCACTCAAAATATAATTTCTTGACTAGATTTGTATAAAGCATCCGTATATTTTTGGAATATCGTCTAATTCGATGATTTTTGCTGTTGGTGTATGATTTCCCTTTGTTATTTATCTATTGAGATCAATTATTTAAAGTAGGGTGTCAAATTGTGAGAATTGACAATGACGCTAGCTAGAGCATTGACTTGATGTAATGTCCACATATTAACAAATTTCATACCGTGAGGGAAAACACACCAAAAAAAACAAAAAATCAACAGATGCTTGGTTTTATTTTTATTTTTTTTAACTTGTAACTCTCGAAAAATCAAGCAAGTTTATTGCCTTTGTACCCTCGAATTTTGACTTAATTGCTTTGGCATCTTCGTGTCAAAATGGAAAAATGACATAAGTGATCCCTAAGTTTTTGTCTAATATGCAATATCGTCCCAAAATTTTTAGTTTGTTCAATATGATCTTAAAATAATGATAAATATTTAGTTTAGTGGCTGACTTATATAAAAATATTCAATATTGCTCTTCCATTAATATAAGTTAATGAGATTTGTTGATGTAGCTTTGAATCGTTAGGTATGAAAGGTGGATAACAAAAGAAAGTTACACTTAGATATCCATCTCAAATCCAAATTTAATAATCTATATCATCATATAATAATGGACATATTAACTCATTTTTTTATTAAAAAATCCAAGTCGTATATATATAAAAATCAATATTATCAAATAACATGTAATTTGTTGTTTGAGCATGCAAAAGAATTACATTGAACATTTACCAGTAATTCAATAAATACATTGAACTTGTTAAAAATTCATCATTAACATTATATATTGAGCCAAAGTTTATGGAGCATTTTTGTCATTTTCCCTTGGTTTTTCTATTAATTAATTCTTTGTTCATTAGCTTCGCATTAAGAGAGATGACATCCCTGATTCGAAGAAAACATATGGTAATGCGAGTTATTGAGGCGGCCATTATAATTTTAGCATTTTTTTTAATTTCGAGTGGTTTTGTCGTTGATGCTAATGTTGAAACTAATTTCGGGGCTTAGGGCCCTTAAACCAATGTAAGCAGGCCTTCATGAGCTTAGTAGGCCATGGAGATTAGTGGGGTTCAATAGCAAATGTGCTTGTCTCCTTAACCTATCAATGCATTTCTAGCATATGTAAATTAGGAAGAAGTTGCTGAGTTGGCCTTTTTAATTGAATATATTTCCATTACACGCTTTTTCTTTTTCTTTTTATCTTTGTTTATTCCAAAGAGAAATATATTCTTCGCGAATTGAAATTGTACTTTCATAATGAAGATACTACACTGTTGGATCTTATTGTTGCCCACAATTTATTCATTATAAACGGCGATGGCTGAAGATACTGCACAGCAAAGTTCTTATTTTTCTATAAATAAGTATAATTATTCTTCAAATGGCCTTTAATTATCTCTTTATGCGTGCAGTGCTTCTTCAATCTTGCACTTAGAAAATTTTATTAAGCAATTAGTATGTAAAATCACTAAGATGGCCGAGCCTAATACTTTTATTGAATCTCAATCACGAAAACTTCATAATTTAAATGCAAAATTTCACTCATTTCACCACCTTTTCTATTTCGATAGAATATGTAAGAATGCTTATAAAAAGGTTACTATAGGTAAAACTCGAACGTGCTCGAGCCACGTGGCACGATGCATGTGCGAGAATTTAACACAAATTTTATGTAACATTCTTCTAACCCTTTACCCTCAAGCTATATTTTTTGTGACCCTTGACGTTCTAAACCTAACCCTAAAGTTAATAGGCTTGCCATATTGACTATAGAAATAATGCAAATTTAGCAAAAAGAAGCAAGACAAACATGGAATCAAACATCCAATGTAAATTTTCAAAAATGTTCAACTGACTATACTATACTGTCCATAAAGGAAAGAAACAATAAACATTTAAGATGACAAAAGGCTGAAATTGGTCGTCCGACTCTCTAGAGCATTGCTGGCCTTGATTGGAAATATATCCACGAAAGTTCTAATATGGCAAGTGGCTCAAAGTCTTTGAGATTATCTTACTAAGTATACTGTACCACATAAAGTAATGCTCCATCTTTATACGGTAGATTATCTTAAACGTATATAGTTTTGTCGGAAACCTAATCAACGTGATGATATCCCTAAGACAGCTAAGACTCAAATGGAAGGAGACTTGGATTTTTTTCTCGATTTGTCTCCTCGAGAGGGCATCGCTTTGGACAGGCTAGACACAGATCGAAGGCTAATGATATACCAATGTGGAAATTTTGTTAGAACTAGCCGTAGAACTTTCCATATACAGCAACCAGATATCAGAAGCATTTCGACAGTGATGGATTTGTGTTTGGCGTGGAAATATTTGCCTTGGATCTAGTCATGAAGAGAATGCTCGAGGGTGATGATTGAAGATGGGTTTTTTCGTTAAAGTCATATTTTAAACTCGTGCTCACTTCTCGTGAAATTTAGAGTTACACAAACTCCTATAACATCAAGCGACATACGTGGTCTTTGCAACGATGAATTCACTAGCATAATTAATTCTTGGAGTCAATACTACAGAGAGTAACAGCATGAAAGTTCTCCAGAATTTGCGAACTGACTCAAAGAATGAAAAAAGCGTAAGTTCTATTAGATGGAATAGTAACAATTAGATCATCTTATCACGATTCGATATCGAGTTGTTGTATCTTACACATCCAGAGAGAAACTGCACCGGCACTGTCCTATAATCTGCGTTGAAGTAGATGGATGATGATGATTCGAAGGTGGATCCTCCGCTAAAGGACCAGTACTCTTGCAAGGTGCGAGAATGATTATATTGAAGCTGAGAAAGTCGATTAACTCTTAATAGCCCAAGTTCAACAAATCAGATTGGAAAAAAACAAGAGAACATCACCGAAACCCTCCATCAAGCAAAATTCTAACCTAGACAATGTTCCTATGAATCAAGCACGTCAATATCTGGAGATACAAGAGATTCGTCTCAACTGAGTCTAAGAATTTTCCTTATTATTCAAAACAAAAGATAATGCCATCTAATTCAGCGAAACTTAGGGGCTAGTTGTTTCCACCGCTTCTACCCGCATCAGCTCCAGTATTGTCGGGAGGCACGTTTCCGGTATTTCCTGGAGGCATTACCACCCCATATCCACCATGGCCTCCTCCTTGAGAACGAGCACCGGCGTTTCCTTGATTCACACCAAACCCATACTCGGCACTGCTGGTGTTAGCATTTCCAGGAGGGGTACCAACGTGGGTGCACCGACCATATCATTCCTATGATACACTCCCATCCCAGAAGCACCACCCGTTGCTACAGGCAGCGACATCCCCTGGCCACTAGTCATGCCTCCCGGATTCTCCTGCGGTTGCATTGCAGCATTTATGATGTTGGTGTTGCTTCTGTATAGACCTCCATGAGGAAACACTGGACCATATCCACTGCTGCTTCCGCCAACCTCCCATTGATGGGGAGGCCCCATTGCGTATCCATACGCACCCCAAATACCGCTAGGAACATCTCCACGAGCGAACCCTACAGGAAGTCCGCCACTCATGTCCCCAACATATCCTTGGTATGGCATCGTAGGATTATTGTCCCCACCATAGATAGGGCCTCCGCCATGCCCTCGGTTGCCACTTCCAACTCCAACATCCCCTTGTGGCAAGTTTATGGCAACGTCATGGCTAGATGTACCAGCACCACCGGTTGAATATGCCAAAGGATGTGAGGTTTCTCTTTTACTGGAGCTGCTGCCAGCAGCACGACCACTTTGCTTCATAATAGTCGAGACCCAGACAGTGTATGGAGAAGCATCGCCACCCCCACCGCTGCCATCACCACCAGTGTCGCCGATGTTGGCTCTTGGGGCTGTTTCCTCCTCCTCCTCCTCCTCCTCCTTGTCTGCTGGGCCTTCGACTGCCAATGGAGCACCTCCTGATTGGGGTGCACTATCCCTTTGCTCGATATACTCAATCCTTCTTTCGATTTCTGCAATTTTCTCTTCCACATAGGAGATCAACTTTTTCAACTCATCCAAGGCAAGTGCACTCGCGGGCTTCTCGCACAGATAAAGTTGCTGCATGAGACAGTGATTCTCCAAGTCTTTATTCTTCCGATCAAGCTTTTTGTGCTGCTCGGTGAGCTTGCGGTTCCTCTCCCTAAGGTACGTCTCTTGATTCACCATCTTCCTGCTTCTCTCAATTTCAGGGATGCTCAGGTAACGCGTAAGGATGTTTACCACCTCAACTGGAGAGGTCGGCCAAGTGGCAGGCTCGTTCTCATCTGGAGACCAGACAATTGCACACGTTTGCACACCGCATAGAATGCTCAATTCTCTCGCTTTTTTCAACAAACCTTGCCTCCTTTTCTTGAGGCTAGATTTTCTGGCACTTTCATTTTCAATGTAAGCAAGCTTTACCTTCTTTCTTGCCATGCTTAGTGACTTTGACTTTCTGGACTCTCTCTCTCTCTCTCTCTCTCTCTCTCTCTCTCTCTCTCTCTCATGATCTGAGACATAAGTAGGGCAAGAGCATTTATAGGGAGGTGGTCAAGTTCTACAGGGATTCTTCAACTTTCAGGCAACTAATTAACGTCTCTTTCCTAACTTAATTAAGTTTCAGGGATATGAGTAGGAGAATCCAATTTCATTACCAAATGGACTATATTTTCTGGTCAAACCTGCATTACAAAGCCTTCCTATTTGAAGACTAATAATCGGAGGTATAAAAGGGTACCATATTTAGAGAAGTTTTCCTTAAATATTTCATGTCATAACTTGATGTGCAATTTAGATTAATCAATCGCTCCCATAACGACTATGTTGAAATCATCAAGTTACACATTACCAATTTAACGAAAGTTGACCATCAACTGGTATTTATGTTTTTCTTGACAAGGGGTCGCTTTTCTTCCATGGTTCCTTGCGGAAAAATTACTGAAAAAGTCCTAAACCTATGGCACAATAGGTTTAAGACTTTTTTGGTAATTTTCTTGGTTCCTTGCATTCGGCCCTTGATCTTCGAAGAGATTAGAGTGTCCTTGGATATTCATATTCCAGCGCATATGCACTAATTATTCTTCTATTTTTAAGATGAAATTTGGACTTTCATATAGTAACAAATCAAACTAAGAAATCTAGCGCGTTAGTGAATGCTTCTTGGAAAATAATTTCAAAAATTAATCAAGTTCTTGCCATGGATGTTGGCCAGCTCATTTTCCTTTTCTTGCGTCAACTATTATTCAAGGTTATATAAGCTTTATATAAATCAATATGCAAAATACGTGTAGATTTATGCCAAAATTACAGTCTTATGGAATTTTAATTTCTCGTCACCCACATATTAGCTTTTCATACAATTAGGTTAATGCCTTTGAGAAAGAAAGGTTAAGCTATGTAAAAGAAATTGAAGTCAAGTGAGCACGGATGGATCTAGAAATAATTTCTTTTGACAGTGATTTAGAAGGATGTTTCTTGTAATGAGTGTTTTGACGTAGAAGACAATGTGTTTTTTTTTTTTTTAAAGGAGATGATATCATTAGAAATTTGGAGCGTAAATCCGTTATAAAAAGTTAGAAATACTATTATCGGAAACATGAGAAGTTCTCCAAAAGATCAAAGAAACAACTAATGTGTGAAAGTTTCGAAAATCTTAATAATTATTAAGATAAGGTGACATTATGTCTTTTCATAGCATGAGGAAATTTTTCAATATGATATTAAACATAGGCACATGAGATCATTTTATTTATTATAACTGTGGAACAACAAAATATGATTTTCTACTATGCATCACCATGTTCACAAGTTCTTAATTTTTTCTTTTTTCAAGAATAAGAGGTTGATGAAAAGCTATTAGATTAGTCGTCATTTTTGGAACTATTTGTTTGATAGAGAGACTGATAAATACATCTTCTTGTATTGTAGAAACTAAGAGAAGATTATCTTTGGTAGCAGGTGATCAAATTACATTCGGAAGCGGCTGTTAATAAGTAAAATTCAATATTTTCAACCGGTTATTCAAGCATTGTCGTTTGCATTTCATCACGGTTCACTGCCTTGGGCACTAGATTTGTATAGATAAGATCGCCATGAAGCTTTGCTACAATTTGGATGCCTCGACTAGATTGCTTTCTTTTTTAGGTGATGGCCAAGTTGTGTTCATCATATTCAGTAGTACCCTCAAACCCTTGTTCGTTCAGAGAAAACAAGTGCGGCTAGTAATGTTTGGATGAATTGATTAGCTTTTTCAGGAAATAAGGTGTAATCAAACGCTCATTCATGCCATCGAAAGTTTGATGGAACATCACAATATGCTATTAAAGAAATTGACATTCGATGATGATGCATAAAAAGTCACGTTGAAAATAGAAATCGAGCGCTAAATCATTCTCGCTGACAATATTTCAAAATGCTTGTAGAATTCCTTGCCATGAACATAGTCCATTGTTTATGCTTAAAATGATATTTAAGCTTAGATAAATCCTAATCAAAACTAATATGACAATCTTTTGTCATCTATGTTGTCCTATCACTTTTAATTTGGTTGTCCACGTGAGCAAAGAAACTTGTTAATACGAACACTTGTTTGAACCAAATTTTAGAAATTTAAGAACAAAATCCTCGGAGGATAGTGAATGATGAAAATAAGTTCAGGGATCCGGGTGTTTGGCATTTGGCATTTGGTTTGCGCAGGTGATCTTGACTTTAATATGTAATTGATGGCATTTAAACAAGTTATCTCTCCCAAATAGGAAATTTCCCGACACCCCAAGGCGTCAACAGTGGGGTTAATTGGAATAACATGAGACTACAAAAATGCCAGATATGATTAAATATAAGACTGGACATATGGGTTTTAATGGGTCTACCTAAGCGTAGATATTGTTTTATTAATACCAGCCAATGCTCATTGCTAGGACTTGTACAGGTGTTTTGAAATACTTTCTTATAAGAATGCTTCAGCAAATGACTTTTATTTTTGTTTTTATTTCGAACGCATTATCATCGGATGACGATTCTGTATGTCCATATTACATTGTTTAATGAATATTTTCCTGCCATGAGTAAGTGATTGATCTTACTTTATATGTTTAATATAATTAACCAATTCATTTAGACATATTAGCTGTGAATCTTAGCCAAGGTGGAAATAAGCAATCCAATAATAAAATGGAGGGAAAATTACCTAAAAGAATCGTGAATCTACTGTGCCAGTGTTAATTTAGTCATTAACTTTTTAATTGTGCTAATTGAGTCATAACCCTTTGATGATTTGCCGATGTAATCTATCCAACCAATTTTGATTAGAAATTGCTAATGTGAATATTGATCATCCAACATTGCATAATGAACACTAATATGGATAATTTTTACAATTATTTATTATTTTCTAAATTTTTAAACGATTTTTTATCTTCCCTAGCCATGGTGAGGCTTGAGTCGACAAGGCTCCAACAAGGTCACTAGCTCTTGGCTGGCCGGTCGCTAGCCATCACCGAGGTTGGGAACCGGCTAGAGGAAGAATAAGAAGAAGAAAAGAAAAGGAAACGAAATGAAACGAAACGAAAAAGCAAAAATTGCTTTGATTATTGAGTTGGTCTCGAGAACAAAAAAACAACTTTCTTTAACTGTTTCAGGGAACAAACGTATGCAAATGGATTTATGTTCTTTTTCTACTACAGGGAACATAAAAACAAAAAAGTAAGGAAATATAAGCGTTACCAAACGCGCCCTTAATCAAAGTAGGAAACCACTCTAACTTGGAAACCTCTTCAAATTGGGAAATCTTCTTGCATTATAAAAGTTTCCTTTTTTAACTCAAACTCCAAGACACATTCTCTACAAAAACAACTTAGGATTTGATGCGGTTGATTATGACGATAGTCTGGCCTTTGCCTTAAGAAGAAAGAAATCTGCTCACTATGTACAAGGTGTAATGAACATTAAGGACAATCTTATCTGCCCAAAAACTAGCGGCTAATTAAAAGGCTCTATCACACCATATATGGCATGTAATCCAAGCATATGGTAGCTCTTATATCATTTGCCTAAATTAAAAATCAAATTCCTTTCTGTCAGTTTAGGCAAAGTGAAGAATCTCTCATAAATTACTTCTAACGCCTCACCTTCCTATAAATGCTATTGCACGCATTGTGCTTCAGAGCACAAGAAAAAAAAAAAGAAGTGTTCAGCAAACCAATTATCCAAAGGCAAGAAGAGAGGTTAGGCTTGCTTTCATAACAAAGGAAAAGTTTCTAGAAAAAGCTGGGCTCAAGAAAAAGAGGCGAGGATTGTTGAAAAGAGCGAGCGAGTTGGGCAATCCATGCAGTCTGAATGCATCTGCGGTTGTCTGTTCCCCAGACAGCAACGAGCTCCTCTTTCGGCCACCACCTCGATCAAAGGGGGAGCACCTCCTCGGGCAGTACCGGATCATCCGCGAAATGGAGAGAAAGTCGATAGGTGATGAACCAAGACGGGTATCTCAAGGACAGGGCCGCCAAGGTCGTCCAGCAAAAGGGAAGGCTTACGAGGGAAAACAAGGACAATGAGATCATCCGTCTCGTGCGACAACTTCATATGCTCGGCAAGACCACTAATGCATTCGCCACAAGCGAGATGTACTGCTTATTTTACTATGTGCAAGAGAAGAAGAAAATGATCAAGAAGAGGATCGAGTTTTTTGAACAGGCCAACAGTGCACTTCGATCGGGACGTGCGTCACCAGCGATCGAGGGCTGAGAAAGGAATGACTTGGGAAGGTAAAGGCGGCAATGGCGGAAACAAAGGAAGCATTGGTGATGCATTTTCTCCAGGGGCTAAGCGGTTCTCGGACATGATCAAACAAGGTCGAAATGCAACTGGTAGCAGTAACAACCAAAAAAAAAAATTTATATTTCCCTCTTGATTGGTAGTGATTGTAATTGATATTTTGCTGTTTCAGATAGTCATTCTGTAAAGCCTATAAATGGGTTAGTGATAATCTACGGAATATTACAATTTATTCTCTCTTTTTTATATTACAAATCTCAACTTGACGCCAAAACTGATTATTGTCTGAAAAAGCACCCATCAAGTTTAAACCACCACCAGTCATATCAATCGCCACTCTCCACCAAATCCCTGTTCTCTACGACCAGCCGCACTAGCCGTTGTTCTCCACCAAGCCTGCAGCTTTTAGTTGAAGTTTGACACGCTTTCGTTGCTCGATTCGAAAACAAAGACCACCGACAAACTCTTAGCCTCGATAAGCTGGATTCTAAAAATAGAGTAAAGAACACCTGAAGTGTCCATAACTTGGCACGACGGGGGACACTTAAGTGCCATAACTTCAAAACGGTACACTTGAGTGCCAGTTTCGAAATTAAATATGACACTTAAATGCCACTCCGGCGACAATCCGACCAAACGGCACGTAACGGCGACGGAGGCCCAAAACGACGTGGCGACGAGAAAACGCAAAAACGACGCCATTTTGTCGCTAACGTGTAAAAAATAATATAAAAATTAATTAAATTAAATTAAAACTTAATTTTATTTAAAATATTCTAAAAATTTAAAAATTTAAAAATTTAAAAAAAAAAAAATTTTAAAAAAAAAGGGGGGAGGCCGAAGGGGGCGGGCCGAGCCCTCGCCACCGCCGCCTCCCCGCCGTCGCCGGAAGGGCCGGCGACCCCGGCCGACCCTCCCCCTCCATCGCCGGCCCTTCCCGGCGACGGCGGGGGCTCGGCGCCCTCAAGGGCCGCCCCCTTCGGCCTCCCCTTTTTTTTTTAATTTTTCTAAATTTTTCCAATTTTTTTAAATTTTTAAATTTTTAAATTTTTTAAATTTTTTAGAATATTTTAAATAAAATTAAGTTTTAATTTAATTTAATTATTTTTTATATTATTTTTTACACGTCGCCGACAAAACGGCGTCGTTTTTGCATTTTCGCCACGTCGCCGTGCAAAACGATGCCGTTTTGGGCCTCCGTCGCCGGAAAATCGCCACGTCGCCCGTTTGGCTGGATTTTCGCCGGAGTGGCACTTAAGTGTCCCATTTTACTCCGATATTGGCACTCAAGTGTACCGTTTTGAAGTTATGACACTTAAGTATCCCCCGTGCCAAGTTATGACACTCCAGGTGTCCCAAACTCCTAAAAATACATAGCGAACGGACATGGGAGCCACCACATACACCACGACGCACCACCCCGCACCGAATCTATCGAGCCCAACGCTTTGGAACGCTATTTAGACACTTTTCAATTGTTTTTTTTTTTTTTTTCAAAAAAACTAACATCACTACCCGACTCGATGTCATCCGCCAAGCCAAATCGTGAAATTACCCGACCATCCGCCACCCGACGCGCCAACACGCGCCGCTAGGAGCCATCACATGTGAAATCCACATGCCATTGGAGCTCCACGCACCTGCACACGCTGGACTCTCTTTTCGTGTGTTGATGTCACCTTTTGCCATGCAGCACCGCTAGGTTATCTTTTGACCATTGCCCGGTGTCGACCGACGGTTAGCTCCTATTGAAATTAATGCCAAATTTGATGCGAATGATGAGACTCTTCTTTCAAATCTTACGCCCTCCTGACAACTAGTCGATAGTCTTATTTATTTCATCATTACTCAACTTAACATTACTACAATCTTTCGAATTGTTTGTTACGTAGAAATACGTTGTTTCATAACATTCACTTTTTTACTCATTATATTTTTGAGCTGACAGTTTATTATAATGCTAACTGAGTTGATAACTTCTAAAATTGTCACTTCACTATGGATTACTATTTCTTTTCAGTACCGCTATCAAAATGGGTTAGAGACCCATATTTTAACCCACATTTATGAAAGTGGGTCATATGGGACTCATCTTAAAATTAAGATAAAGGTTAGAGATAAGTTTCAAAACCCAAACAAAATAGGTCTTATTTGGGTCAAAGGAAAAATTACCTAAAAAGTCCTAAACCTATTGTAATTATTCCAATTCAGTCATAAACTTATTTTTTTGACCAATTGAGTCCTAAACCTTTTACAACTATTCCAGATCAGTCCATCCGACCAAAAATGGCCAGCCGGCGCTGACGTGGCAGCCGGCCAGCACCAGCGATATTTTTTAATAATATTTTATTTTTTAAAAATATTTTATTAATTTTTATTAGTTTTTTTCCTTTTTCCTTTTTTTTTTTTTCTCCCTCCCTCCCTCCTCCTCCTCTCCTCCTTCTTCCCCAGGCTCCGGCGACCGCCGAGGGGAGGGTTGGCCGGTCGCCGGACTGAGGCGGTCGACGGTGCGAGCCCTCGCCGTCGCCGGGTCTGACGAGGGGGGCCTCGCCGTCGCCGGGTTTGGCGAGGCGAGCCCCGCCTGATCTGGCGAGGGCTCGCCTCACCCAGCGACCGCGAGGCGAGCCCTCGCTAGATCCGGCGAGGGGGGCTCGCCAACAGTCCAAGAGGTCGACGGAGGCGGCGGGGATGAGGCGGGAGTCGAGGAGGCCAAGGATGCCGTCACAAATCTTGGAGAGCTCGGCCTCGATCTTGGCGCGGTAGTCGCGGATCATGTCGACGCACGACGGCTTTGGTGAGTGGGTGAAGCGCGAGCGGAGCGGAGGCAACGCGGACTGAGGTGCGGCTCGCTGCTGGCGGGTGTTTGGGCAAGGACGGCATTCGCGGCGGCCGCAGATCGCACGGGCTTCGCAGTGAGGAGGAGTCGCGGGTTGGTGACGAGCGGAGGCGCGATCACCGAAGGAGGAGCGCCGGGTTGAGGTGAGCGCCGAGCGAGGGACGCACGGCGAGCCCCCCGCCGGATCCGGCGAGCTCCCCACCGGATCCGGCGAGGGCTCGCCTCGCGCGGCGACCGCGGGGCGAGCTCTCGCCGATCCGGCGAGGGGGCTCGCCGTCGGTCGCCGCCCGCGGGCGAGCCCTCGCCATCCGGCGAGGAGGCCTCGCCCGCCGGAGCCAAAGGAAGGAGGAGGGAGGAGGGAGGAGGGAGGGAGAGGAAGGAAGGGAAAAAAAAAAAAAAAAAAGGAAAAAGGAAAAAAATTAATAAAAATTTTTTAAAATTTTAAAAAAATAAAAAAAATAGTAAAAAATGCTCGCCAGCGCCGACGGCTGCCACGTCAGCGCCGGCCGCCAAGTTTGGCCGGATGGACTGATCTGAAATAATTGTAAAAGGTTTAGGACTCAATTGGTCAAAAAAAATAAGTTTAGGACTGAATTGGAAAAATTGCAATAGGTTTAGGACTTTTTAGGTAATTTTCCCTTAGGTGAGTCACCAATGTCGACCCTTTCTCTATCCTTCTTCCCCCCTACACGAACGAACTCCCCCTTGACAATACCGCTTACGACATCAGCCTCTTCACCCCTACCACCACCTCCACTATCTCCCCCTGGCTCCACCACCATATGCTTCACGCCATGGTCCACATATCCTTCGACAACATGGTTGACCTCTATCCTTCCCAATTTTCTGAGCTCGCCCTCGGATGTCTAGGTGCTGGGGTGCATGGTGGTGGAGATGGTGGCTGGGAGGCTGGCGATGACCATAGACAAGCTCTACCACGTTGGGATCAGGCAAGTAGCGAGCTCGTCGGCCTTGAAGAAGTCGAAGCTTGCCTGGATCTAGCGAGCTCGGCCACAATGGAGCTTGGGCCAACAAGCTCGGGCCAGTCACCGTCAGCGGGGGAACAAGGGGGAAGAAGAAGGAAGAAGAAGAAGAAAGAAAAGAAAATAAATAATAATAATTCAAAATTAAAAAAAAAAATTATTTGTGGTAGATAGATATGCGTATATATACTGGAGAAGACTTTTAAAAGAAGCTCAATAAGATCTAGATTGAAATTCAATCAATATAGAAATAGAGATTCTAAACATTATAGTGTAATTTTTAATTTAATAAATTACGATTAAGAAGCTATGCATTCTTGCATCCGAGAAGATTTGTTATAAGGAAATATTATTCTCATGTCAGTCATTAGCTAATCAAACTTTTTCTTATCAAGGGTTCTTCAAAAGTATTTCAATTTTTAGGTTTTTCACTTTTTTTATTTTATTTGCTAACTTTTTATTGTTTAATATACTTTTCAAATTTGATATGAAGTTTTTATTCAAATAACTTATATTGAAGAGCTTAAAGTGTATTAAATGGGTGGGAGTGGATTTTCTTAAATTGGGTTAAATATTAATATGTTTCAATAACATGAGTTAAGTCGAATATGAGTCAAATATAGGTCATCAACTTTATACTACATAAAAATGGATTAAAATGAGTTAAATGGGTCAACGTGGATCAAACCATCTTTTCAATTTGACCCGACCCACCCATTTGATGCTCTACTTTTTAGTCTACTCACCTATCCCATGACATAACAAAAGACAAACCATTGCCACTTGCTCTTGCACTGAAAAGCTGAATATTGAATTCTTGCTAATATGACATTAGAGGGTTGCAAAGGCTACTAAAGACATGGGAGTGCGTCATACTAGTGGAACAGTCATTTATTGTGATAACCACGATGCTATCCAAATAGCAAATATTGCTATTTTCCACAAACACATTAAGCAGGTTGAAATAAATTGTCATTTCATTTAATATGATGTTGTTCATGGTATTATTAGATTTGTCACTACTTCATCCGCTAAACAGACTAGGGAAATCTTCATCAAGGTATGTCCACCTAAGCGTTCTCTACATCTTTTCTCCAAATCAAGTTGACTTCTTTCAAGTCTTCTTGAATATGAGGGGGGGTGTTGGGAGTTTTTAGGAAATTATGTGTATTTCTCTTGATTGATTATGATTAACTGTAAATGATGTTCTGCTACTTCAAATAGTAATTTCGTAAAGTCTGTAAATAAGCCGATGTATTCTTAATTTAATTATGTACAAAATATTATATTTTTCCCCCTCTTTTATCACAAATCTCAACTCAGCAAAATGGACATGGCACTACGCCGTCCTATAGAATGAGTGTTGGAGGTGGTACGGGTGCATGTACGAAGGCGATTTCCTCAAGGAGGTACCTGTGGTGGTAATACCAACATCGGACATGGCATGAAGAAACAATAAGAGAAACCATAGTGTACTTCATCAGCTGCCTTCTCGAAGAAGCAATGCCAACGCTGCAGTGGATGCGAACGGGAGTGGCCAAAACAATGTCCCCGTATGCAATAAAAATTTGATAGTGACTGGCCCAAAGTATGTGCGATTTGACTGCATTATTCTTTTTTTTTTATTTGAATAATTTAAGGAAAGTGCTTAATCAGGCTATGCTTGTGCGAATGCTAGACATCTTAATCATTTGGTGTCCATCACTTTATACGACTTTAATGGATTCGGTTCATATGAATGTGATGTCTCGTTTTCCGTTTCCAATTGTGATGTCGCCATTGCTCCAAATCATATGTTAGAGAATAAAAGTCTATAGCAATTCATGTCTTCCATCGGGCAAATTTAAAGATGTTGTGAGTGAAAAAATGGGCATTTGCATTTATTCCATTTTCAATTTTTAAAGTACAAGTATGATATAAAGCAAAAGGAAAAGAATATGGGCCAAATGCACAGAAAGATTAAAAAAAAAAATCGTGTAAGGAGAAGCATATAATCTTACAAGGTGGACAAAACTGACTATCACTATCTTTGTCGTCGAAACGAGCCTACATGTCCGCAGACGTGGCAAACCACAGCGATATCCATCGTTGTTGCTTGCATTTGCCGGCCTTTTAATTGACACCGAAGGCTTGATTTCGACTATTTTATATGTTGGCGACTTTGCTTAGCTTTGAGTCATGTAGTTTTTATTGTAATTTCTCAATTTGATATTCTCCAAAAATCAATGAGTTAAGATACATTTACATAAAAATGATTGTTTATATTACTTAAAAAAGTATATTCAACATATAATAATTCTTCATCGACTACAATCTTTACCTAAATATTTTTATTTTTGATGAATATAGTTTATATTAATTCATTTCTAAGTAATATTTTTAGTGAAATGTTTTATAGATCGTCGATTTTCCGCGAAACAAGTGATCACTCATATATTGTTGTTATTCCAATTGAGCCTAGACCAGAACATAAATTCTCATACCTTTTCTCACCAAATCAACTTAGAACTCGAAACATTAATTTCACCTATAACAACTTTTTTTGCGACAACTTCCCCCATATTTCGAGTATTACATCTGGATGGACAAACATCTATTGACAGCACAACTGTACGTAAGAACCTTCAATCCTTACTTTTTAAGAAAAATTGATTTTGCATTTGATTGTACATACATTGCACAATTGGAAACTAAAGTCTAAAAATATTAATAGAAAAGTGATCAAGCAATTATCGCATCTCTCTAACAAACTCATTGGAAAACCTTGTATTTTTTAGTATATCATGAGCAAAATCTTCCACCAATAACAAAAATTGTCTATGAACTTTGGTACAATATACAATATCGTCTCTGTACTTTTATTTGTGCAACATGATCCCTGAACTTTAGTCCATCATATAATGTCATATCTGGACTTTTAATATGTTCAATATAGTCTCTTAAATACTTGCAAATGTTCAATATAATCCTTCTATTTGCGTCATTTTCACATAGTTTAGGAAATAAATTGAACATTCACTAATAGTTCAAAATTCATATTAAATAACTGAAAAGTTCATAAACGACATTACACATTGCTCAAAAGTTTAGGAACCACAATAAACAAATTCAAAGTTCAGAGATGATATTGTGCGTTGAACTAAAGTTTGAAAATCATTTGTCATTTTTCTTAAATTAACTATTCCAAGACTTCTAACCGTTTAATACATTAGGGGATGGGGATGACCATCCACATAACAGGAGCATTCCTCAGATTTTTACCCTATAAGGCTATAAGTTTCCTCTACTTATCTAGAAATTGATTGATAAAAGTGTGATCGAGGTTGCTCGATGGAATGTCTGATTAACAGCAATTCATCACAAACTAGTGAGCTACTCGTAATTCTCTGACATCAGATGCCAAAACCTCTCAAAACACCTAAATAATCCAGCCCGCTCAGGACAAAGCAAACTTCCATCGCCCACTTTTCTTCCAAAATGTCAAATAGTCAGACTTGGCATGACCACTCTGAAAGCATTTGGTGAATGCAATTTGGATATGTTCTTCTTGTTTATCATTCACTGAATTACTACTAAACCGACACAACTGAAGAATGAGTTTCCTTCTCATTGTAAAGATGTTGAATGCAGGAAGGTGTTAAACTCGACAATAACAGTATCAAACACCGTACCTAATGGTCACTACTGAAATGATGATCAAATTGTTTTTCACCGCTAAATGACCACCCACTAAGTCAAGTCATCTTTCTTTCCCAGTAGTGAACCCAATCTTCAGAAATGGCCACTAAAGAGAGGAACAACCCTTGCGACATAATCACAACCATACATGGACGACTCACATGGCTGTGCATATGAAGATTAAGCTGATAGCAAAACTGGAGTAGAAAGACCAAAGGTTGAATAATTTAGCCAGATATTCTTAACGAGCTACTATGCAACCCTGACAAATAGCACATAGGACATTTCCCTCTTCTCACAAGTACATCAAGCAATCATCTTTATTAATCCTCATACTTACACAGTATAAGCTCATTCTACTAAATCGATATTTTAGGCCATTTCACATACCAAGCAGCATCTGTTACAATTTGATGAGTTGTCACCAAAATGGTCTCTTGCAGCGAATAACATAAAGATAAAGACAGTAGGATCTACCTAAAAAATTACAATAAGTGTTTTGATAAGATATCACACCGATTAAAGCAGAGATTGAAGATCTGAAGACAACTCTTTCAATGAACACAGCCTCAAAGCACAAGAATTTACACACAAAAGACAGCAACAATTGTGAAAGGACACACGTGGTACATAAGCGTTGTAAAATCAAAACAGCAAAGCATGATCAGAATATCTTGCTATATTGACTGGTGAGAGAGTTCCTTAAATTTGAATAAAGGCCATAGAGGGAGTATTGACGAAGGTTTTCCACTTCATACCATGAATTGAAAACTGAAAAGTGCTTATCCGTGCCAGAGAATGCCAACTGTATACCAAGGCTGCAATCTACTGAGCCCCCATGGTTTTTGCAACTGGAAGTTTTGATGGCACAATCCTGGTTGTTTAGGCAGACAAAGTTCGACTTTCCCGAACATGAAGCACAGCCATCTCTTTTCCAGTATAGATTTTGCAGTCTGCCCTTCTTGAACTCGAGCACCTAGAATGTTGTGGCAACATGTCAAATGGACTCTCTAAAATAAAAGCATCATATGTATTACATGACAGAAAACATATGGATCGTGTTCCTACAAGAGTGAAGCTGGTCACGGTGTAGGTGCTGTTGGCAACGAAGGCAGGGAGAGACCTCGCAGCGTACTTTCTTCCGGCAAATGCAACCATATAACCTCCATAATTGTCCTGCCACAATGCAATGCGGATAAAGAAGATTATCAGTCTACACCCTTAGCAAACCAGTTATGTTGACAGGACTCAAGATTGAAGAGGTTCCTCTGATGAACTCCATCGCAAGCCACAGAGAAACTCATTCTTTCAATCCGACCATGGTGCATCAGACATTTTGCCATACAAGATTTTCTAGATCTACAAATTCATGCCCGACAATTCCTCAAGGACAAGACCAAACTCAAGACAGTAGCACTCCCACGTATCAATCCCATCAAGAAACATCATAAATTTTCAGACTTCCCTACTCCTCTCAAACATGCCGGGACTAACTAGGACATATGATCAGTGCATTCATTAAATCTCGTGTAAGCTCAGAAGCAGTTATATCAACCATTGTCATTCGAAATGCGAGCACAGAGGATGCATCTGCCAATAACAAATCCATAAAGCTAATCCGATCGCAACATTTCCTCCATCGAATCATAGGAAACGGTTTCAGCCAACTCAAAACACCAACCAAATCGGAAGCCATCGCACTAGATTCAGCCAGAATCGCCATTTTATAAGTAGAATCTGCGCAAACATGAACCGGAAAAGGGAAGCAAGCACAAAATCCTCATCCGAGTATGATTTCCTCCAACCAAAACCCAACGATTTCATCGAATATTTGCTCAACACACCAAAAACATTCCGTCACTGATGTGAACAAAAAGGAAAATCAACAGACAGTAACCGCACAGAGAGAGAGAGAGAGAGAGAGAGAGAGAGAGAGAGAGAGAGGGGCAGACCGGAGAGAATGAGGAGGTGTTGACGGTGAGGAGGGAGATCTCGTCGACCTTAGGCCGGAAAGTGGCGACCTGGGAGGTGGTGGAGGAGAGGGAGAGGCGGCGGTCGCAGGGGGACAGCTGGAGCGAGCCGTTGTGGAAGAAGGACAGCCTCGCGGCGAAGGCGATGCCGAAGGTGAACCCGTCGGACCGCTGGACCGTGGTGTCGGCGCAGGGCGAGTAGACGCGGTTGGTGTCGGCGGCCGATTCGACCGGCCGCAGCGAGGAAGCGAGCAAGAGCGCCAGCAGGGACGCCGCCGCGGTGAGGAGGCGAGGCTGAGGGAATGCGGCCGCCATCACTGTTTGCTCCCGGTGAATGCTGCTGCTGCTGCTGCTGCTGCAACGATCCACCTCGCCGTTCGTGGCGCTCCTTATCGGCGGTGGAGAGAGACGGGGAGAGAGAGGGAGAGAGAGTACAGGCTGTAGTGGGCCCATATGGGCAGCGATATGGGCCGAGAGAGAATTTCGCAATGGACTGGGTTGGGCTGGCTACAACAGGTGAATTTCTTTTTCTTTTTCCTTTTTTTTTATTCTACGAGGGAAAACTTAGGTACTCTTCCATCATGGAAGAGGGGGATGTGGGGTTCAAACCCCCACCTTCTCAGGGAGGATGGGGTGGGGACGCGCAAATTTCGAAGTGGGTTTCGACGCCCACGCCCGCAAAAGCGCAGAAGAAAATCCGAGAGAAATATAGAGTAGGTATAGAAGTAGAGACCGACAAAAAAAAAAAAATATATATTATTTTTTTATGAAGTATCATCTCAACACAAATATATATAATGCAAATACTTGACATTAGAGGTAAGTTGTTTCTGATTTTAAGCGAAGTCATGATAGATTATCTAATTTTTTAAACTTGGTACTTATCCTCCATACGCAATAAGTTGGTTCCATAATCGATTTTAGGGTCTATCTAAGTCCTAGTTGTACTCTAAATTCAACGATTGCAGTGAATAATTACCTCTAATAACCATCATTTGCAATAATTCATTAATCATAACTCATATTTATATACTAATATTATAAAATATTAATAAAGTAAAAGTCCTAGTTATGAATATCATTAAAAATGAAAATTCAAACTAGTGGTTTCATATTACACATTCATTATTAGACACTATGGAATGTCATAGGACCCCACGAAGACATTAAATAAGAAAAATACTAAAATTTATTCCAAATTCCTAGATTCAACTGAACCTACCCAATGGAATTGGCTCTCGGATTCCTCTACCTCTTTTGATTTGTCTTGAACAAGTTCTTGGTAGAATCTTCAAGTTCCTTTATTTATTATGCCTATGAATGGGCTCCTCAAGGTTGTTGTCTAAATTGTCAATATTTGGAATCTAAAATCTACTCATTGGAACAGATTCCTCAATTTTTAAAATATAGAACCTACTGTACATATTTTAAAACCGGGAACCAATCTTGTTTACACGTTTTAAGATTCAACCCTAAGACCATGCTCACTTCTACTTAACAAAATGCAAGTGGATGGGTAGACAGTGAGGCCATGCCAGAGAGTACCTAATCTTATCCCTTCAAATAATGGTGTTATTTTCATAATACCTTGACTTCTTCGCCCTCCATCCACCGAAGATGGCTAAGCCCTTGAATCGAGCTTAACCCGTTGCCGAGCCGCCCATTGACAAAACAATCTATCGTAATTTTTTAATAATTTTAGTAGCCAAGTCCAAGAGCGAATCTACTCACCCATCTCCTCCTCATCCTCCGCTTTCATACTTCTTTGCCGTTCTTAAACAATGGGGAAAAAGAAATTTTAAAAAAATCTTATTATATAAATGTCATTTCGAGCATAAACTTTCAATTTGATTAATCAGTCATAAATCTTTTAACGGTCCGTCAATATAGTCATTCCATCCCATTTTAACCGAAAATTGCTAGCGCATACACCGATCATCCTACGTAGTATAGAAGGCACTAATATGAACAATTTTTATAATTGTTTAACTAATTTTCTAAACTTTTTTTCTTTTTTCCTTTTCTTTTATTTCCTTTTATTTCCTTCTTTATTAAAAAAAAAAAAATCCATCTACCAATCCATAGCCTCATTGATGACTAATGGAGGTCATCGGCCACAAATGAAGGCATTGCAATGCCCTCGCTTAGAGCTAGCGAGGGTCGTGATGTCATTGACCAACATCAACAAGGGTAAGAGTCAAACAAAAGGAGAAAGAAAAGATAGTAAATACAAAAAAAAATTAAAAATTACAAAAATTGTCCACATCAATATTGATCATACCACATAAAATTAACAGTGTCAATCAGCGATTTTCAATCAAAACCAACCGAAAGGACAACATTGGTAAATGTGACGAGTGTACGACTAAATTGGTATTCGTGCAGTAGGTTTGGACTTAATTACCCTGAACATAGATCTCAAATGGTACACGATCATAGCCGAGAAAAAAAGAGTTTTTTTATAGCGGTAGGAGTCCTCTACCTAATTTCCGTTCCTCACGTGCTATTTTGCTACTCCCATCGATAACATCGCCACCCGCCTATAGGTTCCAACGAAAAAGCCGTGGAGACAGATTTCACGAAATCAAAACGCGCGCCTTTCCGCTTCAATTTTCACTCCTTCGACTTGCATTAGCATTGAACTTAGGATGGTCCGCCGGTGCTCTACAGCCACCAGAACGAGCCACGCACGCACTCGCACGTTTCGTCAACGACAGACAACTATTCACACCCACCCGGGCAGACGCGACGCAACTTCCACAACTGCTGTACCGCCCACCAAACCATGGCCACAGAAACGCCCTACCACTTTCATGCGGTCGGAGGGAAAAGTCTAGTCAACAGCCACGGATCCGACACAGCCGTTGGTAAAAGTGAAACTTAGAGAAAAACGCTGCGAGCGACGTCTGAGAAGCTGAGAGAGAGAAGATGGAGAAAACGAGTGGGCCCGCGAGCGACAAGTGTCGCTCGCGGAATGGACTTGTGCATTGATGAGGTGGCCACCCGCGGCCGCACCCAATATTTTCTCGAGGGAAGCTGTGGTTAAGCCTTCTGTTTTGAGTGGTAAGAAGAAAGCACATCGGGTGTGTAAAATCATGTGACGACGACTTCGAGTGCATCATCAGTTCGTGCCTAGAGTACCGGATAGACTGCCTTAAAATTCCTGGAAATGGGTTCCTATGCGAGGAAGAATGACATTATAATACAAAGAATTGAGAGAACTTAGATCTAGATCAAATTAAAAAAAAAAATGATAAAACAAAGAATAAGCATCCAGTAAACCCTATCTTCCGAAAAAACAGAACAAGAAGGGGAAATTTGTCTTTCGAAGGGCTGCCTACATATTCATCCCGGGATTGTCGTTCGATCTGAGATCAGTCCCTCCTAGTAGCCAGCGGCACCACCTCCGCGAGCGGGGTCGGCATCGGGGTGGGCATGGGAGAATTCCGGCACATGGGGCACGTCGGGTGCATCCTCAGCCACGGGTCGATGCACTCGTGGTGGAACAGATGGCCGCAGTCCGGAATCATCCTCAGCTCGTCGCGGCCCTTGTAGTCCCCCAAGCATATGGAGCAGCAGGAAGCCGTCGAGCCCGAGCTCCTCAGCTTCGCCTCCGAGTAGAGCAGCCTCGGGTAGCTCTTTATGGTGGCCTCGTCGAGGCCCACATCGACCACCACCGCATCCGCCGCTGCCCTCGCCCCGTCTCGCGACGCCCGCCGGCGGTGGACGTTTATGATGTTGCGCTGCTGGGGCGCCGGGTCAACTGTCCGAGTGCAGTAATAGGAGGCCAGGGTGATTGTGGTGATGAGGAGGAGGATGCCGACGGAGACACCGACGCCATAGCCAAAGCCTCCGAGGTTGTTGGCTCCGAGGAAGCCGCCCGCCGAGTCGGTCGAGTTGTTCATATCCGCTCGGGTCGCTTCCGGGTGTGCTAAGAGGGCAGAGGGAGGAGGATCAGATCGAGAGGGCTCGGCTCGGCCATGGCGGCGATGAGGGAGCCGATCAGATCGAGCGAAGAAGCTGTCATATGATTTCGAGGGTTTGTTGTGATGTTAAAGATCCAATGCGACGTTTCAAGACGGAAAGGGAGAAAAAGTCAACGGCGACACGAGGTGGATGGGGGGTGGGGGGAGAGTTTAATTTAAAAGGTGGTGTGCATCTGGGGACGAAGGAAGAGCGATGTGAGGAGGCGATTGCATGTGAATGCAGCTCATGCTTTGCTTCCTTCTTCTTTTTTGTCTTTTTTTTCTGGTTGATGATGTTAGAAAATGTCTAATGCAAGAATTCGGGGTGGCGGGTCAACGAGGGTTCGCTGATCTTTTTCCGTGTAGAGACGCCTGCTTCGCGTGATTAAAGAAGACATGGTCCCCTTTCCCCCGCTTAAACTCTCTTGAGAAAATATTAGGTGCCCAAATGATAGATACGTTAACTTTATACAAGTCACATTTAGCGGCCAATACGTTTTCCCTCTCGCTCGCTTTGAAAAATGGAGTTAAATGCTGAATTGAACGGTAGGTCGTACAATATTCTAGCGTAGCGAGGCCGGGTTAAAGGACGTGACGGGCTCCAGTCGAGTTTTTGAGCATGACTTTGCTCGTTGAAAAGTCGACTGCAGGCCGATGAAAAAGCCAATCGGTTTGTAAAGGGATGGACGAGGGTTGCCCGCAAGAAACCTCTCCATGACAGCTAACATCAAACGCACAGACGCTCCCTCTGTCTATGCCAAGTTGTTCGTGGTTTAATTATATGTTAGACCTTTGCGACGCGCTCACGCACGTAATGTATAAATGTCAAGGTGCTTTTGGGGAATGACGAGGAAACGTGGACTTAGGAAGAATCTAATTTGTTAACGAACTAATAGCTATGATACCGAGTACTTTTAGCTGTGATTCGATATGCAACTGACTCACTCACGGCATGTACCAGTTTCCTATTTTACTTTAGAGATAAGTAGAGTAAATGTGCAATAACTAAAAGACACGGATACGATGACATGACATAGGATGACGTGGCAATTATATAACTAATTTTATATGATATGTACATGTTATTTTTATGATTTTTCTTTTAAAGGTAAAATAGAAAACTGGTGAAAATACGTGGTTACCTAATTTAAATTACGAATAACTTATATTAATTCCTAATCTAAATTCAGTGATTCTCCTAATTATTACAGATATGCAATTTTGAACTAAGAAGCTGATATGAATGCAATCGATCCTTGCAATCGATCCTAACATGGAACACAATTTTTTTCGTACTTTTCACAAAACGAAAGTTTCTTAAATTAACAGCATGCAATATTCAAGTTCATATAATCCACGTATTCACCTCAGCTCAAAATAAGAAACAAGATGGAGTGGTCAAGGATCTGGTTTTACGTACATCAACCATATGCAATTTAATCAAGTGAATCTCCTATTCGGGGACGCCTAAAATATCACATCAAATCAAAGTGAGATTTTAGTAATCTCTAACAAGGTAATCAAACATATGAATCCAATATGGTTTAGCAAATAATAGTAATTACCTAAATTAAAATTTCGAACCGAAAAAAGGCGACCGACGAGGGGAAGCACAGGGCGAGGAGACAAGGCCACGGCAAGGGAAGGCTTGATCAAAAGAAAGTTATTCGAATTCCCCACCTCTGTGTCGTCGTCGTTCTTTCCTCGGCCGGCGAATTCCTTTGCCACCGAATATCATCCGGCCACCTCGCGGCAGTCTTGATTCTACCCTCGGTCGTGCCTAGGCGGCGGTTTGTGGTTCGCCTAAGCGGTTCATCGAGCGGCCGGGACTTCGCTCGGACCTGATGAGGATCGCCGGGGGATTGCAAGAACTCGCTTGGACCGACACGGCTGAGGTGTTTGGTCGCCGGAAGGATGTTTTCCGGGTGCTGAGAACTCCCCTTTATTTTCACAAGGACGTATCTACGGTGTCTGTCTCTCCTTTCTTTTATAGCGGCCGGTCGAAAGAAACATGACTTATCCTGCGTGTGAAATATGATGCGATCACCAAAACTTTCAAATGGGTTTGGCCCAAATTTTTCAATTCCCACGGGTTTTAGTGCAGCTAATTCAATTAAGCTCATATGTTCCCGTGCCCGAGTCCAATTTAAAATGCTGTTTATGTGGGTCTAATGACAATGCTCCTAATATGCATGTACAATTTAATAATATTTTTATTAGAGGGTCAAGACCGACTCTTAAATTTTCTATGCAATTGCTAACTAAATTTTTCTTCAATTAAATTGGAGTAGGAAAATTAAAAAAAGATAACTTTTATAAAAAAAAAAAAAAAAAAAAAGCCAAGGTAAAAAAACACAAGCCCTTGCGAGTGGCCGCTGCCGGCATTAACGAGGCCTCACTAGCATTGGGCAAGGGCCAACAGACCTTGGCTCAAATCCCCAAATCGAAATCGAAATCTCAACCGAACCAAATTTTCGTGGATTTTCGATTTGGATTGAATAATTGAAAAATAACTATTTTTTATTATTATTCTAGTTTGGATAGTTTTCGGTTAACCAAACCGAACCGAATCACTCATTTTCTTAGTATTACAATTTACACAATCTCTCCCTTTGTCACTATACATCTTGTTAATATTTAAAAAGAAAAAAGAAAGAAACCGAAACGAATTGAGTCTTTAGTTGGGATTGCAATTCGATTTAAAGAATACATACCCAAATAATTCAATTTGATTCGATTTGGTTCAAGTTTCCTAAAACCTGAACCAAATCGAATTATTGACACTCCTAGCCCCGGCAACCTCCATTGACTCTCTCTGGTGATGGGCGGCACAGTCACTAGCAAGGGCTTGTGGCTCCTTTTTTTTTTTTTTTTTTTTAACGTAGGTTTTTTATGAAAAATTATCCTTTTCTTAATCTAATTTAACTCAGATTTGAGAAAGAAAATAATTAATAAATTCCTCTCTTTTTTTTAATTTTTAGCACTCAATCTCGCCATAAATTTTAAGAAATGTTATTACACTCGTCCATTGTTTTTATTATTTTTTTGTTTGGTCACGCGTACGAATCCGAGAGACTTTTATCGCGTCAATGGAATGCACATAATGTGGGCTTGGGCCGGGCCTATGAAGTTTCTAGCCCAATAAGGCGAGCTGGCCCATTGGTCCAATCCGAAAATCGTGCCCAAGCCCGTCAAATCTTTAGAGCTTCCTCAACCTTGGGATCAAAAACAGATGACTAGGGGAAGCTCTTCTTGCTTTTTGAAGGAGTTTTCTAAGGTACAAAAATGTTACCCTAAATTCTCGTCATTCAACAGCTTAAATTTGTCCACCGGTCAAATTCTTTTACCTACTGGTGTCATTGCACAATCAACGGTCGATAGTGTACGCGACAACGTCATTTCAAGTGGCTAATGCTCAGTGAAATCGTATTTTGTGGAGAATGCGAAAAATCTAATTGTAAGAAAGAGGTCTCTTCACTCATTTAAAATTCAACATGTTCTTCTTCATTGCAGTTTTACTTAAAGGCGCATGGCAGTCGCATTATTGCGTAGATATCGATGAAGATAACTGATTCTTGGAGACAAAAATCAACCGTGCGCGATTCGGACATTAACGACGATTTGACAACGAATCAACTCACCAGTTCACGGCTGCTGTCGTTCGATTTGCTCGACTAACCTCGACTTCACCCTTAAAAACGGCAAAAGTTCGAATTTTTAACAATTTTGCTTGCACAGAGAGTTAAGGAATCAACACCGTCTTTGACCGCGGGCGGCTGATTTTTCAAGGGAACGAAAGGTGGCATCTACCTAACGTTCAATGGCGTCCACCTGCTGACGCCGAATCCCAAGTGTAGATGCCCAAACCAGAAGCAGACGCCACGGGGAAGAAAACCCAGAAGTAAAAATCGCGTCTTTATCCTCTTTCGCCTCCTCCCGTCTTCCACATTCGGTACCCAGTAGAACTTGCGGTGCCGCCCTCGATCGGTAGTTCGGTCTGCTTGCGAGGCGATGGAGATGGCGCAGCTGAAGCTCGCGGTTCTGGCGCTCTGCCTGTTGCTGCCTTTCGGTCGAGCCACCGACGTCAAATACTGCGGTTCAGTACCCTTTTCTCGATCGCCTCGTGCTTTGATTATTCCAAATTCCTTCGTGCTGGAGTCCAGTTTAGTCGGGCTCGTTGAGCGTGTTGTTCGATGGGTGTCTGAGCTGAATTAGGGGTTTTTTCACCTGCTGAGGGGTTGAGGATATGAAAGTTCTTAGCTTTTTTCGTTTTATGCCGGAAACTGTTGACGATCGTGATGGCTTGTTGTGTTTTGACCGTGTTTATGTGTATTCAGAATGAAGTTTTGGAGCTGATGTGATGTGTGGGTTTTGTTCTGAGAAACAGAAAAGAAGACGGAGTACGCTGTTAAGGTCTCTGGAGTGGAGATATCGCCCTCTCCGGTGGCGAGAGGCCAGCGGGCCACCTTCAGTATTGCCGCGACCACTGGTACTGTTTCGGCCGGTCACCTTGTGGATTGTTCGATATGGGTTTTATTAAGTTGGTTTTGGTAATTAATTTTGATGATATGCACTGTTTGATTCCACTCCTATGTTCAGTATTCCATATGCTTGTACCGGGGTTTTTTATTTAAGCCGCTATATTGTGATGATTGATGTCTAATGGTGTGGGCTCTTGGATTTTATTAGTTATCTGAATAGCTCTCTTGAAGTCACGTTGAGCATGGTTTGGAGGTATAGAAATTGTGGGATCTAGATAGCAGATGATTCTTTTGTCAGGCATGTCTGTTTACTGGAACTCAGCTGGTTGAAATCTGAATGTCCTGTGAGCTGTTTTTGCTGGTGATCACAGTTGTCTCCTTCATTTGCTACATCTGGTTTGGAATTCGTTTGTAAAGGGTGGCTTTTGTTATCGATACAGAATACCGAAGCTTAGGAGCATATTATTCTGATTAACAAGGTTTCATCCAAAGAGACTGAGAACTCATTTTACTTTAGTTGTTTCACCATAGTTAAAGAAAGCACTTCAAACAACAACTAAGAACTCAAAATTCTATTCTGCTACATCTCTGTTTGGAAAAATATCTTGATGAAAGAGGGCATTCTTGCTTCTGCTTGGCTTGCATTGATTAAGCTGCTCATTTGGAAAAATCTGGTCAATATCCTTTTTTCCTGTGGTTAGATCATCCAAGTAGAACCATTGGATGAAAGTATACGGAATGGTGATTGCTTTAACATGCTTGTGTCCTCTTCTTTTTCCCTTAAAATTGACATATGAACTACCTCCTGATTTTCCTTGCATGTAGACGAAGCAATCAGTGGAGGGAATTTGGTGATCGATGTCGCATACTTTGGATGGCACATCTACAGTGAGACCCATGACCTTTGTGCAGAGACATCTTGCCCTGTAACAGGGGGAGATTTTGTTGTGGCTCATTCACAAGTTTTGCCTGGATTTACTCCGCCTGTAAGTCATTCTCTTGATGATTATGTTTGGATTCAATTCTGCAAATTGAACGCTGAAGTAGCTTTTATATCCTGAGGAGGCAAAGGAAGCCATGCTTGTTTTTCCATCTTCCATCAGTTAAAGAGAATTTCTTTATTAGTTTTGGTGTATTGCAGCGATGCTTATAAGTGCTTGAATATGCAGGGTTCTTATTCCCTCACGATGAAGATGTATGATGAGAGTAAGACAGAGCTGACCTGCATCGCCTTTGATTTCAGCATCGGGTTCCCTTTATCTGTAGCCGATAGCTAAAAAGCTCTGGAAAGTGGTTGAATGAGTGTTACCATAATAGTGTACAAAAGAGAGTTTCGTTAAGAGTCTGTTCTTCCGAACCTATTTCCGTGTTGAATACTTCGACATGCGTCTTGTAGCTCTGTTAATGTTCCAGAGATTCTTGAATTATCACTTTGGCTTGTCACGCACGTAAGATGACGTTGCCTCCTTTAAAATTCCTCTGAAACGTCTTGACCCACGGTGTGTTGCATGCGTGAATTGACCACTTGAGAGACTTGAACGGCATCCAAGCTGAAAAGGAAAAACTATCCGTGCCATAGCTAGAACCTGAAACAAGCAAACAACAAGGTGAGCTCTGAGCCTTAAGGCTACCTGAATGAAAATGGAATCTATTGTCTAGTACCTACGCGAGCTACAGCAAGTTCTGAGCCGCAGTGAATTTCTTAAGGCCTGGGAAATGGGCGCATAAACCATTTTTCGTTCGGTCTTTCACTTGTGACAGGATCGTAATCGTAGTGCACCGTATGTGCAGGATGGCTTATTGTACCAATTTAGTCCAATCGATGTGGGATGCAAAACATGGATCTGTAGTGTTTCCTCTTAAATTAATGTACTATAGGCCTAGTGCCACAGTTCGATTTCTCCCATGTCCATGTGGATTGAAAATTGGGGCTTTGTGGTACATGGTGAAGTGCCAGAGATCCAAAAGAGTTGACAAAACAGGTTTGTGAGAATAGCATTAGGGTGTTGGTGCTAAAAATCTAGGGACAGTGAGACGGTCATCTTGGAAGATGTCTGAAGCGGGATGAGCCTTTCATGCACAAAATGATAAAGAGCTGATGCCATTTTTTTGATGATGGTCATGGCGTGTCAAAATTAGTGTTTTTTGCTAAAGTGATTGACATGTTTCACTTAAGAGACTGGATGTACAATTTAAAATGGGCATGATATGATTGATTAGAAGAAGGCAATTTACCATACCATCCTTGAGAATAGTCTAATGAGAGAAAGCTCACTCGGCTCGTCAAGAGCCCTAGGGGCTCGTCCTCCACTAGAAAACTTGTCGTGAGAAATGTTATAAGTATTACGATAGGTTTCTAAAAATGTACGGGTGAATGCTAAGAAGAGACTTGTTGCCACATTTCCAACAATAAAAGAAACTTCCCTTAGTTTGTTAAGATAAGGAGAGGCCGAATAGGTAAAACAAGTGTTAGCAAGGATAGCACAATTGGCTCGTGATGCCACACTTGTTGGCAAGAACACAAGTGATTGGAGATTCACAAATAGTTTTAATTGAGGAAAGCCACGATGGAGTGGACTAACATGTTCAGTTTGGCGAGTGTTTACCCATTCATCCAAGTCTATGATTAGAAAAACGCAATCAATCGATAGAATAACCCACAATAAGAGCATTGCTAATATTAGGTGGAAGAGAATGTTATGTTGGATTTCTGCCATACCCACATGGACTGAAAAGTGGAGCTTTGTGGATCGAGTGAAGCATGAGAGATAAAGATGGGTTGCCAAAATGGGTTTATGGCATGATGTTAAGGTGCTTTTTAAGGAATAAGGGATGACAAAATGATCATCTCAGATGATCTTCAAAAATGAGATTAGCCTTCTGTGCATAAATACGTCAGAAGCTAATACCACTTCTCTTATTATAGCCATGATTATGTCCAACTTGAGAAACTAAATGCCCAAACTAAAGTGAGTATGGCATGGTTGATAAGGAGAACGCAGTTCGCCTCTCTTTCGGAGGGATCTATCAATAAATGGCCGGCCTAGTGTTCAAGCTCATCAAGTGTCACATGGGTTGCTCCTTGGTCAGGAAATTGTCAACTCGTGACACTAGAATCGCCTCTCAAAAGACGTGATGCTACGAATTGAGGTTTGTTTTCTTTCCCCTATCGTTTTGCGCCTATATGTCCTGTAACTTGTTTGGGTAGTATTTTATGTCTTCACTACGGAGATGTGACAAAATCGACAATTACCCAAATATTTCCTGAAATCGAATATGGATTTGGCAAACGACCGCATCCCTTGTCTTGACCCGACGCCGACGAAACAAAACACGAGTAGCCAGATTACTTTTCGGTGAATTGATTTGCGGACCGAAGTATTTCAAATGGGCAAATATATTTGTACAGTCTAGATGCAAAGCATATAATAAACATGCTGCAGGGAAGGTTCCAAATTAGTGAAAAGATGGACTCCAAAAGCAACTTTGCGCTAGCAGAGCATAGTGAATCATGTCTGTGGGTACAATCATGTCTGCCTTGCATGGCATTATCTATTAAATCAAACCAGAAGCTTTTTTGCTTTGGAAGCAAAACTGGAGAGCGGTTAAAAGCACACGAGGGCACAGAACATGGCTACAGTAGCATTTTACCCTTTGAAGGAGAGTCACCCTCACCGAAGGCAAAGCAAAAACCATCATGATTGGCCCTAACTTGGTTGGTGGAGGGTCAACATGGTACTGTGAGAGAGAGAATGAAGGCATGGTACATGGGCCAGTCTCCAAGCTACACACCATCCGGCGTGATCATGCACACAACTTTCAAAAAGCAAAGCTGATTGACCCTTTTTCTAAAGCCTTCACTATCCACCCAAATTGGCCCAGAAGAGAACTCATGGACCTAAAGTTCCTTCATTTTCCTAGCAGTCGCTGTTGGTGACAGTTCATTTGCCTTACCCTCCATCGTTTCACTCGATCCTGTCTCGGAGATAGACTTGCTCCTGAGCATATCCTTCGCATTTCGTTTCACTCAAGGCATGACGGGAATGAAGGGAAGGTTCTTGAAGAAACTGAAGTTCATTTCGACAATAAGCACTCTTAGGCGCGGGTTAGCCGCTCAGCTAAGCCATGCCGGAAAACTATCTGATGAGAATGGTCACTACCCGCCACCGATTCACAATGAAGGACACCAGGGGGGTGAAGTTGACAGACCCGTCATGCAGAATTGCATTACAGGTCTCAAGAATGGCCAAGAGGAGGAGGTCTTATCCTTCCTAGGATCAGCAGCAACAACACCCGCCACGGATGACTTGGAGGAGGAGATCTTCTCAGATGCAGAAGGCGACAATGAATTCCCATTTTCAGCACTAGATGTCACAACCGATTACGAAACCTGTAGTCTTCAGGCTGATTCCTTACAGGGAATAGCGAAAGACGAGCTCAGGATAGAGGATTCTACAGACAACAAGGAGCACTATCACCTGTCTCTCTTGGACTTTCAGGAGAAGTGCCCACCAGGAGGAAGAGATTCGGTCATTTTCTACACGACAGGCTTGACAGGAATACGGAAGACGTTTGAGGACTGCAATGCTGTCCGGTTCTTACTGAAGAGTTTTAAAATCAACTTTCAAGAGCGGGATGTGTCGTTGCATCTACAATATCTGGAGGAGCTGCGGAAGATCCTCGGCCAGGGAGTGGTCCCTCCGAAGCTGTTCATCAGAGGAAGGTCCATTGGAGGAGCCGACGAAGTCATCACACTGCATGAGCAAGGGAGCTTGAGGAAGCTTTTCGAAGGGATTCCACTCGACCTCTCAAAGAGTACATGCGTTCAATGTGCCAATGTAAGATTCGTGATATGTTTGGCTTGCCATGGAAGCTGCAGGGTGGTTAGGGACAGGGAGGAGGAATCATGGATTCGGTGCCCCGAGTGCAACGAAAATGGCCTGATCAAATGCCCCACATGTTGCTGAGAAATCTTATGCGGATGGTCTGCAGTTGTGATCCTCCTGATGATGTATATTACCTAGAATTAACTGCTTATATCAAATTAAATTGATGCAGTTGTATAATTTAGCGCTATCGTGTGAACTGTGTTTTGTAGATGGTTCTGGGTGAACTTTGAATCCCTTTGTCTTTGTTTCCAAATAAATTCCCACAGAAGGATGATTGCCATTGATGCACAATAAATTAGATTAACAGATTAGGGACCGAGCGTTCATAATGCAGGAAAATATCTCTCTTTTTGGGAGAGAAAAGAGTGCGTTTCATATATTCATCTGCATTAAGCACCACTAGTTTTGGCATCAGAAGGATGAAGAAATCTTGCAGTTCATGCTAATGACAAGGAAAAGACCAGAACTGATGTATCTATCCTCTCGTGCAATTCTTGAAATTGTTAAGTTTGACTAATTTGGTAAGCAATGTGGGATTGAATTTTTGATTCATCTAGTCTGTAGTAAACTTGCCTTTTCACTGTTTGGCATAAAATGGATCGTTGTTGATCATGCCCACACCCAGCAGCTTTAGGATAAAGGGTTTGACAGATACCTTTTTCCATATTCTTTCATGATGGACACATGTGGCCATTATCATGTCCTCTTATATTTGTACTGTCTTGGCTTTAGTTAATCAGAAGAGCAAATAAGAGCTTGGCTTGCCAGGAGACCAAAAGTCTCTAACCTCAGAAGAAAACAGTGAACAGTATCCAATCAAAATGTACTGCATTTAGGGAAACAGCATGGACATGGAAGGTTATAATCATGGGGAGGGACACTACTTCTGAAAGATTCTAACAGTGATTGGGAGTCGGATCTTGAATTTGGAAAACGACAACGAAGGACCCTACCACTAGTAAATGACATCAAGGCCAAGCCATGGCAGTTCTTTTATGACGCTGCAAGGATATAGTTTGGATTTATTATTTCTCTTCCGTTAAGTATAAAAACATCTACCCGATTAAAGGATGAATGTATACCGTGAATGAGTACATTTTACAGTATGAGAACCATCCTTTGGTATTGTAAGTCAGAAGATCATAGGTTATGTTCATACTAAAGCAGATGAGAAAATTTCGGTGAAATTGTCGATACCACTTTTTTTTCGTTCTTATGCGTGATTAGATGTCTGATCTTACCATACTTAAAAAGACGAGAACATCCTGTCGGTGACCTCAGTAAATTATTTGTTTTCTTTGCATAGAAATGCAATTTACATCAGTGATAGTCACTTCTATGTCAAAGCTCGCATCAATCAGCTAAAAGTGGTTGTGAAGGAGGTGTCAATGTCTGAGCTGATTTTGCCTTCACGACTTGATGTTTAGTCAAAGCTTTTGGACAGTCTAGGTCCATACGCAAAGGAGAAAGCAGGCCAATTAGTTCCTCACCAAAACTCCACAAAGCGAAGGTGGGTTCTACATCTTCCAACCCTGGTCTCTTTCCTTTGCCAGCTTACTTCCAATGAAAGTGGTGGACCTCTCTCGCTAATCATGCCACCACGTTAGGTTCTTTATTCATGGGCTCAGAACTTTTCTCATCCTTTCTCCTTTTTCTTTTCGGACACTGTTCAATCTCTCTGCTGCGTCCCCATGATCGGCTCAAATTTGCGGTGGACACATAAAGCTGTATGTTGCCCTCGGGAACTGCCGAGATCGACGATTGAAACTGCACGTATATGCATTTCGGAACATTATGTTTCGGAATGGCGATGAGCATATGCGTAAACAGCACGAAGCTATGAGCCCCTAGTTTTAAAATGTGAAATTGCCGAGAAATTATTGCAGGGGAAAAGATCTTGATCACTTATTACTGACTTGTAGAAACCCCAAACGTGCGCATGTGCGCGCGCAGGCACGTGTAGCACGAAAATCATCTTATTGTGGGCCGGGATTGATATAAGTGAACTTCATCAACCTTGCTGAAAGAAAATTGAAAAAAAAGCTGCATGTTTAACATAATGCGTAGTCAGCAGCTGCTAAATCTATGACAAAACAGAAGGCAACTGAACCGGCCTACAAAGAGCGGCATGTGGATAATATACTTCAGATTAAGCGGACATGGAGGGAAGATCCTACCGGCTACTACTACTCAAAGAATCGGTCTCGTCCTCTCCGTTAAGTTCTCCAAATTTAAAAGTGAAGGGTCGTGCTTCCAGCGAAATTATGTGAGCGTGGAGTGGGTTGTTCAAAAGATCATAGTTGCCTCAGCCTCAAGACAGCAACTGCTGCACCGAGACCATTCAACTTGAATAAATCAAAGAGGACACTCAACGGATGGCATCCGAGAAGGTATATCCTGAAAACGTGCATTCATGGACTTGGAGTCGCCTAGGGGCCCAAGGACAACCTCTTTTACGGAGACATCATTTTAACGAATTTTAATTAATTCTTTTTTTTTTTTAATATGCAAATATGTTCGGTTGTAAAGTAGGCCATGAAATATCTTCAAAACCAAGGGCAACATAGGAGAGAATCTTCATATGCCCACGGAAGTACATCATTTTAATGGAACAGAATTTTGAAAAATGTTCTGGCAAACGCCACCTCATTGTGAGGAGCACATAATGCTCCCAAATAATTCAGATTTTGAAAAGCGGATTGTGACGAATGAAATAATCCAAAGACATTGATCGGGTCTAGAACGAAATAGAAAACCCACAAAAAAATGCAAGCAGATAGTTTCAGACTTTGGAAATTTTAAACTTTTCATTTCTGGGGAAGAGTTAAAACAGACACATCCTCTATATACCAAGCACGAGCTCAAATTAGATCCACGTGGTTAATCATGCAACACCCCCAACAACTTCAAACATGTCAGTAATTATCCCTTCGACTATTCACAGGAAGCACCAGGGCAGGCTGCTTCTGCAGTTGCACCTTCGATAGCTTGCGGCACAGCTGCCGCAACCTCAGCAGACGAGGTAGTCATGATCATTGGTTGCAAAAACCGTGTGTAATGGAATTCGATCTGTAACCGTTGGTGAAGAGGCGTTGATGCCATTAGGCCTTTCTTTATATCTGCTTGCAACTCCCTCAGAGGAATCGCAGCCAAGAAGCTCTTGATATACTCTTTACATGACTCCTTACCCTGACAGACGATCTCCTCTGCCTCATTAGTCTTGGTCTGCTCTTCAGGCTTGGGAACCAATGCCCCTTCCGCCACTGGACCCTCTTCCTTGGGATTGACCTGGTCAGTTTGCTGATTGCTCTGATCAGTGGCAGTTTTGTCCTCAGGTGGTTGAACCGGGTTTAGCAGCTTGTGAATAGTTGTACTCCGGTCAAATTTCAAGATGTAGGCCTGACTGCAACCCTCATACAGCCTCTCGCCAAGTGTGTCGATTATATAGTAAGCTTCTGGTTCGACCTTGAGGATGAAGAAGTGGTCGTTCCAGCTGACAATATAAAGATGGGGTTCACCATTACTAGGACCATCTGATCCAGCACGACTGACCTCATCCCAAATGTTATCGAAGGACATAGCACCATGTAGAAAGTCGAATCTTCCTTCATCCATACCCTCTGGATGGAAAAACCCGATAAATGACTTTTCAGGAACAACGGAAAGAGGACGGATCTTGGCTTGGAGAACTGTCTCAAGGTCAAAGTGCTTGTCAGGAAATCGTTCTCTGTATGCTTCGTTATCACACAGATTCCTCCACTCTAATGATCCATCTCTGATGAGACTGTCAAACTGGGACTTGATCGGCATTAGATCACGATTTGCTTGGAACCAATCAGCAATTACAGCAACAAGGGCGGTGCATGCACTTTCGCCGGCAGCACGCTCGCTTCGCTGGTCAATGGAAGCAAAGAAGACTTGTGTTTGAAGCTTCATGAGTCCATCACGGCTTATAACCTCCTTTCTCTCCCAACTGCCAACGGCAAAATTATCGTCTCCAAATTCAGACACCGATGATCGATTTGCAGAAGACTCTTCTTCTGTCTTACTCCACTGTAAGAAAAGTTCACAGTTATTTCAACGATATATATAAACTAGCCCCTTCTGCTAAAAAGGACAGCATTATAAAAAGTTAACTACTGAATAATCTTTTCGATGCGCCAATGAAATTTCCAACAGATATCGGATTGACCAGCATTTCATTTGGCAAAAATCTTTTAGTGAAGGCAGAAAAGATATACTAAAACTATCAGAAGCAAATTCTTACCCCCAAAGAGAGAGATTCATCTGAGCTAAGCTGGCGACGATCGTAATCAATGTCATCCCCACCTTCCTCTGCATACGCCTTCTTCAATAAGGGCTCCCCCTTTGCTTTGGGAGACCTGAAGCTCAGCTTCCTCTTCCGCCAGGACAGTATGCGTCGCTTTGAACCTTGTGGCTGTGATTGTTCAGAGACTGAAGCAAACGGATCCTCATTATTTGAGCAACCCACATCAGATTTTCGATGACTATAGTAGATCCAATCTTCAATTTCGCCAGAAATTCTAGCATTGGAGTAAAATGAGCCTCCCGCACAATTTGCATAGGCCAGTGTTCCATAGCTAAATGACTTTCTAATGTTGGAGTTTTCCTTTCCTTCATCCGATTCCTCTTCCTCAGAAACATCTGGAGAGTCAGAATCAAGTGGATAAGTGCACTCTCCATCCTCGCTCTTGGCAGAACACTTTCCATCGCTGCCCTCTTCATCAAGACAAGCCTTTTTGGCTCTCCTGGCAGACATGTAATCAGTAAGTAACTTCACCTTCTTAAGACCCGCTTTAAGGGCAGAAAGTTCATCTTTTTCTGCCGAAACAGCTTCCCCACACTGCTGTGGGGATTGACTAGGCACTATCAATCTCTCGATCGGGTTTGCAGCTTCCTGAGAGGTTCTCAGCTCCACTAAGTTGAGAGATATCTGCATGGTTGATGGAAGAATCAGTTTTCATAATCCAGGAACCAAAAGAAGATAAAGCTTAATTTTTTCAAGACATGATTACGTACAGACAGCAGCGGCGGAGAATCTGTGGAAACACCAGGGAGCGTGAGAGGAATACTCAGTTCAAATTCCTTTTGTTCCACAGCTGAAGCGAATTCTGAGAGATTTAGCGATGCCACTCCAACGATCGGAACTTTGTTCTTCAATCCTTGGTTCAAACCCTGCTCAGCAAAGGAAGCCAAAGCCTCTTACAACCATAATCCATGGGATTATTTTAAAAGCTAACACAGCCATGGCGCTGCACAAAATACTCTCTCTAAGAACAAGTTTTCTCAGCCATGATCAGACATGAATTAAAAATGGGTCACCATAGTTAACTAATTTTGATCAGGAAAAAATGTGTCTAAAGCCTAGAAATTGCATCCAGACAAATAATTCTGACATAAAATACAGCTCGATGGCAACAGGTAAACCCTAAACTAGAAGTCCATTGCCGAATCAATACATAGGCAAATTCCGTCCTCGATTTTTTGAGAAATCAACAGAGGGAAGAAACCATGGCCGGGGAAAACGACAGATTTTGCAAAACCAAACCCAGGATTCAATTCCCAGCAATCCAGTAGGCGTGGCCATATCCTTCAACAGGAATTTCACGCCTGGATTTCCGTGGAATAAGCAATACCAACAACAATAATCTTGAAAGTGACGACCATTTAAATTACAAAAATCCACGAAACCACCAATCAACCTAAACCTCATCAAACAATAATTTCCCCCAAAAATTAAAACATCAGACGGATATGGACATGATCCAGTCATATCCACGCAGGTTCATGCGTAAAAACCCCCAAATTTCACCATGAATCACGCGTCAGCGCGCCATTCCTCGCGAATCAGCAGCAAAATCAGCCCAAGAAAGGAAACAAGCACTCCACGGAGAACGCCATAAAAACCTACACAGAGAAAATCAACTCACGTTGAAGACGGTGAAGGCGATCTCCCAGGGATGAAACGCGTTCTCCTTGTAAGCCGAGAGCGTGCACACGCTCTCGAACTCCTCGTTCCAGCACACCGCGCCGCCCTCGCCCACGCGCTCCTCCCTCGTGAAGTTCCGCTTCACGGCATTGCGGCGCATCACCATCAGGGCCAGCTTCGGGCCCTTCCACCGGACCTCCACGGCCATCCCCCCGCCCTCCGCCGCCGGCGCCGCCGGATCGCACCCCTCGAGCCGCTCCACCACCAGCCGGACCTCGTACTTCCTCGCCGCCAGCGGCGGCCACGGCCGCCACCGCCGCATCATCTTCACCACCATCTCCGCCGACGAACGGCACGCGGGCGGGCGCCCCCGGGGGATTCCGACGGAGACCACGAGGCAGCAGGAGAGCGCGGCCGCTTCGAAGTGCGCTGCGCGTGTGAGGAAGCGGTCGTGCGATGGGGAGATCTTCGAGGAGGAACAGGCGCGGATTTTCGGTTGCTCCGAGATAGGAGGTCTAGAGATAGAGAGAGAAAGGGGAAGAGAGAGGGGGGGGAAGATGCCGTTATATCTTGGAGGAGGAGAGGCTGTAGAGAGAGAAAGAGCGAAGGAGCAGCAGGTCGCAGAAGAGAGAGAAAGAGATGAACGTTGATGACGATGACGGAGAGAATGGAGTGAACACAGGGAGAGGGAGAGAGAGAGAGATTGAAGAGGGGAAGGGAAGGTGGTTAAGGATTTAACCGGAGGGTAGGGTCAAAACGACCACGCGTGGTTGGCCTTTTTTTTATTATTAATTTTGGGGGTATTTACAGGTTGGATTTTGGGGGGATTCTCGGGGCTTTTGGATTTTTGGATAATTCGGTTGGCTTGTATTTATCTGTCCGCACTTGAAGAATCCAACACGCCCATTTTGTGCACGCTTTGTTTTTTTTTTTTTTTTTTTTTTTTTTTTTTCGGTTTTTGCCATTTTTGGGCCCCTGGTGCAGGGGACTGGGAGCTTGACGCGTGCAAATTCGGAAATAAATCGATTCTTTTTTTTTTTTTTTTTTTTTTGAATCTCCAGGTTCTCTGCATTTAAAGGGAAGAAAAATATCCCATCAAAATCTAACAGATTGTTCAAATTTCAGAGAAAAAAACGTGATAAAAAAAATTGCGTGTGAATGTACCTGCCGATTTTGAGAGTTTCGGGAATTTCAAATTTCCAAAGAATTAAAGTGTTTGCGTTGCTAAATTTGGATTCTAAGTAAAATTTGCAAGATAAAAGTCAAATCATGGAAAAGACTTTTGTGAATACCTCTCACGCAATTTATGCACCATCCATCACGGGAGGAATACAAGCCATTAATTTGGTGAATCATATAGAAATTTGAGCTTCTACACTAGTGAATCAAGAATTACCCGTGTTATAGTGATTGTTAGAACACGTTTAAGATACATTCATTTTTATTTTGGATGTTATTGTGAAAAATTTGTCTTGAAGAAAGGGTTCGATTTGCTTCCATTTTTTTTTTTCTGGTTGCATACTTTTATTCATTTTAATTTAAAACTCTCAAGATTTTCATAACATATAAATGTTGACGAGTAAATTCGCCATTGATTCTTTTAGTTTTGTTAAAAATTTAAATAATTAAATAACAAATTGAGAAAATACTTTTCATTTAACTAAATAATAGACAAACGCTCAATAGGGCTAGATGATCATCGAAATATTTCTAATTATAGGAACATTCTATTTTCACAACTAAAAGTATTTGTGGTACTCTTATGTCCAACTGTTATACTATATTTGCTATTGAAACACAAGGACTCTACTTTTTGTCATATCCTAATATAGATAAAACATTTATTCCAGCGATATAACTATTATTTTAAATGTCGAGATAGATCCTCCACAAATTCTATTTTTCAAAGTTAGTGAAATCTATGACAAAAAGAAAAAGTAAGAGAAATGCTCGATGGTGTTTCCTTTTTTTCCTTCTATCCTTTCAGTGGCGGATACGATGTGCGTCATCATATATTTATTTCATTTTATTAAAATCACAAATTGATTCCATGCGACTTTTAAGAAAAGTCGAATTATATTCATCTGGCCACAATTCGTATTCTATCAAGTGATCAAAAAGCCCTTCCCTCGGCGAAAACTCTCTAGAGAAGATGGTAAATCCATCAAAATTCCATAATTTCACTTAAAAATAATGGAGCAAAATTTTAGGCGTGGCTTTGGGAGGAGAAGGACCGACTTTCTTCTTTTCTCTATCAATTTTTTTTTTTTTAGTTTTAAATTGGGATTTTTTTTTATTTTTTATTTTTCGCTTTTGGTTAGGAATATACGCGGAGATAGTGAACCCCCAAAGACCTAATCTTTTCGGGTAAAGCGATTCTTGACACATTGATTAACATAGGGATCTCAAGACAACCAATATTAAAATCCTTGGGCTTTTGCTTTATGGTTTTGGTGGAGGAAGACCGGGTGGAGTTCACTTACCGTCCCCCATTTCCTTCTTCTTTACCTTTTTCTTCCTTTTTCACAAGTATAAAAAAGGGGTGAGGAAAAAACATGGGAAGCAAAGAAAAAGCAAAAGAGATTGCAAAAATATTATGAGGAGAGAAGAAGACTCCGTCCTCACCATTCTTCATTTCACATTAATCAATAGTAAATCTAGCATAAATCGTACCTTCTAGAGTCCAGCTTTCAGTGCCCTTTAAGTCTCCGTAAAAATTTCACCTTTGACCCACAAGCCCGTGATTCTGTCCCGCTCGTTCTTTAGGACTTACTTTCCAGATATAATTTATGAAAGAAAAAATAAATCGTTCTTTTTCTCACGCGTATTCATATTAAGTATATGGAGCGGGTGCGAATTAAGTACACTACAGTCGCTAGATCATGCGAACCTCACCAGAGCTTTATCTAAATCGAGGGGCGCCCGATATCTGGGCATCTTATTTCATGCCTATCGAACACCATTCAACTCATTTTCTGCCCATTAAATATGTGACTTTTCCCCCTATCCCTCTACTTGTCTTATAAGACCAACTAATCAGTTCACTTCACCCGAAAGTCTAATGTGTGATGATGAGGGAGGAGATGATGGTACACGACAATGACATAATATTCTCTTGCTCCAAAAGCATGTATTGGTGGCTCAACCTAGATTTGCCACTAATTTATTCACTTTAATCGAGAAGGACCAAACACGGTCAACGTTGCCAAGAGCCCATTTCTTTGCCTCCCATGCTTTCCCCATTTCCATGTGAACACGAAAGTTTGTCATGCCCATGATCATAAACAATCATTCTGTGTCCGAGGGTGCTCCAAACTGTCAATCATGACAGTAAGTCAACGTTTACATTGGTGCAACCATTTCTCTTTTTTTTTTTCGGGTCTTTTTTTTTTTTCTTTTTTTTTTTGGGTGTGGATCATCATTTTCTTAGAAAGTAAGTGATGTCTTTATTGACCAAATGTGTGAACCACATGGGAGCTTTCTTTTTTGTTTTCTCTCTTGCTTTGGTGAAGGAGGAAGCAGCATGTGGCATTTTGCTTGGGATGGTGGGCAGAGACAGGTGATTTCCTTGAGACTGTGGGGCTTGTGAATTGATAAGAGGGACGTCCGCAAGTCATTTAAGATCCCTTTGTCCATTTCAGCTTTGGCTTTACAGCTTGCGGCTTCTCGAGAGGGTCGAAGTTCTAGAGAAGAGCCTCTTGGAATTGCGGGGGGGACGTGCCGTGGGCTTATGAGTTCGTGTGTTGGTTTTCACGTTTTGGAAATTTGAAGGAGACGGTCTCTTGACCTGAAATCATTGAGCTACAGTGATGGTGTTCTGTAAAAGCTTGAATATGTGTGTTTCTTGCGAAACCGGCTAACTCGGATACCTTGGAATTCATGTTAAGATTATGGCGAGTCTCACGTAGAATGAGAGATGACTCGTGATATAAGAGGTATATTCGAAGGTTAATATATTACATCCTTTGAGGTTATAAGGGGAAGTACAAAAAAATTAATCAATTTAATCATATACTTTTTAATTAAATCAATTTAGGGGAAGTACATTTTCACTTTTTATTGATTGAGTCAATCCAATCAATTTACAAAATATGAAAAAATTTTAAATTAGATTGATTCAAATAAAACATTTAAAATTGAATTAATGTCTGTGTAATAAATATATGATTTTTTTTCGATATTTTTCTGAGGCTTTAATTATTTCACAAATTTTATATAAGATTGAATACTATTCATGGATTGACAATGATGAGTGGGAAATTAAGAACCTACGTAAGGTAGGTATCTAAAGAGATGTAGGTTAAGTGGTTAGACTTGACCTAGCAATTAGGCTTGAAAAAATATCTTGAGCATATACAATCGGAGGACTTAAATCGCACCGCCCAAGCAGGATGTTGAGGTATATATAATGGGAAAATAGAGCATACATCATTAATAAGAAGGTAAAATTACATAATTGATCTTATTCAATTATTAATATAATGAATGTAATATAACTATTTATCCTCTCAAATAGATTCAACATGATACCATGAAAGCAGTTGGCCCAATGATAGAACGAGAGACGAGTCGTGATATAAGGGGTACATTCAAAGCTAATATGCTACTTCTTTCAAGGTTCTAAGGAAAAAGTCAAAAAAAGTTGGTGCCAATTGAATTCTAAATATTTTAATTAAACCAATTTAGTCACATGTTTTCATATTTTGTTGATTGAGTCCATCCACTCAATTTACAAAATATGAAAAGATTTTGAATTAAATTGGCTCAATTAAAAAGTTTAGAACTGAAGTGATATTTGTATAATAAATTGTTGACTCTTTTTTTTTTTTTTTTTTGGTGATATTTTTCCCATATTTTAATTATTTCACATATTTTACATCAGATTGAATACTAGTCATGGATTGACATTGATGAGTGGGAAATTAGGAACCTACGTAAGTTAGGTATCCAGGGTGACATAGGTTAAGTGGTTAGACCTTGACCTAGCAATTAGGCTCGAAAAAATATCTTGAGCACGTATAATTGGAGGACTTAAAGTGCATGCCCCAATCAGGACGTCGAGGTATATATAATGGGATATAAAGCGTACATCATGAATAAGAAGATTAAATTACATGATTGATCTTATTCAATTCTTAATATGATGAGTGTTATATAACTATTTATCCTCTCAAATAGATTAAACATAATACCACGCAAGCAGTTGGTCCCAATGGTAAAAGATTTACTCATTTTTCACGAGATCACAAATTCGAATCACATTGGAGCGAACAAGAAACTTTCTGACAATTAGCATAGGGATGGAATTGCGGCAACGGGCTCGCAATCTCCAATTTCTAGGTCGTGAGGGGTGTGAAGTAGTAATGGATCAACTTGAACATCATATAGTGTGGCACGGAGCTATTGATAGTATCTAGAGAGGCTCGCTAGCACCGATCTCCCCTCTCCATCTCTTCACCCGTAAAATAAAACAATGGCGTTTTCGTATGTATAACCGAGTTTCCTTTTTTTTTATTTTATTATTTCCCTATTTTCTATGTTGCTTCATTTGCCAATGGGTTAGACTAACTTAGAAGATCGCTTGAGGAGGAGGCCGTGTGGTATATTGACCTTCAGAAAGATGGTGATCGGCTGGCCACGTTGAGCTTAGATAATCAAACATGTCGTGCATGCCGCGTGCCCGTATTATATAGCGGTTCTAGACAAATTAGGGAAAAAAAAAAAATCTGACATGATTAGATCGTCATCGAGGCTCTCGGTCCTGCACATAGGAAACTCCAATAATCTTGTTTTCAGAATGAAGCCCGTAGCTTTCATCACGTCATTTCTTTTAATCACGACATTTCCCGCTCAGCATGATGCCGATGGCCGGTTCCACCGCCCCATCGATCGATGAGGATTTATCTAATGCACGTAGAGACGCTATCCCTTTTGATAATTCAAAATTATTTGATTATTTTAACAGATAAATCAACCATTTGCACGAGTTGGGAATAATTTTTTTTAAAAAAAAAAACTTATTTTAGATGGAAATTACCCGAAAAATACTAAATGAATTATTGGTACGTTTGACTGTATATTTAATTTTGTCAATTAAATCTATTCTGTCAATTTTAGCGGAAATTGTTGAGTGGATGCCGGCCATCTCAGGTGACATAATCGGCACAACTGAAATTGACATGAACAATATTTATAATTTAAAAAAAAAAATTCCTAGGGCAAGTGAGGAAAACACTCACTCTCTCTTATCTCACACCTCTATTATCTCACATAGACATGCTATTCCCTTCGATAACTCGAAATTATTTGATTATTTTAACAGATAAATCAAACATTTGCAAGAGTGGGGAATATTTTTAAAATAAAATAAAAAAACTTGTTTTAGATGGAAATTACCCGAAAAGTAGTAAATGAATTATCGTATAGGTTTGAATGTATATTTAATTTCACCAATTAAATCCATTATGTCAATTTTAGTGGAAATTGTTGGGTGGATGCCGGCCATCTTACGTGATATAATCGGCACAACTAGAATTGACATGAACAATATCTATAATTTAAAAAAAAAAAAATCCTAGGGTAAGTGAGGAAAACACTCACTCTCTCTTATCTCACACCTCTATTATCTCATGTAGAGATGCTATCCCCTTTGATTACTCAAATTATTTGATTATTTTAATAGATAAATCAGCCATTTCCAAGAGTTGGGAATAATTTAAAAAAAAAAAAACTTGTTTTAGATGGAAATTACCCGAAAAGTACTAAATGAATTATTGGTACAGGTTTGAATGTATATTTAATTTTGCCAATTAAATCTATTCTATCAATTTTAGCGGAAATTGTTGAGTGAATGCTGGTCATCTTACGTGACATGATCGGCATAACTGGAATTGACGTGAATAATATTTATAATTTTAGAAAAAATCCTAGGGCAAGTGAGGAAAACACCCACTCTCTCTTATCTCACACCTCTATTAGCTCTTACTTTATTATTTTTTTTAAACCAAATTTTAATTATTTTTCTTTTTCTTTTTTCCTTCTTTTGTGTCAATCGTTAGCCTAACCATAGGCAAGCTGGCGACCAGCCGACCAGCAACCACAAGTGAACCTCGAGCTGGCTACTCGCTAGATCGATGAGCACCAGCGTTAAGCTTGCTAGCCTCAGGCCTCGTTAGATCGACGAGCCTTTTCAAGACTAATGAGCTTGAACTCACCTTTGGTCGGTGGCTCACCGTTGCCATTGCTATTACCCACGACAAGCTAAAGAAAAACAAGAATGAAGAGAAAAAATAAAAGGAAATAAATAAAAATAAAACAAAACAAAATTAAAATTAATTAAAAATTAATTTTAAAAAATAAAAATAAAAATTATTAAAAAGAGTGCACATATGAGAATTAAATCAATTTTTTCATACCAAATGGCATAAAATATTTTTTAATTTATTTTCAAGTCTCAACTGAACACCAAAAAATACTATAATTCTCCTAGAAAAATATTTTCTTTCTTGAAAAATGGCCCATTGAAAAAGTCTTTTTTTAATGCTATATTTTTCGCAAAACAAACAAAACTTTAGAGATAAGATGAAAAGAAAAAAAAGTTAGGTAAATTACGTGGAATTTGAATTAGGTATGAGAAAGTCGGAAATCAAGAAGCTCGCACGAAGCTCTCTCGTCACTTTCGTCTCCACGCCTCGACCAAGTTACTTCGTCATAACCGAAGCCCTGCCCCAGATGACAACTGCAACGCTGCTTTTCATTGCTGTGGGGGCTTGTATCCTTGCGTGCTGCGGAAAGAAGGAAGAGCCAACTAAGAAATTCCAATTTTCCACCCCATAAGTTACGGACATTTCCCTGCCGGACTCCATTTATTTAACTACCTCGTTATAGTTATCGACTCTAATGAATTAATATTAATACTTAATCCTCCCCTTCGTCGGATGCAAGATTTTTTTTTTTTTTGGTCAGTCCTACTCTATATCTATTCTACACTCACTCTCAGACTTTTGCCCTGCCTCTTGCAGGGCGTGGGTGTCGAAACCCACTCCTGAAACTATTTAGCAAGATGACTAGAGTCAAAAGTGACTTGTTTTATCCACTTGCTGGTGTAATTATCGATTGTATCGATCTATTTAGCAATTGGCGAAATGACCTTTGTCCTATGCGTCCCTAAACTAACAACATTGTTTCGACGTTGCTATCTGGACAAATTTATAGAGACAAATTATCGTGAGTATCTTCCTTTGGTCCTTTCGTGATAGGCCGCGGAGATCAGCTTTGTGAATGCAATAAAATTGAATGTCGAATTTCATCGCATCATAATATAATTCAGATATCTTTACTAGGGAAGATTATTTAAAGGAAGTCTAAATCTAAGCATGTAATCCACCTTCACTTAAAAACTTAAGGTAATGACTTATAGGTCAATTGGGATGTATATTAATTGCTCTATATCATATCAATTCTCTATCGCGGAAATCCTCTAATATAATTCATTCATACATGTATTCTAACGATCCGTTCAGTGCCAAGGAAAGTGGCAACCTCCGCCCGCGCTACATCCCACGTGAGGCTGTGGAACTTACAGCGCTCGATTTTCCTTGATGTCTTGAGAGCGACATGTAAGGAACGGGATCACCACACACATTTGTTGATTCTTATAGCCCTTCCCCTTTCTACTTTAGCAAAACGTGGGTGGAGGTTCACTTAGACTCTAGTGGCGCTTGTGACGATACTAGCCATTAGTACCAGAACCAGCATCACGGGAGCACGCCAAGGGCACAAGAAGACAAGGATCGTGGAGTCTAGCAAAGCCAGAAATCAAAGGAGGAAATGGGCCATTTCGCATGACATTTACACCAATTGAATGAACAAGAAGCGAACGAACGGGTCACATCCATCTGGATGGATAGAGACATTAGAGATTTTATGGGAAAGCATATGGAAAGTTACAAATCTAATGTATCAATACGAATTTAATTATAAATCTTTTAATTGAATCAACTTAATCTTAGACATTTTTATATTTTATTAACTAAGTCTATTCAGCCAATTTAAATTATAAATTACGGAAGTAGACATAGGGTGTCCTACATGATACAATTGACACTAATACGGACTTTTTTGTTTATAATTTTATAATTTTTTCCTTTTTTTTTCCTTTTTGTCGGTGGCTGGCGACACAATACAAGCACATCCACTCACAATTTAGGCTTGCCATAGGCGAGGTTGTGGCAACCTTGCATGAGCAAGGCCCAAAAAGAAGAAGAAAGAGAAAAAAGAAACGAAAAAAATCATATAAATTATATAAAAATATCAACTTAGGACAGCCTGCATCCATGTCAATAATATTTGACTTAAATTGGTCGAATGGACTTAATTTACAAAATGCGAAAAGATTTTAGACTAAATTGATCAAATTGAAAAGTTTAGAAATGAATTGATATCAATGCAATAAATATATAACTCTTTTCAATATTTTCTTAGGTTTTAATTATTTGGTTAATGCCACAAAAATCATAAACAGGTGCACTTGTGATAAATTTATTCTACACTAATTTTTTTATCACCAAAGAATTTAAACCGATATACTTGTGATAAATTTATTTTCTGTTAGTTTCCGTTAAATTTATAGTGAAATTGCTGAGTTGTATGACACCTAGTTTGAGATTTTATGGTTATACTAATTTTGTGAAATTTTTGTAATATTAATCTAATTTAACGAAGCGTATATTTGTCATAAATATACCGGTTTATGGTTTTTGACAGTCAAAAAAATTAATTTAAAGTAAATTTGTAACAAGTATACTAGTTTAGGATTTTTTGTTGTCATTTGGGGTAAATTTGTTACGGTGCATCTATTTGGATTTTTTTGTGGTAAAAAATTAATTTACAATAAATTTATCACAAGTATATTAATTTGAGATTTTTGGTAATATGGATCTTTAATTATTTCACATATTTTACATTAGATCGAATACTATTCATGGATTGATGTCGATGTGTGTGACATTAAGAACCTATGCAAGGTAGGTATCTAAAGAGAATAGGTTTAGTGATTCGACCTTGACCTAGCAATTAGGCTTCAAAAATATCTTGAGCATAAACAATTGGATGACTTAAATCTCACGACCCATTTGGGATGTTCAGGTATATATAATGGAAAAATAGGATACACATCATTAATAGAAAGGTTAACTTACGTAATTGATCTTATTAAATTCTTAATTTGAGGAGTGTTATATAATTATTTATTCTCTCAAATAGATTGAACCTAATACCATGAAAGTAATTGGCCCAATGATAAAAAAAAAATTTACCTATTATTCATGAGATCACGAGTTCGAATCACATTATAAAGAATAAGAAACTTTCTGACGGCCGGCATTGGGATGGAAATTGCAATAACGGGCTCACCAATCTTGGATTTCTATGTCATGACAGGTGTGAAGCCAACTCAACATCATATAGCGTGGTATGGCACTAATGGTAATGTCTAGAGGGGCTCGCCAACGCCAGTCTTCCCTCTCTACCTCTTTATCCATAAAATAAAACAACAGCGTATCAGTATGTATAATAGAATTTTTTTTTTTCCTTTTTTTCTTCCTTCTTTTTTCTATGTTGCTTTGTTTGCCAATGGGTTAGACTAACTTAGGAGATCGCTTGAGGGGGAGGTTGTGTCGTATTCTGACCTTCGGAAAGATGGTGATCGGCTGGCCACGTTGAGCTTAGATATGCAAAAATGTCGCGCATGCCCCGTGCTCATATTATATAGCGGTTCTTGACAAATTAGAGGGGAAAAATGAAAAAAAAATCTGACATGATTAGATTTAGATTGTCGTCGAGACTAAACTCCAATAAATCGGACTTGGTCCTTGCCACAGAAAACTCCAACAATCTTGTTTTCAGAATGAAGCCGGTTTCATGCAGCCTACAGCACGTAGAGCCGCTATCCCGTTTGATAACTCAAACTTATTTGATTATTTTAACAGATAAATTGACCATTTGTACAAGTTGGGAATTATTATTATTTTTTTTAAAGACTTATTTTAGATGGAAACTACCCGAAAAGTACTAATTAAATTGAACCAAACATGGTACGTTTTGACTATATTTTTAATTTTGCCAATTAAATCTACTCGGCTAATTTTAGCAGAAGTTATTGAGTGGACGCCGTCTGTCCTACGTAACATGGGCTGACACAAATGATGCTAATGTAAATAATTTTTGTAATTAAAAAAAAAAAATCTTAGCTTTTTTTTTTTTTTTTCCTTTTTTTCTTTGAAGCCCAATGAGCCTATGACCCTCACCACAAGCTTGGTAGAAAAATTTTTTAAAAAATTGTGGATAATTTTTCATGTCCACATGGATCATCATATATCACACCACTAGATTCCATATCAGTAAATTTTTATTAAAACTATCGGATTGACTCTATTGACTATTCAGCACGTGGCCAATGGTAAGGGAATTGGGGGATGAGGACACTAGTATCATAAATGTAGGGTTTGACTTTTACACTCTACAAAAAGGACAGAGTAAAAATTTGAAAGTAAGATGAGAGTCAAACTCCACTCATTTATGGGAAAACAACTTTTTGAAAAAAAATTTCTAGATTTTTCAATATTCGTTTCACAAAAATGAATTGGTAGAAGAAAACATTAGTCTTGTAAAATAAAGGAAAATATTTTTCATTTTTCAAGTAGGGAAAAATAATTTCCTAGGGAAAAATAATTTCTTCACTCATTCTCTCTCTTATCTCACACATCTATTAGCCTCCACTTTTTTTTTTAAAAAATCGACTTTTTTATTATTTTTATTTTTCCTTTTCTTTTCCCTTTTTCTTTCTTTCTTTCACGGTTAGTTGTTGGCAACTGATCACAGGCAAGTTGGTGATCAGTTGACCACCAACCACAAGCAAACCTCAAGTTGGCTACTCACTAGATCGGCAAGCACGAGTATCAAACTCGCTAGCCTCGGGCCTCATTAAATCAACGAGCCTTTTTAAGGCTAGTGAGCTTGAACTCACCTTTGGCTGGTTGTCGGTCATCACCGTCGATCGAAAAATAACAAGGAAGAAGAGAAAAATTAAAATTAAAATAAAAGACAAAATTAAAATAATTTAAAATTCATTTTTTTAAAATAAAATAATGAAATAAAAATTATTAAAAAGAGTGCATAGAGGAGAATCAAATCCAATTTTCCATATCAAATGACTAAAAATATGTCCTAATGCATTTTCAAGTTTCAATCGAATATTGGAAAATACTATTATTTTCTCATAAAATGTTTTCTTTCCTAGAAAATGGATTGTTGAAAAAACATTTTCCAGACATGTCACATTTTTTGCGAAACAAATAGACTCTTAGAGTTAGGATTGGCTAAAAAAATAATTTGGTAAATTACGTGGAAATTGAATTAGGTATGAGAAAGTTGGAAATCAAGAAGCTCGCACGAAGCTCTCGTCACTTTCGTCTCCACGCCTAGACCAAGTTACATCGTCAAACCCTACCCCAGATGACAACTACAACGCTGCTTTTCATTGCTATGTGCTTTCATTGTTGCAGGCGGCAGAAAGAAGGAAAAGCCAAATGAAAATGTCCAATTTTCCACCCCATAAGTTACGGACATTTCCCTGCCATAGCCCATTTATTTAACTTTAATTCCAATTATCGATTCTAATTAATTGATATTAATACTCAGTCATTCCCTTCATCAGATGCAAGATGTAAAGAGACAAAAGTGACTCTTTTTTTTGTTCCCTTGTGGTTGTAATCATCGATTATATCGATCTATTTAGTAATCGGCAAAATGATTTCTATTATACATTCGTCTCCAAACTAACAACATAGTTTCAATGTTGCCAACCGGAGAAATTTAGAGGGACAGATCATCGTGAGTATCTTCCTTTCGTCCTTTCGCGACAGGCCGAAGAGATAGCTTTGTAAATGCAAATGGGGTCGCTTCTTCATCGGTGGACAAACATATTGGGTGCCAGCTCTCATTGTCCTGAGACAGAATAATATAGCGAGACAAGTCTCCATACCATAAAGACTCCAAACAGGCTTAACTTCCCAACACTTCCATCCTAGTTCGACTCCGCTCGGCGCGGAGGAAAGGGGCGACCTCCCCACCTCACTTGCTACATCATATGTCACCCTGCGCGACCTACAGCACCCTAATTTTCCTCGACGCCTCGACAGGGACACGTAAGGAGTGGGATTACCACACACTCATGCTGCCGATGTGTGCTCCACTTTTCTAGTCCTTCCCCCTTTCTACTTTTAGCAAAACGTGGGTGGAGTTTTCCATCGGCTCTAGTGGCGCTTGTGATGATACTAGCCATCAGTACCGGCACCCAGCGTCACGAGAGAGCACATCGACGGCATAAGAGGACAAGGATCGTGTGGTCGTCTAGCAAAGCCCGGAAATCTCGAGGAGGAAAATGGTCCATTTCAACGTGACATCTACACTTCCGATTAGAAAAAAAGGGGAAGCGAACGAGGGGGGGATCACGTCCATCTAGATCGATGTGGACGTTGGAGAAAAGGAGATGTGGAAAAACTCGACCACAAGGAGATGGAGAAAGTGGTCGGCGGGGCCTACCTGGGGAAGAAAAGATCGGCAGCGAACATCGCACGTTAGGAAAACGGGAAAAGAAATAAGGATGTTTTCCACTTTTCCACCCTCCTCCCCCCCACGCCCGCAATTGAGCAATGGGGCGGCGCCACGTGTGCGGAGGTGATGAATCCCGGTTGGAGGAGAAAGAGATCTGCCTCGCGAGGCCGGTGTTAGGTAAATAGGCTTGACAGGTGATGTATCATAAAAAATAAATATTTAAGAGGTAGCGAGAATAAAGATATAAATAACCAAAATTAAAAAAAAAAAAAAAAAAAAAAAAAGGAAACCTCTGAATCTTATCCCACTATACCTCGGCGAGGCTATACAATGTGGTCCATAAATTATATATCAGTATATAATGTAGTTCCTTAATTTTTAATTTATTTAATTGAATATCTTAACTTTTTATATATATTCAATTTGGTTATTAAAAAAAAAATATATGGAAATGTTAAATATTGTCATTCCATTAATTCAAATTCAAAGATAATGTTGAATAGTTTAAGGACTAAATCATAAATGTCTCATAAAAGTAAATATCTAAGAGGTAGAAGAATAAAGATATGAATAACCTCTGAATTTATCCTATTTGTGGTCCAAAAGTTACATTAATATATAATGTAGTTTCTTAATTTTTAATTTATTTAATTGAATATTTGAACTTTTGATATATATTCAATTTGATCATTAAATTATATGGAAATGTTAAATATTGTTTCCATTAATTCAAATTTAAAGACAACGTTGAATAGTTTAGGGAAAAAAATTACCAAGTTGATCAATGGCAATTTAAAATCTCAAAGTATTTAATATTAGGCTAAAGTTTATGGACTATATTGAAAAAAATTAGAAGTTCAATGGCCATATTGTATATTGGGCTAAAGTGTGGAGACATTTTCATTTTTTTTATTTAACTAAATAGTGCATACTTTTTTTGGGTCGATAACAAAAGAGCGCACACTTATGCATTTACAAAAGAAGAAGGAAATTAAATTTGTGATGGGATGAAATGGATTTAGAGATTTGAAATGGTTCATGATAATATTTTAAACGATTACAATATTGTGGAAATCTAAATTCAGTTTCGAAATAAGGTAATTGGAGGATTAGTTTGCAATTACTCTGCTTATATAAATTAAGACTATGTCAATTGTGTCATATAAAAAAAAATCTTAAATAAAGGCAAGGGTTTTCATTGAATTTTTAGCAAATTTTGAAGTTGAAATGTGTACTTAGATCTGCTCATATATAATCGAGATTAATTTGTAAAAAAATCAAGTGATAAACTCCGAATAAACATATAACTAGTAAGTGAGACAAAAATTGTTGACAACTAGAAAATAATCACAATCAAAGATATGTATTTCATTACCTGCCTCGTTTCAAAAAGTTTGAGAGGGCAAAATTTGGGGAAAAAATATCTCATTGCTCGTATCATATATAAATTTTTTAATGAAATCCTTTTTATATATTTATCTTTGCTTCAATAATTAGTCCGCACCTATACATCCGCGAGGATCCGACATCTTTCCCTGTTTGCGCGATTGAATAATATAAAGTCGGTTTTCGGGTGTGCAAAAAGAATTGCGAGAGTGCGTCGGATCAAGCGTTGGGCTTTATTTGGTGATTAATTGTGCGATAATTTCCAACCTAATCTCGAAGAATTATATTTAACTTTGCGAGGAACCGACGAACTTCTCAGCATGCCACACGTAATGCCCCCGGCATATAAAGCAAAAGCGTCCACTAGAGAACATAAGAATTCGTGCCTAGATTTCATTTGGGACCAGATTTCATTTAGGACCTTTTGAATCGACGATTATGACATGCGATGGCGTCGTCGTAAGACAAAGAGACACGTATCTCAAACTGGATGTATCCATCATCTCTTTTCCCGTAACCTTATTGACCATTTCTCGAGTATGTTTTGCTTTTTGTTGGTACGTGTTTGGGGGATTTTGTTGGTTGTGTCCTAATAACGCTATGGGGCTTGCTTACGCTCTTTGAAGGAGAACATTTTGCAGTTTGTTACCTCTTTTAGCAAGATAAAAGAGACCTCTAAGCTCGAACTCTAGGAAGAGTTTTAGGAGGTGTCTAGTGCTTTGAACATTAGTCTTTTTCCATGCTGTTCATATGTCCTATGAAATTGTTATTAGGAAAGTTGAAATGGAAGTCCTATGACTGTGAAATTTTTATATAAGAATGAGTTTAGATCAATGGTAGAAAAGGTTATCTAACTTTGATGTAATTCTAGTTCTGAAATTAGAATTAGTCCTTTAATGAGGAAAGTGTAAGTTAGTACTAATTAAGAAACTCATCAAAAACCTCATTGGTGGATCAGAACAACTTGCCTACAAAGGAATTGCCATATTCCCCTTTCTCAATCAGATTAGTTTGATTTTCACTAATCTGAATTTGAGGAGATGATTGTTAGGGAATGCGTTGTCTTTCTTTCTGTTTTCTCATAGGATTCCCAAGGTACCTTACTGTCGGTGGGTCCTATCTTCGTTTCTTTTCAAGTCAAGGGTTCGCGGTGAGCACAGAGGTCCTCTTTGGAATTGCCCTAGTATGGTTATGTAACCCCTATGCCATGTAATGGCTATGATAGACCTCCCAAAAAAAGACGAATGTAGAAATCGTATTGAAGGAGATTTTAAGAGAAAGTGCCAACAAGCAACCAAATAAAGAAATACTCCAATTTACAATCCGATAATACTTCTCGTGATATTCTAAGATAAAAAAAAAAAAACAAAATTTTTCTCCTAACATGTAAAGTCAATGCTTTAAACCATGTTTTGTCGATAATTATATTTAACAAATGCCCTTGTAACTTTTACGTGAGCGTTTCTAGAGTATTCATTAACAAGACCCTTATTTTAATAAAGCCTTACTCGAGAGGTACCGCCGTCTCTTTTGAGTACTAAAAGCGAATGCAAAAGGCCTAATGGCCAGGGAGGGGGTGTTTTAACAAGACCGTTGTTTCTTAAAGAGCTCAGCATTTTGCCTTCTCCCTTTTGACATTTTCCACGTTAGGAAACGACCTCCCAAACGATCAAGCGTCGTCTGAAATTTTATCAGAGCAACACGTAATGATAAATCATCAAGAGAAAAGAAAACGGCCTTTGCGTCCACCTTCGAATCTCTCCTTGTTGTCGTTGGTGGCGGCGCTGCGTCGGACGTCGCTCTTCGTTACTATCCACGACGGAGGGACGTCGTTTTGTCGTGGGACGAACGCTCGCTTCGACGTTAAGCACCGTGCAGCTTTGATGGAGAAGAAACAGCTGGCTATTATACGTTCAACGCCTTGTAAGATGCGAGTGGAATAGTCTCATGGACAAGTTGAGTGCATAGAAAGAATTTGTTCGTCACGTATACGTGTACAAGTGACGTCATTCTTTTGCATTATTGCAATTTTGTGTGGTGGGGCATCATTTACACCTCCGTCTGTTTTTCCCAAAAGCTCTTGAGATTGATATTGAGACACATGTTAACGATGTATTCATAGCATCTGACTTAAGGGTTATGATGGTTTTAAATTATCAAAATAGTGGTGTTGGATTTCTTAAATGCCGAATCATGCATTCGTTTAGCAATGATGGAAGTATAAATTGCGTCCCCACCCACTAACTAGAAACTTTGGTTGTCCTGAGAGAACCTAGTGTTTCGAAAAAGCACTCCTCCTGACCACCTAGTCATCGAGGCTTATTACTCCAGAGCATTAGCATTTGCCAACATTGTTAAGAAAACTGATATGTCCATCGTTTATCAGGTGATCTCGATTCATTAGACTCCACCGAAGTATTCCTCGTATACACTTAACACCAGTGGATCGATGTTAGCTAATCCGGTTATGGCAGGCGGTGAAGCGAGGAAGGCCGGCTTCTGAATTTCGACTGATGCCACTTATTCTTGATTGCAGGACACTCATGAAACAATTTGCCCGATGGAAGAAGACGAAACGCATCCCCCTTGAAGCAAACCGATGCATGTAGATGCCATTGCAATGCAGATTTTAGAAGTGGTTCTTTGATAGGGGAATTTAGAGTTACAGTTCTCTGTTGAGCCCAATCAAGCCTTTTCCAAGGCCCAATGCAACCATTTTCTGATGAATAACAGGCCATTTAGTTATGTTTATAAAGACGAGGAGGCTAATCAACGCAAATGAAAGTTGATGACTCGATTGAAAAATTAGCAGATGTAAAAGAACGAAGAAACGCAAATAAGTAATTTAAATGAGAGTTAGTAATCCAAAATCAGTTGCTACTTTAATTTAACAATCTTGGTAATTTATTTTAATCTAAGTCGGTAATTTTTTTTATAAAAGTTTGTAAATTCGAATTTAAGTTATATCAATAAAACTTAGCAAAATTCTTTATTTTTTCGGGCTTAAAAATAAAAACAGGTAAGTTATGGCGAAAATCAGTAATTTTCAAATTGTTTTTAAGGAGTTAAAAATTTCATAAAAGTATTAATAGCTATTAATAATTTACATAAAAAAGAGTCATCGATTGGTCTACCTTTTAACGGTCGATTTTTTGATACTTATTAACCGTACAGAAATTTAATAGCACGATTTTTCTTTTTTCGCACGTAACAATAGAATTCTATCCATTCTCTTGATTGCATGGCCTCCGTCCTTTAAGACAGCGATGGTGATGGCATGACACGCTGAGGGGAGATGTGAAAACAAGGAAAAATTCATAGGCGTTAGCAAAAGGACAAAGATTGAAGGGCAGCCCCGGAACAGATAAATAACAAAGAAAATCATCTAAATAATAAATATGATGTTGACTAGAGCAGTAAGGTGTTCCATAGACGCTATTGGCATGAATGGAACATGCGGCTTTGCGTTGACTGATGCAAGGTCTACGGCATCGCATCGAGATTTTCTAGGGTACAGAACCATAACGAGTATCCTATGTTGTTGATTTTTTTTATTTATTTTTGTGTTTACAAGGTTGATTTATCTCAAAATCGAAAATTTGCTTGACGAAATATTGGTGCCACAGGTGAAGTAGAGAGAGGCCACTCCATCTTCCTATCCTTTTTGAGAATTTATCGAGAAAAGGCTCGCTTTTGCAAAGACGAGAGGGAAACACCTTGACATTGAGTGAGCCCCTCAGACTCCTAGAGAGCATGCCCAAGCTTAAAGAACATGGTCAGCTTTAGCAACCTCCACTCACATCTGATGAGTCTGCGGTGACAGGATTTACTTAATGGGCAATTGATGCTTCATTGACACTTTAAGTCGAATCTTCAAATGATAAATGAGACTTATCCCAAACCCATTCAAATTCTTAGATCTCTTGTTATCGATTAACATGATGCTGTTTGAAGTAATCATCGCCCCACTTCTTTCGACTTTCAAAATTAGATTTTTTGCTATTAGATAGCATCCTTAGATCACATGGGAACACAAAGGAGGGATCCACCTCACTAACCCCTCCATAAATTACTCATTTTATTTTGGTTTTAAAGAATTCTTTCGATTTTTGGCCCCACTAAATTTCTTAAAGAGGTGTTGGAGAACCCCTCTTCTACATTTTTCCTTCAATTTGCCCTGCAATCACCTCAAATAGCTATATAACGAATAGATCGAGATAGTTGCTAGACAAATAATATTATATTCAATCTCATACTTGTCAACTTTACTTTCCAAGGTAAAAAAAACCCTATAATATCTATGTAAATCGACAAAATTTACAAACGTAAGATTAATGATTAAGCTAGCCCTCATCTAGGAACGAGTTCTAGATCCGATCCTAAAGGTAGCAAAAGTGTTTTCCAAAAGTGTAGATTTCTTTCACGCACGATTATGTGAGGAAGCTACTTGGCTTAGAGGGAAAAAAAATTTCACGTTCTAAACGCGTGATTAGCAAGCCTTGATTGGTGCTTAAGGGGCGCATCTCTATCTTTTTCGACTCAAAAGGGAAATCAAATATCATGTGTATTGATCGACTTCATTGCCAAAAGCCATAGTGAATCGGCCCAGTCGCTCCGGGCCCAGGCCCAGTACTCCCGGACCAGGCCCAGTTAAGTTACAGATCCAATTGACCCCAAAAGCATTTCTACGCTTTCCCGATGCAACTTGCAACTTACGAGCGAAGTCAGCACCAGGCGGACCCCACAAAGAGGAGGGGCCCACGCCTCGGTAGGTCCTTTCTGTCCGCCACGTGTCGGCTACGGAGCCACCCACAGCCCCCCGCGGCGGAAAGGCGCTCGGGCCCCCCGGGCCCCACCTGACGATGCGAAGAACTCTCTAGACCTTTCCCTCTCTCGTCCGTACTCCGAATCTCCGATATCCCCGCGCGTGCGCGCCACGCCCCCAGGCACGTGACGCGCTCGTGACCAAACCCCTCGTCACGTCCCGACTCCCGAGTCTTCTGGGCCGTACTCGACTCGTCCTCCTCTGACTCATCTCTCCGAGTCCGAGTCCCGGGACGAACGACTACACATTGATTTAAATAAGCCGAAAAAGACACTTTTTCTTTTTCCTTTTTTTGGCTAGGAAGAAAAAGACACTTTTTCTTTTTTCTTTTTTTTGCTAGGAAGAAAAAGATGCTTTTTTAATCGATGAAGAAGCACAGTCCAATTTGTGGTCATCCTACTTCTAGGGTTCTCTTTCTTTTTCCTTTTCTTTAAATCCATCGCTAAAATTCTATCGTAATTCCCAACTTAGACTAATCATAATTATCTAATTTGCTAATTTGAATTTTGTTTAGGTAATACACTTTCTTTGACTGAAAATAGTGGTTAGCAGTTTGTTGAGATTCAAATCAAAACCTTAATTATAATATGAAGCACGATCTAATTTATGGTCATCATATTTTTGGGGTCTTTTTAAAATCCGTCACCAAAAATTTATTCATAATTCCCAAGTTAGATTAATCATAATTATCTGATTTGCTAATTTGAATTTTATTTAGCTAATGCACTTTCTTTGACTGAAAATAATGGTTAGTAGTTTGTTGATATTTCGATTAGAGTCTTAATTATAACATAGAAGGGCCTAAAACGTTGGTGAGTTTGCATTCCTTTGTGTCCATTCATTTGAAAATTCATTATGGGAAAGAAATAATATCCACATGAACAAATAGTATCATCTATGTCTTATAGGTGGTGTTCTTTTAAAAGAAATTTGTATGATGAGTGGATCGTGATCGAGCAATTGAAATTAAAGTGACTCTATTTTACATCTTACTCAATTATGAGATCTCAAATAGATTTCCACCTAGATAGAATATTCTACAAAGCACGAGATTACAATTTTTTTTTTATTTTTATCCTTTTGATGCGTGCTAAATTCTCTCAAAATGAATTCATTTTGACTTTCGTCCTTTTCCTTTTAGATAATCACTCATTATATAAAAGCCATGTTTTATTCGCTAAAGAATCCATAAATTTGAAAGCCAAACCTCACTCCCCATCTCAAACTTCCTTTTTATCTAAAAAAATTAGAAAACTACTATAGTCCAAAATCTACTGTTGAGTGCAGGAATTGCCAAAATTTCTCCAACATCAATTAATTAAAAATCCTTCATTGTCAAATCCTTTATCTTTATCAATACTCTCACATTTGTATCAAACAATAATAAATTCCTAATATCAACGATTTGGAAAAAATAATAGTGATCTTGTGGAACGTAATCATAACGTAGATTTAAGATTATAGTTAAAATTTGCGAATTTTTTATACAATAAACAAGTTCGGGCAGAATTAGAATCGAATAAAAAATTTAGGTTTTTTTCTTTTGGTGGAGAATTAGATGATAAATAGTGTGTCCAAGAGAAACAAAAAAAAAAAAAAAAAAAACCTAATTCATTATATTAGGGAGGATGGTTTAATATTAATTTTCCGGCCCCGGTGGCGAAGCGAGCAGCCGCCATGGCAGTCATGATGGGATCGTAGGTGGGAAAATGAGCCTATGACCGGTTTCCACCGCCTCGCAGGGAAGCTCCAATCGTCGTCCTCCGCCGCCCTCCGATCGACGTACGCCCTCTCCCTCCGCCTCGCCCGCGCCTCCCTCCGCCTCCTCCTCCGCCCCCTCCGCCCCCTCCTCTCCCCCCCTGTTCTCCCGCGGCATGGACGACCTCCTCGCCCCCGACGACCACCTCTTCGACCCGGACGCCGGCTCCAGCGCCGGCGCCGGCGCCGGCTCCGGCTCCCGCTGGCTCCTCCTCTACGACGCCGACCACGCCGACGGCGCCGAGGACGATCGCGGCGAGTCAATCTACCTCGTGCCCTACAGGTGACGAGATTGTTCTTGTCCCCCTCCTCGTCGCTCTCTTTTCGCCTTTATTTTAATATTTTTTGGTTTCGAACGCTGTGGTGAGGCGCGGTTCCTTGCGGCTTTCGTTTCGTTCGAGTGATCGGTGAGGGCTCCGGTAGGTTGATCGGTGTGTTTTGTCGCGTTCGGTTTAACCGTGTCAACGTCAGTGACGCCGCCAATTCCTGTTGGACTGCTGGAAAAGAATCACTGGGGAAGTGAAGTGGTGGAATTTGTTTTTCTTTCATTTTATCGCAATTCGATGGCCAATGTGAGGCTAGTGATCGTGTTCCCTTTGTTTTTGGCCTTAGAAGTGTTGGAAAGCGACCCAAGGTAGTGTTTTTGCCGTTTTCTTTGCATGCTCTGGTGAGAACGAGCCGCAGAGATGAATCTTCAGCGTTCTTTAGTGGGATGAATTTGCATACGGATATCACTTGCTGGCGAATCAGTGATAAGGGTCGTTCAGAAGGAGAATTAATCGTAAGGTGATGCATGATGTAGTTCAACAGAGGACAAGAATAACCGAGTCGAAGGAATTATAGTAGTTAATGCTGAAATTTTCACTTTTTACTGAATCCTCATCATCGGAGTTAGACTTGCAAAATGTGTTCTTTCATGAGATATTTGCATGGCAAAAATGTTGGAGCCGCTCCAAACTGTCTGAAGGAGTTCCTCATATGGCAGATCCCAAAAGCTGGCCTACTCCATTAAGTGACATACTACAAGCAAAGCTCTGGAAAATGATAAATGACTTCTAAAGAGAATGCTTTCTATACTTAAGTTGCTTAGGAGATGACATTACTCCTGAAAATTATGAAGAAGTATCAGCAAAATGTCTATGTACATATAATTGATGAATCTCGCCTCACCAGCAGAGCCTCTTCGTGTCCAAGTGATGAATCCACTGTCTTGCTTCGGTTTTTGCATAATGCTGCCTGAGAAATTTTGTGTGTTTTACAGGCATGGAAAGAGGTTGTATTGAGCTTAGTTTACTGATGGATGGACGTTTGCTTTCTGTATTCTCATCTTTCTGCCTCTAAATGTCAGGTGGTGGATAGAGACAAGGAACAATGTGAAGGAAGTAGTGGGTACCTTGTACACCACTACTTCAAAAGAAGATTCTGCCCTGCAAATCTCGCTGGAAATGAGAAGGGAAAACTATCATAAAAGCGATAATAAGGAAGAAGGGTTTTCAGGTGGCGAGTTTGCTTTAGTGCCGGAAACAATATGGTTGCAGACTCTTAAATCGTGAGTGGATGTATTTTTAATATGGTTTCCTTAAATGTGTGCTACTGAAAAAGGCATTCTTTGTAGAACATGGTAAATATGGCTAGTTAGTCTCACTATAGCTTATATCACCAGGAAATGTTTTCAATATGAAAAATGGTTTGTTTATTGTCTAGTTGATTTCAGTTTTTTAAAATGAACTTAAAATAGTATTCTTTTGTTTGGTTTCTACGTTTACATCAGCTGCATTACTGTGATTTCACCTAGTCAGTGAAGGCAGTTAGTTTTGTTGTGATGTGGAAGTTGGACTGTATGTTGGAGGCCTATACTTTTTATATAATGTGGAAGTCACATGGCATGTTGGCTTTAATAAGGGAAATTGCTCCTGTAATATATGGTAATTAAAGCACTTAACCTTGGATTAATAGCACCATCCACATAGTTAAGCTTGCTCTTTTTTGCCTTGTTGTGAAAAGAACCTTATCCGTTATCTGAATTTCAAAATATTAGGGAAAAATTATATGCGGCTCTACTTGTCAAAATTTATGTGTCATAAAAGATTCATGCCTTTGAGGTTACAAAATGTGAAAGTGCTTGCTGCAAGAATATAGAAAAGCAAAAAAGATATTCAGACACACTCAAATTCAATGCTAGGAACTTCTGACCTCAAGGCATTCAAGAAGAATAGCCTGGGCAATCTCAAGTTAACATATTTTCAAAGGGATAGCTGGCTCATATCTCTCAAAATGAAAACACGACTTGTTGAGCACAGGGAAGTGAAATTAAATAGCACATGCTTTCTCATCATTAAACAAATGCTATCTCATGCACAGTGTGACCCGGCTGTGAGATGTGGATGATAAGATTGATCAAGAAGATGAACGAAGAGGAGCAACAGAAATATGTGATTAATTTGGAGGCCATTATCCCTTACTTTAGACAAGTAACATTTGCAGAAATGCATCATGAGATGCATCTAGTTAAACCCTCTTACAGCGAGAACTTTACAAAATTGAATAACTGCTAGAAAATGAATGTGTTCTATAAGAGAATTTCTGCATTTGTCATGTCTTCCTATGCTTATTTCCTTTTCTGCAGGTTTGCGTTTATACTTGCAACTTTATGGCATTGTTATGACATATATGCATAAATGATGGATTTGACTCTCTTGCATTTGCATGGCCAACCATTTGGCCTGTTGATCATGCATGTAATTTATATATTGGAAGCTGATGGTGTGAATTAGCAACTGTTTTGTTAATTGGGATATAAATCCACATACTAGATAATTATTCAAAAGAGAGTCTATAATATAAATAAATAGGTATTAAACTTATCTGCCTAGCTTTCCTACAGAAGCACGTGTAAAAGTGAGATGTGATGTGCATACCTTTTCTACAGGCACAATGACTCTATTGGAGTGAATGATATCAGCACAAAGAGCCAGATGCACGATGTGTTTCCTTTGCAGATCAGGCTTTCTGTTTCCCAGGAAACAAAATCATTGAGAGCACGTATAAGCCTAATGGTGGGTTACCTCTTCCTAGCTACTCTTTTAGCTAATGGTGCTCTAAGCTGCAAATTTATGACAGCTCTGGATTAAGTATATCATTGTTATTGATAGTAATGGTGCTCATTTCCATGTTCTGAGCGTCTGTTTCATGATCTCATTCCTTTGAATTAATAAATTGTTGCTTTGACTTTTTCCCTGCACATATGAAAAATTTAATATAAGATGCAGTTAGTCCTCTGGTAGTTATGGGGTTGGTAAGGGCTTGTGGATTTAAATAGGCTAATTGAGTTTGCAAATAATATTGATGTTTGCATCACTAGCCAATGAATCAGGAATTGATTGGCTTGATTAAGTGAAACAGTATTTACACTGCGCATGGACTTCAGATGAGGGAGAAATCACAAGTTGCTTTCACATCTGAGAGAGTATGTTTTAGGTGAATAGCAATTCTGTTTTCTTTCAATGTATTGACTTGAAAAGCTTAATAGTTTAATCCAATAAGCACTCATGAACTGTGTCTTGTCTAAGTTCTTGAAAGCATTTTTGTAGAACCCTAATTTCTGCACACGCAACCTGGAAATTTCTGAGAGAAAAAGGATACTTTTGGGACTGGTTAAATTGCGGATATGCTCCTTTGTCACAAGAGGAAGCTTATGCATAATAATAATAGGGGCTAATGGTTGTACAACTTACTAAATTTTTTCAAACACAGAAGTTGATTGCAAGTATGTCCAGTGCTTATTTCAAAATCTTGTAATTGTTCAATTGCGAACTGAGTCTACTGATCAATATTAATAATCATCCTCTCATCATAGAATTCTAATGTTAACAACAATCACATCATTTGATTTCCTCTTTGTAACTTAAGGAGGTACAGACGCCTTCTTTGAACCTGGTGTCCTGATTTTGCAGCTATCTCTTACTTTCCATTAATGAATCCTATTTCTCCTGAAATCCTCTGTCTCATATGGCTGTTTATAATAGTAATCCTTTGACTTGCTCATGGTTGACAGCTCCAATAAGCATCATCTACTGTAAAGAGCATGTGCTCCCAGTGTCATACCCTTTATCTGCTGTCAATTTACTTCTCATGGTCACGAATGTATGGGGTCATATGTTGTTTAATTATATCTTAGAAGCTTTTTAACATGTTATTGAATTGGATTTGGAAATGACGTGTTCCTGATGGAATTTTGTATTCTGTTCTTGTTTGAGAAATGGCTTGCTTACTTCTTTAACTAATGTATTAAAGCTAGATGTTAGTGCAGGAACTTTGCATCTTCCAAAGTTATTAAAAGAGAAGATGGAGTACATGACATATGTGACTCACTGAGCATGGTTTTTTATTTTTATTTTTTTTTAATAATTCTGGTGCATAGTGACCACCCCTTGTTTAGAAGTATGCTTTAGCTGCCCATGTCTCCCTCACTTACTCCTGCTTTCTTCTTAGCCCATGAACATCCTTCCATTTGCCTTTGTAGAAGTTGTGTTGTTGGAAGATGTGTCATGAATAATATGGGGAAAAAAAAAAGAGAGACAGAGAGAGTATATAATAGGCTCCATTAAGTACTAAGAGAAGATTCAGTGGCCGAAAAAGAAAAGTTCTATGACGAGATTCAGTTAATGAAGGACTACAACAAGATGAAGGTGCATAGCAGCTAGTCCATGGTTCTTACGGATTTTTGTCTGTTTTGCTTGATATTATGAGTGTTTTTCAGTTACAATTGATGGTCCGTATTAGGGTTACATCCACGTAAGGATTTAAAAATCCAAACATTCCCAGTTTTTACTGGTCTATACCACCTGTTAATGAAAATGAATGAACTTTTTCCAGGATAATCCTATTGAGTATTATAGGAAGGCCTGCAGTATTTTTCGACCTGAAACTGAGCTGGTAAGTTATTCAACATGCATCCGGTATTGCAGATGAAGTGGTCCAAGATTTGTTCTCAGGTGTCTAACTTACAATCACCTTTGAACAGTTGCGCATATGGGACTTTTCAGGGCAGACCACCTTATTTTTTGTGGATGATGGGAACGACTTTGCTGCTGACTCTCCTAGACATTCAGGACGAGAGGTGCATATCTCAATTTGTATATGTTTTCTTGGTTTCCTATTATGGTAGTTGAGGTAGCTTCTGAAAGCAAACTGGCAGGATAAGCTTCTGTGCTGGTTGCACTATTCTGATTGCTTAATCATGTTGAGCCATGAGTAGGGTGAGTGAAATTCCATTTAAGAGTTCTATGTCATCTTATGGTTGTCTTTTGATAAAATGAGAACTATCTTGCTTGAGATTTTCTCCCCTTTTCCGAGAGGGAAATAGGGGACAGCAAGGTGCTGAAATCCAATCTAAAGCCCAATTGCAAGTCAGAGATATACAATGTCTAAATGATTGACTTGCCACTATAAGAGACTTAACATTTTGAATGATTAGCCTGTGATGGTAATGACTTTGAATAAAATACTTCAGCAATGCAACTTTACATCAGCCAATCTTATTTGATTAATCTTTGTAAAACAGTCCCAAGTTTAAATTTGTGATGGAGTGGAAGAAGTGGCGTCAGTGGCATTTCCTTTGACCTCATAAATAGAAAGATAAAGAAGAGTTCTTAATAGCTTCAGTTGTTGAAATTTGTCGTTAAACGGTAATTTTTTGGTTTCATAAAGAGATGAGATGAACGATATGGATTCTACACTTGAATACAATATCTTAAAACCATGCTGGAGATCAAACCTCTTTGCTGACTAGCATTGGGTTTAATTGCTTGGACCTGCTGGGCGCTTCAACTTAAGTGAGGTTGTCCAGGTAATACTAATGTTTGTTTGGCTGTACTGATAAAGGCAATTCTTTCTTTTTCTCTCTTTTTTTATTTATGAAAGAAAAGCATTTTGATTTATAAAAAGTTGAGAAGAAATTTTGTTCAGGTTTGTATGTTGATATATTTACACTTTGAAAGGTTGTAGGCAAACGTCATGTCGTGAGAGCCACAAGAAGATAAAAGAAAACAAAAATATGAAGTAATGCCACCTAGTCATGTTGGAGTGAAGGCTTGCCTGGATGTTTTGCTTATTTTAGATTGGTTCAACTCTTCTTCTATGCACTGTCTTGGTTTCTTTGAAATGGATGAACTAGGTTTCTTTGCCCTAATAATATTAAAGATAACTGCAACTCAATCGGCAAGAAGACACACATTTCTATCTTCGTACGTGCGCATCCTTGGTTTTCTTGAAATTGTAGCAGTAAGTTCTTTGCCCTAAAAAATGTTAAAGATAGTTGCAAGTTAGTTGGCAAGAATGCACAAATTTCAATGGGGCTGTGGGTGTGAATTTCTAAACCAGTGATGTTTTGTATTGTTTAAAATACTGAGTTTGGTCAATTGGGTTAGCAGCATATCGGTTCAACTGACTGAGGTGGGTCAACTTCTGTTTTTGACCGGTCTTCACCACAAGCAGTGTTAATATATTAACTGACCAGAGGCCAGTTGCTGGTTGAATTATCTGATCTGGTACTGAAAACATTGGTACAATGTTAGATTTTTTATTGTTAAGGCATGGGATTTAAAATGATTTGATATGTATGAATATTCTTCCCTCTAATTCAGATACCGCCTTATTTTTTTCTTTGGTAAGTGAGGAAATAGTTATCTCTGAGTTCCAAGGGCTAGCTTGTATATTTCGGACTAATTGTATCCAGAACTTTGAGTAAAGCACATGATCTCCCAATAAGTTTGATTCTTACAAAGAATAATCATGAGGAGGTCCCTACTTCAAGCTCCTATTTCTTGATAAAGTGAAGAATTCTACATCTATATTTGGTTTTATCTTTCAACAGTATTTAATGAGAAAAATTGTTCATTCTCATGTGACATTTGCATATATTGAGGATATTGCTTTTAGTTCTTAGCTGTTTATTGTCTACAAGTTAGCTGATCTTTGCATAGGAAATCCTCTTCACTTTCTTATATTTATGCTCGTCATTCTAGATTTTGCTGGAATTACAAGTCCATGGTTTGTCAAATTCTGGGAATGGCATGCGAAGGAGGGAGGTTAATACAACATTCACTGACTCTAGAATGGGCAGTACCTTTTCCAGTGGCATATTAAGATTGAATGGGAGCATTGACATCTTCCAACCGGATGGTAGAACATATAGCTTATCAGAATCTGATGGTTATCACGGAGAGACCGGCCTTCTTGGCCTTAAAGGACTCCAAAATCTCGGTAATACTTGCTTCATGAATAGTGCTATCCAGTGCCTTGTTCATACGCCAAAGGTTGTTGACTATTTCCTTGGAGATTACAGGAAAGAAATAAATTCCACAAACCCTCTAGGAATGCAGGTTGGCCTACTTTACAATTCACAGAAGAAGAAATTGCTGCATGGCAATAATGCAGTCGTTTTACTCCCTCACCTGTAGTAATTGCTTCATCTCCAGGGTGAGCTTGCTTTGGCTTTTGGAGAACTTTCAAGGAAGCTATGGTCTCCAGGAACTAACCCAATTGCTCCCAGAGCTTTTAAATCAAAACTAGTGAAGTTTGCTCCTCAATTCAGTGGCTATAATCAACATGATTCTCAAGTTAGTTGCGGCTTCTCACTCTTCAGATTTGGGTGTTTGCATGATTTTTTCATTGTTTTTTAATTTGATGGAACATTGACAAATTGTATGTAGGGTAATCAAAAGACTTGCCTGAATCTCGCTCTTTTTTTTTTTTTAATATATATATCTAGGAATTTCTTGCTTTCTTGTTGGATGGCCTCCATGAAGACTTAAACCGTGTAAAGCAGAAACCATACATAGAGATGAAAGATGTGGCAGACCGTCCTGATGAGGAAGTTGCAGAAGAATATTGGCAGAGTCATTTGGCACGAAATGATTCCATCGTTGTAGATGTGTGTCAAGTAAGTTTTTTCATGGCTTCAGGGTCTCCTAATTGATAAATTTGTCTCCTAAATCGAAACATCATCCTATTGCTTATCTCCTTGGTGCCTCACAGAGAACTTCCATGAAATGGTTAAATTATGGCATAACTCAATGATGTTGTTGGTAGCTTCTAGATTGAATAAGAATTTAGCAATTTGTGCTTCTTCAGCTGAAAAGCTAATCTTCAATTATTCTTAACTAATTGACTTTTGCTGTTACAGGGTCAGTTTCGGTCAAAGTTGGTTTGCCCTATGTGCAAAAAGGTGTCCATTACCTTTGATCCATTTATGTACCTAACACTGCCATTGCCTTCAACAACAATGCGCTCGATGACTGTAACTGTAGTAAGTACTGATGGGGTTGCATTACCATCTCCTCTAGTAGTATCAGTTCCCAATTGTGGAAGTTTGAAGGACCTTATACAGGCTTTGAGTTTCGAGTGTTTCTTAAGGGATGATGAAACCCTGCTGGTGGCTGAGGTATGCAGTTGCATCTTACATGTTTAAGTGGGATAATATGTCCAGGCATTTAATTTTATAAACCTATCTTTCCTCCACTTAAAAGCAGTTTCGTATGGGGCATAGAGGTGCTCTGCGTGATCCTTATCCTGGGAAAGTTTCATTCACAAGCAGGCCTATCTTAAAGTGCTATACATGATTTTTGATCTGGTTGAATCAGATTGCTCCCCTATATTAAAAGTTCTACTTACATGACCTTGGCAACAATCAAATGATGTTGAATCAAGTAAAAATATGGCACACATGTTTGGGTCATGGAAATGTGTTGCTTCTTACTTGCTCTCATACATGCTTGGATTTTTTCATATAGTTCTTTAGAAGGAGAGAGAAGATGACAGAAAGAGTAACTTCATTGTAACTACTGAATTCTGTGGATTTCTAGGTATATAATACCCGCATTCTTCGGTACCTGGAGGATCCATCTGATTCAATAGACTTGATCAGAGATGATGATCAAATCGTTGCTTATCGCTTACCAAAGAGTTCGGAGACATCAGTTCTTGTTGAGTTCATACACGAGAAGGCTGAAAGGTATACTTAAAAGTATGTTTGCCCATTTGAAGTCCTGTTATTTCTTCTGGCCAATCGAACATCTGATTGTGTCACAAGTACCATCTGCTACTCTTTGAGCCTCTATTATTTTTCTCTGGTATGATCTGCTGTAGTATTTTTGTAATGGTTTTCATTGAAGAGATGATCTAGCATCTTATTTCCAAGATCCATTGTCTGATTGTTTAATTTATGTTCTGCAATTAATTGATTGCCAGGGATAATTATTCTGGAAGGGCATTTACTCAAAAGTTTGGCTTTCCTCTTGTGGCAAGGCTTCCTGATCTTTTATGTGGATATGATGTTCGGCAAGCATTTCTCAAGTTGATTAACCCTTTCCTTAAGCCCACAGAAGAAGATGCATCATATGATTATGATGATGCTGAGCATTCTGTTTCTGCTTATGAAGATTCCGAGATGGAGGATACTCAGAGCCCCTGTGACACAGAATCAGATGCTGAAATGATGGATGGTCCAGATGAGTTTGAGTTTTTCTTAGAAGACTCCAAGTTAAGGATGTCTGAGGTAGTAGTTGTCTCAAGGGCTAGGAGGAGCTTACGAATTCTTGCTTTTTGGCCAGAGAAAATGCTTGAAAGATATGATCTTTGCTTACTAGGCTCTTTGCCAGAGATATTTAAGCCACAGTTGTTTACCAGGAGGCCTTCAGAGTCTGTTTCTCTGTACAAATGCCTCGAAGCCTTCTTGAAGGAGGAGCCTTTAGGACCAGAGGACATGTGGTTAGTCTGTGTCTTTTTTCTTATAATAGACTCTGCTGTTGCATTATCTAAGCCTATTACCAATTGTACATCTTGAAGATGATAGCGCACTGTTAAAGTATGTGGAGTTTTGTTTTTGTTTACATGAGGTGAGGAGAATGTGGGACAACCTGACTCAAACCCACATCCTGTGCCTGGGCATTGGGTGGCCTCACCAGCTGAGCCAACCTTTTGTCTCAAAAGATATTGCATCGTTTGGGTCAATGCTCTGCAGCTTATTTTCGGTTGCTTTTGGCCTTCCCCATCGTCTCATCTTCATCTGTCTATTTGAAAGAACAGATGTGCTTGCAAAAGATATATCTTATATTTACTTTTATTTAAATGATGATTATTATAGATATGTTTCAAAGTCTTAAATGTTCAAGTTCCATGTGAATTAGGTACTGTCCAAGCTGCAAACAACATCAGCAAGCCAGCAAAAAGCTGGACCTTTGGAGATTGCCTGAGATTCTGGTTGTTCATTTGAAAAGATTTTCATACAGCCAGTTCCTCAAGAACAAACTCGAAACATTTGTTGACTTCCCCATCGAGGGTCTTGACCTTTCAAGTTACATTGCTAACAAAAGTTCTGCTTTCTCTTGTCGCTATGTTTTGTATGCGATTAGCAATCACTATGGAGGATTGGGAGGTGGTCATTATACAGCATTTGTTCATGTAAGTGTCTTTTCCTCCTCTAGGTAAATTCATGATTTACTGTTTCCTTTGCATCAAGGAATTTCTCCTAGATTTAAGGTAGAATATGTTGCAAAAGCAGAGTCCAGATGAATCGTAATGTTTATGTAGAAAAAGTATGTTGAAGCATATGTTCGGACCACAACATTTGATGTCTACTTGTTCATTGAAATTCTTTAATTGGACATCCACCATTTACAAAATGTCCCTAGCCTTTTTGTGCAGTGCAGAAGTTTCTACTAGTGTTTTTAATGTAGTTAGGGACATACAGACAGTGAAAAGAGCCAAATGCATGGCAAGAATTGAGTAAAGTTGAAGCTGGAACAGAGAATAGGCACTGTAGGGTTTAGAGAAGCCAACAATGTTTATTGAAAAGAGAAAATTTGACGACAGTGATTAAAAGACCTATTTATCCTATGTTACATGCATAAGAGGATATCAATCCTTAATTTAACACAAGCACTTACTGATTTCAAGCACCCAACCTCATTTACAAGCAATGGCATAATCGCTTATTAACCTAGTATTATGAGCAGAGAGTTAAATAATTATGAGCAGAGAGTTAAATAAAGAAGAGAACCTCTAAATTCTAAAAATGATTATGCTCTTGTATCATTCTCCCTAGGTTGGAGACACTTTGGCTCAGTGAGAATAACCGTGACAGATTCAGCATAAATCTTGTGATCAATCTCCTTCAGTCCCTTTTCAGATGCCATGAACTTTTTGTTTATATTAACCTTTTAAGTCAACATTGTCTTTTTTACTCCTCCTGATTGGAGAAAACTTGAGCTTGAATTCTGAGATGTGGAATCATCATACATTTCCACATTATCTTGATCCTCCCAGTCGCTCTTGAAAATTGTATTCCTAGTGAGAACTTGCAGATCAAACTTTTTCATAATTTTTCTAAATATTTAGTTATCACAATATCATTTTTCCTGAATGATTGCTTCTTTATCTTGTCCTTGATTTCTCTTATATCTTCTTCACCATTTCCATATGCTTGTTCCTCTTTCTTTGTAGCACATATCCAAGTCGGATAGTCATGAGCTCAATGAACCAATTCTTCATAAAAGAAACACACAATATCAATGTTCTCACTGACCAAAATATATATATATATATCCTCGTATTTTCATCTAATAGCTGTTGCCATTGTTAGGCTTTCATGAATGATGACCATGTAATTTTGCATACAAAAAAGACTAGACAAAGAAGAGAAACATTTAATACCTACTACTACAATATGATTATGATCCAGCACCAGTATTATATTTGTAGTCTTTCTCTTTGCTGTTGTCTCAAATCTTGTCTCTAATTGACATTGATTGTGTTTGTCTATTCATTTGTATAATGGCCAGTGCCTTTTTTGAAGTTAACTTAGTGCTTTCCTTAGTGTTCACAAATAATGTCTGATAGTTGAGTAACTTTTGCTAATTGTCAACTAAACTGATTATAATCCACCATAGTCATTCCTGGTTAGTTCTTTGGGGAAGATCTATTGCTAGAGAAAGGTCGTCTTGATACCTACGGTTATAGCAATTGAACGGGTCTTCTCTCCTCTCTCTCTCTCTCTCTCTTTAGTTCTTGTGCTATTTTTCAGCTTGCAAATCTGTCTTCTCTATACCCACAGTTGCTTGAGACTCATGATTCTGTATCAGAAACTCGTTTACATTATGATTGTTTCATCTGAGCTCAGTACGCATTTTCCGCATGCTTGAGCTTGGTTTTGTTTGGGACCCACGTAAACTTATAGCCATCTTTTGTATTTTTAACTTTTCTGCCAGTTTAGTTGTGTTCATAGTGGCACCAGATTGTAGAGTTATAATAATTGTGAGAACCTTGACTGACAAGCTCGTCTCTGGCCTACACTGTCTGCCTCGTGGAAATTCTGACAATCTGCAGCATGGGCACAATCGATGGTACGAGTTCGACGATGAGAGGGTCTTCCCTATTAATGAAGAAGGGATAAAGACATCTGCTGCTTACGTCCTTTTCTACAGGAGGGTCCCAGCAGCATGACTGGTGATTTTTATTGTAGATGTATAGTTGTTCATAAGTGATAACATCAGGCAGGTGCGATGAGGAGCCGCCTATATTCTGCCATTATTCTCTACTTTTGAAGACCATTGGACTGCATACATTACATTGTTGCAGTACAGCTTGGAGATTTAAAGGAAGAGTGGAAGCAAAGAAGATTCAACACTGTACAGCCCCCAAAAACTGCAAGTATTCTGATTTATTTGATTGGGGTAATGTAAATACATTTGATTGACAGAAAAAAAAATATAGCTGAAACATCTTTTAACCTTTCCGAGTGGGAAGAAGGCCAAATAGAAAATCGATGCTGTTTTAGTTGATGTCCATGAGCCATCTAATTGTTACTGTGAAGAACCGGAGTGGCATGTCGTGCTCGCCTGATTCTGGTTTCCATAAGACTCGAGTAAAAGAACCAGATTGGCTGTGACCAGGAGGTTACATACTGGACTTATTATGCATAAGTAGCTATTGCAGATAGTTAAGTTAGCATTCAGGGGCTGGTCTTATCTCCTCATTACTTACTATGAAGGAAATGAAAAATGGGGAGCACCGTGATCTGAACTTTATAATTTGGTAGAATAGTAATGCACAAAAGCTCGTTTTCGAAAGAATCAAAGAGCAGTGCAGTGAATGCGAAAACGGAAATCAACACTGAAAGATGTTGATGAAGATGTAAACGTGCTTAGTTTCTCCATCTCTTCGTCTATTCTTTGACAATAGCACTAAAGTACTCGAGTAATACCTGCACACCTAGACGAATGAATGTAAGGCGGGGATTGTAATAGTGCTTTTAATCTGATGCAACGTATCAGAGTCAAGAAACACAGATGTCCTGCACAAGCATTAGGTCAGAACAATTGGATTGAGGTCGACGGCCCCAACCACAAGGAGGCAACACGGCGATTTCTAGGTGACTCTTCCCTGGATGTTAAGTAATGTGGCAATTTCCTTCAACACAATCGCTTCATGGTCATTTGTGTTAATCCATCTTGCTTTTGAATCTATGGAAGAGCTAGTGTATACGACGTAAGACCATCATGGTCTGGTGTTCTTACCCTAGTCACCTTTTTTCCCAACACCTCCTAAGGTTCAAGACTCAAAACTCAAGCCTCTTTTGGTCTTCAAAAGGGAAGATGCTCCTCGTGTGGAGGAACTAGTCTCCTTTTTTCTTCGAACATAAAAGAGCATAATCGACAAGGGTCGAGGATTACTAAGCATCATTGACAAGGGCTGAGGATTATAAGGCGCAATCTCATGGACTCTTTTTCTTGATTTTTCCAGAAGTACACATCGGTGGGGCTCTCTTAACTTTTTCATCGGGCATTCGTTCGCTGTCGGGTCCCTTTCTCCGTCACCTAAATCTCACATGCTTTTTCATTGTATTCATAATGGCGGGCTACTTCTAGAAATGCAGGATGGGGACATAGAAAGATCAAAGTCCTTTCAGCTCCACCGAGTCTCACAATGGAATTTGTCCCTTTCGGTTTGATTAAACCTAAGGAAGCCACGGAACGATGATAATGCCGGGTCTTTGAAGGCAGAAAGAGAGCCACAAAAGCGATGGCTTTCGTTTCCAGAAACTTTATTCACCATCCTTGCATTTGAAAACCGGCTCATGAGTGACTCGGTTAACCATGTTCAAGGGGGTAGGAGGAAAATATCCAAAAAAGTTTTAAACCTATTGCATTTGTACCAATTCTATCCTCAATGTTTTGACAATTTGCTAACTCAATTCATCCGACTAATTTTCGCTTGAAAAGGGCTTGCGAAAATTTAAAAGATTTCTACGTTAACACAGACAGAGCCACATAGGACCGCCGACATCCATGCTATTAATTTAGGGATAAAATTGGTCGGATTGATTGCATTGGCAAAGGTTTATGACTAAATTGGCCAAATAAAAATGTTTATGATCAAATTGACACGTGCAACAAGTTTGTGACTTTTTTGATAATTTTCCCATGTTCTAAGAGTATGTTGAATTCCTCAGTGCGAGATTTTATGAGTTCTTCAATCTGAGTGGATACTATGATCGATTGCTAACAGTTGATTGAGGACAAGAGCAGATGAATTCACTCTTCTATTGACTAATTCTTATTATAATCCAGAATAAGAATTAGTAGTAATCTCGTTCAAAGTACTTCTTTTCCTCCTCAAAATCTCAAATAACTCTGAACTATTCCGGTCAATGGAAATTGTTGCCCAACCATCATGCACAAGTCAAACTTGGACATCTTCAGGAATTCTGTTCTACTGACTTTTCGCTGCTCATGATCAGATGCTTAAACATCGGTGTATCACTAAACCCTCCCAAGGGCCAAGACTCCTAAAATCATTGAAAGATATTCAATGCATTCTTTTCCCTTTTTGTCCTTTTTTTTTTCAAGTCAAAACATGAGTTCTCGTAATTGTTATATTCGTCAAAATACCTAAGATTAGCGTTCAATATCGTGAACACTTCACAATTTTATTTATAAAATTATAAGACAACTTTTTTGAATAAGAATTATGACCTAGGAAGCAGGAATCTTGATTTCGAGTGCATGTGATGCTCTCTATGCATAAGATAATATAGAATTTTGTAGAATTAAAGATTATATTCGAATATGAATAGCAAATATAAATGTCATTAAACTTGTCATTGGCTTACAAAATTCAAAATTTACTTTTAATAATCCAATGGCTAGCAAAATTACACTGTAAAATAGGATAGAATCATGTCATTTGATAGGTATGCACATAACAATTATATAGCTTGAATCAATAGATAATTAGATACGCGTTGAATTAGTGATTTGTTAGTGAATTGATAGATTCGCTTGCGATTTTAGAAGATGAGCGAATCGCTTTATACATACGTGTCGCTAAGGTCTCAATTCAAATCGAATTATACGACATGGATCTAGAATTATATGACTTTGATAACTATGCGAGTCCCTCTATCTTTTCTCAAAATTCTCCACAATCCCAACATCCGCATTAAAGTCCACGTGAAAGTGGGTTCATCAGTTGAAAACCGATGACATTAAATATACAGAGCATCAAGTGGGCACTACTATCGAAATCAATGACATTAATTTATTTAAAGAATCAAGTACCATCGTTCAGTCATTGCTCCCTTCTCTCACTCTTCTCTCTCTCTCTCTCTTTTTTTTTTACCTCGAATCGGATTAACTCAAGAATGACGTTTCTTTGCTTAATTTTTTTTTTTGTCAGTTACCTAATCTACACTCACTCTCAGACTTTTGACCTGCCTCTTGTAGGGCGTGGGAGTCGAAACCCACTCCTGAAACTTGCGCGTCCCCACCCCATCCCTCCCCGAGAAGGTGGGGTTTGAACCCCTTCCCTGTTCCATATTGGAAGGATGGCCACTGGGGCGAATCCCAGTGGTTTTTTCTTTGCTTAATTTGGAAGTGCACATTTTTGCAGTTTATCTTGTCTTTTAACTGGAACTCTTTGAGTTCATGACTTCCTCGGGGGATAATTACCTAAAAAGTCATAAACCTATTGCCCATCTGCCAATTCAGTCCTAAACCTATTTTTTTGGCCAATTTAGTCCTAAACCGTTTCTATTTTCGCCCGTTCAGTCCTTCCGGCAACCTTCAATCGGAATAATCTGACGTGGAATCCCAATCAGCGTCGGCCGGCGTTGCCGGCGCTGACATGGACACCAGACATGCAAAACGACGACGTTTTGCTTATAAAAAAAAAAAAATTGAAAAAGCGACAAAATCGTCCGTCCGTCTTCGCCCTTCTTCTTCTCCGTTTCTTTCCCAAAATCGTCCGTCAGAAACCCTAGACGAGATCTGAAACCAGATTGAGCGTTGCTTTCTCCTCAAATTTTTGCCCCAAATCACAGTTGAGGCCTCAATCCACGCTTTCTCATTTACACGCATGTATAGTGAACACGCAACTAAAATCCTTTCGAATCAACAAATTCACCTTGCACAGCTCAAACATCTCAACCCAACCTCCAACAAAAGAAAACCGGCCGAATTCCTCTAACCCGACCTATAAACACGAGTTCTTAAGCGCGGTCTCGCCCAAATAAAATATAAAATAAAAAAATCAGAACTTTATGAATTTAATGTAGGGACCCGGGTCGCGAATCCTTCAAAAAATGAGAGGAAGGCAGATTCGGGAGGCATCAAGTGACGAGAAACAGCGAGACGAACCGTTGTTGCGGCGCTTGAAGACGTAGCGCTCCATCTCGGAAGTCGCAGTTCTTGGTGCCGAGGTGGACCTCGGCGGCCAACATCATCGGATGTCGGCCTCCTTCGAGACAGCTGCCTCGCCGGCGCCGCGGCGGTGGTCGATCCCGTCGCCATGCTTCTCGGGCTTCGCTCTCTGTCTCTCTCGCTCTCGGCCGCCGGAGGGAGCGCGGGGAGGAGCAGGATTTCAGATCTCGTCTAGGGTTTCTGACGGATGATTTTGGGAAAGAAACCGAGAAGAAGACGGGCGAAGACGGACGGACGATTTTGCTGCTTTTTCAAATTTTTTTTTAATAAGCAAAACGTCGTCGTTTTGCATGTCCGGCGTCCATGTCAGCGCCGGCAACGCCGGCCGGCGCTGATTAGGATTCCACGTTAGATTATTCCGATTGAAGGTTGCCGGAAGGACTGAACGGGCAAAAATAGAAACGGTTTAGGACTGAATTGGCCAAAAAAATAGGTTTAGGACTGAATTGGCAGATGGGCAATAAATTTAGGACTTTTTAGGTAATTATCCCCTTCCTCGGCATGGAGAGAATCAGAGACAAGGACGCAATCTCAGGACAATCAAGTCAAAGCTCTTGCAATGCTCTCAAGCTCAACCAATTTTCTCCTCTTCACCTTTTCCAACTACTCCTAATCTTCGTTCGATAAGGAGGGATAATTACACGGAACATGCCTGCATTTTAGCTCTATGTGCAACGTGGTTCTCAAAGTTTTAATTTGTTCAATGTGATAGTTCCTAAACTTTGGTTTAATATATAATGTCATTACTGAATTTTTAATTTATTCAATACGGTCTCTATACTTCTAGTAAATATTGGGTCTTTTCCTTGAATTTTTTCGAAAATATCTAATATTATCTTTTGATTAATTCAAATTACTAGAATTTACTACTTTGACTTCCAATCTAGATATAAGATATTCAACTCAATCCCGGATATAATTATCAACATCATCAGATAGCATGGATAATCATTATTTCAATGAGTCCATGAGTTTTGATATAATCCTTAGACTTTTTGAAAATTTCCAATGCTATCATTCCATTGATTTGAGTTAACGAAATTTGATAATTTGGCTTTTAATTCGGTACGTTTAGACAATGGACAAAAAAAAAAGTTACATATAAATTATTCACGTAAAATATTTACCTCAAATCAGGATATAATATTCAATGTCATCAAAATCATTTTTTTCAAATTGAACAAGTTAAACAAATTAAAATGATTATCATTTTCTAATTAGAGTTGAATATCTTATGTGGATAATTAACGTAATCTTTTCTTTTTTTGGTCCACTATTCAAACTCACCGGATTAGAAGCCAAATCAGTAAATTTCACTTACTTGAATTAGCGGAAGGACTACATTTATCATGTTCTCGTAATCAATAAACTAAAGTGAACGTATGATGGAAAAAGTCAATTAATGAACGACATTATATATTACACTAAAGTTTAAGAACATGGCATCTTCCCTAGCGAGAATGATGAACAATTCGTTTAAAATGTCACCTGCAGCATATATTAAACCATCAAAAGAGTGAATAAATTTGCAAGTGGGGAAAGCGAACCTACTAGCGTTCGTTGGTGGCACGCACAATTAATACGTTAAGAATTCGAATATAACCTGACTCAGCAGGATCGATCCACGCACTAAATGCAGGGGTGGGTCAGAGCATAGGCAGAGGCAGAGTCAGGGGGCGGAATTTTTAATTTGTTTAAAATACATTCTCCAAACTTCTAGTGAATGCTCAGTCTTGTCTCTAAACTTTTTAAAAATATATAATGTCATCCTTTTGATTAATTCGAGTTAGTGGAATTTACTAATTTGACTTCCGATCCAAACATAAGATATTCGACTCAAATCATAATATAATTATCAACATCATTAATAGATCCATGAGTTCTAATATAGCCATTAGACATTTTGAAAATATCCAATGCTATCCTTTCATTGATTTGAGTTAACGAAGATTACTAATTTGGCTTCCAATTCGTTACGTTTAGATAATAGACCAAAAAGAAAAAATTTTACATATGAATTATTCACATAAAATATTTAACTCAAATTAGGATATAATATTCAACATCATCAAAATCATTTTTCCAAATTGAACTAGTTAAACAAAGTAAAAGGATTATTATTTTCTAATTGGAGTTGAATATCTTACGTGAATAATTCACGCATAACCCTTTTTTTGTCCACTATTCAAACTCATCGGATCAGAAGCCAAATCAATAAATTCCACTAACTCAAATTAACGGATGGAGTACAATTATCATATTCTCATAGTCCATGAACTAAAGTGAACGTATATAAAAATTTTAACCACCACGTCAAAAAAAAGTCAAAATTAATAAAGGACATTGCATATTATATCAAAGTTTAAGAACGTCGCATCTTCCCCGATAAGAATGGCCAAACAATTCATTAAGATGTCACCTCCAGCATTTATTAAACCATTAAAGAGGGAATAAATTCACTTACTTGTGGGCAACCACAACCATGCACCGTGATGGGAAACTTCCAGGGAACCATACGTTGGGCACTTTGGCTGTTTTTCATGGTGTAATACGAGACAACAGCATTGGGAGAGTTTCTCGTCCGGCTTGTCTGAGTAATGCAATTCCGGATTTCAGCTTTATGGTCATGGTCATGGTCATGGTCACCGCATCATCTGTCATCGCAGCAGATTTTCCATCTTTCGGGTCACCCCACAATAACGGCGTGAATCCCGAATGGGCCTTCCTCAAAACTCTATAAAATTGTCACTGTCTCGCTGAGCCGATGTTCCACAGTGTTTCAACAGGGCCAAAAGAGGTAGTTCGACAAAACAATTCGTCAAAATGTCACCCCCAGCGATTATTAAACCACCAAAAGAGGGAATAAATTTGCAAAGTGGGGAAGGCAAAAACCTACCACAGCGTTCTTTGGTGGCACGCACAATTAATACATTAAAGAACCCGAATTATATTGTGTGACTCAGCAGCATCGATCCGCGCACCAGATGCAGGGGTGGGTCAGGGCAGGGGCAGGGGCAGAGGCAGAGGAGGCGTATCTTGTTCCGTTCTGGTGGCTCCCGCATGACTACGAGGCGCCGACCCAACACCGCTACCTTCCCCTCCGTACCGTCCACGTGTTCCTCGCCCTCCCTTCTCTCACGCTCATCGATCCGGATTCGCCCCCAGACCGAGCCAGCGTGCAAGAAACAGAGCACCCGCACACGCCCGCCTCCCCCCCGCTTATTCTTCTCTTAGTACATGAATTTCTACACACCGTCTTTTTCTGGGCTGAATACCACTTCTGAAATTGGAGAATTGCAGAATCTCTTCTTTTTAACTGCTTCGTTGGTCCCCCTTGGAGTTGTTGTCCGCTTTGTAGCTGTCCCTTACCTTCCCTCGTGCTGAAGCCAAGTAAATCAGCTTCCTTGCTTCCCCTTTCTTGGTTTATTCCCGTAAAGAGTTGGTGGGTTCCATTCGTTTTCATCGGTAATTCTGCCCTCTGTCTGGTGTTCGTTAACTTCGATACCGACCCATGTTCTATGCCCGTCTGGGCGTTCGGACAGCCGGTGGCTCCTGTCCCTCGCTTTCTTGACACGGGTAATCGATTGCTTGGTGGCTGTCGAGATCCGGGGAGAGCCAATCTTGGAGCTGGGGAGGTGGTGGGTGGAAGTGTAGGGTGTTGGGGTGAGTATCTTTATTGGGCCACTGAGAATGACTGCTTGATGCCTTCTGCTTTCTCCTCTTCTTCTTTTTCTCTTTTGGGTCGGTTAGCTTTGTGCTTTGCTCGTGTGATCAGGCTCTGTTTGAATTATTGGTGTTCTCATCTGGCTCGCTTCAGGTGAGGTTGGCTGGTTTATTCTGTAGTGTTTTACGTACTTGAATTTCCTTTTTGGATGAGAATTCTGGCGATTTAGTCGGTGGTCATATTTGCTAAGGGGAGCTGTATGAAATTTTACGGTTTGGATTTGGAATGGTAGGTTTATAACTTTTCTTTGGAACAACTAGAAGGTTTCGGTGTTTTTCAACAAACGCGTGTTTGTAAGACCAAAAGTTGTGGACTTTGAAAGTTTTCAAGCTCGACAATATTTTAAATTTTACATCATTTACTATTCTAGAATAAGATTGTTCATCCTTTCATGTTTCTGTCTCTATGTTGGCTGCGAAACAAGTTATGAGAACTTTTGCACTTTTATGATAGCTTTTTATCAGAAGTCGATATAATTTGGGCTGGTCTCGAGCGCAGGAGGTGATTGTGAATTCTGTCTGAGATTCATGTTGCGCAAGAAGTCTTGAAAGTTCTTCTGATTCCGGATCTAGTTTTTCTGGAGATGCGAAGATGGCCACAAGTGAAAGAATCGCCAAGTACAGGGATAGGCTTGATCAGACTCTGGCATCTCCTGATCTGACAAATGCAGAGACGCTTAAAAACCTTGTGAAAGATCATCTCGAACGTTCTTCACTGGATGAACATGAAGGCAGTAACTCTGCAGCAGGTTCCTGTGTGCTATTACTTGGCCTTTTTTGTGAAGAATGCTGTTTGAGAAGGTTGATCTGGATTTTACAATTTCTGACACTGGGGAAATTTGATTTTTGAAGTGTGTACTGAGGCTTTACTGGAGAGGAGGACTAAAGAAGTCTCTCATTTTCTGGATATGTTGAGAAGTGCTTCTGTTGGCAGTGAAAGATCAAAAGCCTCTCAAACATCACATGCTGAATGGAAAGTATGTAAAGCGTAACCTTTCGATTCATGAGCAATCTAAAGTTTTTCCTTAGGCCAATTTGCTTGATTGTGAAATTGTATCTCAAACATCTTTTCTGTCAATCTGTCTATTTTTGTAGAGGACCTGATCAGTCGAGTGGCCTTTGTTCCAGAATAATCTAATCATCATTTCTGTGCCTGTAATCTTTTGGCTATAAGCTTTACCTTTTTCTATCTTGTGCAAAGTGTAGGCTTGTCTCGTAGCTGCAGGGTAGCATGTTACTATTGTTGCTTTGGCTTTCTTTTGACCCAAGACTCTTCATGTTTATATGTCTTTACAAAACTTGAAGGGAAATATTTTGACAATATTTGAGCCAATGTGTACTGTTCCATTGCTTTAACGTTTTAACTCCTCCCATCATAATCCACCTTTTGGAAGCTATAAACTTCTGTCCAATAAGATGTCGATATGAGTGTTCTCCTCTCCCATTTGACAGTTAAAGCAAGATAATGAGGAGTTCCGAGTTATGTATGGAGAAGGACCCGAGGGAACTCCATACCATTCATTACTTGTAGAAGGCTATGTTGATGGGCCCATGGATACTTGTAAGTTCGACATTATTTCCAGAGACTCATGCTTTGACCGCAAAATTACAAAAAAAGAAGAAGCTGAGCATACTCGATAGTTTTGCAGGTTTATGTCTTTCATGGCAGTCAGCCCTGTATAAGAAGTGGTAAGAGTTTTCCGCATCATCACCGTCTCGTGTTGACTCACTTTTGATGCATCATTTCTAGTAATGATTATTTAATTAACTATTTTGTTTTACTATCTCACTTCTGCTTAGGAGATTCTTACACATTGACATCTGGCTTAACAACCTAGTGCTTTCTAGAGAACAATTTTAAACTTTAGCAACAAAAAGAGTATAGAATATAAGAAAAATATTGAAAAACGAGGAAAAGTAATTATTGGGGGTGCTCATTTACTGGGTAACATGTGTTCTCAGGCAACAGGAACCAGTAATATGTGCGTTTCTTTTCTTTGTATTTGCAGAAGGCATGCATAGGTTTACAATCCTCCTCGTTAAGAGGTTGAAATAATGAATTTGGCTAGGTTTGTTATACAGATCTACACCATTTCAACGTATGGTCTAGAACTGGAACCTCAATCAGGAGTTGGGTTCATAAATTAACAGATGAATCACTTGTAGTGAAATCTTGTACTTTTCTGTTGAAGACCTAGCTTTGCAATGTATAGATGCATGCTCAAAAGATGAAGCAAATGAGATTTCATTGATCGCATTAAGTTGAACTCTGAAACCATCAGACCAAAACATGGACTGAAGTATTTGAGCTGCATAGATGGCAGTCTCGGTCTGATTTATGGCTTTCCCAGGTGGCCCCAGTATACTATGCCAACCTTCAAAATTACTTCTTGTAAATGTCTTGAGAAGATCCGTATTGGAGAACAGATATCATCAGTGAGGTATGTCAAGATCTTGCTATTGAAGAACATACTATAATTCTTCTCTCCTTCGTAGTTTTGATATGTTCCCTGATTGTTTTTGTAAGAAAGGGTGAAGGTGTCATGGCCGCTGTCAGCTAGGGAGGCCATTGTGCACTTCTTTGAGTTTGAGTACTTCCAAGATGATCTGATCATCGTACTCTTGAACTCGGTAGTGATTATTCTAAACTCAACAGTCAAGTTCAATGAGATTATTCCTTTCTTGTAGAAGTTTGTTACCTTGAATTTTGGCATTTTTCGTTATTCTCATCATGTTTACAATTTCCTGATAGATATCTGAAACAGAGAAAATAGACAAAAGTGTCCATGGGTACACTGGAGACATGATACCCGAGACAAAAGATGTGATAAGGATTGGTGTGGTTGGAGGATTTGCTTTACAAAAGGTGACTTCTGAAAGAAGTTATTTTCGGTAAGGATTGATAAAGAGCATGCAGTGTATGGTACTCAAGTTTTCATGTGAGATAGGGGTGACTAAGTAGCTATATTGATTTGGCCAAAAAGAGAAACTAAAGAGGAGCTATGTTGAGTTATATCGGTGAAAGATGGTAGTGAATGATGTAGTCAAGAACACAGAGAACCCAAGTCGATTTGCTGGTGTGAGACACATAAAAAGTGCGATTCAGAAACTTCTGATAGTGACTATTTTTGTATGTAATTAAGAGTCTCTGCGTGAGTCATAGATTTGAACTACGAATATAACCTACATCAACTGTGGGAAATTTCGGCAAAAAGGGGGGGAAATTGGAGACAAAAGATCAACTCCACCAACAATATCATGTTTAGCGGAGGGAAGAAAGATGATTATGTGCCATAAAGATACGAGATCAAAAGAGTGGCTCTTCTGCCTCTCCATTCTTGCAGAAGAGTGATTGAGAGTTCAGTGCAATTGCTAATTGTTGAGAAACAAATTATGCTTAGTTTGGTCTTTTTGATTAGTACTAAGCGTTGACATAATTATAGATGCCTTCCGATCGTCAGATACAATACACGACTTTATCTATGCAATTAGTTTAATACTAAATAATTGAGGAATAACAAAAGAATTAAATATTAAATCGCGCCTTCATCTAATAGCTTAAGCTTTTGTATTGGACTTTTCTAACACTAATTCTCCGCTTGAGTTTACAACTTCTGATTGTTCTGACTCCAACTTTTACAGTACGATTGCAAACGTTGACTTAAAGTTGGATTTTGTTCCTCCATCCCTCATAAACTTTATAGCAAGGCAGCTCATTGGGAGTGGATTTAGACTCTATCAGAAGGTGAGTAAGGGACCCCCTTTCATTGGCTAGTTTGACATTTGTTTTTTTCTTTTGTGGAGCAAAAATTGCAATGGCATACATCAACTAGTAAAGGACTTGAGGATTACAGAACAAAAGTAACACACGTACAAATGGGTAATGAATTAATGAAGTGACAGGTGCTATTGATGGTGTCATCAGCAAAATCTATGACGATTCGTGAATATTCCACTGTCAGTAGATTAACCTTTGCTAAATATTTTGATCTTGTCTATACAGGCAGTTGCTTCTGTATTCAAGTCGGATGAGGATTTTAAGCAGGCTTTGAACGACCCTCTGTATGATCGAGTACGCAAAGCTTTTTATGGTATGAATCAACAAAATGGGGGTCTGGAGAACAACAAGCTGGAAGACAAGGCAGAAGTTCTCATCCACAAAGATATTGTGGATATTACGGAAGATGACATAAATATTGTAAATCAAGATATTCCAATCAATCAGAATGCAGTGGAAATTCAGCCAAATGATGAACTGCCTCAATATAGCAGCAACTGTGGAGAAATCGAAGAGGTGAAGAGTGAGGCTAGCATTGAGGTGGGTAATGATCATATCATTAACCCTTCAGATGGTGATGTGCGGGAGATGTCTTGCCTAGATCGCAAAAGAAAAGTTCATATCCGTCCTGAGGTGGAACAAGCTCTCGGAACGCTGGAAAAAGTGATATCTATAGTTCGACAACATGGGTTGAATGCACATGACCGTTCCCCGTCTTCTTTCTCTGAAGAAGAGCCACAAGATCTCGAAATGGATGCAGTTGGGGTTTTAATCTCAGAAAATGCTGGATGCATTTCAAAAAATGACATTGACGCTGAAGAATCAGAGAGAGAAACCATAAAGAAATCTACAGAAGAACCAAGACTAAGCTCTGGCACTCACAGTTTGAGGTAATTATGATGATCAGTCAGTGCCTTGCCTTGCTTATGGTTTCCTGTTTCTTTAATCTACATTTTTGCGGGTATGATAGTCATGGCCTCCAATGAAACTTCAACACAACTTTTCAACCATAAAGGCACTAGTTTGTGGTTTACTCCACGTCTATGAAGATAGACAGATGCATAAAACTATTAGTCGTGTATCGTTGCCAGCTTCTGATTATCTTCCGAAATAGGTTTTCCTCATAAAAGATATGCCTGAGTTGCTGTGATGCCATTAATCTTTGTATGTTTGAGTGTTTTTTGTGACTTCTAATATACTTAGAAGATAGAATTCTCGTAAGAAGAGTATATTGTCATTGGGTGGCGTTTGCTGTGCATGCTAGGTCCCCCTCTTCTAGTCTGAGTTCCAAGAGCGTGGTGATTGCAGGGATAGGAAGTCGAATTCCAGCGCCTCAAGGGAAGTAAGCCACAGCAAGGTAGTACCAGCTTCACCGGAAGAGAGACTCTTGGCTCCTCAACAGATCGACCAGGTTGTTGCTTCGTATTCTCTCGAGAATGCGAAGACGGAGGCGCCATTTTCGAACTCGACCACTAATGACGGCAACGAGATGACCGTAGGGGCAGAGAAGGCCCAAAAAACCGGCATAGATGCAGAGAATCCGCCGAGACGACGGAGGAGAAGATACAGATTATGTTGTTTCCACCCACTTATTGGACATTGATGGGGATTGCAGGCACGATGGAACGGTTGTTGCATTCTGCTCCGACGCTTCTCAGCATCAAAAGTTCATGAACTGCTTGCTTGGTCGGCGGGTGGCGGCATTAAGAGCAGAGTTGGACTCACTTTCTTGCTAGGCGTCTTTGCCTTTTCTTTTCGCTTTCACCTCTCATCTTTTTTGAGGAAGATGAGTGGCAAACTTTTCACTTACTCGTGGGCAACCACAGCCACGTACCGTGATGGGAAACTTTCACAGAACTATATGTTTGGCACTTTGGCAATTTTTCATGGTGTATACGAGACAACAGCATTGGGAGTTTTTCTCGTCCGGCTTTCTGAGTAATGCAATTCCAGATTTCAGCTTTATGGTCATGGTCATGGTCATGGTCACCACCTCATCTGTCATTGCAGCAGATTTTCATCTTTTGGGTCACCCCGCAATAACGTCATGAATCCTGAATGGCCTTCCTTAAAACTCCATGAAAGTCACGGCTCATTCTTAAATTGTCACTGTCTCACCAAGTTAATGTTCCTCACCACTTCAGCAAGGCCAAAAGAGGTATTTCGACTCTGAATAGTTGAGGCAATTTACAGAGTCAAATGCTCAATAAGATTTTAAAAGAAAGAGCACCTATAACCGAAATCGAGATATAACAAGCCACTCCTTTTCGTTTTGACATTTGAGGTCCCATCAACGAATACATTGGGTATTAATTAACCGAATTTGATAATTGATGTTTAGATTTATTGGATATTAATTACACAAGAAAAAGGTTATGATTAAAATTTTCTTATTTAATTTCGTAGTATCGAAAGTGTTGGGAGAGAATATGTAAAAATCTGGTTGTTTTAAGGTTGAGAATTTGTTGTAAGATTAAAAAAATTCTAAGAGATGTGGAAATTCCAAATATGATTTTTTTTTTTTTTTTTTTTTTTTGGGTTGGGTGGGGGTGGGGGTGGGGTATTCGGTAGTAAGAATTTATCCTTTATTCGATGTTCGTGCGGTTAATATAAGCATCTTGACGAAATTTCAAAAGTAGTAGTACACGTGGTGGCGGAAGAACAGCTAAATCGCCGAAACTTCCAGAATTACCCTTCTCGTTCTCACGCCATTCTTCTTTCTCTCTCTTCCCCTGCCTCTGCTCTCTGCTTCTCCTTCGGCGAGCGACAGAGCAAGCGAGAGAGAGAGCTCCCGAGAATGTGGAAGAGAAGTCTCAACGCTTCTCTCTCCGCCGCCCTTCGCCGGACGGTCGCCCCGACCGGCCGCGCCGCCGTCCCGATCCGTTCTTCTTCGCAGAGGCTCCGGCGCCCGCCTTCGCTCTCCTCCGATGCGGGAATCGCGGGCTCTTCCCTTCTCGGCCGGCGCGATTCCCTCCGGTGTTCCCGGAGGAGCTGCTGCTCGGAAAGTGCTGCCGACGATGGTTCGGCTGCCAAGTGCTGGAATTGCGGCGCCGTAGCTGGGAAGAGCGCCGGGACGGCGCCGTTCCTGGCGTGCGGGTCTTGCTGGAGCGTTCAGCCCGTGGACGAGTCGGTGGATTATTTCCAGATTTTCGGACTGTGAGTATCTGGACTGGATCACGCGTAATGCTTTTCCCTGGAGTCATCTTTGTCTGTTGCCTGGCATCGATCGGTGTCTTTCTTTTTTCCTCGCGTCTCTGAATTCGTTGCGTTTGTTGTGAATTTGCTTCTCAATCTTCTGAAGAACAGATAAGCTGATGTTCATCTATGCAGTTGTATTCAAAGTCTGAATTTGTGTTTATCGTCTGTTTTCTTGCGAAGACGTCATAGAGGAAAGGATCTAATTTTAGACATCATACATCAAATAATCAACTTTGAATCTTATGAGCAGCTGGTGAATTTCTCAGGGTTGTATGTTTAACGGGCTTCTGAAAGATGAAAATTTGCGGGGAAAAAAAGTCATGTGGTTTTGTCGTTGTGGCTTCATTTGTTTCTTGTCGTATGCCTCGCTGTTCAGCGAGCATATGAATACAAGGAAAACAATTTAGTTGATATGTATTGGCCACCCACATTTAAGAGTAGTAATGTTTTGCCAGGGAAAAGAAGTATGAAATTGACGTTAGCAATCTGGAGGGCAAGTACAAGGACTGGCAGAAGAAGTTGCATCCTGACCTAGTCCATTCGAAATCTGAGGTTTGTTTTGGTAGCATTGGCTTCGGGAGTTCTAACCATATATGTCTATAGCTTCTAAAAGCTCTTTACATCTTGTTCAGCAAGAAAAAGAATATGCTGCAGGGCAGTCTGCTCGAGTAATTGATGCATACCGCACACTTAGCAAGCCTTTGACGAGGGCGATATATGTTGTAAGTGTTTCTCCTTATTGTCATCTATGGGTATTCTTCCAGGATAGTTCGTCTTCCTCATTGAGTTTCTATATGCAACTCTAGGTGCGTTAGTTTGACGGAGAATGAATGATTTAGAAAATATTTTGACTGAAATTGAAGGTTCATATTGCTTATAAAATGAATGAAAGAAAAATATTTTCATCGTCCACGAAATGTTTAGACATAAATTGTTGTCAATAATAAAAAAAAAATTCATTGCCTAACTATTTCGGTACAAGCAATTATTTTTTTGAAAATATTATCCAGAAAAATAATATTCCACAAAGCAAATGGAGCCTTATTGTTGTCCTATATTCCTTGCATTGTACACTAGAAGGTCCCCGGAGGGGTATAAATTCACTGGGAAGCCTAAAGGTGTGGGCAGTAATATTCTTCTTGACTTGCCAGAATCTTTGCTTGCTCGCTGCCAATGTCTTAAAAGCGCAAAAAGTTAACCTTTATGATGCATGATCTTCTGAAAATTACACTCCTTTTTATTCTTGTATTTTGCCTGAAGTTACAGCTTTTGAGTGTCTATGATTGGCTTATGGTGTATCAAAATATTTTTATATGAAATTTCTTATTAAGAAAAAAGGCTATGAGCTCAGTTTGAAAGAGACTGTGTTCGTCCGGTTCATCTTTTACATGATACATAATCTAGTGCTAGCATGACTTGTCAAATTAAATCTGTTATTTCTTTTACAGCTAAAGCTTGAAGGGGTTAATGTTGATGAAGAGGAGACTGTTTCAGAACCAGAGTTGTTAACTGAGGTAAATTTGGGGCTTCCAAAACATATATTCCGAGGTTATGAATTAGAAGTTTATTACTTATATTATTTTAGCTCTGCCCTTATTCGAAAACACTGGGAAAAAGGCCTTTTGCCCTATCTGCAGTTTATAGAGTGGGATTTCGAAGGAATATGCTCGTCTAGTGAAAAGCATGAGTTAGAGGAGGTTCTTTTGTATGAGCAACATGTAAATATGGTCTTTCTCTGTTGCCCACGTATTATCATTTTGAGTAGAGAGAGGGAGGGCGAGAGAAATGAATGCAAAGCTTCTCAGTAATTTGAAGAGTTGCTCCCTTTATCTGGTCTCTTTTTCACGTTGAAGATTTTATGGATTACATCTCTCTTTTTTTGAATGCTAATGCAGATACTGGAAATAAGAGAAGCTGTAGATGAGGCTACTGACTCTCAGGCTTTGAGACAGATTCAGTCTCAGGTATGGCATGCCTAACATAATTTGATAGCCAGTCGGACTATTTTCTTCAGTATAAAGTTGTGGAGACTGGTTTATGTTGTATGCAGCTTCTACATGAATGAGTCTTATGGCATCGATTCACATTTCATTTCCTTAGTGTTGTGCATTTTAATAGGATTGCACCATTAAGGTACAACATGGCATCTTTTGAACTTTTATTGTTCCATCCGTTTGCCTTGGAACTTTATAGGCATGTTAGCTTTCCGGAGCTGCAATCCCTATCAACTTTGACTCCACATCCTTTATAAAAGAAATTATGACCTCATTGTTTATAAGTGTTGCACTTTTGCTGTTGCAAAGAGAGTAATAGATTCTCAGCCTGTACAATTGACTTGGTGCTGTTACTTTGTTTCTCTTGTTAGATGGAAGACAAACTGAGACACTGGTCTAATTCTTTTGCCAGTTCCTTACGTACCCGGAAATTTGAAGACGCTCTGGCATGTGTTAGGAGAATGAAGTATTACACTCGTGTAAATGAAGAGATTGCAAAGAAGCTTTGATATAGGTACTGGCCCAGAACCTTCTCGTGAGATGGTGAGAGTACATGTAAGATTCTTTACCACGATATGGATCCTTCTTTTCACACGAAGAGGTGCTTGCCCGCTAGCTTTATTCTTTCTTTGTTGTTGCTGGTTCTCTTCTCTCTTAATGAACTAACTTATTTAGTTATAACCATCTACTGGTTTTCCTAATCTATAACATTTTGCTTGTAAGAATAATGAAAAGGTGAAGAATATAGAGGAGTAGAAAATGGAGGTGGAGAAGATAAATGATTTTTCCCCCCTGATTGGAAGGGGAGGAAAATATGAATAAAATGTGAAGAATTGACTGTGCAATGTCTATGAAGAATGGAAAAAGATGAGGAAAGAAATTTGGCAAAAATGACATTTTTCCATTCATTTAAACCTTGAATGCGTGAGCAGATGATTTCGTGAGTATATCTGTCGTTTATGCTGTTGATTTGTGGTTCGAAAATTTGGTGTAGATGCAACATTTAAATTTAATCACCAACTAGTCTCGGTCATTACTTCCTTTTCATTCCATTCTATATGGTGTAGTGAGACAAGTCTCTTTTGCTTCTAAGTGAACACTCTTAAGATAAATCTAGTGACCGGAATTTCAGCACTTATTCTGCTTTCATTCCACGAATTGGTGGGTACTAAGGAGTCTGCACATGGCATACAATGGTGGTTAGTATTCCACTCATATTAGAAGAATGAACTAAGAAGTATAATGTGCATTTGGGAATATTCCATCTGCTTCGGTTTATATGTTTGTCCGACCAGTTTATGATTTTAGCCATTATATTGCAGCTTCAGACTGGCACAACTTTTAGATAATATGTGAGGATAACAAACCTACATAAACTTTGCAGTAATTCTTTTCCCTCCTCGTTTTTAGTTATGGCTTGCCCTGCTCACGATTGCTTTTACAGTTTCAGATGGACTGCTGGAGACTTTACCCTAGTGGGTGGGTCTTAAGAAATCCTGCTCTCGAGAATGAGTGACACCAGCGAAGAAACAGGAGGCATGAGAGCCTCATTTTAAACTTTTGACCAACGCAAGAAGCTTTGGGTTCCCCACCACCTTGGTTATAGCGGATCTTTGACACCGAGCCACTTGAATCTCTGTCCTGTTAAAGCCAGTTTCAAGGACAGACAAATTGCGGGATTCATTCCATGGTTTTTGAACAATTACACATTCAGGTACCCGTTAACATAACTTATTCATGTTCTTTTGTTTTCCATCTTGATGCCACTTCTTAGAGATTCTCTAAATAAGTTTACTCTCTTCACAACGGTTGATGTTTGCTTCCATCTTCCAAGAGGACAGCCTAGACCGTACAGAGAGCTGTTTAAAGGATAAGTGAAAACAAGGGAGAAATCTGAAGAACATGATTTGGGTCCTCCTTAAATAAAAGTTTTATTTGTTATTTTACAGGCATTCATAAATTTCAATCTCGTTTCTGATGCAAGTATCACCACTGCCTGCATGTAAATTTTATTTTTCAGGTCCTGGAGTACTTGATCAAAATATTTCACTTGTGATATGGACTAAAAAAATTGCTAAAATCTGGGTGAATATGTACACCAGAAAAGAGTAGGGATAAGATAATGATTTTCTTTGTTTAGCTAAATCCAACTTCTTTTGCCAGACCAAGCGAGCTAAATCATGCTACCCTTCCCTGTTTAACCCATAAAAAACAGTTCGGAAGTTGACACTATTCCGAGCAATCTCATCACCTGAACTCTCTGATATGAGCCACCATGCTTCTTCAGACCTACCAATTTCAGACAATACATGAGCATCGTGCAAAGTCCTTAAATCAGGTGAAGGCCTTGCCGATTTCATTTGGTTGAAAGCACTCCAGGCATCGCCAACCCTTCCCACACCCATGTAACCCGGATGAGCGCGGAATAAGTAACAAATATCGGCTTGCAGCCCTTGTGTTTCATCATCTCGAGAACTTCCTTGGCTTTTTTATCTCCTCCTTGACGTGATGCGCTGCCAAGGATGTATAGACCTGAAAACTTCGAGTGGCTCCTGCCAGCTTCATATCGTCCACCTTAGACAATGCCGCCTCCAAACTCCCCTTCTGAGTAGCCCATGGACGATGCTCTGTACACTTAATTATTCAGCGGCTCTCGCTTTGCTCCGGCATCGTTCGTCAATTTCAATGCTTCTTCCCACTTATCCGCTTAACAAAGCGCTCTAATATACACAAGAGTAAATCAGTGCAGTCGAAAAACCATCTTTACGGTGGAGGTTCACACATTTCCTAGTATCTGACGACTTGTTGCCTCCCCATGAGCAACCTAGATAGATTTCAACGAATTCCTTATCCGGGAAATACCCAGATTTCATCACCTCCCTGAACAACTTCATGGCCTCATCCACCTTTCTACCTTTTCTGCGGCAGAGAGAGACGATCGAGCGCTTGCAGGTACTTCCGCTCAGATCACAACCGCTCGCCTTCATCACCTCAAACATATCCAGAGCAATCTTGGTCAGGCCCGTCCTACCGTACTGCATGATCATGATGATCCATGCGTGGTGATATCAAGCAACCCTTCCTCCTCATTTGGTGAAAGAGGCTCCTCATGCACTTGAAGTCCTTAGCGCCTCCGGTGATCTTCATGGCCACGTTTTACGCCTCCGAGCTATGACCACAACCATCTTGCTTCCACAACCAGTCGAAGAAGTTGTTCGCATTCGACAATCAAAGAGTAGTTTTGTCGAAACAAATGGAGCCCAACAATCTCATTCAGAACCAGCTCGCTAGGAATCTGTCACTACAGTGGTTTGGACTTCAATGGTGATTGCCGGTCCATCTACGACCTTTGAGGTGAGGAGTGGTTAGGTGCAATATATCTCGGGTAAAACCTTCGACCCAAAAGATTGTTGTTACTCAGAATTGTTCATTACTTTACGTTCTTAGAACTTTTTTCTGAATGAAAAAACCTAATGCTGATGAAGACAACTTGCTAAATGATGCAAGTATGGATTGCGCCGGATGCACATGACCGTTGCCTGAACTACATTATATCAATGTCAAATGTTCAAATTCATCAGCGTCGAATCCAAAGCGCCCTTAACTTTTTGGCATTTGCCAGTTCGAAGCAACAAAAATCGAAACGTCCACGTGACTCCGACAAATCAAATACAATGTATACGCCTTCGTTTTAATCTCGAGTTTCAAGTATTCCAACGGAAAAAGCTATACTCCCTCTTTGGACTTTCCCGTGTGAACTCCAATGAAGGAAAGCGAGCAGGAAAGTCAATGCCCCGCGGGGGATAAACACGTCCTCCTCCGAAGCCGTTGTTCATCAATCCGCCCTTCGAACTATAAAACCTCCGGAGGATTATTATATGATGATTTGGATCCCAGTTTTGTTTCTTTTTTCGTCGGAGTTCCCCAGTTACCTGGCTGTACTATGTGCACTGCTTGTTTTTCAGCTGCAAGCCAAGGTTGTTACGGTATGCACCAGCGTTGGTCTAGCTAGTTCTCTTGGTCGAGAAAATCCACTTGTTGCAGGAGTTCTATAAGTTAAATCCCGTTTGATAGGGGAAAGACGACTGAGGAGGTGTGCAGACGATGTCCTGCACAAACGTTGGGAATAAATAGTTGTTTGGCGTTGATACTTATCAGCTGTTGTCATAGATGGAAAATATTTGAGGTGGTTCGAGAGATTCTAGAGCTGATTTCTTGTGGTCCGTTTCGAAATCGTTGTTTCGGCATCGACCAAGCAATAAAATGGATGGTCATAGAGGGATTGTTCGTCTGTCAGAACAAAGTGCCGCCATTGAGACAAAAGGAGGACTATAAACCAGCAGGGCCGACAAGACCCAAGAAATATTTTCTTATGAAGAAGCCTTCGAGTGCAGGGCTCATGGTAGATTCAGTGTTACGTACAAAAACCGGTCACCTGGAGGAATACTAAAATTTGGGGCCGAAGCTTTGAAGTGGTCGGTTTGGTTCTACATTCCTATGCATAGAGAAGGCAAGTGGCACAGAGTACGCTTGCAAATCCATTGCAAAGAGCAAAATGTTGACAAACCGCGAAGTCGAGAATGTGAGACGGGAAATAGAGATAATGCATCAAAGGGGCTTATGAAGATTCCGTGGCAATTCATGTGGTTATGAAACTGTGTGTCGGAGGGCGACTCTTCAACAGGATTGTAAAGAGGAGGCATTACACTGAACAGAAAGCAGCTCAACTTGCTAGGACTAAAGTCAGGTCTGTGAAGCTTACCATTCCCTCTGGGTCATGCATCGAGATCTTAAGCCTGAGAATTTGCTATTCGTGAATGAACAGGAGGATTCACCTCTCAAGATGATAGATTTCGGATTTTCAACCTTCAAGCCAGGTATGCTGCACAAATATTGATGGACTTCTCAGGACGTGTTTTGATCATTTTGTATTCTGATTTCTGATGTCGCTTTCCATCTCAATGTGTTCTATAATTTTGTTTAATAATCTGTTTTCAGATTAAGTCTTCTTTGACATATTTGTAATGATGCTAGATTTACAATGATTGCAAAATAAATTGCAGGGAAGACTTTTACCGATGTAGTAGGAAGTGCACATTATGTCGGGCCTGAAGTTCTGCGGAAGAGTTATGGTCCAGAAGCTGATACATGGAGCGCCGGTCTAATCCTCTATGTTCTCCTAAGTGGTGCTCATCCATTTTGGAGCGGTAAGGGGCTTGTCTTGTGCATTTTCATGTATGGACTTTCTGGAGGAGATCGATACTGAGCATTCATTTCAGTGATTGTTCTTTCTTTCCAATTTGATCCAGAAACTAATGAGAAGATATATGAAGCAGTTTTGCATGGTGAGCATCACTTCTCATCAGATCCTCGGCCGAACATATCTGAAAGTGCTAAAGATCTGGTCAGGAGAATGCTTGTCAAGAATCCTAAAAAGCGGATAACTGCCCATGAAGTCCTTTGTAAGTATGATAACCCAATGTTTGCTGATTCTATAACGTGCAGACTCGGGAATGCTAGTCATTTCTTAAATTGCAAGGAAAGTATGAAACGTTCAAACAAGATAATCCGGGCCCTTTTTGGATCTCTATCTGAAGTGTAGACAAAAGCCTCTTCTCTACTGTCATAAAAGAGGTGTTCTTTTCTTTCTCCTTTTTTCTGGCTTCTTTATAGCAGTTATTGTGGGGTTGCAAGGCTATTTTTGACGTCTTAGGAGGAGAAAAATGAAGTAGGGGTTGAAGGGATGTAGATACAAGGTCACCTTACGCTCATTTTTAACGTAAACGGCCAGCGGGTTGAACTGAGCTTATGTTCTACATTGGAACTATCTGAAATAAGGGTCTTTACCAGAATGATTATTATGCAAGGTGTCCAATACGGTCGAGAGAGATCTGTGGAAACAGTCTGGGAAGAGCTTCAAAGTTACAACTACAAAAAATATTGTCCCAATATATAGCAGGAGTTTAAACATACAAAGTTATGATGGAAATTTCATGAACGCTATTAACACTTCCACATAAAAATTACATATATGTCATTAACAAGAGAAAACATCTCTACTTTAATATAACATTCCTTTATCATACTTCACAACTTCATTAATCTCCCCCTATGAGGTAGATCTTTAAAACAGCAATAGTCTTGTAGTTTTCACTCGTCTTTGTAACCCAAATTATCCTAGTGCAGCAGCCTTCCCATCACTAATCATGGAGACCAATTGAGGCAATGCATAGCCTCTATTTCTTAGTGGACAACCTTGGTTAACATATTTGCTAGATTTTCTGCATCAAGACTCTTATTCAATGACAATGTCACATCATATATCAGTTGATGAAGATGATGATAATTCAACTCAATGTACTTTGTCCTTGATGAAAGTCCAAATTCTTTACAAGCCAAATAGCACTTTGATTGTCACGGAAATGTACACTACGATTACTCCCCCTCCATCTTCTTGAGAAAATTCTTTAACAAAATCATCTCCTTGTCGGCTTTAGATATAACTACATATTTTGTTTCAGTAGTTGAAAAAGACACACTTTTGAAGGCTAGACAAACAACCGATTGTAGTGCCTCCTAAGCTAAAAACATAACTCAATGTGCTTTTCATAATGTCCAAGTCGCCACCAATATCTATATTGACAAAGCCTTATAAAGTTACATTGTTTTTCATAAAATATAGTGACATATCTAAAGTGCATCCGAGGTATCTTAATAGTCCCTTTATAGCTTCTTGATGCTTTAATCCTCGATTAATCATTTATCCACTCACAAATCTCATTGTGTGAGTTATGTCTAATCTGTAAACACCATAACAAACATCAAAGTACCAACAACTAATGCATAAAGGACTTTAGCATGTACTCCCGCTCGTTGATTGTCTTTGGCCACTACTTCTAGAGCTTGAAGTGAATTCCTAATGAAGTCCTTCTAGACTTTGTGTATTAAACTCCAAATCTATTCAGCACGTTCTCAATGTGATTGTCTTATGATACCTTTAGAATTCCTTAGATCTATCTCATGTGATCCTCATCCGAAAAATTTGATTGTTGCTCCCAAGTTTTTCATTTCAAACTCTTTTGACAATTATTGCTTCAATATATTGATCTCCCTCACTAGATCTTGCAATGAATATATAATCCACATACATCCATTTCACATATAGTGAACCTGTTACGGCGCATATAAGTATTAAGTTTCTTGTACCACTGTCTAGGAGCCTGTTTTAAATCATATAGACCGTTCTTCAATTTGTATACATAATTTTCTTTGTCAAGCACCTATAAACCTTTTGGTTGTACTGTGCCTATGTACTCATCAAAGTCACCATAAAGGAATGTAGATGTAAGTTCTCAATGTAAATAGCACTCGACATTAGCTTATTAGTAGTCAACTTCAAAATTGAAATTAAAATCTTTGCATAGTCAACTCCTTTCTTTTGCGGAAAACCTTTTGGTAATAACATTGTTTTGTATCTCTTACTGCCATTAGGTCCTTTGATCTCATACACCTACTTGTTCTACAATACCTTCTTCCACTTACCACTTAATAGAATCTTTAAGGTTCTTCTTTAACTCCACACCCACTTGTTCTATAATGTTTTCTCCGATTTAATAGAATCTTTAACATGTATTACTTTTGAATGTATTCTTGTTCGCTAGCATCGATGTAAAGCAAATAATGTAATGTTGGAGAATACATCCATGCAAGTGTAGATATACTATTAGATCTTCTTGAAGTGGGTTCACATGTATGTGATTCTTGTTCTGATTTTTTTATCAAAATACATCAATAGTTTTAAGATTCTTAATCAGAACACCCTTAGAAACACTTTCTAATTCAATTTCTCTAGTCTCATCTATTTATGTCCTCACTCTAGATTCTACCACAGACCTTTCCTTGTAGAACATATTTTCGTTGAATGTAACATCATTTGTTTTTACTTTTTTTCTATTTTATTCATTCCAAAACCGAAAGTCAAAATAATCAAAATTATATCCAATGGAAAAGCATTTTCTAGCCTTTGCGTTAAGCTTGTGTCTATTTTTAGAATCTATGTGCACATATGAAACACAACAAAAAGCTTCTTGATGTGAAAGATTCACCTTCTTTCCAGTCCATTCTTTTTCTGATAGCTTAAAATCAAGTGAAACCGAAGGTATTATGTTGCTCAAATATGTTACTGTATCATCTGCATTTACCCAAAATGTCTTAAGTGATCCTGCATGCATCCTCATGGTTCTTGCATGCTCATTCATAGTTCTGTTCATCTTTTTTGCAACTTTGTTTAGTTGTTGTCTATGAGGAACTGTTGTTGTCATCTTAATTCATTCTCTACACAAAAGTGCTTGAACTCCTCATTGTCATACTCACCGCCATTGTCAGAACTTAGACATTTAATTTTTAGGACAATCTCATACTCACCACCATCTTTTAATATTAGTAAACACATCATATTTATTTTTCAAAAAATAAATCCATATTGTTCTAGTGTAGGCGTTAGTAAACATGACGTGGTAGCTTGAGCCTCCAATGAAATGTACAAGGGCTGGCCCCTAGACATCTGAATGCACTAACTAAAATTTTACTTTATTTGGTTCCCTCTCAATCTTTGAAAACCAACATGTTTCGACTTGCTTATAACACAATCTGCTAATAGACTAATATCTATGGATTTTAGCTCAGGTAATTTTCCCTTTGATGCTAATACCATCATCCCCTGTTTTCTCATGTGTTCAAGCCTACAATGCCACAATTTGGAATCACCTTCCAACTTAGCAAGCATTGTTGTTTCTTTACTGCTTTCGGTCATTGTGCATTGTTTTGACTTTGTTCCCCGTTCTACAATGATAACATCTTTAGTAATTTTCCACGAGTTGTCTTAAAAAATTAATTCAGTATCCTTAGCAATCTAAGTGGCCTATGGAATCAAATTTTCCACAAGTTGACCCTACCCTTAGGGGAAATTGGAAATTCCTTAGGTTTTTACATGGAGGATGCAGTGAACATGTGCTTAAATCAAAATGTTGTTTGCGGTTGAAGGGATCTGATAAGGTTCTGATCCTTTGCCACAGGACGGTTGCATTGACCACAGTGAGCTCATGGCGATGAAGCAAAAGGGAAACGGAAACACTGATCAAAGGGTCTGCAGAGTAGGAGTAGAAATTGGAGGTGGAGAAGACAATGGTATGCCTTCCCCTGGTTGGAAGGGGAGGAAGTGGATAGGAATAAATTGTGAATAATGGATTTAACAGTGTCTATGAAAAAGGGAAAAGGAAGAGGAAAGAAAATCTTCAGGAAAAAATGACAATTTTTCCATTCATTTAAACCTTGAAGGTGGGTAAAAACTTGAATGTGTAAAAAAATAAATAAAAAATCAAACATTGAATGTGTGAGCAGATGCTTTCGTGAGTATATATATCATTTATGTGGTTGATCAGGGGTCCAAGAATGTGGAGTAGATGCAGCATTTAGACTAATGGAACCGAAAAGCATCAACTTGTCTCGGTCATTTCATTTCTTCTTTTCTCATTCAGTTGGTGGATACTGGACAAGTGAGATTACTCTCTTTTATCTCACAATGAACACCCATAGGATAAGTCTTTATGTCCTGAAACTCAGCAATTATTCCTCTTTCAAGCCATGAATTTCTTTGGCATCAACGAATCTGTTCATGGCAAAACACAGTGGTTGGTATTCCACTCATTTTGAGAAGAATGAAGTCAGCAGTATACTGCGCATCTGGGAGTATTCCATCTGCTCACGATCGATTTTAGGTGCAGTTTTACAAGGAGTTATTGTTGGTGCTATCAAGAGGACCGCCTGAACTGTACCGGGAGCGAAATAAAGCAGAAGTGAAAACAAGAAATGGTAGTGGATAAAGGAGAAATCTCAAGAAAATGATCTATGTCATCCTTAAATAAAATCCATTCCTCGTTGTACAGAAAATCATAATTGTCGATTTCATCTCTGATGCAAGTATCACTACTACCTGCATGCAAGTACTTGATCAAAAAATTTCACTCATGATATGGACTCCAAACTTGCTCAGATCTCTAACCGCAACTTTTTTTAGAACTCTTTATGTACACCAAAGAAGAATAGGAATAATCATGTCACTGACTTCCTTTGTTTAGCTAAATCTAACTTCTGTTGCCAGACTAAGCGGGCCAAATCATGCTTTCCTTCCCTGTTTAACCCATGAAAAACAGTTTGGAAGTTGATGCTACTCGGGACAATCTTGTCACCCAACATCTCTGATATGAGCCCCATTGCTTCTTCAGACCTACCAATTTTACACAGACAATCCATGAACATCGAATAAGTCCTAAAATCAGGCGAAGGCCCATCCGATTTCATTCGGTTGAAAACACTCCAAGCATCATCAACCTTTCCCGCAACCATGTAACCCCGGATGAGTGCAGAATAAGTAACAACAGTTGGTTTGCAGCCCTCGCGTTTCATCATCTCGAGAACCTCCTCGGCCTTTTCAATCTCCTTCTTCTTAAGATAATGCACTGCCAATGACGTATAGACATGAACACTAGGAGAGACTCCCGCCTGCTTCATTTCGTCCACTTTAGACAATGCCGCCTCCAAATTCCCCTTTCTGAGTAGCCCATAGACAATGCTCCCGTAGACATACTTATTCAGCGTCTCTCGCTCTGCTCCGGCATTGTCCAGCAATTTTAGTGCTTCTTTCAAGTTACCCGCTCGGCAAAGTGCTCTAATGTACAGAGAGTAACTCAATGCAGTCGAAAAACCAACTTCACGCAGGAAATTCACACATTTCCTAGCATCCGATAACTTGCCGCTTTCACATAAGCAACCTAGATAGATTTCAATGAGTTCCTTATCCGGGACGTGCTTGGATTTCATCATCTCCCTAAACAACTTCACGGCCTCATCCACCTTTCTACCTTTACTCCCGCAGAGAGAGATGATCAAGTACTTGTAAGTACTTCCGCTCGGCTCACAACCGCTCGCCTTCATCTCCTCAAAGATCCCCAAAGCGATCACCGTCAGGCCCGTTCTTCCATACTGCATGATCATGATGGTCCATGTGTCCGAAGTTATCGAGCAACCCTTCCTTCTCATCTCATAAAAGAGACTCCTCATGCACTCAAAGTCCTTAGCGCCTCCAGCGATCTTCATGGCCATGTTGTACGCCTCTGAGCTATGACCGTAACCATCTCGCTTCCCCACCCATTCGAAGAAGCGCAATGCCGCGCCACCGCGGAACTTGCATCTGCGAATGACCTCGACCACGAGTGCACTGGTGAAGTTCACACTGCACTTCTCCAAAGCCTCTCGAGCCGAATCCCAGTCTTCGGATCCTAACAGCAGCGCACAAACTTCTTCGACATCCGCTTTGCTATAAACCGGAGAAGTCGTCTCCACCGGGTCGGAACCCACCTCTTCTCCGTCCGGCCGGCGAACATCAGACATCGACACGGGACCGACATCCTCGCTGTCGGATGTGGCAAAACCCCTAGTTTTCATCGAACTAGCTCTGCCGACGCAACCATCGCGCAGCCCGTTCGAACAAGTTCTCCAACCAGGGCTCGCATTGCCGCGCTTCGAATTCAAACGGCACTCGAGCGAATCGCCGACGCGAACTAGATACGTAGAAACCCCCAAATCGGAGTAAACAGACCTAGAGTACCGTCTACGAACAGCAGCAATCATCTTCCCCAAATTCGACAGGTACGACATCGGATCGACGGCGCCAAGGAGACGAGTGGGGCCCTTTTTGATTCGGGACGTCTTCGGAATCAATGGATGTGGAGGGGAAGAAGGAGCTTACTGTTGAGGTCGCGAGCTCGGAGAAAGGTCGGCCATGGAGGCGCGACCCGCCGTGGAAATTGGGATCTTGTGGATTTTAGGGTTCTTCTGTTCAGTCTTCCCCAGTCGCCGGTGAGTGACCGACTGTTACTGTAGCGGTAAATTCAATGTTTAAACCAACTCGCCATGCCGCATCTTACCAATTAGTGATGTAGTACTGAATTTAAGACTGTATTTATTTTTTTTTTTTTTTTTTTGACCTAGGGAACCTCGCATAATTGATAGCCGGGGAGTAAATCCTGAGATTACACTAGCAGAGGACCCATCACCCCGACGTCATCTTAAGAATCCCTAACAACTATAAGGGGATTCAAACTCCTCCTCTTACGTTAGGGAGAGCCTAAATTAAGCTTGTATTCGTTTCGTAGAAAGAAATTATTTAAAAAAAATTATTTATATCATTTAAGATAATTAATTAGTGAAATATGAATAGCTTTTGTTCATTTATTTTTATAAGCAATGTAAGGCTGCGTTTGGGACCAGCATTTGTAAGTAGCTTTGGGTATCCAAAGCCCATTTGCTCAAATATTAAGTGTTTGAGAACATTTTTGAAACTCACCTTAAAGAAATACTGGCCTTCCAAAGTTTGAAAGCTCAAGGCAGAGCTATCTTGGGCTTCTAGAGCTGAGAGGATAAGGAATTTTTTTTTCCCAAATTATCCTTGTTGATTTTTCGATTTTCCCGTCTTGCCCTCACTATTCATCATCTTCTTCTCCATGAGCGGTCACCGATGAAGGGCAAGCGGCGACTGTCACGCTCGCCGCACTGCAACCTCCGCGCGAAGGTTGCCAAGGTCGCGCAACCCATCTGGTCGTGACTAGATGCGGTTGCCACGGAGGTCGCGACCCTCAGGGTCGCGCGACCCATCTGGTTGCAAATCTAATTGTGACCAGATGCGATCGTCAGCGACCATCACCTACCACACCGCGACCTCCACAAGGAGGTCACCGGGGCCGCACGACCTATCTGGTCGCAATTCTAATCATGACCAAATGCAGTCACCGTAGAGGTTGCGACCCTCAAGGTCACGTGACCCATTTGGTCGCAAATGTGATCGAGCGACTATCGCCTACCGCATCGTGACCTCCGCACTGAGGTCGCCGGGGCCACGCAACTCATATGGTCATAAGTCTGATAGCAACTAGATCTGGTGCCGGAGGCTTAAGCAGCGACCAGATCTGCAATCACATGGGTCGTGACCTCAGATTCGGTCACCGTGACCCTCGCCGGAGGATTGCCTGACGCGCTGCGACCTTTGCCGAGGCCGTTGTCGCAACGCTCGCCGGAGGGTCATGCAAACCTCGCCAAACCGCCTACCCCTGCCGGACAACCTGCATTGAATTGCCCACCCTTCGCCGGACCGCCTGCTCCTTGCCGACGACTACTTGTTCTTGGCCGGCCAACTCTCTCTCTCTCTCTCTCTCTTTTTTTTTTTTTTATGAATAACAAAAGCCTTTTGTAAATATAATTTTTCCAAATACCATTTTACTCAAAGATACTTCACAATGGACTTTTACAATATAATTTACCAAATACAATTTGCATTTTGAAAAATACCTTTAACTCAATGGGCTTTACATTTCCCTAAAGACTTTCCCCAAAAGCCTTTCCAAACGCACCCTAAATAATCATTTCTTAGAAAATATTTTCTAAATTATTCATTTTTCGTGAGACAAACAGAATTTAAATATAAATGAAAAGTAACTTAATTTTTCAACAAATGGTGAATGAGTGACAAGATTGAAAGAATTTCGAAAATTGACTATACAACTAAGCTTTCGTAGAATTCTTGTCGCTTTCAAGTGAAAGCTAGTCTTCCCAATGGCTTTCACTTGAAAATCCCTTGGGATGGTTGTTAAACACCTCAAATTTTCTTTAATGGGCTTTGAAATTTTAAGGAGCTTTCAAAATGCTGAATCAAACACATATATTGTGGCTTAGGAAGCACCAACATTTTTCAAGAGCATTTGTGTCTATTGGATACTCTAACACATATTGGACACTCTCTAGTCAACTCTTCCAACATGCTTTGATACGCAAGTTTAGAATTTCGATGGTTGAGTTCAAAATTCCAACATATGATTCTGACGCGCATTTGGTCAATTTTAAAAAATTTCAACAAATAATAAGTCGAAATATAAATATGTAAAAAATTATAAATAATAAATGGGAAAATAAGAAAAGCCTAGTATTTTCTTCTCTTTTGACTATCATTTCCTGGGATACATAATTTACCTCTCAAGTTTTTTGCTCTTCTCTTTCAATATATTTTGACATGCGAGTCCCGAATGTGAATTGCTTGATTTTTTTCCTCCAAGTTGTAAGGATTATTGGAATAGAGTTAAATATGTCAAATTAAAAAAATGAATAATATTAAAAAATGGTGAATTAATGTTTTTAGTGTAAACTAATTCTATGTTCTTTTTTATTATTTGTTTATTTGTGAATTTGAATCCAATTAATTTGATAACAATAATTATAAAATTGATAATTTATTATGTATATATGAAAATAATGTGTCACGACGTGTCGGAGTTCTCTGTTTTTTGGAAATAACATGTTGATATATTGCGTTGTGTTCACGTTATGTCATATCATGTCGCATGTTGATGTTACTTAGATTTCAGCCAGTCATGAGTATTTTCATCAAAAAGCCATTTAAATTTTGAATTAATTTTTCTCTCTTTCTTTCTTTTGGCAACCCTTGGTGGCTATTGTGCAAGCCCTTGCCCAAATCTACTGAGGGCTGGCCTCACCCGAGACCAACGAGGGTAGCCCTTACTTGTGACTTTCAAGGGTGGCTTTGCCAAGGGTGAGGTTTGACTTGTCAAGTTGAGACCTTCCCTTGCCTACCTAATTACTAGCAAGGCAATCCTCACCAAAATCTAGGGAGGGCTGGCCTCACCAAATTGAGTGAGGGCATTTTTTGCCCAACCCAAGCCAAATTAAGTGCCCCAAATGAATCTTGAAAGTCTTCAATTCATACTACTAATTTTAGGCATAAAAACTTTGACAGTCCCAATCGAAATAAAGATCCCTACCTCTAATTTCATCAACACGTAGGATCATACATCATTAGATCTGGGGTTAGATCCAATTCGATAAAGATCTCTTGCTTTAATGGAGTGGACTTGACTTTTTCCTTCGTCTTATCGGTAGGTCTGTTCACGATAATATATCATAAGATCACCTCCTGTATCTTCCCATGGACTTTCACATCACCTTTGACTTTTCAAACGTGTGGAAGAGATGAACATTCTTTTAATTGGTCCTTTCCCCATACACACACAAGTTTCCTTCCACTTTGTCGTCTTCAAGATGATGGTGAAATTCGTTTACTTTCGACGTCCGGACACGGTTTCGCCTCACCTTCCGCTGTCCTTGTCGTGTCGATGGCGTCGGAGTGGTTGTCCGATTAGGACCTTGGACTGAGCCTCTCGAGATAGTGAAACATTTTCTTCAGACCGACACCTGCGGCCAATCGGGATAAACGAAGTAAGCTCCGGGTTTAAGCGTCGTTGGTCGCACGCACGTCTTGCTCGGGGAAAGCGTAGCGAGTGGTGGTGTCACATGATGTCGATGAGTGCTGCTCCATTTTTGCCTGCCTTTGACCAAATCACGTTCGGGCCAAAATAATGGTCTACCGAACAGCCTTGATGGAAAATTTTGTACTTGGGACAAAATCCACCCCATAGTTGTTGTGGATATGGTTCACCGTCTCCATTCACAGGAAAACGCGGGGATTTTACTTCTAAATGAGGGGGTAAGGGTCCGGGGCTGACCGGCAGAGGTCATGAGGCCAGCGCCCCTAATCCGCCAATTAATTTTATAGTTTGAGCTCATATTGTATTAATAATTTAAACTTCGACTCATGAATGGTCATTGAACATATATGATTTCTTTCTTTTATAATTGAAAGTTGTAACAGAAGTGTGAGACATTAACTATAGTGAATTTTTTTACTGGACATAGATCTAGTTTAAGCATAAATAAAGACAAATTTTGTGTTTCAATTTTTTTCTCGCTTTGACTTTTTATTTTGTTATCCTGAACATCTAATCCTACCAAAAATCTGATCGACGAAGGACTGGTGTTAGAACATGGGCTATGTAATCTTCTTTTTATAGATACCCACTTCTATCGCCGGCGATTATCTTCTCCTACACGATCCTGCTTCATCTCAAGTAAGATTGTGACTATATCGTCTCGGGATAATGGGTGATTCCTAGGGAAGTCAAGCGAACAAGTTACGTGGATTGGAGTTAAAGATAAGTTTCATGAGAAACGTGCTGTCGCGAGATAAGGTCAAAGACCCTTTTTGGAAAAAAAAAAATATCATAAGACGGGGAGGGAAAGAGAGGATGACGTGGCAGGTGCGATCTATTTGGACGGCTACGAGAGGCGCCCGCACGGTAGCGTGGCAGCTCTTTGACTTGGGACCCGGGTTGGATCGTTGAGGGGTCTCAGAGGGCGAGCGACGTGGTCCAATTTGGTGGGGGAACAGCGGCGACGACGACGCCGACGCCAATTTGGCCTTCGCTTTGACCTTCTCCCCATCCGGCCACGGCCATCCTTCCTACGATGACTTGAACAAAGGCACGTGGCAATTCGCGACGGGGATTCTCGAAACAAATGGAGCTCGAAGGTTACCGGCGACTACGGCCCTTCGAGACGAAGGGTTTGGAACGGTTCAATGCAGGGGAATCGCGTGAATAGAAACTTCGATCCCGGGAGATTGATGTCATTAGGAAGTTTGGAATCAAATTCATAAATTTGCCATCGTCGGAAGTTTCCTTTTGAATAAAAAATCCGATGCTGATAAAGACATTTGTGTATGAAAAAATAATGTATATGTATATATTATGTTTTTTTGGGTAAAGACGTATATATTATGTTGAATATACAAAGGGTTTGAAAAGTCTAATATAATTTAATTCGCTAGGAGAGTGAAACAAATGGAACTTGAAAGTAGTCGACCGTTCAAGGGTTTGGAATATTTAGTGCAAGGGATAATGCATATAAAAACGTCCACTTGGGAGATTGACATCATTTAGAGTCAAATTTGTAAGTTTGCTTTCGTTGGAAGTTTCCTTTGTATTAAGAATTCGTCATTGATAAAGACAAGTTTCTTATATAATGTGTGTATTATGAATAAAAAAAGAAAAAAATAATGTATATATGGATGGATTACGTTGCATATACAGAGCGTTTGAAAAGTCCAATATAATCCAATTTGCATGCGAGTGACAGTGGTGAAACATCCCGCGTTACTTGGTAATTAGGATTGATATGCTCTTTTATATTCAGGTGGTTTCTTTTCACTCATCGAATTTCTTAATAATTCTTCTCGCATGCTAAGGCACAAGAAATATGACTAGCAATTTAGACGCATGTGCGGAACGTAAAATAAGGAGTGTATTGCCTGCGAAACCATAGATTTAAAAACAATCTCTCGACATTGCAAAAAAAAAAAAAAAAAAAAACGAAAAGGGAAAATGTCCAAATTAAGGTTCTCGAAATCTGCCGGCACGGGCCGGTGTAGAAATCCATCCCCCAACTCGAATCCAAAGCGCGCCACCTTCTCGGCATTTGCCGGTCTCAAATCAACATTTGCCGGTTTCAAAGCAACACTAAAACGGGAACGGGCACGCGGAGACCGTCGAAACCCCGAGCGCGGCAAAATCTCAGCCGTCCAACGCCCCCGGGGGGCCCCACCCGAAATCGCGATCCTGCGGATTTCTTACGGAGCGATGCAATTAACGATAATAAAAAAGAGAGATTTAAAGATAATGAGGGAACGCGTCTTCGCCCGTTCCACACGCGTTTGAAGCATTCCAACGGAATAACCTGTAATTCCCACTCTCTCTTCTTTTTCTCTCTCTTTCCGCATTTTCCTTGGGGGTTTCCCTCGTTTTCCCACCTCTCGCGTGTGGAATGGCGACGAAGGAAAGCGAGCAGGAAAATCCATGCCCCACGCGGGAAAATCCCTTCCCCCCTCCTCAAAACCCTAACCGGCCATCATCATCGTCATCATCATCATCGATCCATCACCGCCATCGTCATCGACCGAGCTATAAAGCCGAGGCCGAGTCCACCTTCTCCTCTCCGTCCCCACCATTTCTTTAATCCCTCCTTCCGTCTGAACGTTTCTTCGCCCCTCTCCCCCTCTCTCTCCCCATCCACTTGTTTAGTCTCTCTCTCTCTTTCCCGAGCGTCTCTGAATCCGTCAATTCTACGTAAGCTCGGCAGAGTTTCCGCGAACCTTCGGAAAGTCCTCCGTGGAATTTTTCGCGGATTTCTTCTGGTGGCGGCAGAGACCAGGTCACGTCCTTAGAATTTTTTGCTGATCCGCTGGTTGCATAAAGAGGACTGTCGCAGTTGGTTGCTGCGGATATTACTTGTTTATTTGAAGAATTACACCGCCTTCTTTCTTCATTCGGGTTCGTCGTCTTCCTATAAAGCACGTCGTTTTCGTCACAACTGGGATCTAACGAGTTTGGAATTTGCCGTGTTGTTCCCGAGTTAGCTAGCTGTAGTACGTGCGTCGCTGCTTGCGGCTGCAAAGTTGAGGTCTTTACTGGGTACCGCATTGGCTCCGGTTCAAGCTTGGTTCTCTGGCCTGGTCGGTGAAATCCGCTTGTTTGCGGGAGTGCTATATATGCGTGCCGGTTAAATGACTGTTTGATAGGGGAATGGGTCTGAGGCGGTGTGTGCAGACGACGTACAGCGTAAAGTCGGGAGTACTATAGCGGCAGGGCGTTGATACTTATCAGCTGTTGTTATAGATGGGAAATAATTGCGTCGGTTCGAGAGTTTCTAGAGATGGTTTCTTTCAGTCCATCTCGAATTCGGTGTTTTGGTATCGGTCGAACGATAATATGGATGGTCATAGAGGGATCTCCGATCGATCGACATCCGTCAGTAAGGACAGAGAAGCTCCTCTGTCTGTTCAGGATAAGCCCCCGATCCACGTCGTGATAGTTAAGGAGGAGCCGAAAATGGAGCAGGTCACGAAGCAAAAGGAAGATACTAAAGCAATGGGACAAGCGACACGCGTTGTGGAGATCAAGTTGCCGCAGCCCTCGAGACAAAAGGAGGATGTCAAACCAGCAGTGCCAGCAAGACCCAAGAAACCTCTCCATGTGAGGAAGCCTTCGAGCGCAAGGCTCATGGCAGATTCGGTGTTACGAACAAAGACCGGTCACTTGAAGGAGTACTACAAGTTGGGGCGGAAGCTTGGACATGGGCAGTTTGGCACTACATTCCTTTGCGCGGAGAAGGCGACTGGTAAAGAGTACGCTTGCAAGTCCATTGCGAAGAGGAAATTGTTGACAAAGGACGATCTCGAGGATGTGAGACGGGAAATAGAGATAATGCATCACTTGGCGGGGCATCCTAACGTGATATCCATCAAAGGGGCATATGAGGATTCCGTGGCAGTTCATATGGTTATGGAATTGTGCACAGGAGGCGAGCTCTTTGACAGGATTGTAAAGAGGGGGCATTACACTGAAAGGAAAGCAGCTCAACTTGCCAGGACTATAGTTGGTGTTGTGGAAGCTTGCCATTCCCTTGGGGTCATGCATCGAGATCTTAAGCCAGAGAATTTTCTATTCATTAATGAACACGAGGATTCGCCCCTAAAGACGATAGACTTCGGATTATCAATCTTCTTCAAGCCAGGTATGCTGCACAAAAATTGATAGACTATTCGGGATGTGTTTTGATAATTTTGAGTTCTGACTTCTGACATCGCTTTCCATCTCCTTCTTATATATATGATTCCATTTAATAAGCTGATTTACTTCCTTTTACTGCAACCGAACAAAACAGCTTCGGTGTTTTTTTGCACTAGCTCATTCAAGTCATCGCAATCAGAAATTTCAGCAATATAATATGATTTCAAGTCCTTGGTGAAAATATTAGTTCCTTGAATCTTCTGAATCTGAATTTGCCATCAGGTGAATAATCTCATCGTCATGCATAAAGTGTTTGAAGTTCGATTCTGATTTTCTCCATGTACTTGTTCTTACAAGAAAGAATAAATGCAATTGATAGGCTCTTTGAAATTAATTTTCCTGCCCAACAACTTATGTTAGCACTAGTAAAGTAATGTATCTTATCTAGTCTCTTGAAACATTATATATAAACCCTCAGTGATTAATTCTTCTCAACATTGCAGGGGAGACTTTTGCTGATGTAGTAGGAAGCCCGTATTATGTTGCACCTGAAGTTCTGCGGAAGAATTACGGTCCAGAAGCAGATGTATGGAGCGCTGGTGTGATCCTCTACATTCTCCTAAGTGGTGTTCCTCCATTTTGGGGTGGTAAGGAGTTTGTCTTGTGCATTTTTATACATAGACTTTCTAGAGCTGATCGATACTGAGCATTCCTTTTGGCGGTTGTTCTTTATTTCCAATTTGATCCAGAATCTGAGGAGGAGATATTTGAAGAGGTTTTGCATGGCGAGCTTGACTTTTCATCAGATCCTTGGCCTAAGATATCTGCAAGTGCTAAAGATCTAGTCAGAAGAATGCTTGTCAGGAATCCTAAAAAGCGGATAACTGCTCATCAAGTCCTTTGTAAGTACAATAACCCAATGTGCGGAATCCACAGTTTACATACTCAGGAATGCTATGGTTATTTTGTAACATACAAGAGAAGTAGAAAATGATCAAACAAGATAACCCGGGGCCATTTTTTAGCCCTTTTAGATTTATACCTGTAGTGTAGACAAAAGCCTCTTCTCTCCTGTCATAAAAGAGCTATTCTTTTTTTTCTTTTTTTCTTTTTTGCTTCTTTTATAGCAGCTATCGTGGGGTTGCATAGGCCATTTGTAACCTCTCAGGATGAGAAATTTGAACTGGAAGTTGAGTGGATGTAGATCCAAGGCTACCTTAAGCTCTTAAATGGCCAGGGAGTTGAGTTGAGCTGGCAATCTACCTTGGAACTACCTGAAACAGGGGTCTTTCTAAAAATTAGTATTATATATTAATTCAAGGTTTCCGATATGGTCAAGAGAGACCTGTACAAACAGTCTGGAAGAGTGTTAGTTGTGAAATACACTGCAAGGCTGGCAATTTTTTTGGAAGACCATTAAAATTCACTAGCTCATAGGATGACTAACAATGTCTGAATAATTTTTAGAAAACTTGAAGGAGTGTGTGTTCTCCTGGAATCAAGTCGAGATGAAAACTAATTAAAATTTATGCAGGCTTGGTGCCAGTATCGAGAAGTTAAAGAGGAGCTAGTGGGACTTTCATTTTGCTTGGAAGTACATGAAATTCTGGAATCGTATTGGAAGTCTAAACCCACTTCTGTATTTATGCAGGTCACCCTTGGATTCAAGTTGATGGGGTAGCTCCAGACAAGCCTCTTGATTCTGCAGTCCTGAGTCGCTTGAAACAGTTCTCCGCCATGAACAAATTTAAGAAGATGGCCCTTAGAGTAAGTTTATGCAGCTTTGGCATTCTGGTGAAGCATATTAGCGTCGACCTTATGCTCATTATAAACTCATGTGGTCCATATAAAGAGTTTTTGGTAGATCTACATCATTCATACTAACAGATAGAAACATCTCACCGACTTTAATGTGGAAAAACTGATACTTTAACGTTGTAGGTCATCTTTGTTTCTTCCTTTTTAACTGTAAACTTGTATGTGCAGGTTATAGCAGAGAGCCTTTCTGAAGAAGAAATTGCCGGGTTGAAAGAAATGTTCAAGATGATTGACACAGACAATAGTGGTCTTATTACTTTTGAAGAACTTAAAGCTGGACTTAAAAAATTCGGCGCAAACCTTAATGAGTCCGAAATGCTAGATCTGATGAAGGCTGTAAGTATCACGTTAGCCTTTGTACTGGCTTTTTGTTTCTGTGTCCATGCATGGGATTGACTGATTTCCGCCCACAGGCCGATGTCGACAATAGCGGCACCATTGACTATGGGGAATTTGTTGCTGCGACTTTGCATCTGAACAAAGTGGAGAAGGAAGACCATCTATTTGCTGCATTCTCATATTTTGATAGAGATGGAAGTGGCTATATCACTCAAGATGAGCTTCAACAAGCCTGTGAGGAGTTCGGCATAGAGGATGTCCGCTTGGAGGAAATGATCCAAGAAGTTGATCAGGACAATGTAAGCCTCTTTATATATATATTACTCTGTCTCTCCTAACTGTGCACAGGCATGAAATTGAAACTAAAAATTACAAGACGTAGACCAGGTTAAGAACTTAAGTAAATCACCTATTATTCGTGAATTAACACATTTTGCGTACCGAAAACGGGTTTTTCTAGGAAGATGTGGAATCTCTTACTGTGTGATGACTACTAAAGAAGTTTGTGTTGCCTACTGCCTTTTGTTATCTGATTTTCAGACTCAAATCAGAACCCTGCGATGATGAAACACTACGTAATTTGTATCACTTTCTAACTGCATGGTTATACCATTCTGAGACTTAAAACAAAAGGTTGACAAGGATTGGGCAGAAGCAGCGATGGCCTAATCAGCGGTTGTCTGACTACTCTGCTTTTCAGAAAATTGGAAACATGGTTCATGCAGTGAACGTGTGCTTAAATCAAAATGCTTGTTTACAGTTGAAGGCATCTGATCATATTACAAATCTTTGCCACAGGACGGTCGCATCGACTACAATGAGTTCGTGGCGATGATGCAAATGGGAGACGGTGATCCTGGGACAAAGGGTCTAAAGAGTAGGAGTATCAGAATCGGTTATAGAGAAGCACTGCCTGTCTGTTAACGCAGGGAAACTCCTCCGCCATGAACCGTGTCCATCCAGTGGATGGAGCAATGTCCGCTGCCATCAACAGTTGTGATTCACCTGGTCCGCGGTGGGCCTCGGTGTGAACAAGTACTTCACGTCGACAAGTGAACGAGGCTACCCCAATTCCATCTCCCACTTCAAGTTAATTTTCCACAGGAAGGCATACTTGTATAGAAGCGGCAAAAAGTTGTAACGTCAGCATGTGCTGGTAAATAGTAGAAAAAAGCCTTGATTTTTCCTTGGTTGATCTCCTGATACATAGTCGAAACGAGGCCTTTTTGGCAGACCACACGAAATCGTGGAATGTAGCGTGCGAAGAAAGAAGTTGGTTGTGAGACACATGAGAGACGCTGCCCATTTTGGGTATAACCGGACCCAAGCTACAGCCGTGGCATGTGAATTCATAGTACATAGCACAGTTCCTATATCGACGTTTCCAGATGGACCTCAACAAATTTTCTACCAGCAACATATAGAAAATGTAAGAACAACAGAACGCACTTGGAAAACCGTTGCTTTAACCAGGGTACACAATCAATTTTCTGATCAACTAGAGACCCTACTTCACCAGTGAATCCCGTGGGATCTGGGATGTACGAAGAAGCTTTGGTAGGACTTATTTGTGCAACACGGTAAGCATCCGATGGTACATTCAAATGAACCTCGACCAGTCTTGTCTTTCGGTCCCGATACTTAGAAAAATATTGCCACGGTCGAAACGACAAAGTGGGCAAGAATGTGATCTAGTACAGAGAGGCATTAGCGAAAAATTCAAGGTATGTCTACGTTCGGGTCAACGGCGCTTCCTCTCTTTCGCTCATCTGGAATCTGGGACTGGTGCACCTCCACCTCCTGAATTATGGACAAGTTCGATTCCTTTGTTCTGCTTTCGAATATGATAATTGATTTCCTCGCCCTTTTAAAATTAGATTCTCTCTCTTTCGGCCACATGCGAAACAGGCATGGAATACGCAGATGCCAACTGAGGAGGGGGGTTTGAATGAGCCTCTCGGATGACTTGGCAATAGCAATCAGCTTCATGTGCACTGTCTAACTCGGTTAGTGGAATCCCATGAGCACACCGAGGAAAATGCGTCTCGTTTTCTGATGCGCGATAGCGATCTTCCGTGTGGCGACGACACGGTGGGTCATGGCCTTGTAGGGACGGGGGCATACTAGCTCCGACACTGGCAGATCTTAGGAATCGCGGAATTATCGTGATTGAGATTAACACAGCTCGATTACTTCCTCAACAAGAGACTTTCACTTAGGACACGAATATTGGATGGAAACTTTATAATTTTGGATTAGGTAGCATTACAATCTTGATTAACTTACTCGGGATATTGTCCATTTTGGCCTATCCTATACCAAATCTCACAATTTATCCTTAGAGTAGGGGCAAATACTTTTCTAGGAGGTCACTCATTCTAATGGTGCTCTAACATTAGCTTCTTTAATTTTGGAGTTTCAACGTAAAGCTTGACATTACGTTAAAAGGCACTTCTGTGAATTAATATATATATATATATATATATATATATATTATATATTCCTAAATTATTCCCTTCCTAAATTATTCCCTTCTGCTCAGTAAATTATTCCTACCTTATTCACCATCCTATAAGCTTCCCAAGAGCTGCTTCATTCCTACCTTATTCACCATCCTATAAGATAGCTTCAAACTAGAAAGTAATTCATTCCTACCTTATTCACCATCCTATAAGCTTCCCAAGAGCTGCTTCTTGTCCGAGCCCTTTCTGACCTCGACGACCACTCTCCACTCTAATCGGACCAGGTCATTACGAGTAAGATAGGAAATCAAACTAGAAGTGGTGCATTACTCTACTTTTCCCCTCTCTCACAAAGAAGTAACATTGACATGGCATGATCATAGCAATCTCTATTCCATTATAGAAATCATGTGACTAGATTATATTCGAGTCTTTCACATATTGACCTTGAGGAGCGATTTTGTGATTTTGATGGATTTGTAAATGTTCAGTTCAAAGGAGAGTAGCATCTGAATAGGCACGAGTACATCGATCGAACTAAAGTCCGTGGTCAAGATAAAATCATGAATTGCGTTTGCAATGACCCACTTCGTTCGCATATGCTATTCAAGTCATCAATGATTGAAGATGTCTTTTGCTTGGAGAAACTCTAGTGTTCCGCTGTCTGATAGCTACATCCCATTCCTACTTATTCGTCCAAGCATTGAAGCTTTGGTTAGGTTTCATTTACTAATTAAGGATGAGCACTACTTCATTCAAGAACGTTTTCGTTTTATCTTTGTCTCTTTCTCTCTAATCAAGAAGGTCCAAAATTGAGCATTCGAGAAGCTGAATCATCAAATTGATGTGATGAGACGCATCACAGAGAGGGGTCGATTTCATTAAATTTATGAATTATCAAGTTGGCCGTACCATTCATCAATTATCGATCTTAGGTCACCGCAAGCCAATCCTTGGTCATTGATGATGGGTCCCAGTTGCTAGTCATCAAGCCCGTCTCACAACATCCTCAAGTTCCTGTCTATTGATCCTAGGTCACCAATGATCAGTCGTGGACGGCGTCTTTTGATCAGGCAAACTTAAGTTTATATAGGCCTATCCGCATCTCATCCGACAATCCTGGTGGCCTCACACTGGTCTTAGGCCATTGTTGATTGATCTTAAGTCGCCTCTTGTAGCACAAGCCAACTATTTGAAAATTATATTTTGTGAGAAGGTTGGTCGAAGAAAATGTTTCGGAACCAAAAGACAATTCTTTTGTAGCACAAGCCAACCTCACCTCCACTCCCAATTACTTACTGTTGGCCTTGTACAGTGGTGTTTCCGGCCAACATTACTATGGAAAAAAACCACACATCGAAGCTCATTATAGTTAAGTGTCTTGACCGCAACTACTTCCCAATTGAGCTCAATCAATGGCGAGCGCAAATTCAGGAGTTACGTGAATATTTTATTCTTGAGAAACTCAATAATGATTACCCTAAAAGCGAGAGTTAAGACCACTAAAAGCAGTAAAAACACATAGATGGAGCACTTTGAAAATCGAACTTTCGAGAGGCGCGTTTTTCACCTTTTTTCATTCTTTTTTCGATCGAGACTTACAACATCCAATCAGAATTCACGTGTACCGAAGCGTCAAAGGAAAAAAAAAAGAGAAAAGCCTCCCAGAGTGTGCCAAAAGATTGATTATAGAAATGGGGGAAATCGACATCATTGATCACCTTCTCGAAATCGAAATGGGGGACACTTCAATCCAGCCATGACAACTGAGTGCAACGCACCACCCGCAAAATCCCAAAGGCACGAACAAATCAAAGGGTCAGCACAAGACGTGGGGTCTCGTCTTCATCACTTTTGTCTCTTGACACATTCGGGAAAAAAAAAATAATATGTTCCCGTACCTTTTTGATAATTTTTTACTTTATTCTAATTTTCACCCAAAAATCATTTTTAAAAAATGGATATCAATATATTTTTGAGATAATGACACAAATAGTCCCTAAATTTTGAGCAAATGTGCAATTTAATTCCTAAACTTTTAATTTGTTCAATATAGTCTATAAACTTTAACCAATGTATAATGTAGTTTATAAACTTTTAATTTATTAAATAAAATTCAGGGTTTGTATTGATTAAACAAATTAAAAATTTAATAATCGTATTGCATATTAAATTAATATTAAAGGACCAAATTATACATTGAATCAAAGTTTATGGATTGTTTATATCATTATTCCATTTTTTTTTTAATTAACGGTTGCTCGGTTATGGTTGAATTTTGTGAAATTGGGTCTTAGGGATTTTTCCTCCTTATTTTTTCCTTTACTTTTTCGATGAATTTTTTTGGGGGGACTAAGCTGGACGAGGCGGGCCCCACGAGGGGCGCAAGCTGCCACGTTGTGACAGCTCACGCGCGGTTGGTGGCGGCAGTTACATGCCGCGGGCTGGCCGAACGTGAGACCAATCACATCCCGCGGTCGCGCCACGTCAGCCGGGGGAGGATGAGGACGGGAGCCACCTGCTTTGCTGCGCAGGAAGAGCTGTCCCTTCCCCTTCGCGCCTCATCGGACTCTCGGACTTCTCGGACTCGGGGCTCCGACTTCGCAGGTTTTTTTTTTTTTCCTTTTTTAACATTTGCCCCCACGTTCTCCAACAGTTGCCCCGGCCTTCTCTCTGTCCTCAATCATTTTGGCTCCTCCCGACCGATTTTACCCCTTTGCCCCTCGGTTAAAATCTGTCGTCCCCGGTTGACCATTCTACCCTCCGTGTCTTATTAAATTTAATATTAATATCACAAAAACCGTCGGATCGGTATATTTATAATAAATTTATTGTAAACTAATTCTTCAATAGCTAAAAACTCCATAATTTTGACAAATTTATCATTCTTTAATTTTTACTAAATTACCGCGAATTATCCAAAAGACAAGCATTTCCATTCTCTTCCTTCTAAGAGTGACAAAAGTCATACAAGAAATTTGTAATTGAATTTTGACATTTACATGAGATCTCGAGATCAATGTATGTATAATGCTGGTGGTTGCTGAACATGAGGATGAATTGACGTCTCAATAGATTTTCATCTATGCAAAGAGAATGCTCAAGAAGAAAAATTTGAAAAAATGATATTAAAAAAAAAAAAAAAAAGAATTTGGATTAGATATGGATTGTTGGACGGATGGCATGTTGGGCAATTCGGTTGAACTTTTTTTGTTTTTTTTTTTTTTTTCCTTCTGGGCTTGGGCAAAGTCGAACTGTTTTCGGTTGACACCGCTAAGGATGAAAAAGTAATAAAAATCCAGAAAACAAGAAAGGCCTTTTTACTGTCGAACAGCCGAGGATGATGCGGGGCGGGCGTTTCGGTCATTCCGACGCGCTTCCATGAATCCATCCGCTTCACTCCATCGAAGCGATTGAAAAACCTTTGTCCGTCTCTTTTAGCTCTGTCTGCCCATCAATCTCTCTCTCTCTCTCTCTCTCTTCTCTCTCTCTTCCGAGTGTTCTCGTGCCACCAACAACATCCTTCCCTTCCCTTCCCTTCTCATAATTCAACTTATCCATCACCCTCGCATCAGCAGTCAGCGGGGCACCCGGACTTATCATCATCACCACCCATCAATCTCCTCCTCCTTCTTCTCCTTCTTCCATGACTGGACTTTGGAATTTCTCGCCTCTTCAACTCCGTTTCTGAGTTCCCCTTGGACCCTCCCTGCCTCCCCTTGTGTCCCCCATTCTATAAGTATCTCGAGTTCATTTCAGAAAGACCCAGAAGCAAAATCACGAGGTGCGTGTACATTCAGGACTACCCTTTTTTCTTTTTTCTGTAATTCGTGCTGATTCCGCCTTGAAAATCATTCCTTTTTGTGGGTGAGTGCGTGTCACGTGCGTGCGTGTGTTTGTGTGTGTGAATTCTTGGGATTGCAGTTGATTGTCGCTAGTTGTTGGTGCTTTGATTCTCTTCATCTGTTTAGCCTGTGGTGGTTTTGGCCTTCTGGCGACATTGACTCCGAGAGATTGGTGACAATTCTGCTATCCGGTTGACTCCTGTATGCGTGGTATCAAGAATTTTAAGATGATCTCTCTTGTTCTGTAGATAGTTGCTATCTCAAATGAGAAGTGATATTGAGTGACGACAATGTGGAAAGCTGAAGGAGTTTGGGGTAGTTGCTCTGTTTTTTTGGCATGCTGAGGAGCATGTGATATGTTTGATGAATGTCTAATGTTGTATTCTACTTCATCCATGAGTCATGAGTGAAAAAGGGAGAATTTTCTGGCAGTTTTTCTTCTCACATTTGTTCTTTTTCTCCATGGTGACTTTAGATTAGATCGATTTGAGATGCTGTCTCATTTGTGGCGATTAAGATGGGCTAGCATTTATGATGACACTCGACTAAAGGTTCTAAAGAGAATGTAGACTTAATACTCCACAGGAGAGATCCTCATTTTGCAGTTCTACTGAGTCTGAAATTTGCAGTTGGTGATGGAAAGTAAGGGATGATGTAATTTATGAAGGACTTTCAGAGTACTCTGCCTGAGTTTGGTAGTGTTACATTCGCAGAAGATCTAGGGGCAGTTTTGTCATCTTTTTTCTTGCAAGGGTGTAGTTCTTACTGCATCAGTTTGGTTGACAATGCAGATGACTGATAGGGCATCATATTTCGCATACATACTTTATGCCAGAAAGATGACTTATTCATGGGTGGATGATCACTGTCTTATCAATAGTTTAAGGATTATGGTGTTTTCTAAGTCACGTTCTTACCATTTTTTATCAATAGTTTAAGGATTATGGTGTTTTCTATGTCACGTTCTTACCATTTTCTTTGTGATTTTTTTTGGGAACTTTATATGACTTGACTTGCCAGTAGAGCGTTGATTGTTTTGGCATCAGAAACTGGGTACTTCTGTTGGCATCCTTAGGATGGTATAATCGTGGCATGCAGAACTTTAAAAGATAAAACATTCAGAATCACGTCACACATCAAGGTCCAGTCTTCATTAAGTTGGTGAAGAAAATAATTAGTTGACTTTTTATTATGGGATGAAGGCAGGCATTTAGGTTTGTCTAAGATGCAGTTTCTTTCCTAGACCTGGGAGCATCACGTTTGTTTAAGGATCATTTTTCCGCTAATTTTCTTTTCTTCTTTTTTTTTCTTTATTTTTTTTTCGCTTCTTTTTTTTTTTTCCTTCCACTTTCAATCTCCCATTTGCATTTGTTTGGTCTTGATTCCTAAGGTTCTCGTGTTGTCATTCAACTTGAAGTGATTTTGGCCATTCTCAAATGCTTATTTTGATGCTCCAGGAATTGATAAATGGACTCTGAAGACGGGATAGCTCCTGAAGATGGGAAAGCTGTTGAAGAGAAAACTTCTGCGGAAGCAATCATACCGGTTTCAAAGCCTGAGGAAGCAACCCCTGAGATTGACTTCTCTAAACAGGTATAGAGAAATTAGATGAACTAAACTCTGTTCTTGTGTTGTGTACATACTTGGAATGGTATTCAATTAGCATATTTCCTTTTATTCTTCAGGATACATCAAGCACAGGTGCTGGAGCACCCAAGCACAAGAAGCTCTCCAAGGACAAATTGAATGTGAAAGGGACCACTCCGTCAGCTCGAAACCGGAAGCCAGTTCTGTCCCAGAGTTTGTCATTCCCGGCAAAGGGAGTCCGTGCTAATGGCATAAAGAAGAGCATTGATGCAGTCCCGACGAAAGCTGATGCCAAGCATTCCCAAGCAAACATGTCTGGCCTTTCTAATGGATCTGTCAGTTCAGTTGCCACCACAGGTCAGCACAACCGGCTCATGGCCAATGGAGTGAGCCCGAAAGCATCTAACTTGGGCAATCGACGTTCATTGGTAAGGCTTTGTAAGGCTTTCCTGTGTCCTTTGTACCATTCTTGCTTTTCTTAAATTCCCCTCCAATGTGATTGTGTTAGGCTCAGGAATCTGGCTCTGCAGAGGGAGCGGCCAATGCTGCTCCAACCGAGGTTTCCCTGTAAGTCATGTCAGAGATTCCATAACAGCTCTTGCAAAATTGTTTGCAAAACTAGGCCTTGTTTACATTTCATTCAACGCAATTGAATATATCAATCATCCAAAATAGTGCCCATTTATAGTCCTGCTAAGTAGACATGTTCTGTTCCATGTCGTTGCAGCTCGCTCAATCAAGACCGAAAAATCAACAGATCAACAAACCAGGACAATGAAATTGATGATACCCACTCCACTACCTCGTACTGTTCTTCCCTTAGATATTCATGCTATTTCTGCTAATGAGCATGCAATGCTGTCTTCAATATCACATAAAACTAGTTTTTCATGGTCCATATAATATGTTTGTCAGAACTGCTACTCCTCGTAGCCGCAAGAGTGGCATTTCCGGATTTGCCTCCAGGTTGACAGAGCGTGCTGAGAAAAGGAAAGAGGTTTGCCAACTTAATTAAGCATGAATTTTCACTCTTTGGATCTAGCTCTCTATTTCATTGTTAATTATTCAGGACTTAATTGCTCTCTTTCCCACCAGTTCTTTTCTAAACTAGAAGAGAAGATTCAGGAAAAAGAAGCAGAAAAAACCAGCTTGCAAGAGAAATCAAAGGTCTCGGCACTGGCACTTTGATTTCTATTGGTCATTTCTTTTTTCCATGCAAAGTTTCCTTACCTTGAATATTGTTTCCCGGTCTGATGCAGGAAAACCAGGAGGCCGAGATCAAGCAATTGAGGAAGAGCATGACATTTAAAGCAGCTCCCATGCCAAGCTTCTACAAAGAACCTCCTCCAAAAGTTGAACTTAAAAAGGTATGTCATCTTTCCTTCTATTTTCAAGGAAATATTGTAACAGTACAAAGAAAGCAGTACTTATACTTTCATGTGTGGATAGAAAATTAAGGAGCATATATCATAGTTACATTTGATTTTTCTTTGCATAACTTGGACATTTAGTATTTTACGCAACTCTTTCAAGATTAACCAGCTGGTAACAATGCATGGGAGTTGTGAATTCCATTTTTGTCTAAGACGTGTTTACTCAATCAGCTGCATATAATTTATTTGGTGTGTGCATATAATTGTGAGATGTCATATATCTCTTGGCACCAACCTTATGGGATATCATCCTCCGAAATTGGAATATTTCCATAGATACCAACCACAAGGGCAAAATCTCCAAAACTTGGGAGGAAGAAGATTTCAGTCACTACAACGAGTAACTCTTCTGAAGGTGGCGGATCTTGTACCACGCCACATGTAAACCAAGAGAGCAAATCGTTCAAGGGATCCCAGGTGAAACAGAATAAGGAGGATGTTGCTACAAAGAAGCCGCTTAAAAAGACGAAATCTAGGCTGAACGAGAGACCAAAGAGCATTGCCAAAGAAACAGAAGGCAAGAGCCACAATGCCAGCACTGAAGAAACCGCAGAATGCCAAGACCAATGCGCAAATCTTGTTGATCAGGGGTCTATGGGTGGCACTTTGGTTCAGTCAAATCAAGCACATGAGGATGAAGCCACCTCGGTTTCTGCTTCTGAGATAATGCCTCAAGAAGTCGCTGTCGGAGGCTAACAACGAGGACACTAGAACTGTGTATGATAGGTCTTGTGCAATTTATGATTCTTTGTGGTGTTAATATTTTTGTTCCGGTCATGTGTCAAAGTTATATATGTAACTATAGTTTACATATTCGTGTTCTTTTTTGGTTGTCATTTGAGTTGGTTCAAGAAAAACCGTAGGCCGCTCCAACCAAGAGCTCCGTTCTGTACAATGCTAGAGTCCAATCCACAGATTGAAACTTGTATGTCCTTGTTCGTGTGATGAGTAAGGTATACTTGATATTCTCTTACTGAAGTTGTCTTTGCTAGGGTTTCTGTCCATAGCACGACACTGATCATGCATGCATTGTTGTCCTCTATTTGCCCATCGTAACTCGATAAGTAGGAGTCTGTTTGATTAATTTGGGATTGGTTGCTAGATGCTATGGGAATTGGAAATGTTGTTTCGGTGAGCTCAAAGTAAGCTTGTTACAAAGGGCCAGTCACCCTGACCCTGTCATATTGGGCATGGTGTCGGGTTTTCAACATGCGGCATCCTATCTTTGGCTCTATCGATCCCCTCGGTACAACTTATGCTCGAGCTCACGGCGGATAGTCCTGTCCTCTCCCAACCCATCTCCTTTCATCCTAAGTCCAAGATAGATGTCCGTGCCCTGCACAACGCCAACCCTTCTCGAAAGATGGGCACGTCGAACAAGCTACCTTACGACAGGGTCTAATGTGAAAGCATGCAGAATCTTCTCCATCTCGATCTGCCAAAACATGATGGTAGGTTGCTGAAAAGAGAAGGGAATAATTCCCAGGTCTTCAATATTTGGCATGTCTCACACATCCTTGTTTCCAAAGTCAGCTCATGAAGCTGAATAACCCAAACTGCAAGGAAATTGTGTTGGCAGGGACCCACGAGGCCCCCCAGAAAAGTCCCATGTTTACTTGAGAAGCAAGTAAGATTTTGTGATGGAAACCAAAAAGCTGAGAGCCTCTTTGGTGGGCGTCTCAATCTCACCTTCGAGGCTCGGTTGCCAGTGTGATTTGCAATCTCACTTGGGGTCAAATATCACTTCAGAAGAGGTGTCACCACTTGGGAAAAAGGTTTTGATGGAAAGGGACTGATTTTCTGGGCAATTTGGTGATTATATGTGACATTTCCTTCCACCTTTTAAGCCCTTCGGTTTAAGGTAGGTGATGATGCTACAGAAAAATTGCCCCTCCACCTGTAAGAGAATACGACCTTCTAACTTCATCGAATCCTTCTAATAACGTTGTAAATGCCGAGGTAGTTTACAAAATCATTATATGCATGTCGCAAAACTTACCTATAGAATATGGCATGCTTTGTTGGAGGCTTATTTGGAATCTGTCGTGTCACATAATATTATTTGGTTAATCTTCACACATTTAGCAATTGCTCAGAATCATAATCAGGTTTAAGGAGGGCATCAGGGGTTGTTGGGAGCCTTGATCGGAGCTGCGGCTCATAATGTTCAGTTGCTTGTTCTCTAGTTTACAGGAGATTGGACCATCTCCATTGCGCAATCAAGAAAATGAAAATCTAACCAAAAGTAGAACAAAAGAAGAGAGAAGCTGAAACGTCTTTTCTACTTCGGTTAAAATACAGCTTCGATGATGAGTACCTTTTCATTTTGTGTTATATGGAAAGGTTGGAGAAACAGAGCCCCAGAATCAATGACTGTTTTTCTGTGTTATCGATAGTCAATAAACTAAACATTGATAATTTTACTTCCTTTCACCCAAAAAAAGAAAAAAAGAACATTGATAATGGTTGTTGAATATGTGTAGCCGGCCAGGACTTCGAGGCACTTGCTAAAGTTAGCTAGACCCGGATACAATCAATTAAAAATAATCGAGGAGGAATTACTAGAAAAATGGCCAATCCCCACTTACTCCCAGTGGTTAGAACATCATCTCAAGGTCTACCACTCCACGATGTTTTCTTGGCTTCTATAGTATAATGACCTGATGACCCCCAAAATAAAAAAGAATATGATAGCCTGTCCAGAAACTGCCAACTCCATCCAAAATGAAATCTCAACCATAGACATCAATTCCGTATTCGTTTCCAAATGTCAAACTCCCTCACTTCCACTTTCACATTCATGAACTTTTCTTGTCATTTAGCCAGCCAAATTGATTAGTTTGGCTTATTCAACGAAGCGGAGAGGACAACACCTAAGCAAGGTCCATCTGCTCTTACCTGTCATCATCACCATGACTAATTTAATCCAACACCTACCATACCCTTGCCCATCTTCATCACCTCATTATTCTCTTCATTAATTATGCTGCCAACCATAATCAAGCGGACCCTTTTCCATGATTAAAAGGGTATAAGCAGACAAAAAACACAGGAAGCGATTTCTTGTTATATATAATTTTTCATGAAACCGACAAGTTTAGCACAAAAAGAACCACCACTTAGAGATACAAAAGCAACACGGAGGGTCTTACAAGAATGGTGCCCATGGATTTTGCAGTGGCAGTGTGACAACACGAAGAATAATTATACAAAAAAATATCGATTTCGGTAATTACAGTATTAAATTTCCAGTAAATGAAAAGAGAGAAAACATCATCGTCTTCTTCTATTTTATGTTTTGAGAAAATCCCTGAAACCCCCCCAACATTTATGTCTCAGCCTCATCTATGAATCCCACTGTACCAGAGTCATCCTGCAGCATCAAATTCACAGATGTTACACCTCTCGAAAAGCAATCGGAATCTGAACATTTTGCACTTTATATAAAGAAGTGGGTTTCCACACCTTTCTCCATATACACGCTTTTGCCTTTCCTCCTTGAAGAGTTTAATTGAAGAAAAAAAAATTTAACTTTTTATTGTTTTATTGACACGAGGAAAAATGAGAATGTTGCCCAAAAGCTCCGAGCATACTGCACGCTACTTCCATCAACTTCCCTGTCACGACCAATGGAACAGAACCATATTAGCTTTTGATTAAACTCATTCATCATATTAATCACATGCACGAATAAAATGAAACAGGGGGCCAAAAAAACCAGCCGACACAACCCGAATTAATGCACGGCAGTAGCGCAAGATGCCCGAATTGACTAGTCGCCGGTATTCAAAAGTCAGCCAAAAAAAATATTCTAAAGAAGGAGACAAACTTACAAAGCAAATGATAGAAGGTGAGCTGGGAAGTATACATGGAAGCATCATGCGCAATAAACAATAATTAGAACAATGGCCAACTCATTAGTTAAAGACAGGCTGTAGGGGATATTCAAGGCTCGAGGTAGGCTTAGGGAATGTGGTTCACAGCTGGGCAAGTTGCATCCTTTGCATCAAAAGACAGAAAGCCCTGTCGATTTCTCAGCGGTGGCGGAGATAGGCAAAGTACGAAATATTTCTCCATATTTTCTCGTGATTTGCCAAGCCTCACTTAAAATCACTAACCAATCAAGAAGCATCCGTATTGCGTCAGCCAATTAATCTCCGTAATTTCTCATAATTTGCCGAGACTCGTTCCATATCACTAACCCAATAAAGAAGCATTCACATCGCGTCAGCCAATTAAGCCCGTGACGTGACTCTCAGCGATACTACTCCGACGTGCTACGCGGCGGCGCAGGCGGCGCCACATCAAAAGCACCTTTTAACACATGTGGGTGGGGTGGGTCTTTACTTAACACCTAAGTTGTATGGGCGCTCTTCCTCTAGGCTATACCTAAAGAAAATCCTAATCAAATTTACTTAAAAGAACAAAGGCGAGATCATCACGATCTGTCCAGAACTAACTCGAAACGAGCTGGTTCCCCATTAATTATTCAAAAAGGGTTCTCTCCACAAACTCAAGACCATAAAGAAAAATTTACTGACTTCCTCCATGCAAATCCCACACGACCCTCGAAAGGAAAGCAGAGCCAAACTCATTGACGAAACTTCCCGAGATCGTAAAAGTGTAATCCCCTCTGTCTTCATGAAAGTTGTTCTGGAAATGTTACAGATTCTACCCCAAAGAACATGTTTATCCCGAACGCCGAAATAATCATTAAAAAGATCAGACCTTTAGTCCGACCAATGATTGGGGGAAGCAAGTAATATGCCCACTCTAACGTGTGGCATCTGTCTCCTTGCCAACCCACTCTCCGTTGTCTGATCATGATGACCCAGAGAAGGTGTCCTAATCTTGCTTGTTACTACACAACAGCTCATCAAATCAAAAACACACTAAAAAAGAGAGAAGAACAAAACCTTGAAAAAAAAAAAAAAAAAAAAAAAAAAAAAAAAAAAAAGAGGGAATCTTTACGCGTTTTCTGCGCGATTCCTTTGTGCTTTACCATCCACCATCAATTATGAGCACCCAACCAAGACAGCATCCAACCCACCGTACACACATTGGAATGAACTTTTGAACTTTTTAACCCACCCATCAACTCATTTATCATCAATCCCAGAAGAACCTAAAATATCTGTATCTGACAGAATCAATCAGGACCGGCGACCAAGGCAAGGCTGTAATGTTTGGTTTCCTAGGACCGGCGCATCGGGACGCCCTAATTTGCTTTGAAACTAAGCAATGTCGGAGTTGGGTCAGGACGCACTAATTTGCTTTAAAACTAAGCAATGTCCAGGGCTGGCTCAACCAGTTCCTAATGCTATGCTCGGCCATGTGGCCATGCCGCATCACATGTCACTTGACAGTTTCATACAGGTTGGCCCAGTTTACATGGAGTCGTGTTCCCCCCCGGCTCGATGCTAATTTGAGAAGATTTCTAATAAATCAAATGCAAGACGGTACACACCACTCGATCGACAATCTCTAGCAGATTTCGCCCCGAATTGAACTCTATATTCAAAGATCCAATTTCGAAGTGATTTCCATGTCAATATTTAGCAACATATAACTGCGGTTCAATTACGTTTAACGCCGAAATTAGACTAACGAACGATAATTAACAAGAAATTGGCAGTAAACTGAAAATCGACAGACACATACCTCTCCTGGGCTTGGCAACGACCTTGACCACTTTCTTCTCGGCCGCCGTCGTACTCGCCGGCGCCGTCTCCTCCGCTGGGAACAGAACCCCATCGATCCCCTGCACCGAGATCCTCCCGTCGGTGTAAATGTCCGGGTCGAACAGGTACGCCGACCCGTCCCCTTGGCCGAACTTCACCGACCCGTCGGCCTCCTGCGCGACCATCTTGTGCGGCAGCCGCAGAGTGTCGTACCGCACCTTCCCGAACCGGCGCACCGCATTGTACATGCTCTCCTCAGTCTGGTACTCCGGGATGATGTGGTAGTACACGATCTGCTCCGGCGCGCCCGGCTCGCTCAGCTGGTCGGTGGTCAGCTTCGCCATGGCCTCGTCGTTGGGCGCCAGCACGGTCAGCACGTACCCCTCCGACACTAGCCGCCCCATCTCCACCGCCAGCGAGGTCAGATTGACGAGGATGTCGGCCATCTCGTTGTAGCCCCCGTAGTGGAGCAGCGTGTGGATGAAGTCCTTCACCAGGGCCTCGCCGTGGAAGTGCCCGCGCGGGCCGTCGGGGCCCGGCGCCGGCGCGGGGGCGAGGGAGGGGCCGGGGGCCATGGCGTCGTAGATGGGGAGCGCGGGCGGGGACCCCGCGGGGGCCGGCGAGGCCGGCTTCTTGAGGCGGTGGGTGCGGGGGTCGACCTCCGGGGCGCCCTCGGGCAGCACGGCGGCGATGGACCGGAGGCTCCGGCGGCGGTTGAAGTCCTCCTGGACGGCGCGGGGGATGAGGAGGCGCTGGATCCCGTGGATGACGCCGTCGGGGCGGACGACGTCGTCGGGGCGGACGACCTCGGCGGAGTCGACGGCGGGGAGGCCGGAGCCGGGGGCGACGGAGAGGTGGACGGGGTGGTCGCCGAGGGTGGGGTGGCGGGCGGGGCGGGAGTCGGGGCGGGGCCACTGCGGGGAGCCGAGGCGGGCGGGGACAATGTGGGAGAGGAGGAGGGTCTGGAGGGAGCGCAGGTTGCGGGGCTCCAGCAGGAAGCGCCGGAACTCGGGGTCGAGGTCGCGCTCCAGGGCCTCGTTGCGTGGGGCGAAGATGGTGAGGTTGTGGCGGCCCACGGCGTCCTCCAGGGACTGCAGGAGGAGGGCCTTCTCCACCAGCTCCGCCAGCTCCGTGTAGTGGGAGTCGAGGAGGGCGACGAGGACGGAGTTGGAGTTGATCTGGGCCCCCGTGGCGTTGGAGGCGGGCCGGTGGGGCAATGCGGCGGCGGCGATAGGGAGGAGGACGAGGAGGAGGGGGAGGAGGGGGCGGCGGCGACTCCACGGAACCGACGGTCCATGGTGGCTGGAATTCGGAGGTGGAGGAGTCTCTGCTTCGTTTCTCTAAAAATGAGGACTTGGGGGAGTGGGTTTTTGTGGAAGAAGGGGGAGGGGTTTGCGTAGAGAGAGGAAAGAGGAGAGAGAAAGAGGGAGGGAGATGGAGACACGTGGGATGAGACTTGTGAGGAAGTAAAAGTAAATGCCGATGTAGAGAGAGAGAGAGAGAGAGAAGGACTGGACACTAGTGAGCGAGCTTTAGGTGGAATTCGGGACATCAGACAGCCTGGAGGTGGGGACCACGCGTCTCTCTCTCCCTCTCTGTCTCTCGCGCGCGCCGGCTTCTTCGCGAGGCTCCCCCGGCGCCGGCTCGAGCCGCGGTTTTATGATGAGTGTGATGAGACTGGATTTCTTTCTCACAGTCCTTTTTCTTTTTTCCCTTTTCTTTTTGGATTTTTCTAGATTTCGGTCACATGTTTGTCCGCTGGGGGTTGGTTCGCGGAAGAGGGAATTGGCGTTTTTCGAGGTAAAAGGTCGCCGATTCCTCCCCTGGCGTGCTACCGCTTTGATGGTAAATTTCGTGGAAAGTCGGTTGGACGGTGATCCGTCACTCTTTGACAAATTACATTTTGGAAAAATTACCTTTCGAAATTGCAGACAAATCCTCCTGCACCAGTCAAGCTAAAAGCAGTAGCTTACGTTGCAATTTACATGAGGACGAGAAAGAGAAAGCTTCATTCGATGTTAGCTTATTGAATAATCAAGATCTTCATAACTTTTGGTATATTAAGGAAGTCTCGCGTTGTGGCAGCACTCGCTCTTATTAATTCAAGCATGATCGCCACAATCAAATTATATTATCACTTTATTGCGACCCACACTATTTCCATTATTTTATTGGCTCTAGACATCTTCATTTTATGTTAGAGTTGACTATATTAACTCGCATAGGTCTCACTTTTGATTTAATATTACTTATCTTTTTTTTTTAAATCTTTTTTTCCTTTTGTTTCAATTTTACTATAAATAAAACTACACATACTCCTTTCAAACAATATTTATTAAGGTTAAATATGGCCTATTCTTAATATAAGATTATTTTGCTTTCTTTCTTTTTCTTTTTTCCCTTTTCTTGAAATTTGTATACCTCTTTAAAAGAATTAATTGTTTGATAGATAACACCAAAAAAAGCTAACTGTTGTGTTAATGAATTGTCCATTCGTTTAATTATAACTGTATTTAATGGATTCTTCTTTGATGAGCTAGAGTAAAGAACTTGTCATTCATGTTGGTTTTGGAGCACCAGATGCGTGCGAGTGGGAGATGTTGGATTTTTCTTTAAATTGAGCCTATTTTGGCCTAATGGGCCTAGAGGCTCGGCCCACGGGTTTAGGGCCCATGGAAGAGAGGTATAAAAGGAAAAAGAAAAGTGAAAAGGGGGTTTTATCTTTTACGTTTTTTTTTTTTTTTTTTGGACGTACGACGCCTCTCCTCCCTCTTGAAGAACGATAACGTCTTTCCCTCCTCGAATGCAACGCCGGGTGTTTAGTCGTGGAAATAAGGTGCGTTCGTCCACGTGATGCACTTTTGATCGGTGATTCGTGATTGGGTGTTGAAATCTTCTTCCGCCGCGTTTCTCCTCTTTTTGGGATCGTTTTTGTGTCGAAACGATCGTTTTGGGAATCTTTTTGTTTCCCGAATCCAAACTCTTCATTGGTATCGAGCCATCTCAATCATGTTTCCCTTTCTTTATTTGAGTTTATAATCGAGTTTCACATGCCTGTTTTTGTTTAACATGATTAATGATCAAATTAAGAGAAATTCAACCCGACGCGGTTCTGTTTCCCATATTTTTTTGGTTTTCCGTACATCGTTTCGTAATTCTGATTGTTTGAGGTTGTAGTACTCGTCGAGACGAGAATTTGGAGTGGTCGCACGTCGCCGGAAGCCGCCGGACGCGCCGCCACGCGCGGCCGATGCGTTCGGCTCCGTCGGCGCGTGCAATGCACGCGCCAAGACGGTTCCCCGGCGCGTGCGCCGCACGCGCGCGTTGAATCGCACACGCGCGCAGCAATCGCCCGTGCGTGCAAGGCACGCGCCGGATGACGTCACGGTGGCGTCGGCGGCGGTTGCCCGCGCACGCGCTAGGCTCGTCTTGGTCGCCGCCGCGCCCGGCCTAACCCGGTCCAACCCCCCGTCCCGACCGACCGCCCGACTCCCATTCCGATCAGCCGCCCGACCGGCAACCCGGGCCGACCGACCGGCCAAGCCGACCCGACCCGAACCGATCGGCCGACCCGACCGACAGCGACCCGACCCGTCCGACCGGTTGACCGTTGACCGTTGACCCTCCGTTGACCGTTGACTAACCGTTGACCGTTGACCGCAAAAAAAAAAAAAAAAAAAAAAATTTGTTTCTTTTTCAATTATGCCTATGTGGATTATAAGTCATCCATTTTCTATTCTGCATTTGTTGCATGAATCATGGAAAATTATGTATTTTCCCCTATGTTTATTATGGATTATAAGTGATCCATTTTTTCAAAGTTCTGCATTTGTTGTAGGAACTATGATGCGCTATGCACGGATACCTGCATTCCCGAGAACGGACGAAGAACGTGCTAGACTAAAAAGGCTGATTACAGAGTTAGCTAATTATCGGTGGCATAACGGTGATTTAGTATCACATGTGGTCGGGTCAATCGATGATACGGGGAAATCATCGGAATGGTTATCTTATGCCGGATTTTGAGAAGGTGTCGACCTTCAAGAACACTCTTCCACCCGAATGGCAAGCGGTGTTAGATCGGCTATGGGAGGTCAACGTGGTCCGGATTATAGGAGGCTGGTAGAAGCTTTTGTGAGAGAGTACTATAGGATTGAGCTAATCAAAACTTCAACCCTTAATATGAGTGCTACGTGGCGCAAAATGAATGCGCCTTGGAGACGGTATGACATGCTCTCAAAAGTTTTCCATGGTTGGCAAATGTGCCTTCGTTTTCTTAGATTTTTTGTGATAGATTAGCGGGGACTTTTCTGTTTATTTCTTAAATTAGTTTGAGATGTTTTGGGTATATATATATATCTCTTTCCATGTTGATATTTTTCTCGGTATAAATATATTACTTAGTGTAATGGATATCTTTGTATTATGTGAAAGCGTTATCATATTATTGAATGTCAGATATTTTATGCTTTCTGTTATTGCTAATTGATGTGGGAAGTTCATGGAAGTTTTTGTAACTTCATAGAATTTGTTTTGCATAAGACAATTATATTAATGATAGTTTTAAGTCGGGATTTTTGGAGGATGATTGGAAATATAGTGACCTTTTGATTAGAAACCTTACTTAAAATTATTCATTAATATGATGGGTCTATGCAAAGTGGATGCATAAATGATAGGCATTAATTATTCGTGCATATGTCGATGTGTTCGGATCAATGGTTCCGAAGTAAGAAAGTAATTGCTGATTTGAACGGCAACAATTGTGAAATATTGAATATGAAGATTCATTATATCTTTGGAAAAGCCGGAAGCACTAGAAGCTCTTGACCATGTTATGGAAGATCTTGAGGATGTTGTAAGCCACCTTGAGCTAGTGGAGGACCACCTAACGGCATTTGAGCCGAAAGCAGATATTTGCAATGTTGATTCAAGCTTAGAAAGGGCTTTGAGCTCTAAGCGCAAGCGTATTGATTCGTTCAATATGTGGTCATGCAAAGGATCAAGTCCTCCTTGCAAGAAACCAAGAGTTAACCAACACAAGAGAGGAAAACGTCCTCAAGTGAAGAAAAAGTCAAGGGTAAGGTGTTACAATTGTGACAAGAAAGGTCACTATGCTCGCAAGCGTCGTGAGCCGAAAAGGTAAACACCTCTTGTACATTTGAGAACTTTGCTTATGTGTCAAGTTACGTATTGTTGGCTGAATCCAATCCTTTGTGGACTGTAGATTCGGGAGCAACGGACCATGTAGCAAAGGATAGAGGATCCTTTGTGGAATTCCGACGAATACCAACTGGAACTAAGTGGATCTATGTGGGAAACGACTCAGTGAGCCGTAAAAGGAATTGGCACACGCCCCGAACATGCGTGGTGGACGCACTTTGATCCTACATGATGTAATGTATGCTCCGGAGATTCGTCGGAATCTAGTGTCTGCATTTTAGTGTTGGTCAAACTACGTTTTAATATGAACTTCCATAATAGAGGTGTGGATTTGTTTTGGAAACAAATTTCTATGGTCATGGCTATTTTCGGATGGTTTTATTGTTTTAGACATTGACTATGTTAATGCAAATGTTTGTTATTCCCTTATTACGTCTCCTAATTCATATGACAATGATGTGAGTGTGTGGCATGCTAGACTTGGTCATATTGGCCAACAACGTATGAATAGACTAGCCAAAGAGGGCTTGTTGGGCAATATTGAAAAAGTCGATTTACCCATATGTTAGCATTGCCTAGCAGGGAAAACAACAAGGAAACCATTTGGAAAAGGTAAAAGAGCTGAATTTCCTCTGCATTTAATCCATTCGACATCTCGTGGTCCACTTGAATGTGAGAGGAAGGCATGGGGCTGTTTATTTCATCACTTTTATAGATGATTATACTCTATTCGGATATGTCTATTTGATTTCTCATAAATCGAAGCATTAAGTTGTTTCAAAAGGTTTATGGCCTTGGTAGAGAATCAATTAGACAAGAAAATAAAAGCATTGAGATCCGATCGAGGTCGAGAATATTTATCGATGAGTTCGAAAATTATGTAATGAAAAAGGAATAGAAAGACAGTTGTCTATTCCATATACTCCTCAACAAAATGGTGTTGCGAGAGAAGAAGAAAGAACCCTACTTGGAAATGGTTAGGTCCATGATGGCACATGCTAACTTACCTATCACTTTTTGGAGTGATGCATTATTGACAAATGCCTATGTACTTAACCGGGTGCCTTCCAAATCGATTACTTCCACTCCATATGAGTTATGGACGGGTAGAAAACCGGACTTAGGTTTTCTTAAGCCATGGGGTTCTTGCTGCCTATACCCATGAGCCCTCTCACAAATTTGGGAAATTGGGTCCCAGGAGGAAAGAAGAGTATTTTCATAAGATACTCGAACACTCAAAGGGATATGTGTTCATAGGTGAGCGGGAAAGTGAGAGTGTAACTGAATTTGAATCACGGGATGTCACATTCTTAGAGGATGAGTTTCCTAAGAAGGGCGAAATAGGTGAAGATTACTCCCTATTTGAAACCATGGATCCGGATAATGATATTAGTGGGGTTCGCCCAAGTGGGAGTAATGTGAGAAGTGATGAATTGCATACAACTAATTCTCAATTACAACCACATGATGATACGACATCATCATTATCGATCCTAGTGGGAGTATAATGGGAAATGATGTGCTAAGTGTACTATCTCCTATACGGCGAACAAGTCGCAAAAGTATTCCCCGTCAACGTTTTGACATTGAAGGGGAAACTTTTATGATTGCCCCACAAGATGAGGATGAGCCAAGAAATATACATGAGGCTCTAAGTTGCCCTAGTAAAGAAAAATGGATGGATGCAATGGGAGAGGAAATGGAGTCAATGAAGTCAAACCATGTTTGGGAACTGGTTGATCTTCCAAAAGGACGCAAAGCTATTGGGAACAAGTGGGTTCTCAAAATAAAGCATAAAGCTGATGGCTCAATAGAAAGATATAAAGCTCGCCTTGTGGCGAAGGGTATAATCAACGGGAAGGAATTGATTATGAAGAAACATTTTCCCCTTGTGAGATTTACCTCAATTCGCATTATTCGGCAATAGTGGCAAGTATGGATCTTGAATTACATCAAATGGATGTAAAGACTGCTTTCCTCAATGGAGAATTAGATTAGGAAATATATATGGAACAACCTATTGGTTTCATTACAAAAGGCCAAGAAGGAAAGGTATGTCGACTTTTGAAATCGATATATGGCCTTAAGCAGTCGTCAAGACAATGGTATATACGTTTTCATAATGCTATGATGGCATATGATTTTACAATGATTGATGAGGATCATTGTGTATATATCAAGAGATCCAAAGATCAATTTGTGATCATATCATTATATATTGATGATATACTAATTGCGGAAGTAATATGGAGTTAGTTAATACCATCAAAAGTTGGTTATCTTCCAATTTTGAGATGAAAGATATGGGTGAGGCTACATACATACTTGGAGTTAAGTTTTCAAGAGATCGTTCAAAGAGATCATTATCTCTTTCGCAAGAAACATATATAAGTAAAGTTCTTGAACGATTTCGTATGCAAGATTGTAAACCCATAGACACTCCTATTGCAAAATGTGAAGGATTGAGCCATAGACGTGTCCAAGGACTCCACAAGAGAATGAACAAATGAAGCATGTTCCTTATGCTTTGTCTTTGTTGGGAGCTTGATGTACGCTATGTTGTGTACAAGACCCGACATATGCTTTGCAGTTGGAATGGTGAGTAGATACCAATTCAATCCAGGTCAAGCACATTGGAAAGCCGTTAAGAGAATACCGAGGTATCTAAAGGGAACTGCGATTATATACTTGAGATATCAAGGAAAGGATCTCGCGACTCGAAAGCTATTTAGACACAAGTTGAGAAGGAGATTTAGATGAAAGGAAATCTACCTCTATTTTTGTTTTTGTTTCGAATAATGGCGCCATGTGTTGGTGCGGCAAGAAACAAACGTGTATAGCCTTGTCCACGATGGGAGCTAAGTTCGTGGCATTATCGGAAGGTGGTACAAGAAGCAGTTTGGCTTAAGAGATTTTGGATCATTTAGGTGTTATTGAGAAAGCTGCAAATCCATTATTGGTTAATTGTCATGGCCAAGCGGCTATAGCGTACACCAAAGATCCAAAGTATCATGGCAAGACCAAACATATAGATACCAAGTATAACTTTGTCAAAGATATAGTTGCACGAATGGATGTGAACTTACGGTACATATTTACGCATAGAATGGTTGCGAGATCCTATGACAAAGCCAACACCTAGAGATGTGTTTTTTGTGGTCATGAGAAATCTCTAGGATTGCGTAGAGTCGATGTCTTGGATATTTTGATTTCCCGAGTTGTTCACATTTATGAAGTTGTGTTTTTCATCATTAATGCCTATGAATCTTTGTTTGATCTTTATGCATCTTAATGCTCGGTGCATTATATTGAGTTGAGAAAGAATGTCGGACGAGATAAGAGATTAGCCTACTCACATGGGTAATCGCCTCTATTTCTTGTGTGATAAATAGAGATGAGACGGTTTTTAAGCTTATTATCTAGGTGATAATCGAGAGCTCGGGCTTAAAATATATATGTCGCCTTAACTAAGTGTTAAGATGAGGACATGATAAGTACTATGTCCGAAAGTAAAATACCCCACATATTTTACTTTATCTGTCTAAGATGCCGATGTGAGTTCGATGAATTATGTGAATGAGTAGATACGTGAACTCAAGTTAGACATTGGGTATGTCTGAACTATCATCTGTACGGTATTGATTGTGTAGACATACGCTCCATGGGAAAGAAGTTAATACCGTAATACGCTTTTCATACTGCGTATGCATGAGACGACCAATAAGAGTGGCAAAAGTTTGATCTCAACTTTTATGCCGTGTGAGACTCTTGAGGAAAACAAGTTCCTCATTTTTAGTCCCCTCACGACTCTTACTTATTCTCAAGATTTCTATTTAGTGTTTGCTATCTTAGGATGTTGCCAATGGTCATGAGTTGATTCGATCTAATGGGACATTTCTAGAAAAGCAAGCTGGACCGAAATTGAGAGTTTGAAGGAAAGAGGAAGATCGATTTTGGAGAATCACAGTGTAGTTTTGTATTCACTGGTCGACCAATTATGACTGTCTTTGGGATAATCATAATTGTGAATGCAATATATATACCGTTGTTAAAAGAGATCAAGAGAGATATAAATGTGATCGATCGATCTAGGGTACTGCATACTAAATCTACTCAGAGTTCGACGCCCATTATAAGCTGCTATATATTCCTAACAGATGTATAGCAACGAGCTCTCAAAGTATGCTGGTCGCACGGACTATTCACCAGTATGAATGTTGCAATGAGAAAAAAAGGGACTACGTTCGGCCCATCGTGTCGAGTGGGAGATGTATTTAATGGATTCTTCTTTGATGAGCTAGAGTAAGGCTTGTCCGCCCATGTTGGTTTTGGACCACCATGTGCGAGTAGGAGATGTTGGATTTTTCTTTAAATTGAGCTATTTTGGCCTAATGGGCCTAGAGGCCCGGCCCATGGGTTTAGGGCCCATGGAAGAGAGAGGTATAAAAAGGAAAAAGAAAAGTGAAAAGGGGTTTTATCTTTTACGTTTTTTTTTTTTTTTTTTTTTTCCTTTGGACGTACGACGCTCTCTCCTCCCTCTTGAAGAACATAACGTCTTTCCCTCCTCGAATTGCAACGCCGGGTGTTTAGTCGTGGAAATAAGGTGCGTTCGTCCCGTGATGCACTTTTGATCGGTGATTCGTGATTGGGTGTTGAAATCTTCTTCCGCTGCGTTTCTCCTCTTTTTGGGATCGTTTTTGTGTCGAAACGATCGTTTGGGAAATCCCGTTTCCCGAATCCAAACCCTTCAATAACTTTAATATGTGTCATTATGTTGTAATACAAATATTTTAACAACTTAATTTTCATTTAATTCGGTGAATCTAACAATCAGATTTTTAATTATTTATTGTGTGATGCATAAAAAATTTTGGAGGGACTTGATCGGTTCATCTATTTATAATGAGAAACTTCAAATGAGATCTAGTCTTTCTTCTCCAACTTTGAATAAAAATATCAATTAAGAAGAACATATTTGTCTCTTTTGGAACTTTTTATAGAGACAATGTAACCTTGAACATGAAAATACATCCGCACACTACTGAAACAATCATCTCGTGTTAGAAAATTACCAAGTAAATTTTCAAATGAACTCATTGACATGATTAATTGTTGTTTGTCATTCATGGTTTCATCATAACAGATTCGTTTAAGCAAAAAATAATATAATGAAAGATGAGTAAATTGTGTATAATACATACATTAGTCATGATATCAAAGGTGAAAAATTCACAATCATTTCTTTACCCCCCAAAAAAAAAAAGATCCACAATCGTAAGAATAATATAGAGAAATGAAGTAAACAATTTGCAAATAAAACTAATATTTTTCTTTAATTTGAATAAGTTCAAAAGAAAACAAACATGGAAGAAATGTTGAATGTAATGGATGTGGAAGAAACAACTAGGGTGAAAAAATATTACATAAAATAGATGTGATTAATTTTGTTTTTTATTAAAACTGAAATGAATGAAAAGAAGAAAAAAATGCAAGATTTAATCTAAAATCAAAAGTGAAATTTGTATAAGATAATATAGTCAATTTAATATAAAATGAGCATGTCATGAGCTAGGAAGACGAGTGGAAATAGCACCCATCTTTAATTTTCATCTAAAAAAACCAGTATTCCTTGTTCTTTTTAAGGGTTAATTTAGGGCTTTGATTTTCCTTTTTCTTTTTCACGAGAAAATTGAATAATCCTCACTGGCAAAGGGCGGCAAAAAGGTAATGCCCGCCTGGAAATTAATATTTGAGAAAATTAGGTACGGTTCACGCAAAATAAGGCAATGTACATGACAACGAACGATATAGAGAGAGGGAAACACATGTGAGTGGGGGGGCTCCAGGAACAACTACCGACGGCGCCGCGGCTCAGCTCAGAAGTCACATGATGCGGCTCGAAGGCGAGCTGTCGGTGTCTACCCTTGACTAAATTATTGGTCCCAAATAAATAAATAAAACAATGAATAAATTACCCTCTTTTTTTTTATAGATCCAAAAACAAAAAGAAAAAAAGAAAAAAGAAAACATCCCCTTCCCCCTCTCAAATATTCTACGCCAAGGTACCGCCGACGTCACGCTCCCCTCCGCCCTTCCCTTCCCCTTCAATCGCGACGGGGACGCGTGAACGCACGATGCAGCGGAGGCGTTGCTTTACTGCATCCTCGAAACGGCGACGTCTCGTCCTCCGGTAGCTGCCTCGTCAACTTCCGCGCGCTTGACTTTCGCGAGCGACAAAAGCGCGCACAAAAACGTGGCGCCGTTTCGCTTTCCCCCCCGTCGGATGTTCAATAGAAATCCGTGGTCTTTGGTATCGCCCGCTTCATTCGGGGGGCGTTTAACGAAAATTAATGAGCGATTTCGAGAGTAAGTAAAGGATAATCAGTTCCAACGGTCCCACTTATAAACTAAGAATCAAATGAAGATGACGGTTCTCAATTTCTAGAAAAAGTCACTTCACAATTTTTCCTATCTCGAAACGTGTTAAGCACGTTAAATTTCACAATATTCAATTTTCAAACCTTTTGTGAAGTAAAAAAAAACTATAAATGTTAATTTATATTATCTACACTATTCTAGAAAAAGTCACTTCACAATTTTTCCTATCCCGAAACGTGTTAAAATATTCAATTTTCAAACCTTTTGTGAAGTAAAAAATAAAAATGTTAATTTATATTCTCTACACTACAACTAAAGCATTGACCCTTCTTCATGCCATGTGCATTGGCTATCTAACATGAATTGGAAATAAACCACGTCACTAGCACTACTAAGCAAACGTTGGCTTAAATTACACCATGCCCAAACCAATATACTGCACATAAGATATAGATTGGCCACACCGAATCAAGAGAAACAACATATGCGTGAATCACGAGTTTGCTCACCACATCCAATCGCATAGATTTGCATAATAACAAACACAAATGCAAGGCACCTGCACAACGAAAAATTTAGAACAAATTGAAAAGGCAAAACTCCAAAATAGACTTGAATAGAGAGACCATGAGAGTGAAAGGGCACTTTGAAAGTTGCGAGAGCCAAGAGGGATGCGATTCAATGACTCAATCAAGAGACGAAAATATTGAAAGAGCGAGGTAGACTAAAGATTGAAAAGCTAGGCGTGAGACACTATGGTGAGAGGAAAAGACTAAAGGCTAGAGTCGCACGAAAGGAGAATGAGATTAGGGTTTAAGAAGTTGTTCTTTAAAAAATTAAAAAATATATATATTATCGGTCCAATTTATGCTCTTGAACTGGAAACTAAACTAATACTCCCTAAAACCAATTGATTTGGTTCTGTTCGGATAATTCCTACTTTGATCGGTCCATCTTGCTTATACCTAGGTGAAAGTACAACATCCCACCATGCCGGATTAGTTATGTAATCGAAGCATTGAGTGTTCGGGCCTCTTAAAGCACCAATTGAATCCCACCAAATCATTCATTACTCTCTTTCTTTGGCTCTTTCGCGGTAATAATTTCGAGTGATAGGACAAAGAAACTACGTTTTTAACTAAACGGAACAAAGGAATTATGCTTAAAACTGTGTGGATTGCAAGATATGATGGATAGAAAGCTCGACCGTACAGTTAATTATCAAAGGTAAAGGACGGTTGGGATCTTTGCCCCCATGGCTAACTACGATGTGATGCACTAGACATTAGAGATCGACCTTGATGTATTGCCTCACTGCTAATCCTCCTCGCGCGGGCCCCTTTAATTAAAACTTGGAAAAGTTTAATATCTGCAAGATACACAAATGATCAACGCTCCACGCTTTTATAATCAATATCCTAAAGTTATGTTTTCTAATTTTGCTAAGTAACATCGTCTAATTGTTATCATACAGGCAGTTGGGTCTTCGTACTCTTTCCCGATTCAGTCTTATAATTTTCTTGACTTATGCAATCGAGTCCTCTAGTTCTTGCCAAATGCGTGAGTCCTTTCGCCCGTGGAGCTGATAACGTAGCGGAAAGTGCAATGCAGGGCGGTGTGGTAGGCCGCATCATGCAGATGGAACGCTTGCGGAAAGAGAAAGAGTCTTGAAACGCTTGAAAGACAAGATTTAGGACTTCAAGATATTTTTCTCGCGACTAATCACAATTCAAACTGCTAGAACACCAAAACTAACCATGCTCATGCAAGAGATATGATGATGGAAGCCTCCCAAGAGGCCCACGGTGGAGTAATAATTACGTGCTCGTGTTTTAGAGGTGGTTAATGGGTAAATCCGTGTTGGGTCCAATATATTGTCCAAGTTTGCAGACCGTCAGGTCATGATCAAGCTAGGGTCCTAATGCATCTCCATCACTAGGTATAGAGAGCAAAACATTTAATGCGTACTAATTCCGTCCATCCAACGTTAAAAAAAAAAGGTACCCGGAATAATGTGCTCTCGTCACCTATTTAAGACCTCCTTGGGTAGGGGTTGGTAAAGTTGGACCCGTCTAGTTTACACGACACCAACATCACGCGAGAAAAAGGACAAGAATTCTGGCAAAAAAAACTCAAATATGACTCGACACGATGCGGTTAGCTCGTACGTCGGCACAAATCTATCGGCCTACCTTGGTGGCACTACTGTTTTCTCGGGGGAGAGAGAGAGAGAGAGAGAGAGAGAGAGGCTGCAAAACAAGAAGCGAAAAAAATAGACGGATGGTGCGAGCCCTGCGATTACCTTTTAAACATGAAATGTCGAGGCCTATGGGCCAAATGTAAGCCCAATTCCAGTTTCGTAGTGGATGGATGAACTTCGATGCTATGCGTCTCTTCTTTTTTCCGCAACGGATTGGATCATCTTCGGAGAAACTCGGAATGAGACCCGGCACGGGAACTTAAAAGAGCTTGGATGATCGGGTCGAGACCGGTGTCGACAACTACGCGCATGGTCCTTTATGTCTAGTAGTCCTAAATGTGCTTGTATTATCGTACTATTGTGCTGGTACTATTTTGATATTATGCTCTATATTTGAAAGATAATTATAAATAATTGTGAAAATTCTTGAGAGTGTTCATATTCATATGTCCTTTGATGGTCTAATACCATCTTACACCATCCTATGCTTCAATCCCGAGTCATTTAGTAGGAAAAGTTCATGCTGTGTTGGTGCCAGAGGCGGTACCGGTGCAGGTGCACCACCCGCCCTTCTCAATTAGAATTAGCGTGTCAAAGAGAAGGCAAATCTTGTACGTTCTATAAGGAATTACCTTCATACTCTACACATACCGAATATGTAATCTCAAAAAAGTGAAAATGTACATACCTCTTGGTACTCGACCAACAGAACATTCCTCAGGAAAAGACCTCCAGAAAGAAACACAAAGTGGGTCGATAGTTCACGTCTTCTTGTCGAGAGACCAGCAGCGAAACAGACGAAAGTGGAGGAACAAAGGGGAGGAGAAGAAGGAATTCGTACCATGAATGGTTGAAGGTTGTCCAAATGGCCCACGCTCTCCATCTGATCGGATTTGGCGTTGGAGGGACTTGATAAGAAAATTTATCGATTTAAAAAGCATTTTTTATTAGATAGATGAATAATGAGACCAATATAAATAATGATTCTAAATCTATTGTAATAGCATCAAATCAATTACGAACATTCTAATTATACCAATTTAGTTTTAGACTATCTCGTGTTTTCTCAATTAAATTTATTCAGCCTATTTTGGTTGTAAATCGTTAACGTGGACGTAAGCTGTCTTATATGACGTAAGCAACGTTGACATTAACATTTTTAGTAATTAAATAATAATATATTTGTAATAGAATATGCATTTCTAAATAGTGTTTTATTTCCTTTGGAAATTTTCCCTATATTTACATAATCTAACCCACGTCATGTACATGACTACTCTGCATGTTGAGGCAGAAGTACTCACCTTTGCAATATACTCATTATGTGAGCTATACTTATACTGACATTGCTATAAGAAACATAAGTAAGTTTTACTTTGCACTTTAATTAAATCTTGTAACTAACGCGCTTAATCATCTTTATATCTGAACTCCCAAAACTTTCATAATGCTTTGATATTGATACATAGAATATTTAAAAATAATTTTTTGTACTTTCTTCTCTCAAATTGGAATGATATTTTAAGATTTGGAGAAAAAGCAAAAAATCAATTTGGATGCGGTAGTTGCATACATATACAGGACATTCTGCAAACTCTGGCTGTAATGTTATGACTACTTAAATAAAATATCTCTTCGACCAAAAAAAAAAAAAAAAAAATACAGGACATTTGCAAATAATTTTTTGTGTTTTCTTCCTTGAAATTGGAATGATATCTTAAAATTTGGAGAAAAAGCAAAAAATCAATTTGGATCCGGTAGTTGCATACATATATAGTAGATTTACCAATTATTTCTTTGTATTTTCTTCCTTGAAATTTGAACGATATTTTAAAATTTGGAGAAAAAGCAAAATATTCAATTTGGATCCGGCAGGCGCAAGGGTTCCCCCACCTAGAGTTCAGACCAGAAACATCTGGATCTACGGAAATGCACCGTCCGACTGCAAATTAAATAATGGTGAGAAGATCTGGAAATCAAAGGCACGATAATCCATCATTCAATTACAATTTTCTCAGCGTTATTTACGCTTACACGCCGTAAAATCAATCTATAATACCGTAATATGTTACGATGTTTTTTACATTTAATGGCAACGACATATTATGAAATTATAAGTATAATTGGAGCGCCACAGAAGTATCACGATGGAAAAGCATTGGTGGGAAAAATTCAGTGTTCGAATTAAATGAGAAGAAATATTTGAAGGAAACCAAATCAAATAAAAGCAACCAAAGGAATCCCGTGACCATCGAGTCTCGTGGGTTGCAATGCATGCTGCCAAGCCACCCTTTGTAAAGAGACAACCTCGTTGATTCTCACCACATACTAACACTTCGTTCTTGTCGATCGACTTCACATGCCTCGGTATCTTCTATGAGGAACTTGATGTTCGAGAAATAACGTGGCTTTCGCGCACCGGCTTATCTCCCGAAACTGATAGAAGACAGGCAGGTAATCCACCATCAATGAATTTGGAAACTCGCAATGAATTACTTCCGTGTAGTCTGAATTGAAATGAACTTACCCTACCCCCAAATGATAAAGTCGCATACTAATCGAGAAAGAGAATGGATCTACTTTAAACGTTTCAATGAAGTATGATCCGTCGCGGCCGACAGAGAGCTCTTTTCTCTTTGTTTTATTAGCTTTGGGATACCTAAATGCATGGGTAAGATTTAGGTCCACGACATATCTTATTAATCCAGTCAAACAATTCAAAATTTATAGCTGTGCAGTGCGCACGATCCAAACATATAATTGCCTGTACCTAACAAGGTGATAAATGAATTCTTATGTGCTTAGGGAGTGTTGATGTTTTGCTGTAGGTTTTATGATAAAATAAAATATTTTCATTTAAAAATCATTTTCAAGAAAAATGACTCGTTTTCATTTATTTGGTGATTTCAAGAAAGTAATTTCCTTTTTGTCACAGGGAAATGTCGTTTTTCCTCAATCGAAATTTGTAATTTTTAATATATGAAAAATATCGTTAGTAGATGAATCGGTTTTCTGACATCTAAATGCCAAAAAGTTAAAAATTCCGAAAATAGTTTTCCCTGGAGCAAACCAACCACGATTTACATAGAAACAAAATAGAAAATCCGAGAGAGAAAATCCAATCTTCTCAACATTCCACCATGAAGGTGCGCACCAGAAGACACAAAGGAAAGACAGGGTTAGGTTTAAATCCTCATATACAATTGTCTTATATAATTACACCAAGTTATCATTCGTGTATAATAATTCATCTTCCTCCATCGACCTATAAAACCAGTACAGATATACGAAGACGTACGTATTTTTTAATGACCATCATAGTATAAATCGAGGCGAAGGGAGAGAGATGGAAATTCTCGTCGGCCTCACCTAAAATCTTTTCGAATATTGCATGGTATTACGGACTCCCTCCCCATCCTTCTCCACCAGCCCTCGAGAAGGGCTCCTCCAGAACCCCATGTTCGAGAATCTCCTCCACATCTCCTCCTCCATCTCCTCCGCCGCGCCGCCCGCCGCCGCGCCGCCCCTCCTCTCCAGCAACTCCTCCAGCGTTATCACCGATGCCGGGGCGTCCTCCCCGTCGCCGTCGTCGTCGTCGTCGTCGTCGTCGTCGTCGGCCCCATGGTGCCCCGACGCGCGCTTCTTGCCGCTCCTGGCTCCCCTCTTGGACGCGAACGCCACCTGCCTCGTCAGCCTCCGCCGGCGGCGCTTCCTCAGGGCGCGGCGGCACAGCCCCGCGGGGACCCGGTAGACCGCGAGCAGGAGGAAGTCGGCGATCGCGCAGGGGCAGCAGCACCAGATGGCCGCGCACTCGGCGGCGGAGCCGCCCGCCACCTCGGCGAGCCGGGCGCGGCGGGCGCCCGAGGGGGTCGGCGGGGGAGTGCCCAGGAGCCTCTCCCGGCGGTCGGCCGGCGCGGACTGGAGCACGACCTGACGCGGCGTGGTCGGCGATGGATTCTGGATCTTCTGGCGGGTCATTCAGAGGTGGCTTTCTTTCCCCGGAAAAAAAACAAGAACGGCCGATATATATCTCTCTCTCTCTCTCTTCCCCCCTCTCTGATCCGTGCAGATCAGCTGATCACCGAATGGTAACCCAACGGAGTTGCTCGGACAAGCTTGCAATTCTTGAAACGTTTCCCCGGAAAAGAAAAGAAAAGAAACTAGTTTCTTCTTGTTTCCCCGGGAAGTTCAAGGAGAAGGAATATCAAGAGGAGAGGGCGGATTCCTTGAAAGAGAACGTCAGCCGGAGGAGGAAGGAGGAGGAGGAGGAGGAGAGGGTTTTCATCGAAATGGTGGACGTCATTTTTCTCCCCTTTTTTTCTCCCAGCCCGCCCCTCGACGGAAAAGAAGAAGAAAATTCAGGTGGAGGAGGAAGGGCGATGCTGGTGTGGCTGGTCTTTTTTTGGTTGTTTTGATGGTCGTGCTTTATTTGGGGCAGAGAGAGAGGGAAGGGGAGAGATGTTTTGCTGTCTTCTCCTGTTGGGGAGTGTGTTTTTGGTGGCCACTGGCGAGATTTGGAGTTTCGTGAAGGAGAAAAGGATGGATTGACGGGGACGTCGCTAGAATTTCGCGAAAATGAGTAGATGGGAATGGACCTCTTTTCCCCATTTTTAGCGTGCTTGGCATTTGTAATTTTCGTGCTTATCGCAAGAGAAATTGTCTGTCTGTCCCCAGAGTTTTTGCAAAAACTGCCATGAATGGATCAAAGTTGGCAATGGGTAATCAAATTGTTGCATAATTTCATTTCATCAGTATGCATTTTGCATCACTTAAATGACATCACTTGCGAAAAAGAAGATTCAAGAGATAGATTCGATACATTATTATGAATCAATTACACTCGAATCTTCTATGTAAGTACTATTTTCAAGAGCCGGACATTCTAATGGTTCCCCGTCCTTAGCATGCTTGACACTAGAAAGCTAATGCCAAACCATGTCATCACCCGTGTCCCTTACTTGCTAATTCCAACTTTGCATACATAATTCGAACAAAATCCCCACTCAAAATATAATTTGATTTATTTATACCCCTTTGCCAATCCAAAAGCTTGGATCACCTCATTAAGCATTTTCGTCTTCCCTTGCCAACTAAACTTACTCTTTCACTAACATACACTTCAATCCAACTATTGCTACAAATGGATCGAAGCTACTTGCATAGACCAAAAATCTTAATTTAACATGTTCACAGGATTTGAAGGGTATTTCATCGATTTCCAGATTACTCGGATTTTTGCACTCATGCCTTTGAATTATTTAAAAAAAAAAAAAAAACTGCATTTCAAAACAAAATAATAAAAATGAGAGAAAGATCCTAATTGGGTGCCATAAAAGAATAGCTTTTCAGCTCATTTTCAAGGAGGTCAATCACATAGTTCCTCACGAAATGTGTTCCTTGCACCACAGAAACCAGTGTATATTCTTGACCGAACGACGACAAGTTGCGTTACGTGTCTTTCCTCCTCCTCCGTCCCGTCCCCGGGATGTTAATTGATTTTCTCGTTCCGAACGCGAGACTCGACGTTGTCTTTTGTATCTGCACTTTCTTGTCCGCATCTTTCCTAGAACAGCCAGTTTCTTTCCTTCCTTCTTCGGGGAAGTACACGATGGTACTAAATCAAATCCTAGTGTAATAGCTAACTGACGCAATCCTCCGGAGCCACCAACATCCTTAAACGAAAGAGGCCGAAAGCCCACCTATAGATATATCCACGGACCAAGATTTTCTTATGGGCCCTAGGGAGAGCTGCCCACCAATGACATAAAGCCTTTTAGTAAGTCATAATTAAGGATGATAACACGAATATTTCATAAATTTTGATTTGATATACAATATTCTGAACTTTTAATATGTGTAATATGATTTTTAAACTTCGATCTAATATGCGTTGTCCTTTATGAGTTTTTAATTTATTTAATGTGGTGCACGAACCACGGAACGAAAATAATCTCACTCTATAGATCCATCATTCTTGATTTTTGTCTGGTACATTATATCGTCCTCAAAATTAGCGATATAGTTGATGAGACGGGGTTTGTTTTACAATCATACAAAGACAAAGTAAATAAACAAGTTTATGGTTCCCACGCTTCATCGTGTAGTTTAATATTAGAATCAAAAGAAAGATATGCACAAGCAAGAAACGCAGTCAACTATAGTGTAGTTCTATTTACTTTTTTCCCAATTTGCCTCCATTTACATGTAGATCAGGCGCAACACAATCTTGACACATCAAGTCAACGCATAAACCCCCAACACATCACCAAGAAACTACAGAGATCTACACTTTCTTCTTTCTATCGACAGATGCTGAACCAGTTTCTGCTTCAGGCCATACAAAAAACCAGAAATTCTATCTACAGTTGATACACCAGAAAAAGAAACAACAACCAAGACGCCTGATCCTCAGAGACTAAAACAGAGGAACGGCCAGAAACTGTCACGACGCGTTGCAGCCCCTGTACATCCTATCTTGGACGAGCCCTCTGTACAGAACCTGCCTGTTCATCGGCATGTCGAGACTCTGAGCGGCCTTGGCTTGGCATTTCGATCGCCTGTACTCCCTGTTGTTCGACGATGGCTCGATCACGTCCGCCGCGAACCGGACCTTCTTTCTGATCTCGTGCTTCTCTGATGATCCGATACCTAGAGCGCAACACGAGAACCAATAATTCCACAAAAAAATTCTTTCTATAAGAAAAGAAATGGAAGTGATGTTAGCGGGTTCATGACCTTCTATCCTAGAGGGAAACGAGAGAGAGAGAGAGAGAGGAGAGAGAAGAAAATGAAGAATTCACGAGTACCCTGAAGTTCAGACTCGATCTTCTTCATGTAATTAGAGAGCAAGCGCTTCTGGGCTTGAAGGGTGATGAGGGCCACGCTTCCTGAGACTGCGCAGACCGCCAACAGCCCCACACCCGCTGAATTCTCCATCTCTCTCTCTCTCTCTCTCTCTCTCTCTCTCTCTGATCTCTAAGCAAAAATTATGAGACCAAAGACGGCTTATGAGATTCCATGAAGGAAATATAGAAAAGAAAGAGGGGTCTAAATAAACTTTTGCTATCTTTATATGACCGGAAGATGAGAGGTTGCCGGTTTTTAGCAGTTGGCGTGGAGACCGGGAGAGAGAACACGAAGGAGAAGAAGAAGAAGAATATCATTAAAAGGGTTTTAAAAAATGGGCGGTTCATACAAGGAAGCAACCACGACCATCTGCCCAATCAGGCACCGAGAGGAGGAAAAGAAGATACAAAACGAACGCCAAAGAAAGAACCGGATCGACCGCTGCTTAGAGATTGGCGGCTCGTGAAATTGACTTGATTTTTCTTTCGTTATTTCCTAGAAAAGAATCGGTTTTTCCCTGTGCCATCTACTGACCCTTTCTTTTTCTAGACCCCCTAGACCCCCCAAAAAAATGGCCCTTTCTTTCTGATGTAATCGGTGAGCTACCCATCTTTATTTTTAGACGTCGAAAGGCATGCCTGCCCTAAAAACAAGCGAACGCGATACTTTTTCTAGGAAACCGATCATAACCAAATAGAAACGAAGCTCCACTTGGTCAAATTATTACCGACAGTATGGAAAAAGCCCACGACGCTGCGGAAACCATGTTCACACCATCCGCCGTTCTCGAGATTTGACCATTCTTATGGAAAAATGAGATTCTTATATCTTTTGACTCTCCTTTGATTTGATTTGATTTGATTTGGTTAGGTTGCATGAATATCAGTTACGACTCTTGCACATCTTCTGAACTTTAGGGGTCCTCTTGATGAAAGAGATTTTTACCGTTGGTGTTTTTGCTAATTTTAGGGATGCTTTTGGAGGTTTAACGTTACGAGCGGACACTTCATGAAGATGCTCGTCTAGTTTTAGGAACCTGTCGGGACCTCATGGGAGACATGCAAAGGGTGTTTTTTGCCATTCGGGGTATGGTTTGGGTGATATTCTTGAGTCAATCCACAAAATTGCAAGGAAAAAAAAGGCCCAAGGTCGAGGATTTTTCTCTGTAATTACCTGTCTTGTTTTGTACGTCGAAGGAAAATCTAACAAGTGGGTGGCACCTGGTTTCTTGGGTTATTCGCTCATGCGTATTAAACCTCATGTTTTTTATATGCTGTTTCTATCTGCGACATCATCTCCAAAATCAATTCAGACAATTATGGTTTTTCCGAACAAACAGGTTCTTACCCAGAGCGAGGAAGGGGTTAAAAGCGTGAGGCTGCGCTTGGTGCTCGGCAGAAGAGGTTAGGTACGATAAAACTCATCCTACCCGTGTCTGGTGACCCATTTTTGGATGGATAAATTTTATATTAGGGTGAAAAACCAGAGAATCTTCTTGCCCTTCAGATGGGACAGTTTTATCGAACCTCGATTTGGTTAAAAAGTATAAACAATTAAAGAAAGCAGATACGAGGAATGGTTCGGATCTCCCTTGTTACATAGCGGCACCACCATGACAGAGCTGCAGACCATTGCTCGATGGTCAAAGACCACAGACGACCACCGTGCAGTGGCGGCAACTCTCGGGTGACCACCGGACGATAGTCGCCCGAGAGTTTCACCCACCACCATCGCTTGCATGACGGTCAGATTAGGGCACCGTGGACCACCGTCGTGATCGCAACCTACCAAGCTATGACAAACTTCATACGACGGAAGTTATAGACGGTTGAAAGAGCTTTTTTCATACCCAGAAATAAAGAGTGACCATCGAGTAAATTGGAGAACCCAAGCAATTTTTTGGAATAGACCAAGACTTCGGGGTACCTTTGTCTAGAAGGAACCCTTCCAACTACCACGTGCTTTTGGACATTTTGATGTGCTTTATAAACGTGGCCTTGCAAAGCAAACTCTAGCTGTGCAAATTGACCCCGAAGGATAAAGAAAGACTGGCCAATCCCATTCAAGTTCAGTGCATCTATCGATGTGTTTTTTTTTTTGGTAAGGGACAGAATGAAAAACTCAAGATGCAAGGTCACAAGACTCACAACCAAAGAGTGCAAGAAGAGGAGAAGTGAGAATTTGCGATTGTAGAAAAGTGAAATATTCCCTCCGAACAGCCTGTTCGAATTCGTCCTATATGTGTTTTTGTTTTCTTCTCCTGGGTGTGATTTGACTCGTGATTCTATCCTTGAGGCGACGGTCCCCCGCGGTTATTTCTGAGGGGTAATGTCATGAACAGGTTTTGAAAATTTGCTCAGTATTATCCCTAAATTCGGTTTTTGTTCGATTTAGTTGGTATGCTTTTTAATTTCGAGGCAATGCGATTCTTTCTTTAAGTGAGTGTTAGGCCATGTGTTTTTTTTTTTTTTTTTTTCCCGCTGATGGGGCCGCCAAATCAGCATTAGAGGCCCCCATATCATGATGTGGACTGTCAGGTCAGCTGCTGCTGCTTCTTCCATGTCCTCCGCCTCCACCACCGGCTCATCTTATTTACAGCACTTTCATGGCCTACACCGCCAACTGACCACCGCAACCTGCCATGCATCACCACTACCTCGTTGTTCGTCCATCCTTACCCTCCTTATTCCCACTTAGGCTCGTGCCTTTGTGTTGATAGAGAGTATTAATCACATTCCAACAAATTGTCACAATTGAATGAGAGGTTGCAACACCTCAAATTTGGGGTTAACGCAGCTCAAATCAAAGGCCATTGTGTTGCAGGTGAGATTTTGAGCTTGGCTTGTGACGGGTGTAACCTCCATGGCAAGCGGAAGTGGCGATGGACAGGGGCACAAAAGATGCACATTTTATTTTTCGTGCTTGATGATTTTTTTATATGAAAAAAAAAAAGAGTACATGTTGAAGCATTTGGACTGTCCACTCGGAAACATCCAGTGCAAACATGGACATTTATCGGCAAGTTGATTATATTAAGTGCTACATTAGAAATTTTGAGATAATTATCCAAAAAGTCTTAATCCTTTCAACTTGGCTAATTAGTCTTAAACCTTTCAACAATTTTTCAATTTAATCATTTCGGTCAATTTATGCTACAAATTGATGACGTGGATGTTGATTTCCTCCATGACAATATAGGCATTAGCATGAATAATTTTTTGCAATTTTTATTGCTTTTTGTATTTTGTATTTTGTATTTTTTTTCCTTTTCTTTATTGTTCTTCTTTTCCGAGGAGCTAGTAGGGTCATTAGACCACAATGAAGGGCCATGACAGCCTCACCAATCATGACGGTCGTTGCGTTGCAAGGCGATGAGGGCTGGAATGGCCATCGCCATGCATAGATTTGACTTGGCGAGGACTATAACACTCTTGCCTCATCGTGAGAGGCAAGGGCATCGCAAGACCGTTTTGTTTTTATAGGTTGGTCCGGTCTATTACTCTTTCCTTGTGCCTATTTCACCTTTGGTGGTTGGTTCACAGGTACAACCTTTGTAATTTCATGATATACCCATGGATTCATCAGTTCCTATTTGGAAGGATGCAACTTCTTAACCACCGCAGTTTTTACTCCCACTAATAGTTTAGCACATTCTTTATTGTTACTATGGGGTCCTGAAGCACAAGGAGATTTTACTCGTTGGTGTCAATTAGGCGATCTGTGGACTATTGTGGCTCTCCATGGCGCTTTAAGACTAATAGGTTTCGTGAGAGGCAAGGGCATCACGACCCTCAGGAGCTGAATATGCAACAGCAATCCAAGTTGAGGGTCACCACTTGGAGGGTCACCGGCTATTGCCAAGGCCCCTACAACTCCTGTCAGTCCTTTGAGGAAGAAGAACAATAAACAAAGAAAAAATAAATAAATAATATATTTAAAAAAATTATAAAAATTATTTACTTGATCCATGTTTGATCTAAATTTTTTTTACCATTTCCCCCTAAATTACTATACGAATCTTTTTATTCTTTTTATATCAAAATCATGGAGGAAATTAAGATAATGAGTATTTATGTATAGCGGGACCAAGCAAATATCTTTCTTAAGTTTCGATCTAACAATCGTACAGTATACCTAATCCTAGATGTGCAAAATAAATGGCCGATCAAATGCCAACTAACATTGCGGTCACGTTCATGAAGCATGCAATCGCTAACGTAAGCCAAGCCAATTAATGTGTGCCAGTAATGGGTCAACCTAATCCACAGGTGAGGCCCACAACGCCCTCACTTGACTTCCCTCGGATCCAATAAGGGTCGTGACCCTTACTCGTGACTGATAAGAACTTTGTGGTCCTCACCGATGGCCATTGGGGCTTGTCGGACCTTGGCTAGGACGGCTCTCTACTAGTCTTTAATAGTGAAAAAAAAAAAGGAAAAAAAATAAAGAAATCAATAATTATTAATTAGAATAAAAAAATCCATTTTTTCTTAAGTCTCCAAAATTTGTCAACAACACGATTTTCGAATAAAATTAGGGCACAAATGATTATGCTATCAAATTGACATCAGGTTTATTCAATATGTCAATTTAATATTCATTCAGTATAATCAAAAGATTTAGGATTTGATCAAGCACCCTAGAGTATATTAAACACATTTTTGGACAATTATCCCAAGAGGATTTACTTTTACACGATGAATGGCCTTTGACCTTTTCCCCCCCTTAAGCTCGAAAGGCCTTAAAACTTTTAGGATTGACAAGTAAATTCGTATACAATTTCTTCACACGCGCGTGTATATATATATATATATATGTATGTATCGAAATTTCAATTGGTTTATTAAATTTTGAAGGGCAGTAAAGCAATTGCTTTTTCAAAAGCGCAAACCGACAGGCCCTACCGTTCTATATAGATCAATGTTCGTGTAAAAACACCTTAGAAAACCACTTTTATTATGTGTTTGAAAATTTTCGAATGTACGACTGTCTGAATATGAATCATGGAGTGGGCCATTCACATCAGAAGCCATCGATGATGCCGCTCCTGTTCCTTAAACATCATTAATAAGCACATCCCCTCCCTCATTTGAAAGAAAAGCAGAAAGAAGAAAATGAATATGGAGGCTAGACCCAAGATCCAGATCACCATGAAAGCAAAAACAAGGGTCTAAGTCGAACACAACATAATCTTCAATCCATCGTAGCTTTCTACATACAATCTCCCCCGTATCCCCGATAAAGGAAAGGAAACAGGAAAGAACAAGAACGAGGGAAGAAGAAACAGAAGAGATGTACAGAGACAGAGCCACACACTCCACGCATCAAAATCCAGAGAGCCCGGCTTATCATCTTCACTGGTTGATATATTCACAAGCTGAAGGAGGAAAAAGAGAAGGAAATGAAAAAAAGAAACGAAATCACCCCATCTGGAGAGCCTTCTCCTCCTCCTCCTCCTCCTTGTTGCTCCAAGTGGGGTCCAAAAGCATCGTGAATATGGATGATGGGTCGGTCGTTCATCAGGAAGTGAGGTAAAAGACGGGGTGCAGGACGAGGTGGAGGAACTTGAAGCAGGCGCAGGACAGGGACAGGAACACCACCCCGTACAGCATCCTCAGAGCCATCCCCTGACTCTGCTTTTTTTTTTTTTTTTTTCTTTTTCTGTGCTTGTACAGAGAGAGAAATGAAGCTGTGAGGAGTGAGTGAGAGGAGGATGAGACGGCGGTGGTCCTGATGGAGAGAGGAGTGGATAAGGATTTTTTCGATGTGTCGATGGGACGGTGACGATGATGAGCGAGGTTCCCCCAACTGCCGGGACGTGGCAGTCGCCCTGAGGCCTCCGCCCGACACGTGTGGAGTTCCATTCGGCTGTAAACTCTGCTGTGCTGCATGCTTCTTTCCTTTTTGACCAAGCAAAGCAAAGGTACATGTCCAGAGATGTGCTATTCAGTCTGCTCTTCCTTTCGTCATTCTTTCGTATCAAGAAAGAAAGAGATAAAGGACCGTCACATCGATCGTGATGTTTACCCTTTTTTGTATTAATTATCAATATCATAAAAAAATTTAAATTAATATTTATAATAAATTTATTATCTTTTATTTTATCAAATTTTATGATAAATCAATGAATTAAATGACACGTGACCGTTAATAAGTATGTTAATTTGAAGTTTTATCTTTAATTTGTCATAAACATTTCATTTATATTAATTCAATTTAACAGAAAGTGATGTACGATAAATTTATTACAAAAGCATCAATTTAAGGTTTTTGGCAATCAAAAATTAATTTGAAATAAGTTTTTTATATACATACTAGTTTAAGATTTTTTGTAATTAAAAATTAATTTATGATAAATTTGTCATTATAATATCTGCTTGAGGTTTTTCTTAATATCTCTATAGAAGAGTCATGACGACATAAATATAATGACAACTGACGAATTAGTCCTCTTGATGAACCTTAATAGAGTATCTTATCTATATATAGTCGTACTCTATTTTGTTGTAGGTATGGTAACATGACTCGCAGAATGTAGCATAAAATGGTTAATTTGACTATACATAGACAGTGAAATTGTGAATTAAATTCCTTTAAATTTGTAAATGACATGCTTAAAAGCACTTCTCAAATCAAAGACGCGTTGTCCATGTTAATACAATGCATTTAATTTGGATACATTGGTATATGCTGGAACAAATTTTGATATCTTTATATTAAAAGATCAAATTTTTACCGTGTCACGTAATATAACTCATTTAATAATAGTGCTGTGGGTTTGAGTTTTGAAAATAAGACACACAATTGCCAAACAAGTCATTTGTGGATCGAACCTATGAATTTAGTATGACACGACTATGATATGATTATGACCCATGAATCGTTATCCATATATCTACAGATATTTAAATTTCTTAAAATTGTGCATCATCAATATTCTAAAAGTACACTTAGCTTTCTTACTATAGTTAAATAGCGACTTCAAAATGTTCGACTACGTAATCCTTATGAACGTTTGTTTTTTCGGATTGACATGGACATCCTCTCCATTTAAAAATAATGGTCGCTCTCTCTATGATGTGACGTCCTCTAAATGGAGTAAATTCAAGAAGTTATTTTATCTTTTGAAGGGATTTTTTTTAATTTGTCTCAGATTGTATTATTACTAAGATCTTGCTATCTTCTTCTTCTTCTTCTTTATAATCAAGGGGCACAAAAGCAGGGCTCTGATTACCTGGAGATTTATGAAATAATCTACCAAATTTTAAAAATTGAATAGAACGCAATTGGTGGAATTTGAATACACAACATTCGATTTTTAAGTTGAAAATCCTTTAAAGTCCTGACTTGGCGCCACGTTAATTTTAGAAATTAGGTTATGCAATATTTGTCCTGAATGTCATCATGCTTTAGTGGCATCAAATTTAGTGGAGTGAGTGCACCTCGCGTGAGCTCTATTCAACTTGAATATATTATGTCCCACATCTTCATGGAGCTAGAATTTACAGTTCCAACTCAACTCGAACAGGCCCTCCCGATTTAACTTTATTGTAAAAAGAGAAACTTCACATTAAACTCTGAGTTATGCTGGAATTCTATATCGACCTTTAACCGAAGTTTCAAAGGTATAATACCGCAAAAAGCAACATCAGATTTGCACCGACTTTCATAAACATACAAGTATATATGTAAAATTCTATTACCCAATTATAGGTAAGCTTTCGAGACAACATTTTCCAGTTTAATCTCAATAAGAATGATATTCGAGTTGCACAAATTTGAAAAGAAATAATTTCAAAGTTGGTAGCGCAGAATGGGATACTGTCTGTGCTTTAGGATCTTCCTACAATCATTGGAGGGGCCGGCCTAACCATGGTACGCCCACCTCTCTGAAGAGTCGATCCCGACTTGGGAAGCAAGGGTCTCGGAGTTCAGGAAGCAGTTCAACAACACACAAAGAAGGGTTGGAGTGCCCGAACTACTCAAGAGAAAGGAAATTGCTATCGTATCTATATAACGATGATTAGAAAAAGGCGCCTCCAGAGGCCAGGGGGTTCCGCCGTATCTACAGCCCTTGCACTCAAGACTTTTGAAGATAGCATTGATACTTTTCAATGAAAGGTCTCTGCCATTCTCAGTCTTGAGAAACGGGGCCCTGTCCGAAAGCCCTTCTTTTCGAACTTGAGTAGCTTGTGAGTTTGAGAAGAACGCATCATATTGAGTATTCTATAAAATTTTGGACCACTGCTAATTGTTTCAAAAGTTAAACTATAGTTCTGATTTCTTTTTTTTTTTTTTAGGCCTAATACTAAGTGTGGAAATATTTCACTTGGGAGACAAATAGGAGCTTGAAAAGATTCAAAGTCAAGACATTTTATATTAATACCATGTCAGGTTTTGTGAAATCATTACCAATTATTATAAAAATTTAAGCTATTAAATTAAGGTATTATTATACTAACATACTCATTGCACTGTATAGACATGGTAAGCCTAAGCCATGTCAGTCAATTGGATAATTAGCATGGATATTAACTTGGAGCACAAGCATGAATTAGATGATATTGATGTCCACATACGAAACTTTGGTTTTACCTTGAATTGGCATAGTAATTTTATGGCCTCTTTTTTTTTTTTTTTTTTTTTTTAAATTTAGGGGTGCGGGTTTTATCGATTTATCCGTGGGAAAGAAAGGTTTTTGTCTCCTGAGCACTGCCGCTACCCTTTATACGCGCTTATGTATACCAAAAAAATTGTAGATATAGAGGCTATCAATTAATAAATAAAAAATAAGAAGAGAATAAGGCATAATCAGGGTCCATAGCTCAGTGGTAGAGCATTTGACTGCAGATCAAGAGGTCACCGGTTCGAACCCGGTTGGGCCCTCTCCTGTCCCCAATTTTTTTTAGGAAAATCTTTTTGTTGTTGGACAGTTGCACAGAAAGATGTTAAAAATCTCCCATGAGTATTTTTTTTCTTATAATTTGCGATAATTGATAATTCTTTTATTATTATTATTATTATTAAGAATGATCAATAAATGTAGTCACTTTTCATATATGTTAACATAACCCGATTTTTTATATCGGCTGCGAAGAGAAAGAATGTAGTAGTGGCTCTTTATATGTAGCGTGGAGAAGCTCCATTTTTCTCTCTGATTTAACGGTACATCCTCACTCCCTTTCACTGGCTCCTCCATTCACTTGCTCCATTTTATCTTTAGTTGGTCTTTGTGAATGCTCTCTCTCTCTCTCTCTCTCTCTCTCTCTCTCTCTCCCGCCCATTAGTCACCGACAACGCCTAAACTCACGGCTTGAGAATTGATCTCGCTCCTCATACAGATGATCGTCATTGTTGCCATGCTGTGGACTAGAGGAATATGATCAGGACCGATGGACTTGAACGTGAAGATCACCAAGCTGATGACAGACCCTGCGGACGAGAGAAGTGACGACGGAGGTTTTGATAGAACTAAACAAAAACAAGAGGTCTCGACACTGATCTCATGTCGCTGTCGTTGTTTGAGATTCAAAAGCACGATTTTTGTATTTGAAAAGATCTCCTATCTTTATTCACTTCCGTTCACAGGCTCATGGTCCTGACAGAATGGATACTATGACATTCTCGTTCACGGCATTTTGCCTCTCTGAATGACTTTTCCTCGTAGATGAAATCATGTATTTAACCATCTTCATTGTGGGATTATACATCAATTATCAAAGCATAATAATAATGCTTGAGTCAATCATCACATTATAAACTTGTTATGTATTTAAAGCCTTCACAGAAGCCAGGACAGATGATCTTTCGCTCCTGCTACTGATGACCAAGTCTGATGCAAATGTAGCCAGGTCCATCCATCCGAACTGTCAGCATCCTGAAATGGAAATATTGTCATCCCTGAATGATCTCAAACGCATTTAAGCAAGAATATCACGTGTCAAGATGTATTGCAAAGCCTTACCTTTGTAACCAATACGGCAGAGCACAAGCAACTCTGCTGCTCCTCACCTTAAAAATTAAGAAAGCAAAAGTAAGACCAATGAGATGTCAAGATTAGAGGAACACATACTTAGAAAAGCCACAAATTTGTCACCAACTTAATCTCTTTGTGTGCCATCACCTTTTTAGGCTCTAATAGATGGGAAAAAACTTTGAAAATAAGCTCAACGCAGAAGCAATCTCAAAGAGGGAAAGCAAGTTATCTATCAAAATAAAATTCCTTCTGAGGTTGCTAAGTAAGGGTTATTATCATAAGAAATCAATTTGCAAAATAGAAAGACAAAAACGAAAAAGTTGCCCATCAGAATGGTATTGCCAAGCTTACACCATCAGGTCAAACTTTCAATCATGCAGAATTACCAAACTCGTAGATGTTGGATCATGCCAGATCTCAACCTTCAGTTCAGATGATTCTTAACCCTTATGAAAACATGGCAACAATGGAAACATCTCTCAATGTGAAGCTTACAGTAAATAAGAATGAGATAAAATCACTAAAAAAACAGAGCTAAGCGATAAAGCATTTAATCTCCTGAAACTCCTGCATCATCATGAATGAGATGGACCTCATTTTATATAAGATAATCAAACATGTGAGATGGCTTATCATTGGATGATGGTCTTCCCTGGAACTACTGAATGTGTAAGAAGATGCAATCTGATCACCGTGAGACCCAAACAAAATTTCGAGGCTTTCATCTGCGATAAGTTCTCATCGTAAAACTAATAGAGAAATCACACTAGGGGAATAGAATTCCTTACACATTCACCATTGCATTGGTGACATGTGTAACTGAATCCTTCAACACGTCAACAATCCAGTGGATGTGTGTAAATTATTTCTTACATTAGCAGTAAACCTAATCTAGGTTTTATGTCTCTCTATGAAAAGAATTCTTGCACACAGCAGGCTGCAACTCACAATGATTTTGTTTGCCAGAAGAACCATGCAATGAGCAGCGGAAAACAACCCAAACCTAAGTCAAATGGGTATTCAAAACCCATTTATAAGACTTATATTATCCTCTTTAATTTACCTCGTCCTAAACGTCACATGGACATAATAATTTCAAACCGTCTCCAAACACATGTTAAACTAAAATTTTTGGATGACTGAGCATCAGCTCCATCTCCCTGATCAGTCAATAATAGGAATTCTATGCTTTCAAATAAATCACAGGAATTATGCTGAGACCAATGCGCAGTCTCTTGTTAAATTAGCAAAGGTTGTAATCTTGCAGTTCTGTTGGAATGCTGTTTATGATGTACTAAACAACGACTGCAATTCCTGCAGTGAGCAAAATTATGATGGGCAGGTATGAATTTGTATATAATACAAACTTGCAGAAAGCTTTTACAAGGACATCATAGAGCAGTTCTCGAATCGATATCAAGAAACCGATAATGATGTATAACCAAAATAAAAGGTAAAGACAACAGATAAGCAGGAAAAAGAGAATGATTTATAACAAATTTGAAAGATGGGAACTATAATGGTGCCAGAAAAATTTGTACCACGTCCCTCAAAGAGAAATGAAATTAAGAAAAGGGTCTCACCATGCATCTCCCACTTTTGAAACTTCACTAGCCAGGTGTCCGAACCAATCTTTGTAGGAAAAACTTGATCTACCCAAACTCGATATTGTTTCCCCTGTTGGTCTCCATGGTTCCCCTTCAGTGCACTTATGCATTCACGAAAGGACTGCTCAACCCCAGATGGATGGACAAAAACCCCAGGTGGTTGCTGTCAAAAGGCAACAGAGAGAGGAGAATTATTAATCATTTCACATGTAATGCTCAGAAAAAATGCTCATGTGCATATGTCCCATTGAATCTATCCCATTTTTTGTTCCCTTAGTCAAAACAGCTGTTCTCATATTTGTGAAAGACTGCCAAGGACACACCAATGGAAAAAAGTAAAGACCCACCTAAAACCACGCAGTATATATTAAAAGTTCATTGTCAACAAATGCAACTTGGATTCTAATGAATCCATTATGACAATGCAATTGTCTTCAACGTCAGTTAGCCTCTAACACCTAGGACCAGAGGAAAGAATACAGGACAAAGGCCATTGCCTCTGGCTCCCACATCCCTGAGCCACTAGTCTGCCTAACCAGCATACATGCTAAACACGATTTAATTAGGTATGACAGATCAATTGCTCTGAACGAAGGTAGCAACTTGCAAGTGCTTGTCACAGCAAGTGAAATGGACTTTTTTGCATATTTGAAAGTTTATACCTATTCCAAATGAAATAAGAACAGTAGAAAGGAATGAGACGCACACAAACTGCCTCCAGAGTTGTGATGTAACTCTCAGAGTTCTCCACTTCTCCACGTCTCCATTTTTCATGTAGTAAATAAAATCTCACTACTTCACCACCAGGACTGAGATTTTCCTTTTTACAGCCGGAAAGGTCTGCCTCATCCCTTGGAGATGTATTTGGACCGAGTCCAAAATGACCGATAGCCTGAATGATCCCAGAAGCACACCTCTCTGTGGCATGAATGATTTTAGGGTTGTCTTTGGCATTTTGAGCATGCCACAGCAACAATTCTTCTTGAGCATTGCTCACCTACACATCCAAAATGTCTATGAAACAAATATGACTAGCAGAGGTGAAACAAGTTCAACACAAATCGATGCAATACAAGACCACCGACCATGACACCATACACATCTGGAATGCTGAATAGTTCAGCATCATTTCCAGAATCGCCACAAACAAGGGTATTAGTGGGAAGCTTTCCTTCTGCCTTGAACTTTTTTAGCAAGTATGCAAGAGCTTGTCCTTTCCCAGCACCTTGTGCTAGTATGTCCAAATCCATTCCTCCACTGTAGATAATTTTGACCTCCAACTGAGAGGGAAAGGAGAGACCTATGAGTGGCCAGTGCTATAGGAATACATTAATAATAAAGAGAGAGGAAAACAACAAGATCCTAGGAGATTGATAAATTGTTACCCCTTGTTTTGTCAAAAGCTCTGAAAGCTTCTTTGTCACATCCTGAGCCTTGCTTTTGTCAACATAGAAGCTAACCTTGTGCGGTCTTTGTTCTGTTTCTGACTACATTGACGAGCAAAAGTCAGTTAGTCTTCTTAATGTGACACGTATCATTGTCTATATGACAAAAAAATCTGGGGGGCGCATAAACGGAAAATAGAGTATTCAATAAAATTTTTTTGCATGTGTAAACAGAGAGGACTCCTCGGAAAGGAGCTTTTATGCATGAAGCACACCTGAAGAGTAAGTTCAGGAAACTTGCTCGCTTCCTCTTTTACAATATTTCGGTCCCATTTCTGATTTAAAATTTCTTCCCAACCATCATCTGGAACCATGGAGTTACCATAGGTTATCTCAGTCCCAACGGACATTATGGTGATGTCTGGAGTCAACATGGGCTTCTCTTTTCTCAGCTGTTTATACAGGGTGGGCGACCTTCCAGTTGAGAAAACTAAGAGGGAATCATGACGGTAGCTGGATTCCCATAAAGCATTGAATCGGAGCAGGGACATGTTCTCATGGTCATGGTGGTCAACCTGCAAGGCCTCTTGTTCAGAGAAAAAATACATAAAGTAACTGGGTTGATGCAAATCTAAAGTTGCCATTACAGAACTTACCATCGTATGATCAAGATCTGAAACAATCATGAGCTTCGCTGAAGAACTGAGCCGCTCCATAGTGTTTGGTTCAACCTGTCGGCGAAACAGAGCAAAGTTTTAACACCACTGAGTAAATGACAAAGTAGTACAGATTTAACCCAAGTCCTATCTCATAGACTTGTTTCTCTAGCTTGTAAAATAGGGAAGTGAGGATATAAAGAACAATCAATCACAAGACTAAGCGCTATATGTTGTGATTGTAAGAAGGCCTATAATTCTGCAAGGGAGAACAAGTTAATAAACTTCTAGGCTGTCATTTGCTGCTTCAAAAGCACCACAAGTTCTTGACACAAACTAGAAAGACAAACCGAATCGCACACAAATGGTCAAGCTGGATCACAAAATCTTGCAAAATTATACTTTGAATACAAGGATCATTTAATTCCGCCAGAAGATACCCTAAATGAAAATTGGTCTCATCAAGAGCCCCTGTTCTATATGGCCTTTGGTAACCAGGGATATGTACCACAGAGCAAACAGAAAAGCCTACATAAAGTGCCAGGTACCGGGAGAAGGCATTTTGGTTAAGAGTAGTTGCAGCAATTTGAGCAAGCTAATAAGGTAAACTCACTACTAATTCAGCAAAGTACTAACCTCCCATGTAATAATCCGGAAACAAACGGTAAAGCAATCTAACCCAGAATGAGCTGATTTTAGCAGTCATAGCACACCAATCTCGGGAAAATTTCTTTCATATTTCTCCCATCGTACGAAACTCTGTCTCACATCCTTATGAGCGAACAAATCACGAACAAGCGTGCGTTCATGCTATCGAGTGTCGTACCGACGGGCAATCCTAATCAGCTCTAATTGCTTATCCTCGCGAAGCTGGACGGCTCCGACAGGAGGGAGAAAGAAAAGAAGCGAAGAAGCGCAATTCAAAGCTGTCGACCGTGTCCCCAGAAACAAAAAACGCGCAACACAAAGCGTCGCGCGCCCGCGTGTCAGCGGCATTTACCAGGAAGAAGATTGGAAGCGCGTTGGCAGAGAGATTTCGATCGGGCCGTCTACCGAATCGAAGCAAACGATGGAAAACGGATCTAAACCCTCCGATCGAACTTCTACGGATCTCTTCCTCGACACGAACTCGCAAACATCGCAATCCGATTACCGTTTTTCTCGCACACTAGATAGATAGAGGGAAAGAGTACCTGGGGGAATGCAATTGCTTACTGAAGCCGATGGAAACTCCGGACAATGGAGTCCGTCAGACAGGGAGAGATTTTGTGGCCCAGCGATCAAGCGAAGTGATAGAAGAGGGGAGAGAAGAAGAAGGAGAAGAATCGGATCCAAATTCGTTGGCGCTTGCTCGTGAAGCGAAGCGATAGGACCGCGGACGGACTCGGCCAAATGGAGCGAAAACGGTCTTTTTTTATCTCCTCCTTTTCGGACACTTGTTCAGCTGTGGTTGTCGCGCTTGTTCTTGGGGTCCCCCTTCTCCTTGGAACATCTCCGCTTTGCAGTGTTGAAAATTTTCGAGTGAATCATAGCTGTCGACCATATTAATTTTATAGATGCAATTGCACTCGCTACACGACAGTTCCATTATCTTTTAAACCACCTTTTTGAGGACCGTAAAAACAATCTCTAGTCATCCTTACTCGTGGTGGGCAACAATCCTCTTTGATAGCGCAACAATCGCCAGTCACTGCACTCAAATCCTACCTGAACACGTGAGGCGAATCCGAGCTCGGCACCGGAAAGTAGGATCGAAGCAGAAATGCCACTCAGCGCGAATGAATTGGACATTGGAATGTTATTCGAGGATATAAACCTTTGATTGTGAGTTGGCCTCGAGAGAAGAAAAGAGAGAAAACAATGGGAGCACCCGCTGATCGCTTGTCTGGCGCACGATCGGGCAAAATGGGTCCCGCAATTCCAAGGGAACAAGGATATTGGCATATTTGCCCGGAGGCACATTCTCGGTATATGCCACTTCTCTTGAATTTCGTGCTAAAATTAAGAGAAAACGCTATCTTACAATTTCTGCAACACGGTCTGATCCTTTCGTTATCCAATGGGTATCTCTATAAGAGAGTTTAGATAGGATCCTGGCTAGGCAAGTGAAAGCAATTTCTGGACGAGAACAATTTTCCAATTTCTGTCTTGTCTAGATCTCCGGTGGCCATGGGTTTTTCTTCTCCCTTTATTTCTCTGCTCTTTTGTTGATATAGTGAAAAGGTCTGGATCGTGCAACCGCATTAGCAAACGACCGACATTACCAAAGGAGTGCCACATCTACAATGACATGTTTAATTTGAATCATAATAACCATTGCTCATTTTCCTGAGTGTTTGTCATCGTGGCCCCATTAAGGGGATGGAACATGAGTTGTCCTTCACCATGACAAGAACAAATCTATATCACGGACATACTAAGGATTTTTTAAGCCGAGAAGCGATCAGGGGATTTGAACTTGTCACCTTAAGAGCAATAATTATTTGAGAGTAAGTCCTACACTGGTTTGTCATCATTGTATTATTCTCGGTGTAATCATGAATCATCAATCTATAGTTGGACTAGCAAGACAACATTTGAAAGTACAGCTCAAGATGATCAACCTGCAACTACATGGCTTGCTCCATAGGGATCCCACTCCCAGACCCCAAATGGAGTATTTTGAGCAAATACGCAAGGTAATGGCAACTTGGGATGGGTGTTTACCCGTGGATTACACAAGAAGATTTCTCCCTTTTGATGTAACACTTCAAATACCACAAGCTCTCCCACTTAAGAAACTAATGTCTTTGCTAATTTTCATGCTTATTGCTTGGCAATGCTACACCTATTCGATGGGTAGCCTAATCCAATCCTACCTTATTTGCCATCTTAGAGATCTATCAGAATTCGCATCGTGCCTAAACTTTATCACCCCTGCCATCGTTCCCTGCCATCGTCAAATCTTGTGTGGCCTAATCCATCCACAAGCCATAAAGGTCCCTCTCAAATACCACCTGTCAAGATTTAGCTTGGTCTCGGTGGGCCAAGCCCCCGAAAAAGTACTCAAAGTAACAACACAAGATAGTAATTATTATGGAGCCTGCCGCCTTTTTACATCAAACGGACAAGCTGAGGAAGCCCATGCGAGAAGAAACAGGAGAAAGAGCAGGCAGGAGGAGGAGGAGGAGGAGGAGGAGAAAGGTTCAGTTCGAGTTGTCCCTAGTTGGGTTATCTGCACCAAGGCCCAAACTGCCAAAACTTCCAGCCTAACGCAAATGCATTTCCCTCCAACAGAGAGACCCAACTCCGCCGCCGAACTTTGTTCGTTATCCGTTTATTATTATACGACATCCTCTCTCTCTCTCTCCCCTTCGTCTCTGTCTGAGTGGAATCATGAAGTGGAATCACTCTCCAACTCGAACTCCATATACCTCCTCTCCCCTCCCCAACCCATTCACTTCGTGCTGAACTCGCACCTTCCTTCCCCCACCATGTCCACGCCCTTCTCCCACTCCCTTCCCGCCCCCCAACCGCCCCGCGCTTCTCCACTCGCTTCGCTGAGCTCCACCGTCCCAATTCGTTACCCACGAGCTCCCAAGCTCGCGCCTTCCAGACCCACCAGCGAAAGCCGGGGACTTTCCGGTTGCGGCAAGCCGAGCGCCTCGTTGGGACGACCCGGTTTGGCGCCTAACGTCGGGAGGGGCCAATTGGGTGTCGGAAAGTCGGAGCTTTGCGGCGCGAGACGGAGAGAGGAGAGATTCGGCTGCGCCGTGCGGCCGCGGGCGGTGGCGGCGAGCGAAGAGAGGGCGGTGGAGAGAGAAGGGGATGGAGAGGTGGGTGGGAGAGAAGGGGAGGGCGGCTATGACGCCATCGTGATTGGGTCGGGGATTGGGGGCCTGGTCGCGGCCACGCAGTTGGCGGTGAAAGGAGCGAAGGTGCTTGTGCTGGAGAAGTACGTGATTCCCGGTGGGAGCTCTGGTTTTTATGAGAGAGATGGGTATACGTTTGATGTTGGGTCTTCCGTGATGTTCGGTTTCAGTGACAAGGTCAACTTTTTCGTTTGCTTATTTTGCCACGCGCATCTTCTTTTCTATGTCATATGAAGTTCTGTTCGTAGATGTTCTTTCGGAACAAAAAGAGTTCACCAACTCCTTCCAGTATTGCAATTTGAGTTCCGCACTCATGGGGGCATAGAGTAGGATGATTGAACGGGTGATGCCTTGTGGAAGAATGTTGCTTGTCATCGGGAGAGTAGTTGCAGCATCAAATCGCTTTTAATTCCATGAGTTTGCTGATGAATTTCATCTCTGCTTTCAAGAGAGAAGAAGGGTTCTTCCTTTAGGTCTAATGCGGGCTTTTGTTCATATATACTTGCTTGTTAGCACTAATACTGACATAATTGACATTTCCTTTTTGCTCGCATGACTTATGTGGTTCTAGCTGGTTAAGTACATATACTCTGCTCTTGCTGATTAGAGCTTTGAATCTGAGCAGGGAAATCTAAACTTGATAACCCAAGCACTAGCGGCAGTGGGCTGCAAAATGGAAGTTGTACCTGATCCTACTACAGTCCACTTCCATTTGCCCAATGACCTCTCTGTTCAAGTGCACAGGGAATACAGTGATTTCCTTAGAGAACTGACTGGCAGATTTCCTCACGAGAAGGAAGGGATTCTCAAGTTCTACGGCATATGTTGGAAGGTTTATCTTGAGGGGATGACTAGATTCGTTTTAGCATGTTTGCCTCTGACTTAACATCCAGACCTTGTATTGTATATTTTGCAGATTTTCAACGCCTTAAACTCGCTGGAACTCAAGTCGCTGGAGGAGCCAATATACCTCTTTGGACAGTTCTTTCAGAAACCTATTGAGTGCTTGACACTTGGTAAGTGTTCTCGTGCTTGTAACTGAAGGAATTCTGGTCCCATATGAGATCCTAAGAGCTTTCTGAAAAAAAGGCAAGAGGGCAAGAGGGCAGTTCCATCGTAAGGAAACTGGCATTAAGTTCGATGTGCTAAAAGAAACCTTTATGTGGAAATACTACACTTGAAGGAAAGAAGTTCTTCAACTTCAACTATGTTAACTCTGTGCAACTAACGTTCCAATTTTGGACCATCTTGTATGGGGCTTCAAAAATATATTCTATCTATGAATCGCTTTTTGTTGAAATTCCTCTCCCTTTCTGTCTTTCTCTCTCTGTGCATGCCTGCTTTTGGTGGGCTTGGGGACGTCACATGAGTGAATTATGTATTGTGTATATCAGTCACTGGTGCATTAATGGACTTTTGCTTTTTACCTTGACAGCTTACTATCTCCCTCAGAATGCCGGAGCTATAGCTCGGAAATACATAAAGGATCCGGAATTGTTATCATTCATTGATGCAGAGGTGCAACATCCTTTGTCCTAATCAGAAGCTATAACATTCTAATGGCTAAAAAATTTCGACCTGATTGAAGAATCTCAAGAATCATTCCTTTACATTGTTTGCAGTGTTTTATTGTGAGTACAGTTAATGCATTGCAGACACCAATGATAAATGCAAGCATGGTAAGGCTTCTCGTTGGCTGTTTGCTGTTTCTACCACTTGAAGTTGCGTTGCTTCCTCATGTACTGTTATGCACCAGGTACTTTGTGACCGGCATTTTGGGGGTATTAACTATCCTGTTGGTGGCGTTGGTGGAATTGCAAAGTCCTTGGCAAATGGGTTGGTTGAACATTGCAGTGATATACAATACAGGGCAAACGTGACTAATATCATCCTTGAGAATGGAAAGGCTGTGAGTTGACCTCACTTAATTAATTGATGTGTTTTGTGCTTGGTCATGGGGGGGCTCTTTTGCTTATGTCATGTACCCAATTGTGAAGGTAGGAGTTAGGCTGTCAGATGGAAGGAAGTTTTTCGCTAAGACCATAATATCTAATGCCACAAGGTGGGACACATTTGGTGAGTTCTTAGAGAAGCATTTTTATGTCTTTACGGCTTTGACCATAACCTGTATGCATTTCCTTCGTTAGGATGGTTTACATTTCTCTCACTGATAACCTCAATATATACGGTCATAGGGAAGCTTTTAAAAGAAGAAAATCTGCCAAAAGAAGAAAGAGACTTCCAGAAACGTTATGTTAAAGCGCCATCATTTCTCTCCATCCACATGGGGGTTAAAGCTGACGTTTTGCCCCAGGATACTGATTGCCATCATTTTGTGCTTGAGGTTTGATTTTTTGGTTGAATTCCTCAATTCTGGGCTCTGAGCTTTCCACTTGTAAGATATAACCAAAATGACTCCTTTGCTGTCTTTCTCAATCATGTAGGATAAATGGTCAAGACTAGAGGAGCCTTACGGTAGTATATTTTTGAGTATTCCAACTGTCCTTGACCCATCATTGGCTCCTGAGGGACACCATATTCTTCATATATTTACGACTTCTTCCATTGAAGACTGGCAGGTTGGTTGAATACTTTTTAATTGTACTTTGATTTGGGCATTGATGCATTATATCAGCACTCTGAAAAGTGGGTTTCATTTGGTGGCAACAATGAGTGGAAACAAGCAGTTTTCTAATTGTTTTAGGGACTCCCTCAAAAAGAATATGAGGAAAAGAAGCAGCTCGTGGCTGATGAAATCATAAGAAGATTAGAGAAGAAGCTATTTCCAGGACTCAAATCATCCATCGCCTTTATGGAGGTTTGGCGCTATTCATGTTTTGATTTCCTGTCATACGGAAAGTTTACTCCTTTATGTCCTTAATTTGATGATAGTCATCACAGAGATGCAGAAAATATTTCAGAGGTATGCAAAGATGGCATGGTTATTATAACACCTCCCATGCCATCATTGGGTATTCCGTTTTGTGATTGCAGTAAATAAGATGGATAGAATGTCTTAGGCTGACGCAGAGTGCTTGTTTCAGGTTTGATAAGATATTCTCCTTAAACAAGTAGTCAATGTAAAAGTGGCAGAGCATTTCATACATTGAACAAATCCTCTAACCAAAGTCAATGGTATGACTCCTATTTGATCATATTTAAAATACTGTTGTCAGCATACCCTCAAGACTCTGCTGGCTTCAGTAGCATGTCAGTGAGTTGTCACCTGTTTGCATGATTCCTTCAGTCTGTACCATAATAGTACATCTAATTCCTGTAGGGGAGACGGGACTGAAATCTTGCATTCATTATAGTCAAACTTACAATAGTTATTGCAAAAGGCTAAGAAACTGATGGCAATCAGAGTATTTTGGGGTTATTAGGAAATGAGGGAACAGGAAATGTGCAACTTTTGTAGTATTTTCTATATAATTGATCTGAATTCATTTGTCTATCCTTGGAGAGAGGTAAATCACAATGGAGACAAATTGTACCTGTACTATGGAGATTATTTGAGTCTAAAACCTGATCATGTCAAGGAGATGATGTGGAAAAATTGAAGTAAAGTTACAAAGGCAAAAGAAACTTTAATTTATATGAGATAATTGTGTGGCACTGCATTCTGGATGTTTCGCATATATATATATATATATATATATATTGTGTCCTGTCTCTTAGTTTTCTCTCAAAATCCAGGTGGGGACACCCAAAACGCACCGCAGATACTTGGCACGTGATGAAGGAACTTATGGACCAATGCCACGTAATGTTCCTAAAGGCTTGTTGGGAATGCCTTTTAATACAACAGTAAGTACTTGTTTTTTTTTTTTCTTGGTAACGTGTAAGTACTTGTTGTTAGCCTCCACTGACCTCAAAAATTTAGTACACCCAGTTATTAAGAATTACGAAGTTGCTAATCAACAACCAAATTTTCAGGGCATAGATAGCCTTTACTGTGTGGGAGACAGCTGCTTTCCAGGACAAGGTGTCATTGCAGTAGCCTTTTCTGGCGTAATGTGCGCTCATCGAGTAGCTGCTGATATTGGTAAGCTGGAATAAGATTATGGAAGATAAGTGTATGTACCTATATAAGAATGTTATAGACGCCTGTAGAACTGGAGAATCTTGTCTATATGCAGCATTATTGGTGTGGTTTCTTACTGCAGATTTTCTGAATTCCCTGAGCCCATTTATGCTGCATTTAGTTCTTGAGTCTCGAGAATGAGTCGTTTTACATTGTTGGTTCTTCAGCGTAACTTCTCTCCCTCTCTTTCTTCAGGGCTTGAGAAGAAGTCACCCATATTGGATAATGCCCTGCTTGGTGTACTTGGTTGGTTGCGTTCGTTAGCATGAGATCGTACTGAGGAATTCATCTCGCAGGAGATTTTTTTTTTTTTTCCCATCAAAGTTTGCCACAGATACTGTATTTAATGGAGCCCCGTGGTCTTTGCAACATCTTTATGCATCAGCAAAACTTCAGAAATAGATGCACTAGGTCTGCTATTGTGAAAAGTTGTCTTACACTACTGATTATAATTGATTTTTTATAATCATACATATTTTTTGATAATCATAAATGGTAACAGAGTCCTGAACTACTGCATTAAGACTGCGAGAGGAACTTTGCATTATACCAATAGAAATTGTACTGAGTGGATTCCATGATAGTAAGAGGAACTCGTGATTAGACAGCTACTATCTCTAGCCCATCCAAACTGGGTTTGAGGTCTGAAGCATGACCGTAGCTCAAGAATCTGTTCCAACCCAATAATCAGCCGTGAAGGTTATCTCGAAGATTCCTTGGCTATTCTTTTTAAGTCTGTAAGATAAGTGAGTTAGCGACTGTTTGCTTATCAGAGACCCTGTTATTGCATCCACACTTGGCGAATTATGAGTCGAAGAGCTACATAGCATCTTGTGCGGGATGCTGAAACATCTTCGCTATGGAATCAACAGGTGCAGCATCATATTACTTAGCCATTTCATTGCCTTCTATTTCCCTTAATCTCCATTCTGTTCTGGGGCAGCTGCATTTCAAACTTTTACTTCTGCACTGGAGAAATTTGAATGCGCGGATGGTGTCTCAAGATCACTTACCATCCTCGTGGTGATTGGTGTCGGTGATAGAGTAATGGGTCTATTGATTGAGAAAACATGGACGGCCTCTGAGCTCTAGTTTCAGGAACTTAAATAAAGCTGCCGTTCTAAGTAAAGTTTTGCATATCTGCCAGATCCAAAGTAGACTGAGGAGGAGCTATTCTGTTTTCCGTGGTTTCCATCTCAGAGATCAGAATTTTTGGTAAGGCGAAAATGCAAACTTCAAATCACATAGATGGGATTAATATAAAACAGAAAGAGTGATGACACCTATGGCAAAAACAGAAAGATGAGTGGTAAATACAGATAGCGAAGACTCAATCCCTAACACACTATCTCCTCTCTTTACCACTTGACAGATCTGTACAAAATACAAAAGTATGCATTCGCAGACCGCTACCTAATTAGCACATAAGTGACCTATAACCGTTACATTTTCACCTACTCAGATCATGAATTAATGTGGAAGAACCTTTACTTTGCATTACTCTAGCTTTTAGCTATATTCATGCCGAAAACAGTGTCTTGCATCATAGCCACAAACTCGTTGTAGTCAATGCGTCCATCCTGGTAGGGAAAAACACTAAGTGTGACTACTTCTATAATCATGAAAAGCAATACGAGAAGAAATATGAGCAGAGCAGTCTTACATTGTCTTGGTCAACCTCATTCATGAGCTCTTCCATTGGAACATCAGCTAGGCCGAACCGCTCGCAAGCCTGCTGAAGCTCCTCCTTGGTGATGTACCCACTCCCATCTGTGTCGAAGTAGGAAAAAGCTGCATACATATGATCTTCCCTCTGGATCTTGTTTAAATGGAGCATTGCTGCTATGAACTCGCCATAGTCTATGGTACCGCTGTTATCAATGTCAGCCTGCATCACGAGTCATGCAAAGGCACTCAGGTTTGGAAAGACAGGATGAAGCATTAACAGAGTCTCTGCCAAAAGTTTACTTTGTAATCTTAACCTCATGTCATATAAATGCTCAAAGTCTATCAAATCGAAATTTTCAAAATTAAACTCAGAATAGATGTAATGACTACTTCTATTGCTTTTACAAGATTTTTCTCATGGCTGGCTTTGCAAGCTTTGGTCCAGAGAGTCAAATATCGACTTACTTTCATAAATTCTAATGTCTAAACAAGTACTTCAACAAAGAAGTGCCAATAGATGATGACTGCTTGAAAGGTAGTAAACGAAATAAGACATTTCATTTCAAGTCCTACTACATGGTTGTGTCCACCTAAGTTCATGAGGAGAAGACGGATATTTTTGAAGTCACCGAAGAGAGATGTCTGGGAAAATAGCTTCAATCTCCCATATTTCACAAGTACCAAAAGAGGATCAGTTTCATGATAGAGCTGTAGATTTTGAACTGATGTTTCTCTACACGATAAAATAGATTAAAAATATGAAACATAGCCTCTATGTTGAGTCTGGACTAGAACTTACTGCTTGCATAAGACCATGAATTTCTGAATCCTTCAAATTTGCGCCAACTTTTTCCAAACCAACCTTCAGTTCCTCCACAGTTATGTTCCCACTATTATCTGTGTCAATCATCTTGAACATTTCTTTCAGACCAGCAATTTCTTCTTCTGAAAGGATCTCAGCCATGACCTGTATAAGACGCATTCATCGGTGGAACACTCTGGAAAATGTGAAAAAGCCAAAGAGAAATGCATGGCAGATGCAAGTTTTTCCGGTGCAAAAATTCCAAGTAATTCAGAGAAGTCTACTTTTTAATAATTTCAAGCAGCGACTATATAGAGAGACATTGTGTATGATACATAAAACTGTAGACTAACGATCAGTTTCTAACATAAAGCCTTATTTCTGTCAGAATTGGACTAAAATTGCGTACTCTGATTGCTATCTTCTTGAGCTTGTCCATGGCAGAGAACTGTTTCAAACGAGTCAAAACTGCAGAATCAAGGGGTTTGTCAGGAGCAACGCCATCAATCTGAACCCAAGGATGACCTGCACAGGGCAAAAGCATGTTCGTTTATGTATTTGTTGTGAGCATCATGGAAGGATGCAGCAAGGCTCTCAATTGAGTCCATCTGAAGTCAGGACATTGAAGCTCTAGTATTTCCAATGATAATGACCAAGAGAATTGGCAAATAAGAAGCAGTCCCACGAAGTCCCAAATGTAAATAAGTTAGAAGTAACTTAGAAAATTTCAAATACGAAGGGTGAGGCAAGTGCTTTGCACCTTCTGAGAATTCCCTGTGCTGCCACATTGTGCTTTTACACTCTTACTGATGCTATGGACATGCATCATGATACTTCTTTACAACAAACAGCAACAAGTGACTAGCAGGGATGCGACAAATTGTGGCTTTGAAAGAACTAAGAGAGGCGAAATACATAGGTGTAATTTCCAAAATATCAAAGGTAATAAGAATTGTTACTTACAAAGAACTTCATGGGCTGTAAGCCTCTTTTTTGGGTCCCTTACGAGCATTCGCCGCACCAGATCCTTGGCACTCTCAGATATGTTGGGCCATGGTTCAGATATAAAGTCAAGTTCTCCTTTTAAAACCTGCTCAAATATCCCTTGCTCCGTTTCTGAACAAGAAGGCAACACATAATTTCAAAGTCTTAGTTTTAAGGGTCTACATATGCAGATCATTTAAAGGAACAAAGTAGAAAGCATTGAAAGACAAATAAGAGATGCACACCATCCCAAAAGGGGGGGACGCCACTTAGTAATATATAGATGATCACCCCCGCACTCCAAACATCACATTCTGGGCCATAATGCTTCCGCAATACTTCCGGAGCCACATAATAAGGGCTCCCCACCACATCAGTGAACATTTCACCTGTAGAAAGATATATTACTTCACAGGATAGAAAAAGCTGATAAACTTGTGCATCTGGTAACTTGTCCAAAGAAAATCAGTAAACCTGGGTTAGACGTTATTCTGTATTATAAATTCAAAAAGTTTCTTAGAAACTTGACCTTTAATTTTCACCTGTCTGCCAAATCCCAACCAATTTTTTAACTACTGAGAAAAATCAAAATCTCATGAAGAAACGCTTCCTAAGTACCACTTTACCCAAAAAAAACGCTTCCTAAGTACCATAGCTCGATCTCCATCATATATAGCTTGACATGAATAACACATCAATAGTAATCCCATCCCTCAGTGATCAATCCAGTTAAGATCTTGAAGTTCATATTAGCATCTTCAAAAGCTGGTCTTACACCTTTCTTAGTTAATTTACTTCTGTAACTTTTCATGAGCCTATTGCAGTACTTGGATATAGATGTTGAATAGGTAATCACAGTATCCTATTCTGTAAAGCGGATCATAGTCCTTGATGAAAAAAATCACTTGGCAATTTAGGGTGGCAGACGAAATTTAATCCCTAAACGTCTGGTTTCTAGCAGAAATGGGAAAAGTGTAGGTTTAATAAGATGCTTAAATGTTGAACATCCAAGATTGACAAAGCAGACCAGCCAACACGAATGTGCATCTAACAAACTGAACATATATATCACTTCCACTACACACACACGCACACAGATCATTAGCCCATGCATACAAAGTTCCAGAAAATTTTTCCACAGCTTCGTGAGTATCAGAGGAAAGATAGCATGATTGTGGGAAAGGGAAAAATACCAAAGAAACCCAACCTAACTAGTCAATATGAGCTTGGAAATTCGCACTTGCCTCCCAAATGGGCACAACAGAAGATCATGCACATGCTGTAGGCTATATTTAACAATTGACCGCCATACCCACCTCCTCACACCAACTACTCTTAAAATCCTGCCATGTGAAGCAATGCCACGCTTGCTTCCCTAGAAATGGTCTTACTGCATGTCCATTCCACACAATTACCAGTTACTTGGAAACATGATGATTTACAGCTACAGTTTCTTCAGAAGAGCATTGCTCTGCCAACATTAGCTTCCAATTGATAATTGATTGTCTTGATTAAGCAGCAAAACAAAACCTGGGATGCATTTCATACACTGCTAGCCTAAGATTGCTTCATCAAATCACCTGAAAGAGCCACGAAATTATGTTTGCCACGTAGCACTAGCAAATCTAGCCTCGGTAATGATTGGCTCCTCAGGTTTTTGAAGACTAAAAGGAGAGACTTCATCATATAGCACAGCCTAAGATCTTTTCCTGATGCACCGTACTAACTTGGCCATCAACATATGGCGGATCTTATATTACTTACTGCCAATCAGAGTTTCCAATTTCATGGAATATAAAGATATACTCACAAGAGTATCACATTCAAGGTGGGCAGCAACAAATGCATGTCACTCACTGTCCTTTTACATATAGTTTGTAATGTCAGTGATTTTAACATAGCGATGGTTTCTGAGTATTCAAAAAAATAACGACAAGTTGAACCAATTAAAATTGTTGGCAGTCCTTTCAATTCATCTGTTCATGCTACAGAACATTAGTTTATTCTCTGCCCTGTGCATGACAACCATGAGGGAGAAAATGGGGAAATACCAAATGTTCCCGTTTCTACAAACAAAACTGCTAGAGTATAGAGAATTGATTGCTAACCGACTGCAATATCGAACAGGAAATATTTCATCCAGTTAGGCATTTTAGATCAGCCTATGTAGTGTATGGACTGAAAAACTACCAGTAATGCAGATCAATGCTAGCTATACAATGCATGTAACCTGATTCTTTTGATCCTAAGACAGCTAGCCACTTTTCCAATCTTCTAGAAAATCTTCCACGCCTTCTTATTCCTTAATGATACACAAGTCGCAGAAAATTGAGACTTAAGAGACTTACGGGTGAGGAAACAATTAGCTAAATCCCCTCAAAATGCAAAATATCTTTTTTCTTAGATTTTTCTGTGGCCATCTTCACGCCACATTAAGCAGATACTGCATATAGGCATTTCAGGACCCGCAAGTGCCAATCTTTAAACTATTGCAAAGTGAACAATAGTGCTAGTGAAAATTGTGTCATCTATACAGAAACAACCCTGTAAAACGATATGCTAGACCCAATTTCATAAAGAACTCTTGATTTTTGTCTAATTGCAGGTCAAAATACATGGAACTGAGAATAATAAGACATTTAGCAGTAGAAATGAAGAACACAATCCCACGATGTACCTGGCTTGAAGAACACAGACAATCCAAAATCAATTGTCTTAAGTGCCGCATCCTCTTCATGGTTAACGAAGAGGAAATTCTCAGGCTTCAAGTCCCGATGCATCACGCCTAATGAATGGCATGCCTCCACCACACCTACGATCACCCGTGCAAGCTCAGCTGCTTTCCTTTCTGAATAATGTCCCCTCTGAATGATCCTATCAAAAAGCTCACCACCAGCGCATAATTCCATCACTACATGAACCGCGACCGCATCCTCATACGCATCCACAATTGATATGACACTTGGATGTCCCGCCAAGTGGTGCATTATCTGAATCTCCCTCCTCACATCCTCCACATCCTCATCTGTCGTCAGCTTCCTCTTCGCGATCGATTTACAGGCGAACTCCTTATTCGTTGCTTTGTCTATGCATAGAAATGTAGTTCCAAATTGACCTTGTCCAAGCTTACGGCCTAAACTATAGATCTCCTTCAGATTCCGTGTTTTCCTCCCCAGCACCGAATCCACCTGAAGCCCCGCACTTGAAATTCTCTTCATGTGCGCCGGCTTCTTTGGTTTTGCTGCCTCCGGAGGCTTCGCTACCTCTCCCCCGACAGCTTTTTCTGGCTCGGCCTGTTTATGCTCCTGAGCATCAATCTTCACGGGCTCAGGAGGTGCGCTTTGAATTGGAACAGGGGCAGGGGAGGACTTGGATTTCGAATCATTGGTGCCGCTGCCACTCGCATTCTTGCTGCTGTCTTCGCCATTCGGGGGAGGGGGGAGGAGGTCCTCCGGCGGTCTGGAACGCCATATCGCCGCGCTGACGGAACTCAAGAATCCATTCGCGCCGAGTTTTGGTCCCACGCATGAGTTCCCCATCAAAAATTCCCACACCAATCTAGCTAACAACTCCTTACGAACCCTCCCTCAGGCATTTCAACAACCGGGTCGTTCGGGCGGTTCTTTATCAATCCCGCCACGCCGGAACGGAATCAAATTGGTGGCTCTCTGATCCGGATCAGAGACCCATCAACGATCTTGAGAGAGATCGTCGCACTTCAGCGGAGGAATCAAACTTAAAAAGACAGATGAATCAAAGGGTCAAAAACCCAAAAGGGAAAAGAAGACTTGGTTCTCGGAACACCCAATGGGACAGAAAGAACGAGAATCCGGAACCGATGAAGAACGCCGGACCCAGAAAAAAAAAGGTAAAGATTTTGCGCAGGAATCTTGGCTGAGTATCGGAGGAAAATCTGAAAAGACAAGGAGGATCGATTCGCTCCGGAAGAAGAGCTTGCTAATTCGGAAATGCACGCGCAAACGGGGAAAATGATCCAGGCTTGTGGCATGATAAGATCGTTCGTTAGCAATGGGTTATGCCGGTACGGGGCGCTCGATGCATGCACGTGCATGGTATTTCACTCCAACCGCCATGTTTAAGACACAAACATATCCATCGTATCTTATTGACGAGTTTGCCCCCCCCCCGCCCCCAATCTAAGTTCTCCTTGCATATGGAGGTGTCCTTATTTAGTTGGGCTTAAGTATGGTACTATTGGTCGGCCAAAAAAGATATTCTATAGCTTTGATTGTCTAATTCATCGCATTTTATAAGATCTTATCCTTTTGCCTTCTATAGTGTAATCAAGCTCTCTAACTGATTTGTGCCATTGGAGGATTTTGATTAATTGCTATTGACAGCTCTGCCGATAACTCTATTGATGTGTCAAAATTCGTTAGATGGGTTTCATATAGTGTTGGTGTGATTTGTCATAGCAACGCATTACAATAAAAAATTAAATAGATAGAGAGAAGGAGGGAGGGTAGAATTCGGAAGAGGATGCAAGAATATATAGATTTTTTTTTTCTTTTTTGTGTTCTACCAATACGGTATGTTGCAATAGTAGAGTATACATAGTATACCCTTCGTTTATAATTGGGAAAAGTACCCAAAAAAAGTCATAAACATATTGTACTTATACTAATTCAATTTGAAACCTTTTAATTGTATCGGTTGAGCTCTAAACCTCTTGATAATATGTCAATATAGTCAATCCGAGCAATTTTGGCTAGAAATTGCTAACATTAAATATGTCTCAAGTTTGAGCCTGAAAATGAAAGTTTCCTATTTTGAATAGGTTTCCTAATTGAATGATTCTTCTCTCCTTGTGCTTTTTCCCACAAGGGTTTTTACGTAAAATCTAGTGTTTTTTTTAATTCTTTTCAATTTTAATATTGTTATAATTTTTGCATCTGCCATAACAATATGGTATCAAAGTCTTACATTCTTTTTTCCTCGATCTTTTGGTTATGGCTTCAAATTCAACAAGAAGATTTGGTATCGAGAAGTATGATGGGAGTGGCAATTTCTACCTATGACCAGTTTGTATGTTGGATGCTCTTACACGGCAAGGTTTGAAGAAGACTCTGTTTGGGAAATGGAAGAAATCAAAAAGCATGTCAAATGAAACCTAAGAAGAATTGGATGAAAAAACTCTGTCTGCTATTCAATGGTGTCTCATGAATGAAGTTCTGTAGGAGGTACTAGATCAGGCAACAATTGCAGGTTTATGGAATAAATTGGATAGTATTTTTTTTTAACAAAATCCCTCACCAATCAGTTGAGGCTCAGGCAACAACTTTTCACTCTTCGTATAGCTAAAGGTGCTTCGCTTAGATCTCATATTTCTGAATTTAATGCTGTTATCTTTGAATTAAGAAGTATTGATGTCAATGTTGAAGATGAAGATCATGCTGTCTTATTGTTAGTTTCACTACATTCCTCTTATAAGAATTTTAAAGAAACTATGATTGTTAGTAGAGACTATTGATATCAAAGATGTCAAGATTAGTCTCCTAAATAAACAGAAACTAGATACATAATTGACTTTTGAAGGCAATAATGATTATGGGGCTAGTTTAGTTGCTAGAGGAAGGTCTATTGAGAGAAAAAAAAAATAGTGGTAGATTCTTATCATAATAAAGGCATAAAGATCTAATTTGCAATTATTGTAAGTCTGAGGGGCGTGTCAAGATAAATTGTCTAAAACTGAACATAAAACAGTATAAGAAAAAATATGAATCAGGAAAATCAAGGGAATGTAATTCGACAAAACAATCAGAACTACCCGATTAGGCAGAATTAGGAAAACGAAAACCTCGCTCAAGCTAGTGTTGCTAAAAAAGAAAACAAAGATTGGTTATTGGCCGCAAATGATAAAGACAAATTCAATGATGGCTGGATTTTTGATTCAGGTTGTTCATACCACATGTTTCCTAATCGTGACTGATTCTCCATGTACAAAGGACCTAACAGTGGAGTTATTCTACTAGGAAATAACGTCAAATGCAAAGCAATTGAGATTGAGATTGTCAACATTAAGATGTATGATGACATTGTTAGGGCTTTGGATAATGTCATACATGTTCCTAATTTGAAGGAAAATCTCATCTTTTTGGGTACACTTGATGCTAACAGTTGTAAGTTTACAGGTGAATGTAGAGTTATGAAGATTATGAGAGGTTCACTTTCAATTGATGAAATGGCTGAAAATTGACACTTTGTTTTAGTTACAAGGCACTATAGTTATCAGTTTAGTTTCAACTCATTCGCTATGACGAAATCAAAAAACACTAAATTATGGCATATGAGATTAGGCCATATGAGTATTAGAGGAATGGAGGAGTTGAGTAAGATAGGTCTTCTGTGTGGTCAAAAAATTGAAAAAGTGGATTTCTGTGAGCATCATATCTTTGGAAAACAAAAAAAGATCAAATTCAAGACAAGAATTCACACAATAAACGGCACTTTGGATTATATTTACTCTGATCTTTGGGGGTTTGTGAAAGTTCCTTTGAAAGGCCTTGGTTCGAGGTATTTACTCACTCTCATTGATGATTTTTTAAGAAAGGTTTGTGTTTATTTTCTAAAACAAAAAAAAAAAATGATGTTTTTGTTACATTTAAACAATGGAAAACATATTTAGACCCCCAAAAAAAAAAAAACAATGGAAAACATAATTAAGAAGCAAACTGGAAAAATATTGAGCAGTTGAGAACCAATAATAGGTTAGAATTTTGTGGAGTTGAGTTTGATGAGTTTGGCAAAATTAAAGGTATTTTGAGGCATCATACTACAGTGAATACATAACAACAGAATGGTATTACATAATGCATGAACAAAACCTTATTAGAAAAAACTAGATGCCTATGGTCCAATGCTAGTTTAGACAAGGAGTTTTAGGCCAAAGCAGTCAATACAACTGCTTGATTGATAAATCAGTTCTCCTTGTACATCTATTGAGTGCAAGGTACCTGAGAAGGTATGGTCAGGTAAATCTGTTGATTATTCTTCTTTTTGAGTATTTAGATGTCTAGCATATGCACATGTTAGTGAAGGCAAATTTAAGCCTAGTGCAAAAAAAAAATGCATCCTTCTTGGTTATACTTCTGGTGTTAAAGCTTATAAACTTTGGTGTGCTGATTCATCTAAGATTATTATCAGCAGAGATGTTACTTTTAATGAGTTTGTTATGCTTCATCCTAAGAAAGAATAATCTATTTCTTGTGAGAAAAATTCGAAAAGTATTGCAGAGAAAGTAGAGCTTGAAGTAATTTATTCGCAACCAATTCAATCATCTACTAATAATATTGAGTTTGAAGAACCTAAAGAGGAACAATATTCTATTGCTAAAGATAGACCAAGAAGAATGGTGAAGCCTCCGTAGAAATATGGGTTTTTAGGTTTTGTTGCTTATGCTCTTTTAGTTGTAGACTAAGTAGAGTATAATGAGCCTAAAACCTACAAATAAGCTATTTCTTCAAAAGATTCAACAAAGTAGTTAGTTGTTAGGAATGAAGAGATGAAATCTCTCAAAAAGAATCAAACTTGGGAGCTTGTCAAACCACTAATAGAAATTAAATTGTGGGTTGTAAATGGGTTTTCAAAAGAAGGAAGGTAATCCTGGAGTTGAAGACATTAAGTACAAAGCTCGTCTAATTGCTAAAAGCTATAATCAAATTGAGAGAGTTAATTTTAATGATGTGCTTTCACCTGTTGTTAAACGTAACTCTATTTGGGTTTTACTTATGTTAGTTGTCATGCATGATTTAAAGTTGAAGCAACTTGATGTGAAAACAACTTTTTTGCATGGTGAACTTGAAGTGAAAATATATATGGGTCAACCAGAAGGTTTTTAATTTGAAGGTAAGGAAGATCATGTTTATCTATTGAACAAGTCTATATAAGGCCTGAAAAATCACCTGTATAGTGATTGATAATTGCATATATCTGCGCAAATTTCCTAATGGCTCTTTCATTTATCTTTTATTATATGTTGATGATCCGTTGATTGCCGCAAAAGATACATCTGATATGTAGAATTTGAAGGCGCATTTGAGTGCTAAGATGAAGGATTTAGGTGCAGTGAAGAAAATCTTAATGGAAATTGGATGAGATCATAAAAGGGGAAAATTATATCTCTCCCAAAAAAGTTACATTGAGAAGGTGTTAGATAGTTTTGGCATGAAAGATGTCAAACTAGTAAGTACTCCTCTTGCTACTCATTTTAGATTATTAGCTAATTTATGCCCACGAACAGATGATGACATAAAACATATGTCACATATTCCATATTCTAGTACAGTTGATAGCCTTCCATGGTTTGTACTAGATCCGATATTTGACATGCTGTTGCTTGGTAAGTAGATATTTATTGTGCCTATGGAAAGTTCATTGAGAAGCTGTCAAGTGGATTTTGAGATATTTGAAAGGTACTTCTGATTTTGGTTTAGAGTTTGGGAAAATTGGCAACATTTTGACAGGATATGTTGATTCTAATTATGCTAGTGACCTTGATAAGATGAGGTCTTCGATTGGGTGCATGTTTACTATTGGAGGTTGTGTAGTTAGTTGGAAAGCTACTTTACAACATATAGTAGCAATGTCTACTATAGCAGTAGAATATATGGCATTGCAAAAGTAGTTAAAGAGGTCATATGGTTAAGAGGCTTATTTAGATAGCTCAGTGTGGATCATAATGTGACTGTTGTCTATTGCGATAGTTACTCTATACATCTTACTAAAGATCAGACATATCATGAGAAAACAAAGAACATTGATGTGCGATATTATTTTATTTGAGACATTCTTGCTAATGGCTATATTAAGGTCTTGAAAATTGGTATAGAAAATAATCCAATTGGTATGTTAACGAAGGCTTTGTCTATTGCCAAATTCAAGCATTGATTGTATTTGGTTAATATTTGTTGCAACTAAGTTTTACTCTAATCGGAGGAGAATGCAAAATTCAACCCAAGCGATTGTAACTTGACTCAGTCGAGCCAAGGTGGAGATTTGTTAGATATGTCTCAAGTGTGAGCCCAAAAAGGCTATTTTATTTTATTTTATTTTATTTTGAATATGTTTCCTAATTAAATGGTTCTCCTAGTTGAAGAAGGTTTGCTACTTTGAATTTGATTCTTGCCTATATATAAGAAGTTGAGATAGAAAAAGTTTAAGTTTTTCGGAGCCACTTTTTATAATCATTGATTTCTATAGTGGATTTTTGCTTCACCTCTTCTTGAGGTTTTTCCCACAAGGGTTTCCATGTGAAAACGGGTATTATTTTATTCTTCTCAATTTCAATTTTATTATAGCTTAGACGTAATAGCTGACATGGACAATGACCATATTGAAAAAGACAAATTTTTATTTATTAATTCTAACTCTCTCTCTCTCTCTCTCTCTCTCTCTCTCTCTCTCTCATGCAAATCTTGGCTTGTTGGCCACTACAAACCATGAGTGAGGGCATCACAGCCCTCGCTGGCCAATAGGTAAGGGTTGCGGCCCTCTCTTGGATTTGTGCAAGGCTTCAATACCTTTGTTAGCCTGCAGTTTTAAAAAAAAAAATAAATAGAAAGGAAAGAAAGAAAAGAAGAAAAAAAAAAAAATCAGAAAAAATTAAAATAATAATAATAAATTGTTTATGCCAAAGTCTTAAAGTCTTTGTGTCACGTAAGACGATAAAAATTCATATTAGGACTTAATTGGCGTAATGAAAAATTTTAATTAATTTTTTTTTTTTTTGGTGACACAAGTGCAATAAGTTTTGAGATTTTTTGTGTACTATTCCCGTTCATAATCTAGTGGCACGGCATGGAGAGGTTCAACTACTTGAAAGTCCATAAAACACTATGTAGATCCAATAAAATGGTTAAATATGGACTTTTGACTTGTGCGGAAGCTCCTACTTAGATCAACTTGACCTTGGTGACAATCATTTAAGGATCAACTGATGGTCCTCGCAAGTTATGATTAGATGGTGGCCCTTGGCCCTCGCCACCACTGGGTTAGGGTGGCTAACTCCTTATGCGTGGGGCCATATCAGCAACAAAGTTGATAAAAAGAACGGAGTTCTGCAAAAACTAGATGGATCCCAGAACTTGACTGCGCAAAACAAAGTCAAAAGTCCCAAGGATCATATGCATGTTAGGAGAACGATAACATCATACATAACCGGTGTCGTCCTTAGCAAAAAGATTTCGTGCGCGGAACGTTCGGAGGATGGTTCGAAGCTCTCTTTTTCCATGATCCAACCGCAGGGAATTGAAGTACTAGTACTGTGCAGCGGCTGCGCAGAACCTCAGTTTTGACATTTTCGTACATCGCATGACATCACCTGTTCGAATGTTTCCATTTCTTGACCCTGTCGCTCAACTGCTTCGGGCCCTACACCGTCTAATGCCTGATTCAGTAATGATTCTAGAAAGCCCACCTTGCAAAAATGCTCAGAATGGAATTTATTTATTCGAGCACAGTTGGACAGGACCGGGTCAAAAACCTCTCAAGGCATGGACTGAGTTTGTCGTCTGCATGCGGCATTAACCCACTCTCAAACTCTCAAGAGAAAGAGTCTCGCCAAGTCATCCTTGACCTCTCCCTCATGCATTTATATAAATTTACGCAAATCCAGGCGACATGTATTCTACACCCTTATCACTTCAGGGCGTGTCATCACAAGTCACGACACGAAGAGATGGAGACGATGAGTTCTCAAACAAGAAGGGCTGCCGATAACAAGCCATTGTCGTTGCAGGGTCCAAGGCCTGAAGCGATGGCTGTGAACAGAAGCTCCACAGAGATGATCCCGAAGCAAGATTTTGTACCCGCTAGGACCACCAGTCGTCGCAGACAACCGGTGACCAAGATTGTGTACTTGAGATCGCCCAAAGTGATTCATGTGAAGCCTGAAGAGTTCATGGGTCTGGTTCAGCAACTCACCGGGAACCAGTCGTCTTCTCTTTCTGCCTCTTTGTATGATGACGATCTTGTGGAGGTGAATACAATGTGAGAGAGGGAGATAGAGAGATTGCAATATATCCATGCATGAGCTTCTGATATGTACCTAGAGTTATATATTAGTTTGTATGATTGATCATGACAACTATAAACTCGAATTCCAGGAGAAGGTTGCTCATTTTCAAAAGAGAACTTGAAGCATTCCGTTCGTTTTAATCATGCCATCAACAAAAGCTGAAAGTTCCGATCATGTCATTTCTGACAAATGATCTAATAATAAAGTGTTTGTTGAAGGAAGGTCATGAAAAAACGATTTATACATAATGCACGTGAGTCATCATTTTCCCTTAATTTTATGTTTTAAGATGAACACAGCATGAATCATTTGTTGTATGCAGATATAGCCCATCAGAAGGAGAATGAATTGTACAAGATCAATTCGTAGCATTACAAATTTCACAATAAAGGTCAGTTCTCCCAAAAAAATAAAATAGCTACTCTTGTAGAGAAGATATTTACCCAGTTTTCCATTGATTTAGCAGACTGTTGAAAAGCACATGTTCTATAAAAACTACAAATTTCGCAATAAAGGTCAGTCCTTCAAAAAAAATAAAAATAAAAATTGAACTCTTGTAGAGAAGATACTTATCCAGTTTTCCAATGCTTTAGCAGACCATTCAAAAGCACATGTTCTATAAAAACTAGTGAAGGAACTAATAAGTTGCGTCGGAGAATTTTTTCCAGTTTGAACCCACGGATTGAACGTTCCTCCTCCCTTCTCTAAAATGTTTTGAAGTTTTACACGCAAGTGATTCTCACCTACTCAGTTGAAAACACCAATTATTTAATCCTAGTTTTCTCCCAACCTCTCTCCTCTTCCTTCATCTCCCTTCCTCTCTCGCATCAGCCGCAACCTCTCTTCAGTCGCTGCCCACCTTGCCACGCCAAGACGCAGCTTTCCTCTTCAGGAAGCCAGTGTCAACCTTGCCACGATGCCTCTATCGATGACTATGTGCCCGCATCTCGCTCCTTCCTCAGATTCAATTAGGAGTGAGCATTAGTCCCGGGTCAACACCAGACATGGAACAGGATTGAGCCACCGGTTTTGGTCTGATCCAATTTAGGATGTTCAGAAACTTGCAGTCGTGAATAATTTCGTCACTTAATAGATGTGTTGTCAACTGAGGAGTTGGATTTGAAGAAATAGATAAGACTTTCTCAAGAGGATGGAGTCCCTTGTGATCATAATGTGACTTTAATCGACGCTATCTTCAGGGGCCAAATGTCAAGCACCGTCTTTTGTGTTGAGTGTGGGCACTCGTCTACCATTCATGAGCCATTTCTAAATCCCCGTTGCCAGTTCCACCGAGAAACCTCGACCTAAAGATAACCGGCCAATTTCTTGAGCGAAGAAAGCAAAAATACTAGGCCGATTCTAGGGTCGACAGCATCGGTTCCCGATTCCATAAAATTGGAACTAACTTTGTTCAGTCTAGTTTGAGGGTGGGAACTGACCCAACATATAACCGATAGTGCATCCTCTCTCTCCAATGCGTAGTTCAAGTAAGTTGGAGCTGACAAATTCTCCACTCATGTTTTGCATTTGACCATACCACCTTTGTGATTGCCACATAGCTAACCACATGACTTATATTTAATCGATTGTTATTAGTTTAGTAGATAAGGTGATATGGTATCAAGCTTTTAGCTTACCCATCAGAAACATTTAGTGGAAAAGTTACATAATACAACATCTCAATATGTGAAAAACGCACGTGCTCCAAAACAAATTAATCCGTGAAAAAGTTGATGGTATCCAAATTGCGAAAATAGTTGAAAAATTTTTTAAACTTATTACATTTTTGCCAATTTAATAATAAACATTTCAATTTTGTCAATTGAATTCTAAACATTTTCACATTATGCCAATTGAGTCAATTTGGCCAATTTTGGCTGAAATTCATTAACGTGGTTATCGATCATCTTACATGGACAAAATATTATTTTTAAATGTTTTTTCGAATTTTTTCCCTCTCTCTCTTCTTTTTTTTGCCAATCGCCCTACTCTAGTGACTGGCCAGAGGTTGCAACCAATGAGGGTTGGCTTGCCGAGAATTGGCGAGGGGTCACCTTGTCGGCCTTGCGTGAGATCACCCTCATCGAAATTTAGCAAGGGACGACCTTGTGGGCCTCGGGTGAGGCTCACAACTAGCGAGGTCACCTCCTACCTGCTTTGAGTGAGAGTGAGGGTTGATCTTACTAGCCACGAGCAAGGCTCACCCTTACCAAATTTAATGAGGGTGAGACTTGCCCAGGGCTTGTGAAGGTGTCCCTTGCTAGATCCCGACAAGGGTGACCTCGCATGAGGTCGGTGAGGTCGACCCTTGCTGACCTTTAGTGAGGGCAAGCCTTGGTTGAGGCTGGCGAGGTCACCCCTTGCTAGTTCTCGGTGAGAGCAACCTCCCTTGAGGCTAGCGAGGGCGACTCTTGTTGGTCGCAATTCTAGTTGGTTGTTGGAGGCTAAGCGATTATTAGAGAAAGAAAAGAGAGAAAAAAATTTAAAATTTTTGTTTACTTTCCAACTAATTGTAACACATAGAATGATTGACATTCACGTCAGCAAATTCTAGTTAAAATTAATTGGACGGACTCAATTGACAAAAATAAAAAAAATTAAATTTTAATTACTAAAATAAAAAAATTTTATGATTTAATTGATAAAAAAATAAATAAATTTATGACTTTCTGGATAATTTTACAGTACTTGTCTAAAAAGCTCCTTTTCTAATCTTTATGCAACACGTCTATAATACGTCCAAGGCCCTGGGCCCAGCTAAAGGCCCATGACAGCCCACCGTCCCTCGGACGCCGTTAACGAACGTTGGCGCCGTCACCGTCGGTACCGAGTAGAGGGAAATCGAAATTCGTTCAAAACCCGAAAGCCTCGAAGGCTCCAACTCTCAATCCCCTCCACTCCCTCTCTCTCTTCCTCTCTCTCTATCTCTGCATCTGCGATTCGTCCTCGCGTTCTCCATCTCAATCTCCGGGAGCGCATCGCAGTCGGATCGCAGTTCGGGCCTCAATCGAATCGGGCTAGGGCTCGCCGCGGTCGTCTCCTCGGGAATGAGGTGATTCTCGCGAAGGTACAGTTCTCTCTCTCTCTCTCTCTCTCTCCGTTCTCATCGTCCGGCTTCGTCTTTCCCTCGTTTTCGGGATTGTTCATGCGAGATGCTTGCAGCGTGATTGAGACTGGGAGTGGCCGGGCGAGCATGGCGACGGTGGCTGGGCCGGGCTCGTTTCCGCAGGATGAGTTCCATTCTGGAGGCTGCGGCGGCGGCGGCGGCGGCGGCGCTCCGAAAATCGGCGCGAAGCTGAGGAGAAAAACTCCGTCGGAGCTGAGAGTAATCATCTGGACTTCGTGGCGATTATTCGTCTGTGAAGTGTTTTTTTATTATTATTTTTATTATTTTTATTTTTTGGTGGTTGTGCCGACGAAATGATGCTTAGCTGCTTCTCTGGATGACGCGCCCCACTTTTGCTTTCGATGATGTATTTCTATGAATTGCAACATATCTTAAGATGTGACTTTTGTTTCGAGGCTCCCAAAGTTACTAGCTTTTTAAGTCGGCACACTGAATCCAATTGCTCTTGCTTTGTTACTTGTGTCTTCGATTTGGTTGTTGAAAAAAAGCTGAAGAAAGTTGACAGCGCTGATGAATAATCAATGTGGATTGACTGGATTAACGTCCTTTACAGGGAGAGCAGCTGAAGCGCGTCAATGCTATTGAGTTTGTGGATGAATCTGCAGCCCCTTTACTTGATTCTCTGAAGTAAGTGTTTCACTGATTGTATCTAAGTTTTCATTCTATAGGCACAAGATTAGTCATTGAGAAGTTCTTTTTTCTTCCAGTAACAATGCTGGCACAAATGATGGTCTTAAGAAACCAGAAGCGTTTAAGCTACCGAGATTCATTGATACGCGAGTTAATGAAGTATATCCCGCGAAAAAGTTGAGGTTTAAAATGTCTTCGCTCAAGGAGAATGTGAAGGTAAGGGGATTTTCCTGTATAATTAATAGATGTTCGAGATTCTGCTTTATGTCACTCATCTGTCTTAGTTTCGAGAATTTGAGCAGTGCTAGCAAAATACAAAGTTAATTCCTTAGTTATGTGCTCTCAAGCAGGAAACCAGCACAGTGGAGCAGAGTAATGCAATGAAGAATCTTGCTGCGCTTTCGGACATGGCTACAAGAAGCAAACAACATCTTCAATGGTATTGATGGGATCCCCAAAACTCTGTATCTTGCTTAATGATTATTGATGAAGTCAGCACCTTCTTATACATTTTCGTTTGTCATATTCTTGCAGTCCAGAGGATTCTGTTTGCTCTCTTAAAGTTGCTGAAAATCATGGGGTACAAACTCAGTCAACACTTGAGAGGTGTAACCAGAGTAGATTTCGTACGGTTGCTGAGATATCGTCTAGCTCTGAAAAACTATCTAGCTTGGCTAATATCGATATGGTAATTACTCTCATCTGTTTTCCCCTGAGCCGTTCGTATATCCTTCAGTAATATCACCACTATCTTTGTAGGATAAAGCGCTAAAAGGATTGGCTGCTCGAGAACCATCTTCTCATTTACCTGATGATTGTTCTGAAAATTTTACTTCTACGTCGGCTTACTTGGGCAACTTCTGCTCTCAATTCAAAATAGTTGGCCAAAAGGCTCCTCTGGATTTCACTTTGAAGACCGTCATGCGGATCGCAACATCTTCTTCAGTAAATTGGTGAGTGTACAGATCCCAAAGCTGCTAATGTCTTTTGCAGTTAATAGTGTTGTGAGGGCTTAATACTGCTTGGAGACTCCTGGCGTATTTTGTTCCTAATCTGGAGATATTTCAAGTTTGTTCTTTATAGGACAATTTCATTATAACAATTACTTTCTTGTATTAGGGTTTGAAGTTTTTTCCACTGCTTGTGCATGATGACATCTTATGTGATTTTGAATGACATTAAAATAATGGGAAAAAAATATACATACACCAAAACCTAATGCTGCTTGCGGTGAAGATGTCATATGAAATGGGGGCACCACTCGATTTGCAAAATTTAGCAGAGTTTCCTACTCGTCAATTGGTTCCTGAATAATTTCCTTTTCTTGGGAAATGTCTGCTCTCATCTAAGAATATCAGAATATTTACTTTCTTAAAACATAGGGATTGGTGGCATGCTATTCTGTAATCTGCATGCAAATTGACGACTTTGATTGATAGCACAAGTTTTGGCAGTGTATTAATATTCTCACACTGTGCTCGAGTGATGCTGACTTTTCTGTTCCTTTACTCATGTAGTTCTTTTCTATTTCTCTGGGTTTTGGTGTATGGTTTTTAGTTGTCCAATTAACTTTTTTCCTTCATTTTTTCTAGGATTTACAGGTTAATTACCAATGGTAGTTACAATAGCATTCCCAATCATACATCTCTTTGTGCTTGCAATGAGGGACAAAGAACTAGCCATGGCTTAAGAACCCACATGGCTTCCACGGGCTTTTGCTCTACGGCTTTGAACTCATGGATTTATCCTCAGTCGACTCTTCCACTTTCACTCATGTCAGTGCTGACCTCACCAACTGCAGAGAAAGGTTTGTCAAATGAGATTTAAGATATCGAGGGTGTCCCCCTGAACTTGTCACTGATTCTCTCCTTTTTGTTTAGTGGAGATGGACTTCTTAAAGAAGCGACTATTTTCATGGGAAGAGTCATTTCGTAGTCTTTACTACTTGTTCCGGAAGAATTTATGTAGCATATTTTACGGTAATTTTCTCCTCCTTGAGATGCCCGGATACTTTGCAGACTATCTCATTTTCTTCTGTTGAATATAAGTCAAAGCCATATTCCATGAATGTGTATCACGTAGTGCTGCTATTAGTTAAGCAATGCAAAGATTTGCTACTTCTTCGTTTGTATAAGCAACTACTTTGCATGCTTCTTTCTGATATTTTTGTTTTAATCTTGGACTAATGGCTTCTATATATTTAAGTATCTCGAGTTTAGGAAATGACTTGATAATGAATAGGCTTAATGTAGGCCTGATCAATGGAATCTGAAAGAGCACTTTGTGATGACAAGCGCAAGCTAGTATTTATAAATTTGTTGTTAATCATGAAGAGCATGTTTTATATTAATGATAACATTTTAAATATTTAAAAATTGGATGAGGTATTTGTGTCCTTCTGGTGCCTATAACTTTCTGCAATATCTAGAATATCCATGACTCTTGATGCTGCTGAATATCTTACAGAATGGATTTCTCATGACTACAGATAAAAATCAATTCTAAAAGTAAAGCAGTAATAATGCCATGCGAGTTAACAGGAGTATGTTAGAAGGCCATTTCTTGCCAAGAACTATATCAATTCATTCTTTCTGGTCATTATTTAATCATCCTGTTTGTTGATTTTTTGCCCTAATATACTATTTTATTTATGAAATTAGTGTGCACTTCTCAATTTGTGGTAATGTTTACTGCTGATGGTGACTCCGGAAGAAGCAAAAGGACTTGCAGTGCCTACGTCTCTCGGTCAACAAGAGGTCTGCGGTCGTTGCTCAGAGAGCATGTGAGTCGCAGCACTCAGTATTAGCTTCTGTTGCTGCATGCACCTTTTTTAGTTGTTTATAGTGCTTATTCCTTTATGTCAAAATTGCTGAAGTACTGTCGATTGACTCTCTAGTTTCGGATCTCCTTAGGGGCCTGCTCAGCCAGCAGGAACTATGTATGGGATTTGTCAAGACTACTTTGTTTAGCCTATTTTATACAACAGAAGTTTATGCCGTGAGAGGCATCATTGTCCTGCTAGCATTTCAATGAAAATATTGCTGACACGTGCATATCTTGCTTACTAAATCTCTGGCTTGATTGCAAGTTGCTCATTGGTGAAGTCGTATAAGTGATCCTGAGATCAGTATAAGATTACATGTATCACCCATTTGGACATGATCATGGTCTGTACTTGTTGGCTGTGATTTATTTTCCGTTTGATGACCTTTTCTTTCCCGAAAAAGAAAAGAAAGAATTTCTGTTGTCGGAGGTCTCATCTATCATATTGGTCAAGCTATCATTGTGAATGATGTAGCTCAATTAGTTCCAGTTGGCACATTGACCAAATTAGTCCCTTTTCTTAAACTTCCTTTCTCTGGAATTATGCCTGACCATTCAGTTTTTTTGTTTTAATTAGGATCTATGTTTTTCTATGCCTCTATGCCATTCGAAGGTGGAACAACTTGCTACAGAAGATCTGGTTGAGCTTTCAGAGATAGAGAAGCATAATTTAGGCCAGGTAAGGTTTGTGCTTTTGGTAGGTCATTTTCATTGTGGGCCAGAGCAGTAGGGCAAAGATATAACTAGACATACTTAAGTTTTTGAATATTACCTTGGACAACATTTCGAGCTGAGAGCTGTTCACGGTCACTTGAATCTTAGTAATTCTTTCCTGAGCCTCTCATTTAGAGCTGATTTCTGGCGAAATTCATGTAGCATCAATTGTTGTTTTCATTTAATTGAGCTGTCACAATGTGGAAGAATACAGTTTCTTCACGCTAAAATTGGCATATCTAGTTTTGGCATTTACTAGGATCGTGGTTGAACTGTTGGTAATGTAACCTGCCAAAATCCTCTCTTTTAATGTAACTGTAGAAGACAAGTCCAGCTCTTTTACTGAAGTGGCATTAGCCTGAGTAATAGTATATGTGCACTTAAAGGGCATTAACCTACTTTTTGTTTTTATGCCGAAATAACAGACTCGACGGTCCAGTTCATTGTCTGACATTGATAATACTCCACAATCTTTGCTAGCTTTCAGTGGAAATAAAGATGTTCATGGTCTTTATGACCTTTTGTTAAATTATAGGTAAGTCGTGGCCTGTATACTGTTATATGCTTTATCCATCAGAAAGGCATCTATAAATTGCTTTCTATACTTTAAGTTTCTTGTCACTGGTCCTGAAATTAAAGTTCTTGGCAGATCTTTCTTGACGTTTCTGACTGGGGTGGATGTTCCAGTATTATATTCGCCTATTCCATTCCAGAATGCTGCTGTTTCTGTTCCTGAGGTGTGTCTTTATACCTTATATGATCTTCCGACAAGATTAAAGTTCATTGGCTGTGTGATATGGACTAATTGTCACACGTTTCATTTGAAAATCAGAAAGAGACAAAATTTGGAAGACATTTTGATTGCCGTCTCTTTGCAGTCATCTAAGCTTGAAAAATTGTTGCCTGTTTCCATTAATGTATTTTATGGCTATAGCCTGTAGGTCCTCAATTCCACTTTATTTTCAGGTTAGATGCATGGAAATGAGACCGGCAAATTGTATTGCTGATTCGATTAAAGAAGACAGTAGCTTGGGTGGTGACTCTACAGCTAGCCTTCGCTATACTCTTGAAATTACAGATGCATGTATACCACCATGGATTATCTGCAATATATGTGCACTTCTTGGGTCTCAAGGCAGATTTGAGGCAAGGTATGTTGAAAACTCTAATGTCCGAGCAAGTTGATTACTTGCATTTCCTGTTGATCGCATGTCTCTCATGTTTGAGGCAAGGTGTGTAGAAGACTCTCATGTTTGATTCCACTACAGATTATCTGCAGTAGTAAGGTTTGATCACATATGAGTTAAATTCATATATCTGCAATATAAGTAGAAAGATCTTTAAGAGAATTGAGATGTTGCTGTAAATTCAAGTTGAAGTTGACTGTTCCTCTGTAGAGTCTATGCCCCAATGCTCTTTTTAGTTCCTTATATATATATTTGAAGGCAATGAGAGTATGTAGGCATTTGAGCTCATGTGTTCTGCATCTTTAAACTGAGTGTACATTTGGCAGATCATTATTACATGCCATATACTTGACTTTAATCTTGACATGGTTGCATTCAGCTTCATGACAGAGAGCGCCTCAATTGGCTTGAATGCTGTTCTTGGAACAATTTTTGGCAAGTCTGATTCTGAAGCCCTGGCAAGTGAAGTCTTGGAGAAGGCTAATCCTTTTGGTATTTCTGAAGCAACCGTTACTCCTCACTTGCGTTTAGGTCTACTGAAAAGTTTGAAGTACTGCAACAATTCTTACACAGCTTCATTATCTCCTGCCTGACAGTTAGGGGGGATCTTATTTTCTCAATGCTGGATATTGTTTTTTCTCCAGCTCTAATTCTTGTCAATTTTGCGGGTTCATGTCAAGTGTGGTGCACGATTGATGTACATCTTTGTATGAGTGCCCTGACCTAGTAAAAGAAGCAAGTGCCAGCCTTTAATTCGTGTAATGAAGTCTCAGTTAAAGAATTGATTCTTCAATTTAAATTTGAGATTGTGCCTTGCATCGATCAAAGTCTGGATATCCATGATGTTTGCTCATGACATGTCACTATCCTAGAAGTAAACTCAAACTCTGATCCTTCTTTAGCTCGATGATTGGACTGAGCGGGAAGAATGTGCCGTGCTCAAACTCTATCGTCTCATGGTTGTCTATTGAAGCTGGAGAGAATTGTATCAGGGAGACAACTCTTCCATCTCATTGGGGTATCTTGGAGATAATTTCAAAATACTCGACACTCTACTTCTTTATCTTTTTGGTTAGGGAAAATGTCACAAATGGTCCTTGAACTATTGATGAATGTCCGATTTAGTCCCTGAACTTTTAATTTGCTCAATTTGGTCCTTGAACTATTGATGAATGTCCGATTTAGTCCCTGAACTATTGATAAATGGTCCGATTTAGTTCTTCGTTAGAGAAAAAACACAAAAAAAAAAGAAAAAAAGAAAAAACAATAACGAATGACTAAATCGGACAATTTATCAATAGTTCGGGGACAAATTGAACCGTCGAAAGTTCGGGGACTAGATCGGACATTTATCAGTAGTTCAGGGATCAAATTGAGCAAATTGAAAGTTCAGGGACTAAATCGGACATTCATCAATAGTTCAAGGACCATTTGTGACATTTTCCCTTTTGGTTATAGCATGGCTGGGCACACTGCAATAATGGTTCCGGCGCGCATGAATGACGTGAAATCAAGGGAAGTAATTCAGCTTGACAACTCAACTAAGTGGTAATATCACTTATTGGGCTAAATTTTAAGGATCACAATGAACAAGTTAAGAATTTAGGGATAACGAATCAAAGTTCAGGAAATATTTGCATTATTTTTCTGTGCAAGTTCCAAGATTCCCAATTTCGCAGGTTGTACCAGAGCAAAGAGAGCTTCACATGTTCAGTGGTCGAGGATGGGTAGCAACGCATTTCTGCTGCTTGAGTGTCATTCCAGAGAGACGAATTGGGAAAAGAGCCGCAACTTTGAATTTAAATTCGTCTAATTCCGTCAGGCTACACAATGACCGTTGTTTGTCACCGATCAGAGTTCGGGGAGATGCTTTGCTTTGTCTCCCAATATCTTTGCCCTGGCAAGGATCAGGGGCCAAGCAATGAGCAAGACAGACGGTCAATCGCTCACATTGCTTCACCAAAAATCAAGGCACGAGCAAGCTCCGTCTTTGAAATGATGGAATCGATTCCGGTCCCTAACAATTAGTTCCCGATTGAAGACTTTCGAGATCAACTTAGTAGCCCTGTGGCAATCCTCGCATACCCGTAGATTCTTCACAATCCGGATCGGTGCCCCAGCACCGATCTTCATGATCCCATAGGCAATGGCAAGCTTTTCGCTATGCCTGTGCAGTGCGCTTTCCTTTTCTTCTTCATCTATGTCGAACAATGCCTCGTCCGTATTCCCAGTATATCCTACCAATCTTATCTTCATTACAATCTCCTCCCACTTCTTCTCGATCTTACGTATATCCGGGTGCGATTTGTCTCCCATCACAAATCTGTGCATTTTCCCATCGATCTCGATCGCACTGCACCCAGGTTCTTTCTTCACTCCCTTGTCTTTCATCATCCCTCTCATGATATTTACGGCTTCCCAGTTATTTGCTTTTGCATAAATGTGAGAGAGCAGCACGTAGTATCCACTATGCTCTGGCAGCAGCTGGATCAGAATCTTTCCAACTCGTTCGGCAATTTTGGCGTTACGGTGAATCCGGCAAGCTCCGATAAGTGCGCCCCATACCGGAGCGTTTGGCTTCACGGGCATTTCGAGAACAAACTTCTCAGCTTCTTCCAACTTTCCTGCTCGGCCTAGAAGATCCACCATACATCCATAATGCTCCAACCTCGGCTCAATCCCATAAACTCTCTTCATATTGTCGAAAATCTTGAAGCCCTTTCCCACCAATCCCCCATGGCTGCAAGCAGATAATATCGCCGTAAACGTAATGTCTCGAGGGACTATCCCTGCGTTGAGCATTTTCGAGAAGTAATGAAGTGCTTTCTGCACATTGCCATGCATCGCGAATCCAGCAATTAGAGCTGTGTAAGTCAAAGCATCCCTTTCCTGAAGTTCCTCGAAAACAAGAGTAGCTTTATCAATGCTTCCGCATCTGGCATACATTTCGACAACAGCAGTTCCGAGTGCCATGTTCAAGCTCAAGCCGTTTCTGATCAAATAGTTATAAGCTCTTTCGGCCAATTCCAACGCTCCCAAATGACCACATGAAGAAACAACGCTGACCATGACCGTCTCGCTTGCCTTAACACCTTCCTGCTGCAGCAACTCAAACAGCTCGACGGCTTCCTCGAAACGACCGGCCTTTGTGTACCCATTTATCATGACACTCCACGTGAACATGTTTCTTTCAGGCATTCTATCGAACAGCCTACGCGCAGACCCCACATCCCTGCACTTGCAGAACCCCGATATCATGGTCGTCCAAGAAACCACATCTAAACACTTGATGCTGCGAAAGATTCGACCGGCTGCCTCGACATCCTCGAGCGACGAATACATGTGAAGCAACGCATTTTGCACGTGAACCTCTCCGTCGAACCCACGTTTCAGAGCCTGGCAATGGGATTGAGAACCCGACACAAGAGAGAACAGTCTGGTACAAGACTTGATCAGGAAGGTGAAGGTCAGATTATCAGGAACCAACCCATGACGGCTCAGGTCAATGTACAAAGCCATCGACCTTTCTGGGTTTTCGCAATCCGAATATCCTCGGATCAACGCGTTGTACATGAAAAGATTGGGGCTTGGCACTTGAGAGAAAAGCTTGAGGGCATAAACCAGCGAGCTAGCAGCATCCTTGAATAACGGGGTGTCTACGCAAAGAGCGATCAAACGGCTCGTCGCGAAAACATCAAGGAAGAGATGGGTCCTGACCATGTGGCCATGGATGATCTTCAAATCGGAGAGGTTGGAGCACGATTCGAGCAGCAAGAGCTTTGGATTCTTCAGCCTCAGTGTCCTCAGTATAGAGCTGCTACAACCGTTCATCTGTCAGGTTGTAGCATGTCTTGATCGTTCAGAAGACGAAACAGTTCAAATGGCATGGTTTACAGGCTGAATTGTTCTTAAAGGTCTCAATTTGGAGGTTGTCTATTGTCCAACAGACAAAATAGTTGCTTGCCGGAAGTCCGACGCTGGTTAGACAAGCTTCTAGCATGTCTTTGGTCGTTGAGGAGACGAAACAGCTCAAATGAAATGGCTTATGGACTGAATTGTCCTTAAAGGTCTCAAATTTGAAGGTTGTCTAAGTGTTTAATGGACAAAACAGTTGCTTGCTGGTAGTGCAACACTGGTTAGACAAAGCTTCTAGCATGTCTTTGGTCGTTCAGAAGACGAAACAGTTCAAACGAAATGGCTTATATAGACCGAATTTTTCTTAAAGGTGTCAACTTTGGAGGTTGTCTGGTGTCCAACAGACAAAACAGTTGCTTGCTGTTAGTCGCGACACTGGTTAGACAAGCCAAGGAAGTTGATTTCTTTGTTTGGATAGAGTGATCAGATTTAGTCCAGTGAGCGGGCCTGTTACCCCCGGTGGCCGACCCGACTCGATCCTCGCCCGCCCAAATCATCAGGTCTAGCGAAAGCCAACAATGATATCACCAGATAAGAATTTCAATGTCTCGAGCTCCGGGCTCATTTTGCTTCACATGCAAATTCCTGTGATGGTAAATACATCCTCATTATCCACATTGAATCTTTATTATAAGATTAACAGATACTTTGACCTCCTGTCACCTGATCTCCTTAACTCTCGCAAATTCAAGTTTCAGATAAATTCAAGCGGTTAAGGATGACTGGAGAATAACTCCAACCAATAAACGTGATGAAAAACTATTGAGAATGGCAAATTCAATAAAGAATGGGGTACATATAATTTTCCAAGGTACAACAATGGGTATTACAGAGGCAAACTTTGATTCTCTTTCAAAAACCTCCAGTGTTCTCGGGCAATCAGAAACTGGAGGTGAAAAATCGCCGCATGTGTCGAAAGCCATTAAACTGCAGGTCTCCGGGATTGTAAACTTGAGTCTTCTCTAAATAGGATGCGAAAGTTGAGTAACTTGATATTCTAGAAAGAGAACTTGAAGGCACCGGCCTTAGAATCTGTAACTGAATCCCAGAAAGAAGGTTTCTTCCGCAATGCTGCCTTCTCCTCTGCTTCGAGCATCAGCTGATCAATTTTTCCAGGAAACTTGGCTTCGATTGCATTTTTAAACTTATTGTGAAGATTCACCCGATCCCTTGTTCCAGATACTAGTGTGCTGGCATTTGGCTTCTTCAAGAAATCCAACACACTCAACAAATTTCTCCTGCAGCAGAGAAGAACCATAAAATTCTAAGTACATTGACTACATACACGGTCCAAAACTAGCAGCAGCATCTACCACCCCATTTGTTTAAGGAGTGTAAGATCAAGCTTTGGGTTCTTCGGCATGGTTTAAACTTAATATAAGAGCCTAAATACTCTGAATGAAACAGAACATTGAATGTCACACTTAAACCTAGTAGTCGCCATAAGTATTATTTCCCATGGTGTCAACCCAAAATACATCAAGAAATACAACTGAAGGGCAATCTTCTCATGCACTGATGACGATGCACTCACTAAAGGAATCTAAAACCCCTATTCCACACTACTGAATCTCCACCAAAAAAAAAAAAAAAAAAAAAAAATGAAGAAGAAGAAGAAGAAGAAGAAGAAGAAGAGAGAGAGAAGAACAGCAAACTATGCTATACAGATGTGGTGGAAAAAAATGCTATACAAAGCTAAATCCCTTTTTATCTGCAGAGGTTTTCAGATGAAACTCAAAAAGTGCTCATAAGAAGATCTCTCTTCACCGGAATTACTATATCTTCTATTTAATCTTCAAAACCACCATTCCACACTATTGAACCTCCAGATACATTGCTGTTCAGATGCATAATCCCTTCAATTCAAAAGGGAAAGAAAGAAAGGACAATGAGCCATGCTATACAATGCTAAATCCCCTTTCATCTGCAGAGATTTTTGGACCTTGCTCCAAAAGTGCTAATAAGAAGATCTCTCTTCCATTTCTTTAAAGTCGGAATTTCTATATCACTGACAACTTATCAAACTGCCAAAACTCACATAGGAAAATGATGTAACCACTTGACTCTACAGTCTCTGGGTTTGATTCAAAAGAAATAAACTTCCAGAAATACCATATGGTGCTCATCTATGTTACTGATGCAAACAGATATGAGACTCTCATGACAGGCCCGGATGTCAAATGATCAGCAGAATATTATGTTTTAGGTTATAGAGCAAATACTAATTTTTTACTAAAAGAGGTGCACAAGAGTGAACTCACGAGCTGACGTAATTCTGCGTGATAGCTATGGACTCTTCCAAGTTAATGACCATATGCCACCATCCACTAGGCACAAAGATGACCTCTCCGGCCTTACAGATACACTCAACGGGCTTTTTTTCCCAACTCTTTGTGGCCCCATAGAAGTTCATGAACCACTCGATTATTGAAACGGGACATGCTACCTCTGCTCCATCAGGGCTCGGATGAACCCCCGGAGGAATGACATCAGGTGGGAATAACACCCATTTCTTAGACCCCGTGATCACCGCATTCCAAGCTGAGGTCGAATTGGGATCTATATGAAATGACGAACCAGACCCAGATGGTCCAATTATAATCCATCGATAATCCGGCCTCTCATTGCCCAAAACGCTAAACAAATCCTCCCTAAAATATATGGGAACCTCATAATCTGACCCCAAAACTGGCACTTTCTCCCCAAATTTCGGGTCAAACAAGTACAATGGCCTTTCTTCCCTGGCTTGATCTGAATAGCGAAAATACTCTTCCAGTCTCATCTCCACAGGACCAACCGAAAACCGGACACCCGCGCACGTTTTAACCAAATACTCCCTGTTCCATTTCTCCAACGCCGACCAACCATCCATACACCCTTCCAACAAAACTGGCTTATTAGGCTCCTCGAAACTCCTCACGAACTCTTCAACCGGAATCCCTCTCTTCCTAACTATATTATCCCTCTCGAGCCACTCAGGCTTCATCTCGAGGTTGGCGCAGAGCCAACTCTGAAAGACATAATCCGAATAAAAATCTCGAACCTCCAAACCCGACTCCCCGACACTACCCACATCAAACGAAGGATGACAGCCTGCCACATAAGTAGATTTCCAGGACCCGTTGAACGAGAAATCGCCACCCAGAGCCTCCAGGACGAGGTTCCTCCAGAGGGGCTCGTGGTTGCAGAACACATAGAACGACTTACTAACGGTGGCCAGAATCCCCAACTGGGTACCGCTCAAGAGCCCCAGAATTTCAAGCACCAGCTCGTCGGTCAAGTTCTGGAGGGTACCCAGTCCGGCGATTCTCGAGTTGGCGGCGTTCGGGCTGAGGAAGAGGTTCCCCAGAGGCTGGACGCCTTGCGCGCTCGACCGGGCCGAGCTCTTGAGGCGGAAACCCAGCTCTCCATCTTCTTCTTCCTCTTCTTTTTCTTCTTCTTCTGGTGGGACGGTTTCGAGCTGGTGCGGTTGTCGCAGCACGTCAGCATCGTCGCATTGCTTTCCGGGACCGGCGTCGGATCTCGCGGCGCCAGTCCTGCGTCTGGTTTTGGGGTTCTTCTTCCTCTTCCTGGAGGGGCCGGCGAGCAGAGTCCGGAAGCGAAGCATCGCTCGCGACGGTGATGAAGGAAGAAGCAGTCGCCGCCGAGCACGAAAGCTTTTGCGAGGGTTTTAGCTGGCTCCGGTTCGATGGGGCGTGGACGGGGCCGGTCCGACCGGTCCCGGTTCTCTTGATGAACCCGGTCGAGAGAGATTAGGGGACTAGTTGGGTGGACCTCCCCCTTTTGGGCTTCGAAAATTGAGACAGGTTTCTATTGGGTCGAGCCTAATATTAGATCTTCTGGGTCTTCGAATGAATGCCATCTGAATGTCGAAATTCACCCAAGATGGAGATGATGGACATGGGAAAAAGTCATCTCTTACAACTTCTGAATTGCATTAATCGAAGCACGACAAAGCCCGCTAAGGCGTCGACCGTCCTCACCCCAATCGATTTCTAAAAGCCCGCTCCAATGATGGAAACAGTCTGTCCGGGTCGAACAGCCAAATTCGCGAACGGGTTTGTCACTCGCGAGTCTACTTATGACTCGAACAATGCAGTTGGACGAAGAAGCACCACCAACTCGAGGGAATGCATGCTAACATTATCATCTTGGGATTGTGATTTTGTTCAACTGAATCTCGCGCAAATCTTGATTTGTGTTGATAAATGTATTTTGGGATTGTCCGTGCGAATGTTGTCTAAAGATGAGTTCAGGATTTGTGGACAAGTTCATTAATCGTGAATCTATTTACGATTTGAACAATGCAAATGGACATACGAGCACCACCGACTCAAGGGGAGTGCTAACATTATCATCTCGAGTTCGTGATTTTGTGCATGATTCTTGAACTGAGTTGCATAAATCTTTATTTGTGCACAAAAACGTATTTGTGATTGTCCGTGCGAATCTACCACGTTTGCGTAGTGACGTGACTGCTAAAAAAAGAAGGGAAGGAAGCTTCTAAGGATAGGCACAACAGAGCATCAATCAACAGGCCAGTACGTGCACATGGGCAATCCAACACTCGTCCAGCAAGAAAACAAGAACCGAGTGCATCACGAAATGTCTCCTCCTGTCCACGATGTTACTTTGGAAACACCCTAAAACAGGACGAAGAGGCAAACATCATACGATCTTGGCAAGAATGAAAGCATTCGGCCTTTCCGCACTTATGGATGCAATTCGTCAGTCCGCGAAGTTTCTCTCCTCTTTCACAGTTGAGGCGAACTTTCCTATCTTAGCAAACCAACATAAACTACATGAACAAGACATTGGCAGTTTACTCCGTAGGCGGACGAGTAACAACAGAAATTATGCCATATGAGCACTTCATGACACCGGTGCCACCATGAACTTATAGCTGTGAAACTTGCAAAACGTTAGGTTGATCAGAGTAATCTCATCCATACTTCTCTGTGCCTGTCAAAGGCCTACAGGAACCGTTTGGATATATCAACACACGGTCACGTCGACAAGTTTGAACGTTTTCAGGACTTTTCAAATGAAAACACAATGATGCCATGTTGGGATTCTTTCAAATATTATAAGTTCTGAGGTGTGTGAAAGCCAGGGAAACCGTTGCTGCAACATAACTGCAGATGATAACACAATACATTACACTCCTTTGCTGTAAAATAAGGGGGATTCTCAACTACTGCTCCACTCATGAAAAGCAGCAGGTCTAAATTTCTAATTTCTCTTCCACGAATCCACGTCCACAGTTTGAAGCATTCCCATATCCACTGATCTTCCGAAGTCTTTTTCAATGAGCAAATATGCTAGAAGTAAGAACACACAAATCACTTTGACCAAAAAAAAAAAAAAAAAAAAAGAACACACAAATCACCACATCCGTTTCCTCCCACTGAACTGAGAAGTTTATGTAGCGGCCTTATCATTCTCAAAATGACAAATAAAAAGAAATGTCCTTATGGAGGTCTTTCCCAGCTGGACTGCATAAAAATTGCTCATCCCAATCCCCTACTTTCTATCTCATATATGCACATGAGAACACATTGAACGACTAGATAGTATGGAACCAAAATTAAAGGGTCCTAGAAAAGGTCGGAAACTAGACTTTTCAATAAAAACTGACAAAATATATACAATATGAACCCTCAACTGAGAACATCAAAAGAACAGACTAGCTATGTGAAGGGGAAAAAAGAATACAGGCACTGCACATTTGAGTGGACACGTTACAAGAATGAGCAATGTACAGGGAGGACAACCATAGATTGGTACCTCGGAGTTGAAATCCAACAAATCATATGGGCAAGCACGTGCTTACGCAGTATCTGCGATTCACTCACCAAGCAGCAACTCAATCTTTAGATCTTGAAAAAATAATACAAACTAACACTGCACAAAGCCATCCAAATTTGGCATGAAGAAGGAAGCCGAGGAAAGAGGCAAATACTAAATAGCAGACTTACTAAACCCACTTCCCAAATATGAGCACAAGCTTGCAATACGTAGAAAAACTTCAAAAACTGCTTTCAAACTTGCGTACTTGTAAGACATCTCCCCTGCCTGATTTGGGGACTTTTATCCAAAGCCAACAGCAAACCGATATTGCTTGCTGATAATCCAAACATATACCTGCAACGAAATTTTATGCAAGACTAACATCAGTGACCTGGGTTTGAAACATGAGACTTAACATAGTGTGGCAATTGTCATATCTAGCCAGATGATTATAACAAAGGCTCAATAAGATAGCGGGCAGTTATTCAATTGTACACAGTTTTCTCAAACAGATAATCATTGCTCTGCTGCCCCAAATTGATAGCATCAGTGCATAATTACATGACTGTCTTCAGGCCTCGACTGAACAATGTAATTATCACTACTATTCACTTTTTCCTAATTACGTTACTGTCTTCAGGGTTCAATTATCACTACTATTAACTTTTTCCTACAAGTCATGCCAAGGTCCCTCGTATTTGCTGCTAAGTGGAAAAGATTTTCTTTTTTCAATTTTCACTATATCACAGTATTGTTAATTGAGTTCTTCAGTGAATTCTTTTCCCATCTGCACCATGCATCTCAAAATTAATACCCAGTCAGGGCATGGTTCTGCAATCACATCTATCCATTCATATAAAATGTAGTTGACAGGATAGGTCTCAACTTTAGGATGTGTTCAAAACACAAGCAACAAATAAGAAAAGAAATGACGTAAGTCCAATCACATAAAGCCATTTTCTGCCATGTCCTCCGTGCTATATCATAAATTTCAAATAAAATGATCCTTGGAAGTTCAGTCCAGATCATTCATTGGTTTACCGACGTGACACGATCAATACTCCAGGAACTTGGTAATTAATTTGTGCTCTGCTTAGTGCAACTGAAGCATACAAAGAAAAGGACCAGAAAGAAAGATAGCCAATTCAAATAAGAGCACAGGACTAGAAAACAACTCACTTGCTTCTACGAGCCTTCCTCCTCCAAAGAACAAAGGACGCAATCCACTGGATAAATTAAAAGAGGAAAACATTCAGGATATGCAGTAACATCTAAGCAAAATTCATCTGTATCTAATGATAATGCTAAAATTTTCAGCATTGATTCTTTGATGCTTATTCTAGTTTATGCAAAAAGCAATGAACATGGATGCCCTAAATTGACATGTTGGTGAAACTATCATCTCGAGGATGCATTATCAGAAATGTGGAGATATCTTAAAGGCCAAGCTATTATCCATATTCCAGTTGGATGAATAGAAATAACTAAGTCTGAAGTAACAACTATTGAACAAATGACTAATCAAAGAAATTAGCCATGATATGAGCACGCCACTCACGAATGCAGAGAGCAGCCTACCTTAAAAATTGACATAAAGGAAAAGCTTCCAAGGACCGATGGCTTTACCACAGGCATCCGTCTTTCCGGAGACATTTCCTTGCACAAATGTTGAGCTATTTCTTTCAATAATACCAGCTGCGCTTTATCCGTACGCATCGAAATGATTGCCTGCCTCATCGATTCCCTATCAGCCTCAAGTGCGTGAAGCCTCATATAGAGCTTCATAATATCTGGATCTCCAAAATCAGTTCGATTCATCGATTCCCGCGGAGTAGTCATATAATCATCACAGATCCCAACAACTGGTTTGGGCTCTGTAATTCCATTATGAACAGAGTCAATGGTATAAATTCTATCGCTCATGTCATCTCCAGGTTCTGATGTTTGGTCCAGTGTTCTCAAGTTAGAGTAATCATCTTTTCGAGATATATTCTCCATTCTCTTGATGCTAATATTGGGTCGTGGAGAATCCTTAGCCAATTCATTCCCATTATCCCTTCCCATTCCTAGAAAGGAACTCGAACTGTCATTAGAAAACCTCCTCAGGTGCCTTGGCCTTCGAGGAGATTGACCAACCATGACCTTCTCGGCGGTGTTTTTGCACCAGGGATATCGCCATCCAACTGATCATTGCTAGTACTTCTCTCCATTCGGCGAATTCTATACTCCAACTCCCTCAAATTCTCCCGACCACGAGGAGTCTCGCCAAATGGATATTTCTCGATATCAGTGCTATCATTCTCACCTTCTAAAGGACCATAGTTTTCATTTAAATTGCATCTCAAGGGCGGATAATCATATGGAGGATATTCCGATTGACCATCAAAGTTTTCAAGCATGCTCTGGCTCCGGCTATACCCGCGACTCTTCTCGCCATCTGCCTCTGCCTCAGTAAGCCCATAACTCATCATTCTATGCTTATAAGCCTGCACTTCACACGTCAGGGATTGAATTGCTTGCTCTCTCTTGTACAACAATTCCTCCAGTGCCGTCATCTCCTGCTGATCATGCCCCATTTTCTCCTCTGCGAAACGCTTGAATTGCCGTGCTTCCATTTGGATCTCTGCCTTCTCCCTCTGCAACCTCAAAATCATGGACATGGCCTCATTTGCAGCTGACGAAGAGGCATTCCTCTCCTCATCCAGTTCAGCAGACAACTCTTCTATAACCTGCTGTTGATTGGTAACCATTTCACGCAGCGCAATGATCTCATTCTCAGCTTGAACTCTCGCCACAGATGTGATTTCCAACCCAGGTACAAAGAATCTGTTGCCATCTTCGTACTCATCATATTTTCGTTTCACTGAACGAAGCCAAGTTTCAGAAGAAGTGCCCAACGACGAGCAACTACACCCGCAGCTGCAACATTGGGCTGAATCTCTCAGAGGTACTAATGCTTTCGACTCCATAAACGAGGAGCATCAAAACCCAAAAATATTCCAAATTCTTCCCGACCAATTCACCTCGCAATCCAAGACAAATTATGCAGAGAAATGGATCTCTCCAAATTCACCTCTCTCGATTCTAGATTCGTCAGCGACAATTTCCCTTCCCTCTTTAACTCCACCGACCAGCAATTCCTCTCAGATCTACATAATGCCACGGGAACCCATTGGAGATCAGCGAAGGCGGCATAATTGGCAAAACAACCAATCAAGCGTTCGATAAAATTAAGAACAAAAGATTAGCGCCAGCATTTTTCGCGAGATCACGAAACACATAACGACAAAAGCGGTCCTTTTTCCGGGCTCAAACTACACGTGATTTTCAAAAGGATTCCTCGCCTCGACCTCAAAACCAAACCTTTTAGCGACGAAAACCTTTCGACGAAGAAAGAGACGCTCAAATTCAAAACTTTTTCCAGGGAGAAAATCAAGAAACCATACCCGCAAGCCGATGATCTCCGAAGCAGACGAACTAAGGAAATTACAACCTCGCCCCTCGGCAAGAGCTGGGAAATGGAGGTGGAAATCTTCCCGCGACAACGTCTACCCGAGAAAAAACCAACGAATCTTCGCACCGCGGCCGAACAAGATGGACCGTGCAATAGGAAAGAAAAGATTTTCCACCGCTTTCTCGGGAAAAAGAAAAAAGATTATCTTTCCGCGGGAAGGTCCCCAGCACTTTGGAGGGAAAGAGAGAGAGAGAGAGAGAGAGAGAGAGTTGAGAAACCCTAGGCTTTCTTGATTGCCTTGATTTTCTTGGAGCTTCTGCCTCGATGGGCGTGGCGAGTCGTTGTTACAGTTGAGATAGAGAGAGAGAGAGGGAGGGGAGCTGAAAATAGGGAGGTGGCGTTTGTTGTCGGAACAGCGAAGCCGGGGATGAAATCGGATGGTTTGGATTAGAGCAGGAGAAAAGATTGCATTAAGACATCCTTCATCAGGTTCCTCGTCATCTCCAAAGTCACTCTTTTCGGGCTACAATGATCTGTGTTGAGAGCCTAATTTAATCGGTCGCACTTCACAACCAAAACATTCCCCCACCAAAAATAAAGTGAGAAGAAAATGAGGACGCGTTTTTCTTTCTTTATCTCCTCTTAATTTTATATATTTGGGGGGTGTGCGCTAAATTTTCAAATTTTCCTTTCAATTTCAATTTTTGAGAATTTTTTGTAAATTGATATGAATCCCTTTTTAGAGTTTGTCGTTTGCCCCGTTGGGTTTGGATTGCTGATTCTGTTTTCTTTCGAAACTGGTGGGGGCGGACGCCGTGGAATGACCACTTCATTTTCAAGATTAGCTGGATATTTTGGGGGAAAAGTATATTCAAGAAAGGATGGCTGCTTTCTCGTTCTCCAAACTTTTGCCAATATTCATGGTGGGCACAAAGCATTCTGTGACTCATACCCTGTATTGGTCCAAAGATTGATCTTGACTTCTGTCTTGAAATTAGGAAAAGAAATAGGATTTCATAATAGAAAAATGAATTTCAAGTTGTCCCTGGAGGCGTTGTTGTCCTGTTGCCATCATTTAAAACCAAGATGTAACATATTTTGTAATCCATACATTTGGCTCGATTGCAAGTTGCTCATAATTTTAGTAAATGCCTTATTCATCTTTAGATTAGAACAGGATTCCTTGTACGACCCATTTGGACATGATCATCATGGTCTATAGTCATCATGGTCTATAGTAGAGAACTTTTCTTTCCTTAAAAAGGAAAAAAAAGAAGAAGAAGAAGAAGAAGAAGAAGAAGATTTTCAGCTATTGGAGGCCTTATCTGTCACGTTGCTCAAACTATCATTGCGAATGATGTAGCTCAATTAGTTCCGGACGTTGCTGCTCTTACCAAATTCGTCCCTTTTCGTTGAACTTCCTTTCTCAAAGGAGTAATGCCTGGCCTTTTGGTTGTCTGTTTATGATTAGGATCAGTGTTTCTCCATGCCCTTCAGAGGTGGTATGACTTTCTACAGAAGATCTGGCTGAGCCTTGGGGAGATAGAGAAGCATGATCATAGGCCAGGTACATGACATCTGCGCTTTTGGTAGAGCGTTTTCATTACGTGAGAGAACTCAAGGGAAGATACAGCTAGATATACTCAAGTCTCTGAATACTTTGTTGGGCAACAGATAGAGAGAGCTGTCCAGGGTCGCTTGAATCTTAGTTTTCCTTTCTAGAGCCTCTCATTTAGAGCTGATTTCTGGAGGATTTTATATACCATTATCTGCTGTTTTCAGTTAATTGAGCCTTCACAATATGGAAGAGTCTAATTTCTTCATGTCACATTGGCATATTTAGCTGTTGCATTCAACTGGGGTCATGGTTGAACTATTGGTGATGTAACCTGGCAAAACCTTTTCTTGTGCTGTAATTATAGAAGATATGTCCCGACCCTTTCACTACAAGTGGCATTGCCTTGAGTAATGGTATGTATTCCCTTGAAGGGTATTCACTAACCTCTCGTCTTGTGCTGAGATAACAGACTCGATGGGCCTCTTCATTGCCTGACGTTGATGACACTCCACAAGCTTTGCTAGCTTTCAGCGCAAATAAAGATGTCCACAGTCTCTATGACTTTTTGTTGAATTTAAGTTTAGGCCTAGGAGTCAGCAGATGCTCCATCTATCAGAAAACTTTCTTGTCACAGGTCCTGAGATCAAAGGTTTTGGCAGACCTCATCTCACAATTGATGAATTCAATAATATAGCAGGTTCACCAATTCCATTCCAGAATGCTGCTGTGTCTGCTCGGGTAAACCTGCTATAATATTGAATTCATCAATTGTGAGATATAGACTGCTCTCACATGCTTCGTTTGAAACTCAGAAAGAGACAAAAAAAATTTTGAAGCAATTTTGTTGCCGTCTCTTGGCCGTTGTCCGACCTGCAAAACTGTCGATGCATGTTTCCTGTTTCACTGATGTAATTCATCGCTCTAACCAATAGGTCCTACAATCCACTGTCATTTTCAGGTGAGATTTCATGGAGATGAGACCAGCCAATCGTGTTGCTGATTCAATCAAAGAAGAAAGTAGCTTGGGTGGTGTCTTTACTGCCGGCCTTGGCCGTAGGTCAACTTGATATATTTAAAATTTTGAAATACGGCAACGTTTCTTATGCAGCTTCACTGTCTCCTGCCCAACTTCAACGGTCCGATGGCCAAGATGATCTGGAGATCTTATTTTCTCAACGACGGGTTCCCCAGCTCTCATACTTTCTCATTTTTTTTCCCGTTGTATGTTACATGCTTGAGTAACTCAAAAGTGTCTTTAAATTTGGTGGAGGATTGATGTACATTATTGTATGATTTAAGCTTCAGCCTTCATCTCATTTGACGAAGCCTAAGTTACTAAGCCATTTCATCTTTTCTATTTGAAGAATTGATTCGAGTAAAACATTGAGATTATGCTTCCATCAACCGTTCCAAGATGGAGGATGACGACATGTCCATTTGCTCAGTCGAATCCGTTCGCCATTCCAAGAAGAAAGGAGGAGAGGGTTTGTGAGAAATTTTGTCTGAGCTAGAGTAGAGCGTCCCTTTCTTCTTCAAATCAAATGGAGGAGCTTCTGTCTTTGCATAAGCGGGAGAATTGTCTAAAAAGTCATAAACCTATTGCAGTTTTACCACTTTAGTCCTAAACCTTTAAACCTTGCCGATTGAGTCCTAAACCTTTTGTCAGTTTGCCAATTGAGTCCATCTGGCTAATTTTAGCCGGAAAATGCTGACGTGGATGCCGGCGGTGCCACGTAGGGCTGCCGGCGCGTGGATAATTTTAAATAATTTTTTAATATTTTTTAATATTTTTAAATTTTTAAAAATTTAATTTTTTATTTTTAATATTTTATTTTTTTCTTCTTTTTTTCTTTTCTTTTTTGGTTTTCCTTTGTGTTTTCCGGTGGCCGGCCACCGCCACCGGAAAACACAAAGGAAAAACCAAAAAAAAAAAAGAAAAAAAATATATTAAAAAATAAATTTTAAAAAATTTTAAAAAATATTAGAATATTATTAAAAATTGTCCACGTCGGCGCTTGATAGTCTACGTGACACTATCGGCATCCACGTCAGCATTTTCCGGCCAAAATGGCCGGATGGACTCGATTAACAAGCAAAAATTTAGAACAGTCGTGATTGAAAAGGTTTAGGGCTTTCAATCGGCAGATTGAAAGGTTTAGGACTAAATTGGCAAAGCTACAATAGGTTTAGGACTTTTTAGACAATTTTCCCTTGCATAAGTACACACGTGCATTCTTTACAATTAACAACTTATTATTACAAGCACTTTCCTACTATCAAGTCCCGCCATGAATGATGATGAAATCGAATGTATATTTCCTTTGAAAGCCACTCGATTAGGCTTCAAACTTTTGGCTGTCGTATGTATATTTAAAGTTTGGATAGTTGGTCTTGGCTGGGTTCTTAAAAGTAGACAAAGCGCATTTATTAAGAGCGAAAGGAACAGGTGATAGCGAATGCAATCAACTATTTTCATGCATCAAAAAAGCCAGCCGGCCCCACCTGAAAATTTCTGTTTATTTAGGTGGGGCGTCCTTCCTGTTCGAACAGAACCGGAACACATTAAACCCTATTGGATCGCGAACTCTGCAAATCTCCATGGTCTTCTTCCAGTTTTCGCAACAGCCCCGTGATGGATCCTAGCAGAGGAGTGATGGATTCTCTCCATTCCTGTTCTATGTCTTGCTCAGCGAATCCTTTTCTCTGCAGATCTTGGGGTAGAAAATGAGCAAAGAGAAAAGGAAGAGATTTGAGCTTTGGCTGCTCCTTGAAGAGGGGATTGTGAGTAGGTATGAGTCTCAAAATAGGTCATTGACCGATTTATAGACCCATTTATAGCTAAATGGGTCGTTAATGGGTAATGGGTTTTAAAAGTTAAAAGGCTGAAATAAATGGGTCTTAAATGGGTTTGAGGAGCGGACCCATTTATGACCTACTTATCAAGCCCAAAAAGTGAATTCATTTACTCTCCTTCTTTGACGTCTTCGTTTTCTCGCTTACCCTTCATCGTACGACGTATTGCAAGTTCGGACTCGAGAGGCCGAGCTCGCCGAATTCCTTTGCCTTTTCGAGCACTCCTTCTCCTTCATTGTCGGCCAGAAATGCATAGCCGCCGTCGTCGCCGTCGCCGCCATCTTCGTCGTCTGCGCGGAAACGATTGCACTTTGATTGGGCGAATTTGTAGTCTTTTTTATATCTCTGTCATTTGTCGTCCGGCGCCGGTTCGGCATAAACCTAAACCGTTTTCGTAATAGCCGGGTAAGTAATCGTGTCGGCACGCCCTTCTCGCTTGTCTCGTTTCGGGTTCGGCCTCTTCTTTGGTGGCAAGTTGATGGGGGCGTGGGGCTTGCTGGGTTTTCGATTGGATTGAGTTGCGATGTGGGTCATTCCGATTGGTTTTTCGATTGGTTAACCTCGATTGGGGGCTCCAAAGGTCCTTATTCTTCGGGTGAAACGACGGGTCTTTCATTACCAATACAATGCAACTTAACCTCAATCACGGGCTCACGTAGATACGTGTTCTTCATTTGAAAGCCAAGAAATTGAATCATGGAACTCGTGACTGTTGCTAGGCGGATGGTAGCTAGGGCCAAAGTGATTCATTCATGTTGTTTAACGTCTGTTTGTTCTTGTGATCTTTACAATAAGAACGGTGTTCTTGAAATTGTGCGCATGTATTTTATCAAAAGGACCTACATGAAATAAAAACATTATTACTTGATTCCCTGGTCTTGTTATGAAAGTGTTTGCATTGCTTTTAAAAAACGCAGCGATGCATTTGGTTACATTTAGGACTAGCATTTCGGGTAAAAGTTGTTCTTTGTGTGACCTCGGTTCGAGTCGCATAAATAGCTTTCTTGCAAAAATCTGTGTACATTACAGCCAAAGTGGTCGGCTGTCCCATCATCCGCGCGTGGGAGCTCCGTGCAGGCTGCTGTTTTGTTCCAGCATTTTGCGGTTTGCTATTGCTTGAGGCTGGTGCGCGGGGTCTTTTCGGTGATCCGGTTTGGTTCTGTGTTCTTGCCTTACGGATTGATTTGTTTATGTGGGTCATTCCGTTTCGGGCCGGTGAATTAGGTTCTATATTGGAAAGTTTGTAACTATTCGATGGTTTTACGGTATCTTTTGTTCGACGTATAATTCCTACCTTTCTTGTGTATATAAACTATTTATGCTACCTACTTTTGAGTTGGGTTTATACGAAATTATTTGCGGGTGTTTACTTTCTCTGTTTTTATTATGATGTTTACTTTCTCTTTGTCGTGGTCGACGGCTAGCCAAAAAAAAGAAGAAGAAGAAAAAAAAGAAAAAAAGAAAAAGAAAAAGAAAAGTTATATTTAAAAAATAAAAATAATTAAAATTTTATTTTTTTAAAAATAATTAAAATTCGATTTTTTTAAAATAATTATTTTAAAATTTATAAAAATTGTCCATTAAATTTGTATTGTATAAAATTATTTTAGCAATACCATTTTTTAAACATATATCTATATATAATAATAAATTAAATTTAGTTAAATGGGTTCGGGTATGAATCGAGTATGGGTCGGGTCGGGTATGGGTTAAAATTTTTGCACTATAATAATAAACGGGTCATAAACGGGTTAAATAGGTCGATTTGGAGTCGGACCATTTATGATCCGACCCAAACCGACCCGATCCACCGTTTAACGGGTCTATGAGTAGGTAAGAGATACTAATTGAGAATTGAGAAGGCGAGGCTTGGAGATCGATGGAACAGGGGATCCGAGAGTGATGATGATGAACACCACACAAGCTGACCCGAACAGAACTTTTAGAGATGCCATTAAAGAGCTGGACAACACCATCTCGACGGTGGTGTGACGTTTGTTTCGCATTGGAGTCTAAGAGTGTGTGTTCGGGAGTGAAGTTTCGGTGATGAGGTTGGATTGGAGTTTGCCGAAGATAAGACGAAATGTGAAGAGGAGACGCAACTTTGGGGTGATTCGGAGAGGTTCAATTGTCTCCGACAATGGGGTAGTTGTGTTAGTGTGGGAAATGCCTCAACCGAGGACCCGCTATGGGCCCACTCACCTTCTTGTCACAGGCTGTGAAAAAAGAAGAAAAAGAAAGGAGAAACGGAAAACCAAACCACTCTTCTAGGTGGCGCTGTTGGTAGCGAGTTTCTCCCCTTAACACAAAGAAAAGAGTTTGATTCCCAGGCCTCGTATACGAGGTTCCCTGGGTTACAAAAAAAAAAAAAAGACGTAAAACCCGTACCGAATAGTTAAATTATCAAAATTCCTTTATTTATTACCCAAATCAAATAAGATCCAAATAAAAAATGCGCGAAATTTTAATTTAAATTAGTTTGATTCGGTTCGGTATTTTTTATACCTATTTTTCACTTGTAAAAGAAGGCACGCCTCTCTCTTGGCACGCCTCTCTCTTTGTGAAGTCATTGGAAAAATAAAAAATGGAAAGTAGTCCGTCAGTCTTCAAACCAAACACATTTTCGGTTCAGGCTTTATATGGTTTGGGTTGTAATAAGCATGTTTCCTTCATATTCAGGTCAGGTTGGCTATTAGTGAGCATTCCATCGGACTGTTGACACCCATATCGTGCATATCATGCGTTCAAAATTTTATTTAAGGAAAATTTCATATGAGGGCTTGAAATGGAACAATTTTCTCATAAGATATTTTTGAGTAAAATGTGAAGTAGCTAATCTAATCTTAAATAAGGTCCTAACTTCCCGATTGGTCAAATCTTCACTTCTTGGTGAGCCTGTGCATTTCATGTGCATCTTTTTTAATGCCCCTTACCTAAAACGCACGTGAGATGAAGACGTGAGATTTGGCCGACTTGTGAGCTTGGTTTCCATGATGTCTGAACCATATGGGATATGCGCATGTTTTGATCCGGACCGAGTTCGGTTCACTTTGGATTCCCTTTCTTCTTCGGCAGCAATGGTGATGATGATGTCGTCGACGTAGACAAAGAGGTACATAACTTGAGCCATGAGGGAAGCTGAGTCTAGTGAGAGAGGCAATTGAGAAGGTAGAGGCTCAGAGATTGATGGAGTAGAGGCTTTGAGAACGACGACAATGGACATTGCACAGGCTGACACGAACAGAGCTTTCAAAGATGCCATTAAAGAGCTTGACAACACCATTTCGACAATGGTGTGATGTTTGTTTCGCAGCGAAGTCTAAGAGTGCGAGCTTGGGAATGAAGCTTCGCTGATGAGGATCGACTTGAGTTGGGCGAAGACAAAATGTGAAGGGGGAGAGGTAATTTCAGGGTGATTTGGAGTTGTTCCATCGTATCCGACAATGGGTGTGGGACAAGTGCAATCGTGTTAGTGTGGAAATGCCTTACTCGAGGACCCCATTGTGGGTCCACTCACCTTCTTGCTATTAGTGAGTATCTGAACCATTGACACCTATATTATGCATATCCTGTGTTGATAACTTCGTTTAAGGATAGTTTCAAATGAGGGTATGAAATGAGATAATTTTCTCATAATATAATTTTGAGCAGATTTTGTTTCAAATAAGATCATGAAATGGCTAACCTAATTTTAAATAAAGTCTTAACTCACTGATCAGCCAAATCTTTGCTTCTCCATGAGCTTGTGCATTTCATGTGCATCTTTTGCACACCTTTGAGATGCATCTCACTGGATAGTGAGATTTGGCTGACTTGTAAGCTCAGCCAATGCGATTTAGCATGGGAACCTCAATTGTTTTATTGGCCAATGAGATTTTGGGTGTAACTATTTGTGTCTCTTACAACTTAGGGTAAGAATTGAAGCTCGATGACATGATTTTGCACTCTATCACAAGTGACTCATTTCCTTTGCGGCAATCTTCTCATTTCTAAGAAGAAGGCAAGCGATAACTCCCTTTCTTACTCTATGTAAAAGGATGATGAGTATTTGCAAGAGCATACACATAAATTATTTAAAATTAAGCAATAGTGTTACTAGTGCGGGGCGAAGAATGTCTCCCCAGAGCAACCAGAAATAGAATAAATGGATGCTTCAGAGATACTGGACTTGAGGGTTCTGTAATTAAATCCCATACAGAGGAATAGCCAATTCATGTTACTTGTAATCTGGTTGAATTGGGCACCTGGTGCCAGGAGCTCCTTGACATACAGGCGTTCAAGAACAAGTTAGGTCCCTTAGAAACAGTAGGAATGCTATCGGAGGGCATCCGAAGGGACTGCGTGGCTCTTAAGTAAAAATGGATATCCTTGTGTTCTACTTTGAGGAAGAGATCTTAAAGGAGACAGGATTTCACTAATATAAATGAATACATAGTCCCATTGCTTAAAATTTATTTAACAAATACCCCATTTCACTTGTAAGCCAGATTAAAAATGACACGTGAAATTTGATGAGCAGGATGGAAACCCTAAAATGAACTGAAATACATGAACCTATGCTGAATTCAAGCCCTACATCCACAAGAGCCTCTCTTCGTGCGCTCTCACTCCTCAATTGAATCTTTCTCCTCCCACAAGAACCCGTCATCGTCTCCTACCTTCAGTCAATCTGCAACCCCGATCGCCATCTCCATCACCTTCTTTGTCGCCGACTCCATTTTCTACATTACCAACTGACAAGTGAGGGTCAGTGGTCAGCTTTTTGTGTTTTTATTTATCAAATCGTGAAGGGGCTCTTTGGTGGAAAATTTGAAAGGTTCCTGAATGCCCTTTTAGACTGAACGGGAAGCAATTTTATTGTAAATTTGAAAGCCAACTAGGCAGGAAATGCGAATACCAATTTTATTTGCAGTTGCAGAATGTTCAATGAGATCTTGATTGTCCAACAACGGAGACGTTAAGCACACCGCAAGGATTTCTCTGGTGTGCTAGGATCACCTGAATGCAAGTGAACTGTCCAGATTAAGAATTCAACCCGTGGACGTAATTTTAGTCAAGTAGTCTCCGGCGGAGGAAGCATGTTCGGCCGTCGTACAATTACACAGCGCATTTAGCTCATTTTCAATGTCATTCTTTCCACGACAGTACTCCTACCAACACCTTGTTAGGATGATATGATGAAGTTATGAACGGTTGAGAATGATAATGAAGGCGGATTTTAAGACGTGATATCATTTTTTTTAGAAATTGAACCCACAATATTGTTAATGGTTGCTAACAAATTTTCTTGAAGATACAATAAAGACTCAATTGAGAATAGTAGATAGTAATTCTAATATTTCTCCATAGTCTCATAGAAAACAATTGAAAACAATGATTGTATTTCTGAAAAGAAAATTTGAAAAGACTCAATCAAGATTGATATAAAAAAACCAACATACTTATCAAAGGTATTTTTGAAAAGACAAACGAAAAATTCAGAATTAAATTAAAAATAAAAATAATTGTAACTCATTTGTAAATAGTCGCACTATTTCTATAGAACACCATGGTTAATTTTTTTTTTATAATTATAAAGCTGAATTTAAATAAATAAAAAATAATGATAATTAATTAGTGTCGAATTTTGTCGACGTGCACACTCATATCTTTTCAATGAGAGACAAATGCTTTGCCAACACACCTCATGATCCTGATTGCATTTTTTGCACTCGCAAGTTTGAAATCTTGCAGCAAATAGCACCTATCTAATTTTAGTTACTTGACACTAAGGTGAGTCAATCGATCCTTTTGTACACATAAACCGATAAATACAATGCATGAATATAAAAATTAAGTGAGCAAAGATGTTGTCAAATTGTGGCGTCCAACCCTGAATGAAAAAGTTACAAACCATTACAGTTTGCCAGTTCGCAAGTTTGAAAACTCGCAGCAAATAGGAAAAAGTTATGAACCATTACAGTTTGCCAGTCAAAGCCTCTGAAATAGCAAAATCAAGAAAATCAAGGCTGCCTCAAACTCGACTTTAATCAAGTGCTTAGTGCGCCAAAATTGTGCACCGACACGTGGATATGGTGGGGTCTAGCCCACATCCAATTATTTCTTTAGATACGCTAAAGAAACCCCACACTTATTAATTAGCATACTCCCTCTTATTTTTCCTACGTGGACATACACTTAGTTTGTTTTACAAACAAACTTCCAACACGGTGAAATATAGAAAATTGGAGATGGGAATGGTGAATCACGACTCTATCCTCTCACTTCATAGGTTTGATAGTCACCAAGCTTTTCTGATGATCTGCTATGTCGCCATTCGAAACAAATCTGACTACAAAGACTGACATGATAAAATCAAACAAGAAAGACTCTGAATATGTTGCTGTTCGAAACAAATTCCTTCATGGTATCAAACAGCATCGAGAGTGCCCAGTTCCTGTTGTTGTGTAGCCAAACTCATTCGCGTATCGTTAACTGAAACCAGCTCGACTTAATGCGTTCCAAGCTCTCTGGCGAAGGGGGTCTTAAATGAAGAAGGAGACGTCGCGGTGAAGCATGCAGGGTTTGGTACATGAAAGGATGAGATCTAAGCTCAGTTCCTTTATTGGCCGTGGATCATTTGATGACTACAAGCACAGTTTGCGCCCCTCAAGCCTAGGCGAAGAATTTCCAGCGAACAGACTGATACGAATTTATCAATGAGACTGAAAACACCGAGCGTATGTTCTCTTGATCAATTCGTCATTCTGAAACATCGACAATTGGAGCTGACTGCTAAATTTCGTCCAGCATCATCATTTAGTATACGACGACTGACTGCTAAGTCTTCTTCGCCCGATGCACCCCTTTCTCTTGGTGCAACGGTGGAACCACGGCAGGTTTGGGTTCGTGAACCCGCATCTCGGTCATTATTCGCAAACCTCGAGCAACCTAGGATTGAGGATCGCCTGAGGCCGGCAACGACGGACGTGGTGGTTGCGACCCCTGCGATGTTCTCCTCTATCTTCCACGATAGATGATCGGTGACCCATGTAATGTGGGGACGCGACAGCAACAGAGGCGCGGTGCGAGCGGGTCGTGGGCGGGGACAGAGGCAAAGGGGATTTGGAGGGAAAATTTATGGTTTTGGATCTTGGGCATTCCGGGACAATTGCTCACCCGTATAGTAATGGGCTGGGTCCGCGTCCGTGGCCCATCTCATCGTCATTAAAAAAATAAAATTAAGAGGAGAGAGCTGAACGGGCCAGGAAGATCGTAGGAAAAATAAAAGAAAAGAGGGAGGGAGACTAAAATTTCTAGGAATATTTGATGGTAAAATCTTGTCAGAATCGGCTAAAATTTTATAATTTTGTTTGTGAAATCAAGAAGGTGAACAGCTCTAGTCGTCGGAAATCCTTCTTCAAATTGTCGCTCAATATCTCCAACAGTCATTAGATCTTTCTTGCTCTTTTTTTTTTTTTTTTAATTGTGTTTATTCACTTTTGTGGTGATGATATATTGCTATATTGTTGATGTGTCAAGCCTCTAGCTATATGATGAGAGATGAATTATTGTATATGTAACTGATTCTTAGTGATCAATAGAAGTTTTTAGCAGTCTTGTTATTTTTCCTGCGTTGGATTTTCCAAGTAAATTTTGCCAGTGTCGTTGATGCCTTGTTTCTAATTTTCAGCAATAAATTTTCTGCTTTTGAGGTTGATATTACTTGAATAGAATGGCCGGCTGCTGCTGAGATTGATTTGAAATTAGTTAATGAGTTTTAGACAAAACATGGATCCTGGACAGATTTTAAGTGGTTAGTGAATCATTTCCTTTCTCCCCAGCATATACTTGCTTCGTAGATTTATAGAATCTCAATTGATCGATCAAATAGACTATGATACGCGCTAACAATGCCTTTTTTTTTTTTTTTTTTTTCAAACCCTAAGCTCCTCGGCTCTACGAGGTTTCTCTCTACCATTATGGTAGTGTTTTCCCCTTTTTTTCCACAAAACCCTAATCCATAAACCCTAGCTTTTGCCCAGATCTACAAGGAGTGTTTTCACCGTCTCCTCCTCTCGTCCTTTTCATCTTTGTCACGACCATCAGCAATTCATACAAAGATTCTACTGTGCCCCTTCTCCTCCTTCCTTTCGTCTCTCTCCTTCTCGCTTTTCTAAAATCCCTCGAAAAAAAAAAAAAAATACAAAATCTCAAAAATACAAAAACACTCGAACCATGAAGTCGGACTACGGATCGCTAGGGCTCTTCCCCGAAGAAGACCGGATCGAGAGGTATCGGAGGATTTGGCGGTATTCCCAGTGATAGATCCGAAAGATCCGGTGCTTTTTCGGTCTTTTCCCTCTGCTTTTTTCGGGTAAGGCTCGGCACCGTCCCTTTGGTTTTCCGACGAGTTCGGAGGTGGGGCTCTCCTTTTGTCGAAAGTTGAACCTAGCTGTCTTCCTTTCTCGCTACCCTTTCGCTATTTTTCGCTGTACGCGGGAGAAATATTGAACGGTTAGTGGAATATAACGTTGAGAAAATGGGAAGTAAAGAGGAAAACGACCTGAGAGTCGCTGCCCTATGTAAAAAGCTTGGCCATATGTGGTCGGAAGATGACATCGTAACAGTTTCAGAGGAGATAGACCCATAGAAAAAGGCGGAATGTGATAGAATCTTGTATGGGAAATTATACTCCCGCCCAAATGTAAACCCTACTGCTTTCTTCACAACAATGAAAAACTCCCCGGAAATCAAGCAATCATCCGTACCCGAGAAGGAACCTGGTCAATTTTCTTTCACTTTTCAAATCACTAGAAGATAAACAAATGAGCAATGTGACAAACTCACCGTGGTGTTTCTCAAACAATCTGTTAGTCCTCCAAAAGTGCGACCTAGCTATGATTTTTCAAAAGCAGCATTCTGGGTGCATATTGGGGGTGTACCACATGGATGGAGAACAGAATCAGTTTATCAGAATCTGGGCCAAAAGTTGGGCAAAGTACTCGAAGTCCAACCAAACAATTCACAAAAAGGAGGTCGAGTCAGAGTCGAGATAGATTTGAATTCACCTCTGAAAGCGGGGACTCTCCTAGCTCTTGGGAATAAACGCTTATGGGTGGAGTTTAAGTATGAGAGGTTGCCACATACGCTTCTCATGTGGCGGGATCGGCCACTATGCACCTGATCGTCCCCATGTTCCCCATGCTTTGATTCTCCCGGTCAAAAGATAAAGTGGGACCCTTTGGTACCTGGTTGAAACGAGAGGCCAGCAATCACAGCCCATACTTGGAAAACTTTTTATGGAACAATTGAAGAAGAAGTGGTGCTTTGGAAGAAACATTACCTGTTCCATCAAATCAATCATGTGGAATGGAACTTGTGGTGCGGGAAACACCACCAGATCAGTTACCTGATACTGGAAGTAAAAAAAGAACAGTCCCTGGCTCGGAACAGGAAGACAGACGTGATATGGAGATCCCGAAGAAAGACGAATAGACGGGAAAGCAAATAGTGGAACTTGCATTTCAGAAAACAGCCCTCTCAAAAGTGGGGACTTGCAGTAAGAAAAGCATGAAAGTTCAGGAAGCTAAAAAACAAAAATGCCTACCCGAATCTACCTCCATCCTGACCAATGATGCAGACTTGATAGATACCCCGGTGATGCTAGTCCAAGACGGACCTGAATGGGCTCTGGTGGCTAGCCCCAACAAGCCACCCCAGTCGCCATGAAAATAGTCAGCTGGAATTGTCAGGGGCTGGGCAACCCCCTGACAACCTAGGAACTGAGAGCTTTGGTAGCTCTTGAAAGGCCCAGTGTTCTCTTTCTCATGGAAACAAAAAATAAAGCATAGTTAGTAGAGTCCGTTCGAAGGAAATTGCAATACCAATCATGTTGTTTAGTGAATCCAAATGGAATAGCAGGGGGGTTAGCAATTCTATGGCAAGAGGAAGCAAGTATTCAGGTGGAAGACCACTCTAATAGGTTCATCAATGTATCTTGTACCGACCCGCATGGTCAAAACATGAAGCTCACCTTTATTCATGCACCAACCGAGTTTGGAGAAAGGCTCTCTCTGTGGCAGCATCTCGGCAACTTAAAACCTCATCCATCCATCCCATGGATCTGTATGGGAGACTTCAACGATATTTTGTACGTCTGGGAAAAACAAGGGAAGAGGCCACCTGACAATCAAAGAATGGCAGCTTTTGGAACTATGCTCGATGATTTGAACTTACTTGATGTCGAAAATCAAGGTTGTGCTTACACTTGGGCGAACAACAGGGAGGGAGACGAACTGGTCAAAAAAAGACTTGATCGCGTTTTGTGTACCTTAGAATGGAGAGTTGCTTTCCCAGATGCAGAAGTGCAGGCACATCCAGCTATAGGCTCTGACCACAGCCCTTTGATTCTAAGCCTCCACCCTGACAGAAGGAGAAGGAAGAAACAATTTAGAATGGAGGTGTCGCGATCAAATTTTCGGGTATGAACCACCTAGGGTTTGGCTAATGGATTGTTAAGCCTAGACTTAACTCGGGCTCTCCCAAGCCCATACCAATTCGCGACTTAGGTTTGAATTCTTAATATGCAAATGGAGTAAAGAACACCTGGAGTGCCATAACTTGGCACGGGGGGACACTTAAGTGCCATAACTTTTTTTCGGTACACTTAAGTGCCACTTTTTTTCAAATGAAACACTTAAGTGCCAATATCGGAGTAAAATAGAACACTTAAGTGCCACTCCGACGAAAATCCGGCCAAACGCAATTTTCCGGCGATGGAGGTCTAAAATGGCGTCGTTTTTGCATGCCGACGTGGCAAAAATGCAAAAACGACGCCGTTTCGCGTATTACGTGTAAAAATAATAAAAATTAATTAAATTAAATTAAAACTTAATTGTAAATAAAAATATTCTAAAAATTTAAAAATTTAAAAAAAGAAAAAAAAGAAAAAAAAAAGTAGGGGACGAAGGGGCGGGCGGGCGAGGGCCGAGCCCTCGCCGTCGCCGCCTCCCGCCGTCGCCGGAAGGGCCTACGACGGAGGGGGAGGGTCGGCCGGGTCGCCGGCCCCCGGCCGACCGGCGGCGGGGCCGCGAGCCCTCGCCGGATCGCGGTGAGGGCCCGCGAGCCCTTGCCCCCGGATCCGCGAGGGCCGCAAGCCCTCACCGCGATCCGGCGAGGGCCGCGCGGGCCCTCGCCTCCCCACCGTCACCGGAAGGGCCGGCGACGGAGGGGGAGGGTCGGCCGGGTCGCCGCCCCCCTGGCTGACCCTCCCCCTCCGTCGCCGGCACTTCCCGGCGACGGCGGGAGGCGGCGGCGGCGAGGGCTCGGCCCTCGCCCGCCCGCCCTTCGTCCTCGTTTTTTTTTTTTTTTTTTTTTAGAGTATTTTTAATTAAATTAAGTTTTAATTTAATTAATTTTTATTATGTAAACGGCGTCGTTTAGCGAGTCGGCGACTCGGCTCTCTCCGGCGAGCCACGCAAGCATTAAAAATAATAAACACGTGCCACGTAGGATTTCCGGCAAGGTCGCCGGAGGTGGCACTTAAGTGTCCCATTTGAAAAAAAAGTGGCACTTAAGTGTACCGAAAAAAAGTTATGGCACTTAAGTGTCCCCCTGTGCCAAGTTATGACACTCCAGGTGTCCCAAACTTCATGCAAATGATTTTTATTAAGGAGTCGTCACTAATCGTTTTTGGTGGGTCGATTAGAAACCCAAGAAAAGTAATGAGAGATTATTTTACTCCTACGAACCAGAGATTATGGGTACAGGGACTTGGTTACACTAGATTTCTCTAATGCCCTTTCGGTACCATTCTTTTATTTTTGAAAAATGTTTAACAGGCAGCTTGAATCGATTTTAATTTATCTCCCTAACATGTGAGGTGATCATGCGGGTGCGCAATCTACCAATTTAACACCCAATAAAATAATGAATAAGGTTAAGGGACTTACCTTGTAGCAACGAAAGATTCGCATCGTTAGATTAAAATCCACATCAACAATCCTAGATATGGTCTCTAATTAACACGCAAATTTCTTTTTTTGTTTTCACTTTATTTAATGAAATTTAATTTAAATGCAATGCATGCTAATAGCCTAATATGACATGGCAAAATGATCTAAATTATATGACATGAAATGCAATAATTGCAACTTAAATGACCTAATATGCAAATTTTAATTAAATGGCCCTATAATGTAAATTAATTAACATGCACCTATTTTTGGATTTTTTTTTATCTGCAATTTTGAATTAATAAAAGTCCTAATTAAACTACCTAAAACGAATAATTTTCTAATTCATATTTAGAATTAATTTAAATTAACCCTATTTTGCCTTAGAAAATCATTTCTTTATTTTTTGTGTTTTTTTTAATAAAAGGTGCCAAGTTTTCTAAGAATGAAATTGTCTACATCTAATCCTGACCTATTTAAAAAGAGATTTCTAAAAATATGATCCTAAAAATGTGATTATAAAAAAACTAATTTACTAGCCTAAATGTCTTATTTACTAAGTCTACATTTCTAAATCTACATGCTCATGCAAGATTTTGATTTTTTCTTTTTTCTTTTTGATTTTATGATTTTTTATTTTTTCTAAAAATTGCAATTTATCCTAAAAAGGTGAAATTAATCTATCCTAAGATATTTGAATGAAATTCTAACTAAATTAAAATTTTATCCTATTTAAACTAGGAATTAGGTTATCCTAATTTAAATTAAGACAATGTTTTAATTTAGTAATTTCTAGCCTAGGATGCAATCTATTTAGAAATGATCTAAGCTTAAAATTAAACATGCAATTCTATTCTAAAAATTGATGATTTTTGTTTGCTTTTTGTTTTTTTAATTAAAATTTGACATGCAATTCAACTAGCATCCTAGGTGAATTTTGCTTTTTTTTTTTTTTTTCATGACTTAATTAAAATCCCTAATCTAAATATGCAAGACAATTAAACCTAGTTAAAGATTTTTTTTGATTTTTTTTTTTTTTGTTTTGAAATTAACAATTTCATGCAACCTAAATTAACTGATTTTTGTTGTTTTTTTTTTTTTTTTTTTCTAGATTTACGATAACTAAAATGCTTAGCCTAAACATGCAAATAACCCTAAACATGCAATATTCTAACTCGGGCATTTCACAAGATAAATAGAAACAATCAAGTTCATTCAACATTACTCAAAAGGATATCACATATCATTCAAATCAAGGGGTGATATTTCGCTAGTAAAATCGATAAATTGATCTTAAGCCTTAAAGATCAAAATATCAATTTTATTCCCACATGATTAATTATTTCGTCTAAAGCCTTATAGACGAAATAAAAAATTGCGCGGTTGCGAATTAGGGATAAATTGGAATTTCCAATCACATGTCAAGGCCTAATGTTGTTAACAAAAATAAATAACAAGGAAACAATAACAATAAAATAACAATAAAACAATAAAAATAAAATAAAATAAATAAAAGAAAGGAAATCTACCTAATTGCTTTTTTTTTTTTTCCTTTTTCTTTTTCGAAAAAAAAAAAAAAGGAAAAAAAAAAAAAAAAAAAATAGAGAGGGCCGGTCGACGAGGCTTAAGGCGACGGCTAGGGTTCCCGGCGGCGGCGGGCTTTGACAAGAGTCCCGGCGAGGTTCTCTGGGACGGCGTGACGGCGGCGCGGCACCGGGAGGCAGCGCGGCGGCAAATCGGCGACGAGGGGCGTCTCGGGCCGAGGACGGGCATGCGCACGGTTGGCCGAGCAGCGGCGTCGGGCGAGTCGTGACGGCGGGAGTCGCGGCTCGAGGCGGCCCGGATCCGGGCTCACCGGTGGCGTCGGGCGACGAGGCGGAGCGGGGCGTCACGACGGCGGATCCGGGGCGCAGGGGCTTCGGGCAGCTTCGTCGAGGGCTCCGGCGTGGGCGGTTCGCAACGACAGGGCGTCCGGGCGAGGGCGAGGCGAGGGGCGTCGCGGTCGCGGGCTGGGCACGAAGCGGATCGGGGCGCAGCTGGCGTCGGGGGGTGCCGTGGCGGCTTAGCGGCGCGTCTGGGCTGCTGGATCTAGGGCGCAGAGGGCGAGCGACGGCGGCGGCCGCTTCGGGTTGACAGCCGACTCGCGAGGGCGTCGGGGTGCGGATCTGGAGGCGCCGAGGTCGCGGGGGCATCGGGGGCTGCGGCGAGGCGTCGGCTCGAGTGGTGCGAGCAGAGTGAGGGCGGCGCGCGAGCGGAGCGGGGGCGGCGGACGATGTTGGGGCGGCCGGGGCGTCTTGCGAGGGCGTCGACGGCGACGGCGACGGCGACGGCGCCTGGCAAGGAATTCCCCCCTCGAGGAAGACGATCGACGCCGAGGGGAGGGGGGCTTCGGCCTCTTTTTCTTTTTTTTTTTTTTTTCTCTCCCTCCCTCGCTCACCCTCTTCCGACAACTCTCTCTCTCTCTCTCTCTCTCTCTCTCTCTCTCTCTCTTTTCTCTTGCTTTGACTTTTTTTCTTTCTTTTTTTCTGAAAAGGAGCCCCCTCCAAATTTGACCGTACGCAACCCTTTTATACACCAAAAAAAAAATGTATCTCAATGGTATATTTTGTTGCCAATTTTGTTCATGCAATATTCCATCGAATATATTATTTCACCTCGCGCAATATTGATCGAAAAATTTCCCCTCTTGCGCAAAAAATGTATATTACCTAAATCTATACTAATCTTAACAAAATATAACAAAATCAAAATAAAATATGCCTAAATTATATGCCATGCATTTTTTATTTTTTTTTTATTTTTTAGCAAAAGTGAACCCCCAAAATTAGGTGTCAACGGAGGCTTTTTGGGAGAGAACATGCAGAATATCGGGGTTTATACAACAAATTTGGTCTGCTCAACCAAGCCACTATGTTTCTTTCTCGAAAAACCAACCGAGACTGCACAAAAGTTAACAAAATGGAGCAAAGAAAAATTTTCCAATGCTTCCTTGAAGATAAAGGAACTTAGCAAAGCACTCACAGCTCGACAAACCGAGACGGATCCGCCATCATCTCAAAAGTATAGAAAGGATCTCATCCATCAAATTGACACTCTCGAAAACAAGAGGAGCAGTTTTGGGGCATGCGTTCTCGTATTAAATGGTTACAATGGGGGGACGAAACACTAGTTTTTTCATGCAACAACAAGATGGCAAATGGCGAGAGGAATCGAATAACAATGTTGAAACTAGATGACCACACGTGGTGTCGAGATCCTGCCACCATCCAACACCATATCCATAGTTTTTATAAAAATTTATACAGCACTGAAGGCTTTCGTGATTATCGACCAGTTCTCGACCAATGTCCCTCCCCAATCATAGAAGAAATGAATTCAGAGTTGGTGGCAATACCTGAGTTGGAAGAGATCAAAGCAAAGAACTTACCAGCTCGGTACAACTAAGTCCCCCGGCCCCGATGGTTTCAACGGTGCCTTTTACCAGCAATCATGGGAGACCTTAAACACTCACCTTCTGCACTTTGTCCAGATTTCTTCCAACGAATCCTTCAACCCTAGCCTGAACCAAACACACATCACCCCGATTCCCAAAGTCCGGCAAGACCGAGAAAATCAGCCCAGGTTTCGCCCAATTAGCCTGTGCAACTTCAGTTACAAAGTCCTATCAAAAGTCTTAGCAAATAGACTAAAAAAGTGGCTGCCACTTATCATTGAGTTAGAGCAGACAGCTTTTGTGAAGGAAAGGCAGATACAAGATAATGTCCTCGTTGTACAGGAAGTCATCCACCAGCTGAGAATCAGAAAAAACAGAACCAAACATCAAGCAATATTGAAGTTAGATATGCAGAAAGCTTACGATAGGGTCGAATGGGACTTTATTCGGGATGCTATGCTTCATATGGGCTTTTCTCCTAAATGGGTTACTCTAATCATGCATTGCATCACAACAGTCTCATACAGTGTGAAAATCAACGGTGAACTTACCCCCTTTTTCCAACCATCCAGAGGCCTCCGCCAAGGTGACCCTCTATCACCTTATATCTTTATCTTGATGTCCAATGTGTTGACCTGGTTGATGAAAAAGGCATTAGAAGATGGAACAATTCATGGCATAAAGCTGAACCGAAATTGCCCTACACTTACACATCTGCTCTTCGCGGATGATGCCATTTTTTTCTTGGATGGAACCCTTCAGGAATGCCGAATATAATGCTCACCCTTAATCGTATTGTTACGCCACGGCTGGCATGAATTATAATAAATCAGGTATCTTCTTCATGCAAGTTGCCCGCCACTTCGAGACGCAATATGGCCACGTAACTACGGGTCGGTGAGCCGGAACGAACAGGCAAATACACAGGCATACCCACGGATGGGGTCAGTCAAAAACAGAAGTGTGTCAGTGGATAATGGAAAGGGTTAACTCAAAATTAGCAGGCTGGAAGGAAAAACTGCTTACCAAGGCAGGGAAGGAGATCCTAATTAAAAGCGTGGTGCAAGCGATTCCAACATATGCTATGTCCATCCTTAAACTCCCCATCTCAATCTGCAAGGCAATAGAAAAACGCATTGCATCCTTTTGGTGGCAAAAAGGGGATAACAAAAAAGGAGTGCATTGGAAAAGATGGGAAATTTTGAGATCACGAAAAGATACGGGCGGTCTTGGTTTCAAAGACTTACATACCTTCAACTGTGCTATGCTAGGCAAACAGGCCTGGCGAATGGCCCTTTCTCCACATTCCTTATGGTGTAGAATACTCAGAGGAGTCTATTTCCCCAACGGGCATTTCTGGTCAGCACAAAGGGGGCGTCGGCCATCGTGGGGTTGGCACGGTATTATGCTTGGCGAGAAAACAATTAAAAACCACATCCAATGGTCGGTAGGAGACGGAGAATCTATCAACATCGAAAAGACAGTGGCTCAAACGGGGGATAATAGGAGGAACAGCTCATCCATCAAAACCTCTACTAGTAGCCCAAATGATACATTTAGAAACTCGAGAGTGGAAACAGGAAGAAATATATCAGTTTTTTGACAATCAAACAGCAGAAGCAATCCTAGCTATTCCCCTTAGTCCTCGAGACTAGACTAGACAAATTGATATGGACGGGCAACGCAAAGGGTCAATACTCGGTAAAAGTGGGTACAACAAAGTGATTGAAAGCATAAATTAGTCGACGAGATCAACCCTCCACCTCATATACTTGCACCATGCTCCCTATGGACCAAACTCTGGAGTATGAAAGTCTTACCAAAGATACGCTCTTTCTTATGGAGTTTCTGCCACAACGCTTTGCCAATGAAGGAAAAAATATATAAAAGAAACATCACAGCAGAACCATTATGCCCTGTTTGTCACTCGAACATCGAAACAGTAAAACATTTATTCTTTCTGTGCAAATGGACTCGTCAAATATGGAATGATCCGAGACTTGCAGATATACAACCGGGGAAAAACATCCGAGAGGGCAGACCAGTGGTTATTCGAATCCCTACGGGGAGCTACAACTTTACCCGAACCGGAGGTAACAGGGAACCTCTTATGGTGCATCTGGAAAGCGAGGAACAATTGGGTATTCAGAGGGCGATGCCCACAGCCCACAGAGATTGTTAACCTTGCACACGAAAACAACAAATGGGTCAACCCAACCAGGCCAGCAAAACAATTACAGCACACCCCCAGATCTGTACCTGTTCCTAGGCAAGTCTCCACAACCCACCTACCGGAACCTCAGATCTGGCCTTCAAGCGAAACACTGACGCATGTACGCCCCCTATCCCTCAGATCTGGACTCGGGGTGATCCCACCTCTACATCGACGCTCGCCGAGTCCCCAGATCAGCCCTCATCAGCACAAAAATTTGCAGAAAACGGATCGCACATTAGGGACAGTAAGCAAAAACAAAAATACAACGCCAATACCCGGAGCAGGACCTTACCTGAGAAGGGTTCTATCCAGTGACCACCCGATCCTCCATCCAGGTTAGTCGATCTACATCTTTCTGCACCTATTGAAGAAATTAGGGTGAGGAAGGGAAAAATCAAACAAATTTCAGAGAACCCGCAACCTGATCGTGGGAAGCATCCTCACCTCCAATTTGACGACGCCATTTACGCTGGGTGGAAACCACCAGCCCTCGGATCTTCAAGCTCAACGTAGATGCGGCTTGGCAAGATGGCGAGTTTCTATGCTCGGTCGCAGGTGTCGTGTGCGACAACACCGAATGGGTTCGTGAGGGTTTCGCTGCGTCCGCTAGGGTTTCTTCTTCAAATGAAGCTGAAGTCGAAGTAGTTCGGCTTGGGATCCTTTTTATACAAGACATCAGATCTCGCCACGTGGACGATCTCTCAAGCACTTCAGATCTCTGGGAGTTAGAAAGCGATAGTTCGGTGGCTGTTGATGTTATAATGGGCCAGGCCTCTCCTCCTTGGAATCTTGACATTGCAGTCTCTAATTGTCGACACCTATTGGCGCAAAACACTCAAATCTCGATCATCCATTGTCCATGAGAAGCCAACGCCGCCGCGGATTGGGTGGCTCTTCACTATTGCATTCATCAACTCCCGTTGTCACGGTGGCTTTCACCTCTTGCTTCCCTTTATCTTATCTTATGTTCCGACCTATATGGGGTCGTTGAGTGTAAGCGGTGACTTTTTCGTCCTAATATACCACATCTTTTCGACCAAAAAAAAAAAAATAGACTATGATACAGGAACACTTTGTTATTAGCTATATCCAAATTATCATGGCCCATCATATCTTCGGATGAAGGATTGGAATGATGACCAAGATTTTTTATGTCCTTGGCCCTCCTTTCGGCTCTTGCGTCATTTTCATTTTTAAATTTTGACGAAAAGTCACAAGTAAATATTTTAAGTAAATGAATGATTTCTGGAATGAGTCATTTTTTCTAAAGTAGCTCCCACTTGAGAAAACATCTTTGAGGAGCTCATTACCTTTCAAAATGGGTGATTTTCTTTTTAAAAAGAACATTGATAGACTTAAGATATCTAAATATTGTAAGAGTTTTCCTTAATGTGGACTACATTAATTGATGTTGTAATTTACCGTTTAACGGTTACCATTTTATGGGGTTTGGTCTAAAGTGAGATAAAATGTTTCTTAATTAGTCTAATATGGGGCTGGCTAGTGTGAGCCAAGTTGAGCCTGACCCATAATGAGGGGAACTGGTTGGAAATTCTATAAATAGTGCTCAAGTCTCTCCTTTAACCCTAATTCTCACGTGTATCCTCACATAAAGAGCGTTTACCTAACGCTAAAGGTGAGGGGCCCGCCTCATTAAGCCAATGATATGGAGGGCAAGAGGGGAGAAGGATTTGCACAGAACATTGTGTTTCTACTTCCACTACAAGAATAATGGATCTCAGGTGCGTTAATCTTTTTACTTAATTATGCATGTTCTTATTCTAGTTATAGAGATCTTGAGATCGTGCAATTTGCGTCTAACAAATATGTCTGCGCATACCTACTCTTTGGATTTACCAGGGAAAGTCTAAGGATGACTGTCAAATGATATAGTTATAATATGATTACAAATTTATGTATTATATCACATAGAATTAACGATATTTTCTTTGAAATCACTCTTTCTAAACTTTGGGTGACACTTCATTTTCTTTATGACTTGAACAAAGACGCATGCGATGCAACCAGTTTCGATAGAAGCCAATTACCCTCATGTGCATATGTCATACTAAAGAAACCTAAATCACCCGACAAAGACAATAAAACGTTCATAGAGGTGCTGCCTATAAATGTCTACTGAGAATTTCTTGTCTAACAAGTGATACATGATTAACCTTGCTTCAGATTGACCTTGCGCAAATATGGAGGGCAACCCTTGGATAGATTTGTGCGCATGCAAGGCTAAGAGAAGGTGCCTGCACTCGATAGTTAGGGTCAGCATCAACCATGCTACGCAAAGTGTTTGGCATCTATATTAACAATTTTAAGTCAAACTTGATTGGATAAGTTACATTGATAAATTGTCAAAATGTATAACTAAATTGATGAATTTAAAAGATTCAGAGTTAAATTAATACAAATATAATAAATTTATGATTTTTTTAATAATTATGTGTCAGCTGTTTTCTGCATGATTTGGGACGACAAAGGCGCATTTCTATGCCCAATTACCGCCATGCACGTATGTCGAAATTACTGAGATATCATCCGACAAAGACGATCAAACCAAGAAAATAACAACGTAGGTGCTACCGAGAGACTTCCGTTTTTTCAACGATCGACACGTGATTAAAGAGAAAATTGTACCCAAGAGGCAAATCGGGGACACGTGTTTGGAAATCACAAGGTTTCTTTGCTGGCGGCTTGGGCTTTTGCTGTTCTTGATTTGTAATATCTGACGCAAACGAAGAGAGGATTCCACAAGGATTCGATTCCTTTTTATATCAAATTGATCAGGACAGTATGATGCTTCTGGGCCCATGAGATCTTACCAAAAAGGCTAAAGAGATCGTGATGAATCTCGTTTCTTTCTTTTTTTTTGGCACGACTTCCAGGCTAATTAGCCATCAGGTTGACTTTTCTCGTCTTATTTTCTTGAAATATAAAAAAAGGAATCGAAAGATGTGTCATGCATTGGTTGGTTGGTCGCTGGAAAATAGTTTACCCGGCAATTACTATCATCATGCACTTTAACCCGAGTATTTTCTTTCTTTCTTTTTCCCCATGTTATTAGGAAAGCAAATCCGTAAACAACTTCTTTCTCAAAATTACTCAAAACATTTATACTTACACTGAAAAATAAACTATTACCTGCATGTGACAAACAATAGATGGACTCCACATTATAATATATGATAATTAATTAATTAATTAATCCAGGATTCCCACATCTTGGGGCCGTCACCACACAAAATTGTCGAATATTACATGAATATTCAAGCTATGCGATTTCTCCCCTCTTTTTCTAAAGTAAAGACTAAAAACAGGCTATGATATATATAAAAGCATGCATGTTGGATAGCTGCCCTACGAAAACACAATAGTGACGGTGATCACAGTTTTATCATTTTTGCCGATAGAATGGACTTAGGTCGGCATAGCAATTATGCCTATTAATATAAGAAAATCTTTTCATCCTTTCAATGGTCTAATCAATCAGACAATGTTGATAATTGGACATCAGTCATTGTAGTTAAGTATCGACAGTCATGTATAGTAATTAAATTATCATTGCATATTAATTATTGCCGGTGTCCTATTCATCGAGGGATGTGTCGATCAATTTGTTTGGTTCGACTTGATTGGTCAGATTTACATGGGGTAAAATATACACATGCGGAGGACAAAGTCTACAACACCAAAGTGCTATTATATCTATCAAAAGATGGAAGAGGGCTTCAAAAGACTACTAGAGAAAAGAAAGACAGAGAGCTTCAAAAGATGGAAGAGGGAGATATAGAGGGAGGGAGGGAGGGAGGGAGGGAGAGGTTGGGAGGGAAACCTCTCCCTTAGAGACGGCATTTTAGAGAGGCGGCAACTTTACGGGAAAAGAGAGGAAACCCTAATTTTAGAAGGTCGATTTGAGAGTTTGTTAACATGTTTAATAGATACTTATTTGAAACATTGTTTTAATAAAAAAGCAATAACTAGACAAGAACTGAACATGAAGGAGTATAGGGAGAGAATAGAAGTTTGTCATCCAATCCTATATCCTCTCTTCCATTGAAAAGAACAATCTACGAATAAAATTATGAAAAATTATATCTAAATCTGCATATAAACATTTGGATGTTATGAAAGTTTTAGATATTTGGAATTAAAGAAAGCAGCTAAAATGTGTCCATTACAAGATTTTTTTTTTTTTTTTTTTTTTTTTTTGATACTGAGGAACCCACCACCATGGCTCTTCGCTTAAGACGTGTTGACTATACAAGATTTTTTTTTTTTGTTATCGAGGAATCCACCACCATGGCTCCCCACTTAAGATGTGTTGACGATACAAAGATTCAAACTCGTTACCTCAGCGATGAGGTAGTAAAGCCTAAACTAACTGCGCTGCCCACCGGTGGGTTGTCCATTACAATATTGATATCAAACAAAAGCCAAAAAGTAACGGTCTATCTAGACACGCCCATTCTGGACACAAAATTTACGTCACAATCCTCTCCTTTTACATTATATTAGTATTGCATAACAGGGCATTACATATGTGAGATCTTTTAATCGCCAGATTTTTCCATAACCCATCACCTATACTATTATACAAACCGCAAGAAAAACTTGCAAAGAGGCAAGTGAAAAGGAAAAAGCAAAAACCCCTCCAACATAGAGGCAAAATGACTACATTACAGACCACACCCTCTACCTCATATTGCACACACTTTTCTTTGCAAATCTCAATATGAGCATCATTGATTATTCTCTCCTAATCGATTATTTGGAGCTCTCGAGCATGAATTCTCTGATGTCCTGTATCACTTGATTCCCAACATCCGAGTATGCATCGTTCGTGAAGAACCCATGTTGCTTTCCCTCGTACTCCACATACTTCACGTTCTTCCCCATCCCTTTGAGCCTCGCTGCGTAGTCCCGGACTCTATCTTTCAGCATCTCTTTCCCACCAACCATGACCAAGATGGGGTCGAGAGCCGCCGCCTCCAGGCTAGGGCTTAATGGTCCAAACGGGTTGGCCAATGGGTGGTCTCTGTCTCCTCCACTTGGCACCGATAGCCTCCAAAACCTGTCCAGCCAGGCGATGCGCACGCGCACCAGCATGTTACATGTCGCTTCGGATGACTCATACATGACATGTTACATTAGTACATTCAATCGTTTATCTAATGTATGCATGACGTATTTTGGATCGTGAGGATGGGAGGAAGTGTGCGTGCGTGCGTGCGTGCGTGCATGTGTCATGTCACTCGGTCGCCGGATGTCAACGGACTGATGATTTTCACGAGATTATCTTCACCAAAAAGCGGGCTCAAATCTCTCCACGGGTCGAGGGAGCTGATGGTGGATGGATATCTGGTTCTCGCTGGTGATTCGCGTGCTTCTGTCGTATACTTCTCTCGAGTCAATCAAGATTGAAAAGGGGGCACCGAAAAGAAAGAGTTTCCATCACGGGACATACATCTCACGCCGGATTGAATTTCATGGGAAGATAGTGGATAAGGCACTTAGCTTAATTAGTATATTTTAGGGACCTGATGAGGCAAGTAAAGATCCAATGGCGGTATTGGACCGAGCACTAACCCTAATGTCGATTTGCTTTGATTGAATAGGGTCGTGCGTTAATGTTTCCCAAATGTCATTTTCACAACATGGTCCACGTAAAGTGCTACCATAATTCCTAGACGGTACCAAAAAAGAAAAAAGAAAAAACATAATGTTGCTAGGAAAAATCTTAAAACCAGGATCTTCACAAGCTTATTGCTATAATAGTAATTATAATCAAGGGCCTACATATCTTGTGAAAAGTAGGATCGTAAGTTGGTGATTGATGACAGGAGCTAGATTAAGATGAGTAAAGTAGGATTACAAGTTGGTGATTGATGACAGAAGCTAAATTAAGACGAGTATGACGTGTCTCGAATATTCCACTAGGACATCTCAAAATGGATTTTCACCGTTTCTTAGGATAAACATCAATATTAATTATATTAATGTCTTACAATTAATCAGGTATAGATGTCAAAGAATAGTCGGTAGACTTCACAATCTCCCCCAAAACACAAAGTTGGACCTCGCAAATAGCTTGTATAATTCAATCTTTTTATTTAATCTTTTGCATTAATGACTACATAAAATATAATTCTGCGCCGGTTTTGTCCTCTTCACTAAAGTCAATAAAAGTTAAATTAAGACGGCTCTTAATGACTCTCAGTCACTGGTCAAATGGCACCATCTGAATGGGCGGATGAGGTGGACTATATGCCAAGAAATTTTAAAAATCAACTTAGAAAAGCAACCGCAAAATCCGGTGACACGAAATTAGTCCTACTTAGATATTTAGACTATATTCCCTTTCTCGTATAGTCTTAAGGATAATGACATGATAATAATACAAGAAGACTATCATGTGACTCATAAGATTCATGAACAACAGCACCAACATCTCGAAAGTCGGATGGCATTTTCCCTCTTCACATGAGCGAAATTTCTCAGTGAGACTTACGCAACATAATCCAAGAATTAATTAAGTTAGCATACGAAAGCTGGTCCACGTTAACTGCACTAATCTCCGACAACACATGCTTGTGAGCTCTCCTTTTAATCTCTTCAGTGCCATCTCGTTATGTCGATTCGAATTGATGAAAAATGGGTATCTGTCGTGGGGGAGAAATCGCGTGATAGGTGGAGACAGAATAAACTTTTGAAGCTACTCATGAGGCGCCGGTCTATTTTCGTGAATTGGACGGGGAAAGGGACGGGACAAAGGTCGGGAAATAGTGCGGACCGGTAGATTCTTCGAAAATCCTTCTGATGATTATTAGGTATCCTCACGAGAGGGGGTCACATCCCCCTCCTAGTGGAATCGCCGCTTGTGTACGGATCCCGAGGCCAGGCCACTTTCAATCTTTTTTGTGTGAAAATGATGTGCTTCAATGGAGATTCATCGTGCATAATGTGTCCAAGCCCGAAAAATATTGTGCGCCGGAATAAACCTTTCCCCCCTCATTTTCCAAGATTCCGTGGGTTGAAATTACATGGGCAAACATTAGTCACGAAATATATTTTTCCCTATGAAAAATTGCTGAATCTATACTATGGGAGTTACTCGCACAACCAAATAATGTTATAATATCGGCGTGCCGATCTAATTCTCAAATCTTTTTTTTGGTGAATGTGATTATAGTTTTATTTTTGTGGTTTGCAAAGTTTAATGACATCAAAGTGGAGGGGAAGAAAAGGTCTTGGTGATGAATGAACACGAAACGGAAGTCCTACGACGTATCCACGCGTGTATGATAAGAAATTGGATATACCTAACCGAGATATATGGTAGGTTTCAATATATTACCTGTCGAGGATCTCTAGATTGAGCAGGCCTTCGCATGGTCCCTCTTCCGACTCGGTCCTGGCGACCCCGCCGAAGAAGGGCGCAAGCAGCACGTAGCCTTGCACCCGGACTGGGGCCAGCTTCGGCGAGCCGAACCCTAGATCGACCGCCAGGTGGTGTGCGATGTTCCCCCCGGACGAGTCCCCTACTATGTAAACCCGGCCAAAGTCCGCCGCCTTGGGATCCAGCCACCCGTCGACGTCCTCGCTCTTGGCCTTGCTCTGGAGCCACTTCAGCGCACTGTGCGCATCGTCTATGGGGGCCGGGAGCCGGTGCTCGGGAGCGAGGCGGTAGTCTGGGGAGATCACCAGGGCCCCGAGGCCGGACGCGAGGCGGGTGCAGCAGTTGTGGCAGTTGGGCCACAGGCGTGACCCGACGCAGAACCCCCCGCCGTGGAGGTAGTAAACGATGGGGAGCTTACCAGACGGCGGTGGCGGGGAGGCGGGTCGGTAGAGGCGGAGGGAGAGGCCGTGCTCCTTGTCGTAGAGGTAGTCCTTGTGGACAATGGACTTGTTCTCGACGACGAAGATGTTCCGGAAGTCGATCTCGTCGGCCCGGAAGATGGAGCCGTCGCTAAAGACCTGGAGGACGCCCATGCAATCTTCCACAACGTGAGGAAGCGAGCCCATCTCTCTCTCTCTCTCTCTCTCAACGGTGGTGGTGGAGGTGGTGGTGGTGGTGGTGTATGGTATGGTGGAGGTGTATGGTGGTGGCGGGGTCGTATAAATAGGCGGAGGGAGGAGGCGTGGGGTGGACAGAGAGGAGAAATGATGGGTTGAGGAGGGACAGATTGGTAATTTTGGGAGCGGGGGAATTATTGGAACGTGGTGTCACACGAGCCAATGGAGGATGGGAGGTGATTTTATCTTGATGTTTTTGGAATATCTCTGGACCATTAGATGAGCATGAACTTTTTGGTGGCTCTTGGTAACATTTCATTGGAGCAATTCGGATTATTTCGAGGGTTTTTGCTTGCATCTCCTCTCTCCTTGACTCCCTCCCTCCTTGGCCGGTCCAACTTGCGCTACTAGCCATTCCTAATCGTGGGTTAAAGGTTCTTGTTTTTTTTTTTTTTTCCTTTCTTTCGTTTGGCCTTTATCTCTATTGCTTTTGTCATCTTTTTGCATAGTGCCAAAAGCATGATGCCGATCCAAACATGATCGTCGACGGCAACCACTCCGCTCATATAAGCTCCGCTTGAACTTTTTGTACGCGTAAAAATTTTGGTGATTGCCGTTGTTTCGTTTCCTGATTTCATATGTGGGACTAGTGGTACAAGAAACAAAAAATGATGTATATTCTCCAATGGACTATTAACACGACTGAAATGTTCCGTGGCCAATGTTATAGGACTAGTGGTGATTGTGGAAACACAGGAATTTTTTTTATAGGCACCGTTGAGAAAATGATATTAGCTTGTTTCTTTTTTCTTTTTGATGATTTGCATTTACTAACTTGCATCGATCCAACCGTCAAGGACCTCCCTGTTCCTTTTCTTTTGCATCGATCCATCCGCTGAAATTGCTTACTTTACATTTGCTACGATCATCTTTTACATCAAGTCTAGCATTTGAAACGGGAGCTTCGGCCATTGGAGGGGTGGTCAACAACGTGAAGCTGAGGTATGATGAATCCAAGGAATTGAAAGGAGAAAACAGTTTTGGGAGGATCGAGAGACCGAGCCGCCTCCAAACTTGTCATGTGATGTCTTTTTCATCGTTACAGCTTAGGGTTTGTCGTGTTTGTATGCTTTGAATCCCTCGAGGCTTTCCTATTTCTAGCATGTCTGGCTTTCACAAGACACATGAACATTTGGCCAATTCAAATCCATGCATACATAGAATGGGTATTGCTATCCAATTGGGTCGTACGATAAGGTGAACCTCGACTCGGAGCAATGTTTTTTGGCTAAAAGACAGGCGCATCAGAATAAGGTTTGCAAGCAAATTAGTTTCTTGCGAATCAAGACTTAGAGGCTGCCTTGAATAGAATTTGATCTCGAAGTGTAACATTCAAAATATCTTGTGATATATATTTCTCCAGGGCAATTACCAAATCAATTCTAAAATCTTTTGTATGAATACTAAATCAATTTTAATTTCCGGCCAATACCACTAAATATTGCTGACATGGCATCCAATGAGATGTTGATATGGACAAGTTTACTCACATCACGTCAGTAATTTCTAGTAATAATTAGTTTAAATGACTATATTGAAATTCCACATGATGGTCTAAATTTACATCAATAAAATGAAAAAGATAAGAATTAAATTGACATATGTATAATAAGTTAAGTGTTGATCTAGATATTTTTCCATACTTCTCCGCACATGGTACGCATTCCACCATTTATGACAATAGTACTACTTATATCTCTGACAGGTAAGGGTTTTTTTCATCTTTATATGGACCATTAGATGAGTGGCTGCTGGTACCATCTCATTGGAGCAATTTTGATTATTGAAGGTTTTGTAGCTCTCTCTCCTTGGCTGATCCAACTTGCAATAGCCGTTGTGAATCACGTGTTAAGTATCAATTTGAATTTATTTTCCTATTTTTTCTGCTTTTTTTCTCTGCTGCTTTTGTCATCTTTTGCATAGTTAAGAATTTTAGTAGCGTACTTTTTACTTGAACAGCGTATCGATTCAAAGATGATTGGGAGCAGTACTCATAAGCACTAGTAGTACAAAATAAGATATAATTTCTCCAATGGGATTAGTGGTAAAAGTTGAGACAAAGAAATATTTCATAAGCACCATTTAAGACGATGATATCAGCACTTTTTAGATCTATATTCCACTAACGTTGTTCAGTGCCGAAAAAACTTCCCATTCCCTTTTCTTTTGCTTGGAACAAAACAAACTTCCTTTCCAATCCTATTTTTCTCATAATACAAAGGGAAGAGCGTGAAAATCTAACTGCTCGGAGACAAATGAAACACCCGACCGAGAACGCTTTGCACACAATTTGTGCAACTTGAAACGGTTGACTTTTGATTCCCGAGCTGCAAATCTCCCAACCTTCTGACCAATTGAGCCGACCCTGGGGGCTTTTCCTATCCTCATCATGTAAAAGGATTTGCCAGTTCATAAGGGATTGAAAAAGATTGAATCCATACACAGTTTATCAACCATCGAATACGAAACTCTAGCAGAAGAAATTTGACACATACACACAAAAGTAGGTTGAATGTAACAAAAGTAGGTTGGAAATAATTCGTTGATTGTAGGTAGGATTTACAAGTGACTATGTTATCGTGCACATTGCTATCTAAGAACGAGACAGCGGGCGCTGCTAGTGATGCCAAGTTGGTATATGATATAAGCCCAATAGCGATCCACCAGGTTTTCCTAGATGCCCCACCCCCGGTTGCTATCACTTTAGGCAACTTCGTGAGTCGTTTTGATAAAAAGGGGGAACATTTAAAGTCTTTTTTTTTTGAATTCTTCCCTAAGAATGTGTCCACGTGACGTGTCAATACCTGGTAACTATAGAATAGCAAATGGTCGGAACAAACGTCATGTCTAGCGCTTGAAACGTGGTCTACGGCCATTGGGCGGTCAACGACGAGAACCTGAGCTCAGATGTTCTAGGAGTCGAAGGAAGAAAACTGTTTTGGGAAAGGATGGATAGAGGGAACCACCTCGAACATGTTGTGTAGTCCTTGTTTCGTCGTAACGACTGTTGTCTGTCGCGGTTGCATGCCCTGTTCCACTGGTGGATTTCCTATTTCTAGCGTGTCTGGCGCTCACACGACACATGAAGAGCTGGTCCATTCGAATCCGCCCCATTTGTAGAATGTAGATCGCCCCGAAGGTTAGGGAAACGTTTGGGGAACGAGCGCCGCGTCGACCCGGGACGGAAACACCGTGCATCTCCAATTCTTTCATCTTCGCAGTTGGTTAGGCTATACGCTGGCCTAGCCTCGACTCGCCGGAGTAAGCCCACATGTCCTGAATTAGCCAAAACACGGGCGCTTCAGAGTGGGATTCGCATGCAGACTACTTTCTCGTGAATCAGGCCTCGGGGGGTTTTGTACGAAATGTCTTTTGATATATACGTAGCACTGTAATTGTTGGAAGTATGCGGTAAATCGACCCGCGGACAAAATGGATTCATCCGTGCAACATAAGCTAACCTCTATCTCGGTTGAATTGAGGTTGAATTTGACTCTACAACGGCATGAGGCTAAGTTATGGACTTCCTCTCAGTCATGGATGCAATCACATTAAAGAGAGTGCCGTTCTTCCACTATCTAAATGCCCAATGAATAAAGAGTTCGTGTCTCAATTATTATGGAGAATCCTGATTTGGGAATCGAGACCTTTCTCTCTAGATCTCGGAAATTTTGTGGAGAGATCTAGTAGTCCAATCATACTAACAATAACAAAAAGGCATTAATTAATAGAGTCCATTAACTAATTAATTAGATGCAACACATCGCACCCGAACAACTAGTTAGCAAAATCAACGTAAAAACTTGAGGTTGGCAACGAGTTTATAACATCAGAAAAACGAGATCATTCTCAATTGGCCATCTCCATTTCGCACTAGTATACTCAATATACGTATAGCATTTTCATTTTCTACACCATGTTGGACAAGAAACAAGATATAGAAATCAAGAAATGGGAGACATATAACATCGTTGAGGCTTACAAAAAGCACGTAAAAAGTCCATTGGTTGGCCATACTTTTTGACTGCATATTTTCTGGAAGCTGTCAATTTCAATGAGTCCTTATGTTGGAGGTTATATAGTAAATAAATTGCCGTTGACTGTATGATGGACCACGTACGATGGATGCCTATTGGAATCTAAGAAATTACCTCCTCGACATATAAAAAGCAATTTGTATTCTTTCTTTTTGAATTGCGGGACAACCCACCATGTGTATGGCTGTTTCATGTGGCGATTGCTTTGATTATGATTAGGAGGATGTGATTGGATCTTAAGCACCTTCGAGAGATGTGATTAGAGCTCTAATATCTTGCGAAAGGTCACACAAAGTTTAAGCAACGATGACCTAATTAAGTTTGCGTAAACAATGGTGCGGGGAAAAGCAGGTGCTTAAGCACGTTTGAGAGATGTAATTCGAGCTTCACTTTGTTGCGAATGAACGATTGCACGCCGACGTCTGTAGTTTCCTCTCAAAGTTAAACATTCAGCCAATCGATTGAGTTGCGTCGACTGAGGCTCAGGCTCAGCTCTATCTCCTTCGCTCATCGTGCCCTATATTGACTTAAAAAATAGAATTGGATATGATGAAGATATGTATAATGATTAGTAAGTGTGAACGGTTGAATGTTTTAGGGACGCAGGCCCGCCGTCTCTTGCAATGCACCCATTTACCGTCTCGCTCACACAATTGCGACGCATGGCTATCTACTTCAATAATGACCCGCTCGACGATGGTGACGAGGCAGGGCCAATACGCGCCTTGCTGACCTTTGTTCTATAAATTGCTTTGACCCATCATTTTGTTTTATCTTGGGATTAGATCTATATTGTGAAATTGAGGAAAAGGCATACGCCAACTATAGACAGTGTAGACATGAAGAGGACAGTCAACAATGGACTAGTGCTCCTTCTGAAGGGAAGAATAGACAATACAAATGATGCTTTGTTGATCTATGGGAATGATCAAGAAGCAGGGCCATGTGCCATGCCTGTAAAAGCAATTCCTCTCCCTAGAATCAAGAATCCGGTTTTTTTGACGAGGTCAACCGAACTATCCTCAACATCTTTATTGGTTGTCAAATCTGCAAATTTGGGAATCTTGAGTTCTATTTTGTCTTCACACTTGTTTTGTCCATCGTGGTTTCTTCTTCCTCCTCCCTAAACTTAAGGTCACATGGCTCGTATTTAGTATTCTCCCCCAAGAAAATCCTCTCCATCTTTAAATTATCGGCCATTTGACCCCCGTATTGAGGGGAAAGTCTCGAAAATGTCCAAAGAGATGAGAAAGTTCAATCAAGCACAACTTGTCTTTTAACTTTTCGAGTCATGTGGGTTCGCGCTCTAGGTTATTGGAGCGGGAAGCACTCCTTGTTGGAATGCCACATCATGCCTTTTAACTCAATCAACTTATAGTAATCTAAAAAGCCATGCCCACCATCCTATAATTTAAACTTTAAAAATGTGCCTGGATATAAATATTGTGGTTCATTCATTTGAATTGGTCGAACCAAATATTCATATATTCGCCTCATATAGAAATGGAGTACTATGTTTGAAAGGAATTGTATTATTTTTTTTTTTTTTTTTTGGTGACCCAAGAAACTCCACACGGTCGGATGCCGGGAGTAAACCACTCAGGGGTGACACGTCTTGGCCACACACGTGCCACTGGGTAAGTCACCCCGCGACACGCCGGGGTTTCGAACCCTCCCCTTCGTGAGGGGAGGCGCCAAGTTCAACCCGAATTGTATTTGTTCAACTTTAGAAAACGCGTATCTTACTTAATGCAACTACTTAGTATCAGGTCATAAGAAACTAATTTTTCGTGAGTTGCTTGATTTCCGATATGGATGACTTATCTTTCACCAAATTGAGGAGTTGAACTTAGTTTGATACCACACACACAAACCTAAATGCCGGATGAGCCAAGGGGCGGCCCCCCGAGGGGTGGCCCCCGACCCCCTCTCTTTCTTCCTCATCTTAGATAATGGGATGGAAGTATCATTACATCCCACGCGATTAGATAAAACGATGTTAATGGCCGGACAATGTACTATACCTGAAATAGAAATTGAGGTCGCTTCTCACACGCGCAAAAAGGACAGTCATCGTCCCATTTCCCCTGCCTTTCAATTCATTTGCACGCTGTTGCCCAATTTGTCCTTATTCCCGTCCAAAGGCAGGTCGGATCAAGAGCAGTGTCAATGGAGGAAATCATTCAGCTCTGACCCTTTTTCTGACCATACGCACACGATCCTAGGAAACGGTTCAGTACAGAAAGGATTCAAAGGGGTTTCTGTGCGATCGCACACGCGTGCTTGTCCTTTTGCTCGACACCAAAGTTCCACACGGAAAGAAAGAGCCCGGTGCCCATCTTAACCACTTCTAAAAGATAACAACAATCGCCACGATGGACTTCATCGATTCGATCCTTTTGCTCTCCTGTGCATATTTGAGAAGATAATATATATAATGATCCCACGTAGCTTTTACATGAAATGATATAATTTGGAAGCTTCTTAAGTTATGGTCTTTGCGTGGCTTATCAAAAAGATGGATTCACACTTTCTCGGTCAATGATCGATAGGGAATGGCCCATGGGTACTAGGTAGCCATGTCCCATCACGCGAAAGTGGAAGACCTGAAGGAAATCGATATGTTAGTATTGAGGTATACATGTGGGTAGCATTAGAGAAGTTTTAAATCGAAAATTTAACATGATTGGGAATAATTGATATTCTCTTAAAATGACTCGTCCGTTCGAGCTTTTGAATGAAGGAACCAAGTATGTTGATGAGCTAGGATTTGAACCGTTTCTTGATGATCAATTTGGTCTACCTAGTCTTAGGCACTCTTCATTTGTTTTTTGTTTTTTTAACCGATAAAAGGGTCCTATTTTTATTACTATTTCCTTATGTCTTACGTTTGGCACATGTTAAACCTTTTAATCGTGGGCTTTGACCCCACTAAAAGATAAAGCCCCAAAATATTTACATAATTATCATATTTTGTTTATTCATAAAGCAAACAATTATATATTAAAAAACATCAAGGTCGCGGTTCTTAGTGGTCATAGATTTTCAACAGCCAAACAACTTTTAATGCAGTACTATCTAATTTGCATAGAATAATTTTTATTGTTTTATGTACTTATAATGCATATATTGACCTCAAACTAGGGTTATGCATGAATATCCATGTCAATTCGAACATTTTGTTTGAAAATCTAATCCAAAAGTTTAAATTTGTAGGTAAAGAGAAACTACATGAATACAAAGAGTATGCAGGACCTATTGTTAAGTAATGTGAGATAATATTTCAGCATTTCTCTCATGTGCAAGTTAGAGTGGAAACGGCATGTGAAATTTGACCATGGAACGTAAAATTTGACTGGGGGGATGGACACACATGCTTGAAAGGGATAACGCTAGCTTTAATACCAAGTTGAAAGTTGTGATGAAGGAGAGAAAAATATAATCTCATTACATGAACCTATATAGGTTTTATAGGATAATTATCTAAAGTAGTAAAATATCATGATCAAGCAATGTGGATAATATTTTGCCATATATCTGATTAATTTGCTACAGCTCGCAACAATATCGTTCAACACATTTGTTATGTCGAAGTTGACATTTCGTGTTAAATAAATTTAATCTAATTCACGTATAGGATTCTTAAAGAAATTCGTAAGGGAGGCTAAACCTGTCAAACAAATCAAATACCAACATCCAATCATGTGAAACCTAATCAAGCTAATAGCTGATCATGTACAAAATATCCACCAAATCACGCACTAGTCGCGTATATGAAACGCATGATGGCTTGGGCCACCTCTCCGCCCGTTTTCGAGCACGAATTGCTCGAGAAAAAGTCGTGACATTGGCCCTCGAACACTCTGTATTCCACAACTTTCCCCATTATCGCGAGCCTCTTCACGTGGTCATCGATCCTATCTTTCATCATTTCGGTCCCCCCCCAACGGGGATTGTCCCATGGGTCGTCTCTCGTCGTGCCGTCCGGCAATGCTAGCTTCCAACACTTGCGACCCCAGGAAGTGTAATTGGTCGTCAAAATCTATTTCGTTTCACTGTCTCAACGTCTTGTGAGTTATCCCTAGGAAAGAAACGGACTTGGATTTGCATTAGAAAGCAATTATTTTGTCTTTGAAAATTCGGAAATACGACCCGGCTTGATCGATAACCAAAGTCTTATTTACCAAATATTCTTAGGATGCCAAGCAAAAGAAGCGAACAATGTACTCTCCTTTCGGATAAGCCTAATGGACAGCGACAAAGCAGGATGAATCTTGTTTAAGTAATACTTTTATCATTTGCTCTTCCAAAACTTAAGTCTATATTTATTCAACCTATTTTGATTGTCTCCATATGGTGATGATGTAGAGGAAGCAAAATCTAGGCATGCACTGCCAAATGGCAATGCCGTAGTTATTGAAGAAGGAATTTCCAGCATGTGCTCATTATTGATGACGATATGAGATCTAGTAATTGACTGTCAACTATTTTGCTTAAAAATCTATTCTTTTTGGAACGGTTGTGTGCTTAATCGTACTTGTACTTTATTGATCCTCGTTTTCTAGATTTGGCTTTGTTTTGTAGTATTCTACCCTTTGCTTTGCTTCGATTGGCTTTACCATAAAAATCTATGTATTTCTCATATATCCCTTGGAGCCATGAATACAAATTTTTCAACAAAATTTAAAAGGAAGTACTTCTATCTTCTAAATAGAACTCTTGTTCTTTGTAGTGGGTTCCTTGGGTCTTCAGGGGGGCACGTGATTCCTGGTATCGTACGAAAATCAAGAGGAAGTTTAGCATAATTAATCAAAGATTTAGCTTTTTATGTGGGTATGTAATTTTACTTATTTTGATGTCATTGTACAGAATTAAAAACAATACGTGAAAGATCAATCATAAGATAAGCTCGAAAAGATAAGTAACACAATATGTTTTTAATTGTTACAGCAGTAGGAAGGCGACCAAAATTTCTACGTGAACATTTTTAATTGACCTATCTCAGAAGTAATTTCATTTACCTTCTCTATACATAATATGGTACAAAATTTGACGATTTTAATTAGTTATGATGTGATCGAATTTTTATTTTCTCCCATGTACAAGCACGGGAAATAAGATGGTTGATAAAGGGGTCGCCTTGATTATATCCAGGAAGAGGAATGCATGATAAATATGTTAGTAAAGATCATGACAAAAGCATACCAATCCAGGAACTCCAAATTCAACCACGGCTTGGCTGAGTTCTTGTCCGATCCAGTCCGTGCGACCGCACCGAAGAAGGGCGAAATCAGCACATAACCCTTGATCGTAACCACATTCAAATTCAACGACCCAGACCTGAGCCGAACCGCCAAGTGGTGCGCGAGGGTCCCATTGGAAGAATCCCCAACCACAAACCCCCTTCAAGTCAATTTCAACACCACCTCCTCTTCCACCTTCACTCAACCACTCATCCCTGCCCCGACCTCCGATCCACCTCACCGTGCAGATGACATTATCAAAGATGACTGGCACTCGGTGCTCCGGCGACAGCCCGAAGTCTGGAGCGACGACCACCGCGCCAGAGCCAGAGGTGAGGCGGAGGCAGCTGTTGTGGCAGTTTGGCCACACGAGAGCCACTGCAAAAGCCGCCTCCGTGAACGTAGATGATGATTGGGAGCTTATGAACGTTGGAAGTGGCAGCGACGGCGACTGATTTAGGTTTGTATGTCCGGCGCTGGAGGTCACGAGGCTCGTCGTATGTGACGTCTTTGCAAAAGATGGAGTCCTCGTTCGTTGTAGGGATTGCCGAGAAGTCCGGTTCGTCAATACTAAGAGGTAAACCGAGCCGTCGCCATAGATCCGCATTGATCCAAGATCGTTTACTATGTCGGCGTGCGAGAGGAAGCCATCATCAACTCTCTGTCCCTCTCTCTCTCTCTGTGAACGAGTGAGGATGATATGTATGTTTAAAAGGGGAGGAGATGATGGCAGAGAAAGTGATTTGAACATGGAGAGCGATGACAAGGATTTGGGAAGACATGAAGCATTTTCTAAAGCAAACTGGGGTAGGTTAAGGGTGAATATCAGCACCTTCTTATTTTTCATATGTCCATGTTGTAGCACGGTGAACAATGTACACTTAAGGAGTGCATGACAAATCAAAATTTCTGTTCAAAATAATTTTTCTATTCCACATTTGTTTAAATGAAAATTTCATATAGTGATGCAATTTTAATTTTTTTATTTTTGAAATAATTTTTAATCTAGAAATATGTTTGAAACAAAATGAAAATTAAAAATTTTTCTCATCACTGCCTTCTCTACTAGTCGGCCTCTCACTCGCCGTCCATCGCCACCAATTGTCGACCGTAGACCCCCACTCACCGGTCGCTGGCCGCCAATCTGCCGCTGTTGCCATCTATTGCCCCCCAAGAGGAAGTATTTTGTATCGTTATCAAACAAAATCAGTATTTCAATGGCAGAAATTTTGCGTCGTTATCAAATACAAATTTTTTGTTCATAAACTTATGTAGAAATAAAAAATTTATTTCTCTTCCAAAAAAATTAATTTCTAGTCGGAATGATTATTATTCACACCCTTATTTAGTATTACATATCTTAGTTTTTGCAAGGACGTCACTAAATATCTAACGACCAAATTGTTACCAGAGAGCAAGAGGACTCATTAGCAGTTGGGTTAGAATTTCGGTTTGCCTATCTCTGTCGACCTTTGCCATTAGGCCACTTGTCAATCATAATTAATGAAAAAGAATATTTGGATTTGCTATACGCCAACGAGAAAGGACATATCTCTAGACATACTAAGAAAACTTAATAAAACCGAATGAATAATGTGGCGAGTTTTCTTTATCAAAAAAAAAAAATGTGGCAAGTTTCGATAAGATATTGAAACAAGCGAGGTGCATGAATTGAATGATTGACTTCTTTAAACATCGTATAAGAAACTATCACATCATTTAGTTTAAGTAATTTTCTTAGCATAAATAGCGTTGTTCAATATAAGAAGAATAATGCATAACAAATTACATTCCTTGGTTTGATGTCTTATGAGAGTGCTAGGGGTAGGGGATTTCTTACCAAAATACCATTTAAAATGGTATAAATGTGTTAGCCTGTAATATAGAGAAGTGTCAAATCAGTCCAAACTGAATTGACCTGAAACCAAAATTTTTAGGTATTTTCGATTCGGATTTCATTATGGTTCGGTTAATAGGTTAAAAAAAGAATAGTGTAATTGTTTTGTTCAATCAAAGTTATCGAAACACGTTACATTTACCGATACCAAAACTGAGTTGAAACCCTAGATATTAATTCGCGATACCCTCCCTCTCATGTGAATGATTCGTCTCCTTCCACAAGCCCATTGTCTCCTACCTTCACCACACACTCAATCGAGGCAACCTCGATCTCCCCCTCAGTCGCTGGTGTTGACTCCGCCTCCATTTTGGTCGTCACCCCCTAAGGAAGCTCCAACCCGGCGAGTTCACCAAAGCCCGCCTCCTCCAGGAGAAACCAGTGAAGTTGGATTTTGGAGTTCTTGAATTCGTGTGAAATTAAGGGGACCAACCAACCGTTTGTAATGGTTTTATTGGGTTTCCGGTGAGAAATATAAGTTTGGCAGTGAGTTGATATGAATAAGTGGGAGATCGCGGAGTGAGTTAAGTGTGGTTTTAGATGGAACAGATGGAAGATTTATATTTGAAGTTGCAGGTTATTAGCAAGATGGTTGGAGGAAGTCTTTGACATTATAACCCCATATTCAGAGGGATGCTACGCTTACGGACTGCCACTTCTACTTTTGGTACATTGATTTCTTCTACTGCTTGGGATATTATGAGGGAGAGGAGTTGCGGAGTAGATTGGCGTCTTTTAGTCCAGTTTTAGACCCAACCCGAAGACACGGTTCAGGTTACATGCGGTTTAGGCCAAGGTTCGGGGAAAGGAAAGCATACATATCCTTTGTTCGATTCAGTTTGGTTCGGGCCACATGGAAACTCAACCCGAACCCGAACCAAACTATTGACACCCCAACCCCTCGGCCAAGCCCAGATCTCCCGAGGTCAGAGGACCCTGGCATCCGAATCTGAGCCCTTAGTAGCCAAACGGGTCTCCCAAAGACAGGCTTGGGTCCCCAGGAGATGGGGTAGTACTCAGACTTCCTCAAACGTAAGTTTCATGATATTTTCCATGTTCCATGAAACAAACGAATGCTTACACCAAATTGGCTTTGTATATGAGAAGAAGCAAACTTCAATTAACACACACTTACTGTCGTCACTCACTGAAAAGAAAAAAAAAAAGATAAAGTTTCTTCTTTGCACATGCTACTAAAGGTCGTTCAAAACCTAAAAGTTTCCGTCTTCCATAGTCTAATTCGACATTGTTACCAATTTGCAAGTCATCAGCGTATATAATGGGGTTCTGTCGTTCTGGTTCCCATCAGCCTAATGATGGTCACCGCTTGTTACATTAGAGAAGGTGGTGATATAGAAGACAGCGACTCTTGTGCCCAATTTAATCTAGTCTGATTAATCCCTAAATTACTAAATAATTAGGGAAAGACAAAATGCCAACCACGTGATGTCATACATGATATGAGAACTAGTTACCTCCATAAGCAGCGCATCCTGCTCCTATAAAAACTGCGAAATGTCAGCTGATCCTGATTCTGAAATCAAGTTAATCTCTTTGATTCCAGGACAGGCCCCCACAAACTTGATTGCAGAGAGTAACAAAACTCGACTTTGTCTATAATCTCTCTGGTTGCGGAAAAACACACACACACACACACACACACACACATCAGCCACCAAATGGAGTTCTTCATGGATTTCAAAACTTTTTTTAATTGGAAAAACTCGAGCAATGTAGCTTCAGAAAGAGATTAGGTCATGCTGCATGAGGAAATTGAGAAGAAAGTAGAGCTTGAAAAGGATTTCTGAGGATCTCAGCTAGGTGCTTTCCAAAACCATCGTAAAGCTTGAAAGGAAAAAAATTGAAGGTCAAGGGGCATCATTTCACCATGTGGATATTATTTTCATCAGTAATACGACACTACATTGGTCATTTATGCATATATCAATAACTCAGATACTTTAACAATACACATTGCTCATCTGAAAAGGTTTTCAGAAGCATACATGGGGAGGAATGAGCTTTCCTGGGTTCATGATGTTGTTTGGATCCACGGCTTGTTTTATTTTCTTCATCGTCCTCAGAGCCTCCATCCCGAGTTCCTCTTCAAGATACTGGAAAAATAAAGTGCAAATGTCATCTAAATGTATCACTACACAACCAACATAAACGGTTCTTACTTGAAGACAATCTCGCCTTAGAAGATGAAGACAAACATCATCAGAAAGTGTAGCGACGTACCTTCATCTTCCCAGTGCCAACCCCATGCTCACCAGTGCATGTTCCTGCTCAGTCACAAAAGCATGAGCTCAGAAAGATACGTCACTAGACATTCTTTTTTCAATCTACTTACAATGCAGTTGATCATATAATCCACACACAAACACAACAGAATTAGTAAAGGAGGAATTTGCCACACCACATTCCACATCATAGAGGAATAGTGAAAGCAACCTTTCCCAATAAAGAAGAAGCTTCCCATTCTCCAAAACTAGCCTGAGAGATGATGTACCTTGCATTGACAAGGCCGTGTGGACCATGAGATGGTTCAATCTCTCTGCTTCCTCCCGCTGATCATCTTTACTAGGGTCAAACATAATAAGTGTGTGGAAGTTCCCATCACCAGCATGAGCAACCACAGTGCTGTCATTACAAATCAAAACCACAGAAAAATATATATAATTCAGTCCTCACAATTACAAAGAGCAAACTCATTCCATTTATTTTAGCATGGACATTATAGGCCTGTACCAGGTAAGTCGTGATGCATCCAGCTCCTGTTTGGACCTTTGCTATTAGTTCAGCAAGATGAGACAAAGGGACGCAAACATCCTACAATGTTGAAGGTAATTAGTACAGGAAATTTTTAAAACTGCATTTGTTGGGGACTCCATTAGTCTGTTACCAAATCTTTAAATGGATATAGAAGCCGTAAACCAAAGTGCCAATGCAGCTAGTAAATTGAACACACACACATAAAAGTAGAATAGAATGTTTTGCAATATAGTATGTCTTAAGTTACGTTAAGTGATTTCTACCCAGAAAGTATTGCTATCTATCACTCTTTTCAACAAGTACCGCACTTAACAGGACAGGAAATTAGTAACACCATCCTATGTACATCTGAATCATCTGCTCATAAGATCAAGTAGAACATAACAAAATTGGTGGCTTATGGTAAAGCAGAAAGATTAAATTTCAATAAAGCTTGTCACATGTGATGACATCTTATTGAGTTGAATCAACATTTGTATCTAGTCAGTGAAATAGATAATTGGCATCTGATCCACTATTCTACAGATTCAGTTAACAGATTATGATATCTAGGCCTTTTATCTGAACTGAGTTGCAGAATTTGATGAAGAATCCATCGATTTCAGCAATAGTGATTTGTAGTAATACTCAAGCCAAAACAAATTGAAAAAATATACAAAAACAAAACTCATTAAAATCCCCCAAGAAAATTGTTGATGAGGAGTAGATGAAAAACAAAAGCTGAGGGTTGTTCCCTGTCACACATATTCAGAGACATTCTCTTGGTCTTTTCCATTCTTTCAAGCCATAAGAACATAATCTCTACTTTAGGGTACATTGCGGGGCATGTTGCACACGAGCACAGAGTGAAAAACTATAATACATAATAATAACAACAATAATAATAACAATGACGACAACAACAGGAACAATAATTGAGATGTAATCAACAAATAGAGATCCTACGGAACCGTAATCATAGCCTCGAAAGTGGGTTCCATAGCATAGCAAGCCCATAGAGCTTCCTTTCTTATCTGCATGTGCAAGAACAGAAAACATATATATATATATATATATATATATATATATATATATATATATATATATATAACCGAGTCTTATCTTGATGAAACCAATATCGAGAATACTTGATACACGTCAGACAGCAAAAGTAGTTTTCTGTCATTAGTGACAAAGCCATCATACAAAGGAGAAGAAAATTGCTCCAACTGATCACTTGGGTACATAAATGGGCCTTAAACATGATTTACTAGATCAAAGTAAGGGCTTACATAAGCTATCTCAGGAACCAAAGACATCAGAATCCAATGATCTAGTAAATGCAAGACCTAGCCAATCCATAGATAAGGCATATATAATAAAAAATAAAAGGTGCATAAAGGCGATGACTATCAGTAACAGAGGAAGAAAAAAAGGGAGATAAGCAGAGAACAACCACTGTATGCCCCTATGGCTAGTCCGACATGTAAAAGAGAGAGGCATGTATTTATACGATACTAAACCAAGAAGCATACCTTCCAAAGTTCCTTCTTGGCTTCAGGATCCTTTGCAAAAACGAAGTCCGAGCCATTGTGCTCTGAAACAATCTTCTGACAATATTTGTTTGCTCGAGTGAATAAGCCTCTATACTACAACAAAATGAGATAAGCTTTGTGGCAACAGAACAAGGGTACCAAGGTGAAGAATTGCTCTCGCTCATTTGAGTGTATTATGATTTGGTAGTCAAGAAAAATCCAAAGGCATAGGTTAACTGCAGGGTGAAAAAGGAGTAGAAAAGAGATCAATATTAAACATTCCAGTCACAGTCCACCGAAAAAAGAAAGTATTCACGTCACCAAGCAGGAAAGATAGCCCTGTTGTTGCCACCAACAAATGATCTTGTACTGAACTTAGTGACTCAGTTCCGATTAAATTCTTAAAAACTACAAGCCACTGTGACTAGCTTTTAAATGCTAAGTGCTATGTAATAACTTGTTTTATCTATGTGGTGTTGAGCCAGGATGCTATTAGAAAATTAAACTTGAAAAGAAATAATTGGTAAAAAGTGTCTTTTCACCTGTGCCAATAAATTCAAACATCAATGTAGGTAATTCAGGCAAACTCTTTTCCATTAGCAAGATTAACAGCCTTCATTAGGACCTCATCCAACAGCTCAACCCTTGATACCTAATCAGGAAGGACAGAGGTTCAGCACACATTTGGTGGACCACATTTTTGTGTGTAGATGAACAGAAAAGCCAGTGCAGCTAGAAAAGTGGCTCAACCAGCTGCTACTACCTGTATACCCGAGTGCATAGTAGCAATAGCAACATCTGCCGCATCCTTCACAGAAGGGAAGTTACACATTGCAACCTGCAGCATTATCAGGATCCACCAACCGAAAAGATCTCCATGAGTAGGAGAGATTATATGAAGTCAATTGAACCACCCAGTTTTCTAAACATGAAAATACAAATGAGCAGATCACCAAACTTCATTTTTGAAACACTTATTGCTCTAGAGGCTTTTGCAAAATGAGCAACCCATGATGATTATTTTCAAGAATCAACGTGTCCTTGCATGTTCTTATCCAGTCAAACAACAGATGGTAACAGATCGACATATTACAAAGAGAGAATCCCAGTGTCTCCAACATAAACACTTCTTCAGGTCATTTCTTTATCAATTATGGCACTTATCAACTTCTCTAACATTCTGACCTAACTCATTCAAAGTATTATCCACTTTAGCCCATCCTATACTAAGCCTCATGGTTTTTTCTTCTATGTAAATGTAAGCAAATTCCATAAGGTCGTCTGTTTTGATGATGCTCTCACCCAAGCTTGCTCGACATGGGAATTTCAATGCTAAACTATGTTCTTACACCAAAAGGCACCCATTGTAAAAATATGTAAGTCATGAACACTCTATCCCCATGTAATTCAGTTCATTCATGCCCCTTTGGCATCCCATAAATAAGACGAGAGCGCATCTCGTTCAAATCCTTCTTGCCCCACAATCACTCATCGCCCTCATCGGACTGGCATCAATGAGACGAAATAATAACAAAAAGAGGGGCAAAAGTGGGGTGTAAAATACTTCTCCTCATTGAATTTGAAGATTTTAGATGGTTGCACATATATTGAATATATATACTATAGACACATGCCGACGAAACGGAAGAGAGTCTCAAAAATACCACTGAATGCTGTGGAATTTTCTGAAGCCGCAGGGTAACTTCTGTTATCACCCAAAGTTCCTTCACTTCCAATAATCAGGCGGGTCAAATCATACCTGTTATTTGAATAATCTCCAATGTCAGCAGCACATTGTAAAATCATATATAGCTGAAAGCTAACTAAAACTGACATTCTAGAGAGGAAGGTTTTCAAATTTTTTAGCATTTGAGTCATATGTGTTCATTGCCTCAATCCCTGAGGAATTAATTTTTCTGGAACTTGTAATATGTATTAACTATTAAACCTTTCTCTACTATCTCTAAATATTGTCATATGGTGGTCAGAAATTATTTAAATTTAGATCCCAAGTAGTCAAGAATACAGAGAAAACCAGAAGAGAAACCACCTGGACTGTAAATTCTGCCTAAATAAGAAAAAGAAATCCATTGCAAAGGCATTGAGATGGACTATGTGTTCATAGAGGAAGCAAGAAAAAGCTATAACCTTAGTTTAATCTGCACCTAAATATCAAGAGTGCCTTCTACTTAAATTAATAGCACATCTAATCTATAATTTACACATTTCCCAACAATCATTTAATGATCTTCATATCTTCCTGTGGCTATAAATAGAGGGACACTGATACAAAACAATTCTACTTACAATTCATAGGAATAGGGCTGATCTCATCAAATGACAATTATCAGATTTCTTTATTTCAAGTTATGCCAGCATGACATGACTAAGAGTGAAATGGGCAGAAGATATATGACCAAGACAAACATTATGGAACTTTCAGATAGGTTCCACTATACATACACACGAAAAGGCTTTAACAGTAGGCATACCTAAAACAAAGCAAATACAGCATTCCAAACTTTCATTACATTGAGAACTTTAGGTAACATCCCACAATCCACCAACTCTTTCTTTTCTTCTCTGCCTAAGATGAGCTTCTATCTCTCTTATCCAGGATAGGATCTGGACAGGAATATGAGCCAAAGATCCATTATCATTTTTGC